>VMRM01000005.1:2666270-3332837 GCA_010277075.1 Poeciliopsis retropinna | reverse complement strand
ATATTTGTAATTCTGCTCAACATCGTTTTTCTCAAAGGTTTGTAGTTCATCTCATTAATCTTAACTCTAAAAGAATAATTTCTGTCATATTACATCATCTACAAGCATAAGTATAGCCAGTTCTTTAAATGCACATATTCTGTGCTGTTGCATTGCTACATTTCACACGGCTGCATTAGCCTTGTGCCAAACACGGTGCCCTTTAATTCCACATGAGCACCTGGCCCCCAAAATGTCTGTGTACGCCCCTGCCAGTTATTCTTGTCTATATTCTCCTCCCAAAAGCTCCAACTAAATTGTTAACTCTACGTTTCTGCAAATGTCGCTACAACAAAATTATTCTAAATTCTATACATAGTAGGAATGCACAGATCGACTTTTTTTCAAATCCTATACTAATACAGATATTTGAGGTTCAGTATCGGCCGATATTGATCTGATGCAGAAACACAGAGCTGAACTGACAAAACATGTCTTTCTTTTTTTTTTTTTTAAACACGGATTTAAATGCACTGAATTGCACATTTATTTGGTAACTCTGCACTGTGTGCTGTATTTAAGTACAACACACCTAAATACACTAAGAGCTTCACAAGCTCGGTCAAACATAAAAAACAACTTTCATTTGTTCAGCCAGTGCCGTTGGGAGTAGAAAAGCCAACGAAAATAAATATTAAAGAAACTGAAACTTAAAAAAAAAAAAGTTTGGTCAAACATGTTAAAAATAAACTGCAACAAAGCTTCTTTCAAATGGTTCAGAAAGTGCAATTAGGAATTCTAAATATAAAAGTCAGAAATAATAAAGCATGACGTCACTCAGAGCACAAAGCGTAGAATTGGACCGACTAGATCCGCCCCTTGGATCGCCCACGTCGTCATCATCGACGTCTGATATAGAATTTTTTAAATCCGGACCGATACAGATGTTGATGTCGGATACCTAATATATCTGTAATACATAGCACTGTTTTTTGTTTGTGTTTTTTTTTTAGATCAATCAAAATGTTTCAGGAGATCCTGTTTGCGTAAAATTTTGCATGGATGGCTTGAAAACATGACGATTTTACTCGCGGTTCTCAAATCGTGCTGTCGGCTGACGTCAACGATGCATTGCAATGCACATTCGACGCACACACACACACTCCTTTACTCAAGGAAGAGGGGAAGGAAGGTCAGAGGTGAACGACGGATCAACAAGTGCGAGACAAGCGAGGAACTTGTTTCATTCTTTGGACTCGGACAGAGGGAAGGAGGCAGGTGCCACAAAAATAAATTCACAACCAAAATACACCGAAATAAAAAGAGAAAAGTGTGGGGGGGCGGGGGAGGGAAAGAGGGGTTTTGGGGCCCAAATGTTTCTTCCTCCCCACCCTCCACCGTGGAAGGAAAATAGGGAATCCTTTCTCAGAGCTGTGTGCGCAGCTGCGGGACACGGTGCAGTGTGTCCGCGCAGAGGGACGCTCACACGTTCCTCCATCGATGAAGAAAACACAAAAGATGTGAAAGTCCTCACACACACCTACGACAACTTTTGTGGTTGAAAAAAAAAAAAAAGAAAGAGACTGACGGGGGTATCCGCCAGCGTGCTCCGAGCGCTTGTTCTCCGGGGGCCCCCCGAGCCTCCTTCTTCTTCTTCAGCAGCAGCACTGCAATTTGGGTGTGCCGTTGGGGCCGGAGATAAGTATAGGCTGACTAATATGCACTTAGGATCCCGGGGAAGAAATACTTAGGGATAAATGTTTAATTTGTGTTTGTACAACACATGTCCAAATTCAGAGAGGGGTGGGGTGTGTGTGTGGGTGGGGGAAGCGGGGGGCCCGGTGTCTCTCTCAAAGAGCCCCGACAACAAATAATTAAGGCTCTCCGGATCGGGGGCCACAGGCTTAAAGCGATGAAGTTGAATGACATCTTCGGCAAAAAAAAAAAGAAGAAGGAGGAAAAAAAACATCTGGAAGCGCTTAAACCCGGAACACGGTGAGGCTGGATGGAGGGAGGAGAAAAATAAAACGACAAAAACGACTCATCGAGTCAGGTACAGTCTCCATCGCAGCGATACGGGGGCGGAGGAGGGCGGTCTCTCGCTCTTCCTCCCCGGCCGCAACCCGAGAGCCGCTCTGCGTTCCAACAAATCATTCCGGCGAAAAGAAATCCGTTCAGACAAAAAAAAAAAAAAAAAAAAAAAAAAAACACTTTCTTGCTGTTTTTTGGGGTTTTTTCACGCCAGAGCAAATGAGTCCCGTTTCTGAACATTTTTGGCCGATTTAAAGATGGCTTCACGTGCGTTTCAAGGCTGTCACATCGGGAGCTCGTGAATCTGAAGGTGCAGTGTGAAATCAGACAGTTGTTTTTAGAAATGACCCGGTGATGAAACAAAGGCCCGGAGACAGACATGTTATCTTCAACCGAGACGGACAGTTTGAAAGGATTTTAATCCAGAAAGGAAACCATTAAGGTCTTAGAAACATTTGAAAGTAACAAATTCATCATTTTAACGTCAAATCTCTTCAAAATGTTTTGTTTTCTAATTTGCATTTGAGCAAACTTTCTGCATGTGTCCCTCTGCAGCAGGAAGTCATTTTTTATCATTCATTTATGTTTAGACTGAAAGTGACGCATCTTTGAAAATGAGATATCATTAGGAAATATGATAAACAAGTCATTTAGGTTCACATTGAGTTGTATAAACTCAAAGTTTTAACCCTCAAGCCATAAAAATAAAAAAGAAAATTTTAAAAAATAAAGTACATTTTGGTTCTTCAATATGAAATATATCTGCAGTCACATTAATTTAGTCAGACTTTCCCTTTAAAACCAGCCTTTCAGCAGGCATTAAACATGCTTTTTATTGAGATCGTACTTCTGTTTATAAAAATAGTTTATTTTAATTGTTTGACGTAATATTCAAATTCTAAAAGTCATGTTTTCATTGTCTGTAAATAGAAAATCATCATAATTGACAATAATAGAGCCTTTCAAACATCCGTCTATCTTGAGTTAATCTGTATAATGTGCTTCAATTTGTGATAAAGGTTTCTGGAATAAATGAACTTTTGAGTAATATTTGATACAATCAGCTATTATTTATCGATTGGCACAATTATGTCATAATAAATAAATAAATAAGTGAATCGGTGAACAGTGTTTGAATTATTTTTAGAAATCTCCTATTTATAGAAAAAGAAATCCTGCTTATAGGAAGGTTCTGGTCATCAGCTTTTGTCGTCGCATTTATCATATCGTTCATTGCTTATCGCGATAAATTCATGATAAGATCATTTTCATTTACCGCTTTCACAATAAATTCAAATGAACAATCTTCAAATCGCCCCAAAACGGTCTGCCTTGTTATTTTTGCAATTTTCTCCACTGTTTGTTCAATGAAAGCATCAATAAATAGATAATATTAATATTAGATTCCAGTTACTGTGTGCAATTGTCCTAAAGAAACATTTTATTAGTATTTGAGTGTTTATGTTTGCTGTTCTCCTTAAGAAATAGTAAAAATAATAGTTGTTATTGCAAGAATACCACAAAATATCATGATACACAGTTATGTATAAGGTCCCAAACAGTGCCGGATTCAGGAAAATAAGGGCCCCTGGGCAGGAGCCAGTTTTGGTCCCCTATCTCAAGAACAAAATAAAATAATAATAATAATAATCTTTCTCATGCAGAGTACAGATGATTAGGTAGGCCTTAGAAAACTGTAGGTACAAATTGGTTAGTTTAAAATGTTTATGTATGAATTAAGAAATAAGATCATTTTCAAATATTTGAGTATAGCTTATATTGATAAAATGTCATTATGAATTAATTAAAACAAATTTATTTTTTTTAAAAAAGAAAAAGACCCCATGACTTTAACATCAGGTGCAATGTTTGTAAACGCATGCACAAATTATTTTGGGTTGCCGCCCCTCATAACCCTTTTCTAAAGTCAGGCTCAGGTCACGACTCGGTTCTGGATCGTTTCGTATTGAACTCCTGCAAAGGCGCTCTGGAGGAGCTGCAGGGCACCCCCCCCCCCTCCCCGGAGGCCCCTGACGTATGTTCAACAGCCTTTCAATGGACCACACAGGCCTGATCACTTGTTGGTTCCCACAGAGGAGGAAGAAGAGTGGCGGCGGAGGCAGCAAAGGGGCAGATGGGGGTGGTGGGTGGGGGACAGCAGGTCTCCCCCCCCTCGGAACAATGTGCTGAATCGGCAGCCTATATATAAGTCTGCCATTTGGACGCTCTAATGCCACTTTACCTTAAGAGGGAAGTTCAGCTTGCAGCACCTGCTGCAAAACAAAATGCCATAGGAGAGCGGGCCAGATTGTTTTTCACAGACACTCTCACTTACAACAGAGGTGTGCATGCTGGAGGGTGGAGGGGGGAGGAGGAGGAGGGCGGACTCAGTGGGAGGGAGGAGGAGGAGGAAAGTGGGTATCTATAAATTGTTCTACCAGAGTCCAAACAATTAAACAACTTGTTGGGAATGGTGATTTACTGCCACAGCGAGGGGGGCAGGCCCGAACAGGGCAGCAGTAAAGAGGAGGAGGAGGTGGTGAGGGGGAGGGGGGCAATTATAAGTCTGAAAAGAAAAGAAGAAGAAGAAGAAGAGAAAAAAAAGGGGGGGTAGAGGGTGGTTTGATGCGCACGAAATGAAAAGAAAAGAAAGGATGAGCTGGAAGCATTCAGCGGGTAAATCCTGGGAAATGGAGCATTCTCACCCAACTTCCACAAGTGATTAAACCGCCGGGATGAGGAGTCAGTGACACGGCTGTCCGGACCTGCGTTTTGTTTTTTGTTTTTTTTAAAACTCAATGTTGTCTCTCATGCGTGAGCTCCCTCTCTCTTTCTCCTTGTTACTCTGAAAGCTTCTTATCTGCGGGCGGCCAGAGGCTTATCTCGGAGGTGTAGCGCCTCCGAACACGGGGAACACCCTCCAAGTGGCTTTATCGCGCATTTTCCACCGCCACGCCGTGCGCCTTGTCCTCCCATTACCCCCGTTGCCCCCCCCACACACACACACCGTCCTGTCCCATCATCCTTACAGTGAACTCCAGGGACCAAAGCCTCTTCCTCCTCTTCCTCCTCCTCCTCCTCCTCCTCTTTGTCCTCCTCACGGGAGCCGTGCTGAAAGCCGGACGATCATGGGATTAGAAGCTCAAGTTCAAACTGTCGGATTTCACTGTGGGTTTTTCTTTCCTTTTTTTTTTTTTTTTTTTTTTTCTGATCACCTCAAGAGTTAAAACCAAAATAAAATTTTAACTGAGAGGCGATAAAAAACACGCGGGGTCAAACCTGCGTGACCTCCGGCAAGATGGAAGCCTTCGTTATTCTCTGTGTATTCCAGATGATTTAGGAAGTTTTTTATAAAGCAAGGATAAGAATACTAACGCATGACATACTGCAATAAATAAATACAAACACACACACACACTCCAGCTTAAATTCATACAAGTTGAATTTCACTATGTCAGCTACACAGATGTCGGATTTTATATCTCTTCATAAACCGTTCTTTTTGTGTGTTTTTTCCCCAAACCATATATATATATATATATATATATATATATATATATATATATAATATATATATATATATTTATTTATTTATTTTTATTGAATTAGTTTCTAAAATTTTCAAATAAGCTGCTGTCATATAGGGTGTGACGTTTGATTTTTAATGTATCGTTAAGGAGATTTTTCTTGAGTTTTGTCTCCAAAGTCACTGGAACCAGTCTGCGCTTGTGCCAAAAGAAGTAGTCCTAAAAAAACTAAAAGAACACAAATCTGATCTTTAGTTATTTTTATAGTAATAATAATGATGATGACAGTAAGTCACAGCAGATGAAATCTCTTTTTTTTTTCTTCCCCCCTGCAACAAATGTTGTGATGGAATTTAGACAGCACTGCAGCTCATTTATTTCTGCTTCTAATAAACAATAAGCAAAAAAAAATAAATAAATAAATACAATGAAATAAAAAGAAAAAACGGAAGGGTTTGTAGTTTTAAGGTTGAAATTGAACTCTGCAGCTGCCAACCTTTGATCCGGGCTGCTGTTCGGTTGGTTTCTGCTCATATCTGTGCGGTTTGGATCCTGCTTTTATTATTATACGACTGATTCTGTTTAAAAGTTCGCAGGCTGGAGTGAGAAGTCACGCATATGAAAACCTTCTGCTTTTATTACTGATGTTATTGTTTTTAAAAAGCAGGACGAGTTTTAAACTCTTCATCCTGATAACGTCTCTTTTACCACAAATTGCTGGAGGAAAAGTTTTGGGGATTTGAAGCGAGTCTCCTGCCTAAAATGAAACTTTTGAGTCGCTTTTTATTTTTACTTTTTTTTTTTTTTTCCTCCCCACGTTTTCTATTTTCTATCATTGCTGAAAACAATCTCTGCGGACTTTAAGCAGCGCGTCTCAGCCTGAATTTGCAGCTGCTGTCGCCGCTTCTTTTTTCTTTTTTTTTTTTCTGTTTCTAAAACCAAAGCCGAGCCGCGGCGGTTCCGAGCAAACGGGAACCGGACCGGAGCGGACAGGACGCCTCTCTTACCTGGACTCACTTCTTCTTCTTCTTCCACATGCGCCGCGCGCGCTCTCGCGAAAGAGAGAGAAGAAACAAAAACAAAAACTTCGGAGGACTGGGTCGAAGAGGATGAGGATGATGATGACGGCGCTGTCGAACCGGCGGGCAGGAGAAGAGGCAAGTGGCGGGGAGTTCAGTTCGGGCTGTCTTCTGGTCCCGGCCGTAAAGTCACCATCTCTGGACTTTTGGTGTAAACTCCCTCTGTTTGCGCTGCGCCGAGGAGGAGAGAAGAAGAAGAGAAGAAGAAGAAGAAAAGAAGAAGAAGAAGAGTGCGGTGTCAAGAAGAGTTGCTGTCAGGAGTGACGCCCCGCCCCGGGAGCTGCCAAGTTTTTAATTTACACACTGACAATAATAATTTTTTTTTTTTTTAAGTAATAAAAAATAAAGAAGAGTATTTATCGGGTTATTTCCCGTCCGGCACTATGTGGAGGCTCCAGTGAGAGTGCAGGGCACTGCTGGCCAAGGAGGCAGCGGCAGGATAACCCCTCCCCCCCCACCACCTCCCCACCTCTCTCTCTCTCTCTCTCTCTCTCTCTCTCTCTCTCTCTCTCTTTTCATCCAGACCTGCCCGCTAGTTTCACGGTCTGCCAAGACATTTACCTGCGACTGCAGACAGCAGCGGGAGTCGGTGGTTTTCTCCCACTTCGACTGCTCTGTTATTATTTCTTTACATTTCTTCTTCTTCTTCTTTTAGAGATTCAGCCCCGTGTGTGTGTCCATCATTTTTTAAAGCTCACTAAATAACATCTTTATTATTATTTTGTCAAGAATAAATAAGTAAATAAAAGATTTTAAAAAATAATAATAATAATAATAAAAGAGAAATCACAAACTGGCTCATCACTGATCACTTCTAGTAAGAACAGAACAGTTTTAATAATCCAAACGGGGATTCAGTTTAGTCTACAAAAAATACGTAATTATAAGTAATAAAAACTCATCGTGTCGATTATGTTTGGACACTTATTGTTTTTCAGTCTGTCAAAAAAAAAAAAAAGCGCTGAAACAATGCTCGGATTAACTTCTCGCGCAGCTGAAATGAAGTTTGAGAGTCCTGTCAGCGGCACGAGCCTCAGCTGCTCCTCGGCTATTAGATTTACTCTGGCGCCACCTTCCGCCAGGTTTTAGTCATGCAGTGACAAAACGCACCATCTTCAAGTTACTTTACAAGCCATTTTGGGTGATTTTAATCAGCATACCGCGGCAGAAATGTACTTGTTAAGCGCGACGAATGAACGTACTGAAGTGAACTTGTGAAACTCAAAGTACTGAGCTCATTTAGCTTACCTGATTCATCACACCATGTTAAAAAGAAACTAGAACTAATAACTTGTCTATGATTAAAGCATAAGAAAATATCTGAAAAAGGAAAAGAAAAAAGCAAGAAACGATTTAAAATTCAAACATGGTGGTGTGTAAACCGTTTGCTACTTCAAAGTTGACGTTAGCATCAGTCTTGCCGCTATTATAAAATAACAGCTTAGCCTATGCAGATAGGGGGAAATGTTCTGTCTGTGCTCTGTTTGTCCTGTTGAGACATAAACACAAGTCAAATGAAGCTCAAGAGACATCACTAGTCCATGAATCTGATCACTTTGTCATGTTCAACCATGTTAAATAATGTGACAAAACAAGTTAAAGGCAAAACGAAACAAATGTAGTGAGTGAAAAGCCTCCACTTTTACCGAACGATCTATAAATCCATATCCAGATTGTTCTGTCAAAATTTTACAGTCCAGATTGAGCTCTGCAGGTCATCTCTGTAGTCACATGTGGGGAAACAACAACAAAAAAAACTGAGACATAAAAGTTACTTCTAGAGACTTAGGATTCCTATAAAAGTAAATAAATACATGAAATAAAAACTGAACAGTGGGTAAAACTTTAGGCTATTGTCGTACACTTCATTTCAACACCCTTCTGATCTGAATTAGTCTCTCATCAATTCGATGCATTTGTCCAAAGTTAGCGACTGCGCTGTCCAATTTCCCGGAAAATAGTGGCAGCTTCTTGTCCTGCTGCACATGAATAACAGGGGTGTGCCTTACAGTTTCTGTAGCTCCTGAAGACGTTGACGGTCTTTCCGAGTCCGATGCTGTCAAAAGCCTCCAGCTGCCGTTCCAGATCCTCGATTGGCTGCGACATGGCCTGCTTATGGAGCCCATCCCTGGCTCCAGCGTCCCTGGATACGTCCATGTCGATACCTCTTGTCACCAGTGGAAACTCTCACTCTGCTGCCTTTGCTGTCCTTTACAACTTAAGATTGTACATACAATAATAACCATGCAATAATAAATTAAAAAGAAAAAAAAAAGGTCACTTCCCATACTTGTTCACCAAACACCAAAATGTTACGACTGTAAAGCCGAAGGGTAATAAACCAGAATAAAGTTCACAATATATATTGTTACATAAATATGGGGATTTCCCGTTAATTTCATCCATTCGTTGTCAATCTGGTAACATTGGACCCGAATTCAAAGACGACTTCAGGCAGACAAACCCGCGTAAGACACTACAGTTGTTCAAAAACTTATAATGCACTCGATTCACTGCACAATGATTTACATGCAATCCAAACTCAAGATCACACTCCAAATGGGATCAAGTCTTAGATATTTGAGATTAACAGCGACATGGAAGGTGGGCATTCAGGAAAGTGACCCAAAGACGAGACGGAGGACAAAATAAATGGAAAATTGTTGACCCGCCCTCACATATAGTAAGGGAAGATAAACAATGCAAAAGCTGGGTGGACTAACAAAAAGAAAGAAAATCAAACTCTAAGGGACAGCAGGAAGCTGTGATAAAGCTGTAAAAGCAAAAATACTAAATTATGTTTATGAAATCATTTCAGTCAAATCAATCTAAATTAAAAACACTGCATACCTGCATCTCATAAACCAGCACTCTCAAGTCAAACTTGGAAGATCTGGTGTGGCCCTATCCAATAAAAAATATAAAAAGCAAAAACATACAATTGAATCTGATTAAAAAGAAAAATGTATAAAGCCTACATGTGGCGTCGAATAACCACACGCCCACGTGGTTTTTATACAGCGTGGCCCTGTGTAAAAACACCACATCAGCACATATTGGATTATTAAAAGATCGATTTAAAACAGTTTTCTTCCAGACCTACCACAGTCACCAACCAATGGACATGTGGGCCCAACACACACCTGGTCACACACCCAGGAAATTGACACTTAGCCACCTGCTAGCTTCCCTTTTATGGAAGCTCAGGCTGTAAGGATGCGACACCTTGTGGTGCCACCTGTTGCACATGGTTAAGAAATATGATAATGTTACGGATATCTTTAAAAGTGTCCTCTTTGGTCATATTTCAGTCCAGTCCGTTTTCTCATCAATATGAGTTTTCTCAACAATTCTAATAAACTAAATACCTCAAATAATAAAATCAAAAAGTCCATGAAGGGGTAACATAAAGAGAACTAAGACATAATGACAAAGAAGATGAAAACTAAACCCAAAAACCCAGAGTCCTGACAGATACGCTTTACAGAATATTACCAAAATAAAAGCATGGAACCTTCTGGTGACATTTCTGTCTGCATCAGCTATTTTAACCTTTCTGACAAGTCCATCTGTATCGTTCACAGTGTCCAAGATTCGTCCAAGTTTCCAAAGAAATCATGGGAGATTTAAATCAATGCTGCTAATGTGACTTTGGTAGCTCTTCCATTTCTGTCTGTTGAGTTTTTAATAAGGGCCACAGAAACTGTTGCTCGGGTTTATGGGACGACTTTTTCAGATTTCCGTACAGCCGTGCACATTAACTCTGCCTGACTAAGTGGACAAAGTATTTGATATGGTTTGATGCATTGTGTAACTGGAAAAATAATACTAAAAATAATAATAAAATAATATAAAACCAGTGTGAAGTGTGACTGTGAGGAGAGCCTGAAATCTCCTCCCTGGGCATGATGAGGTTAGTGCAGCTGAGTGAAGCTGAGACCCCACCCACATCAAAAAGTCCAGCAAATAGTCTGAGTGGTTAGTGCTCCGTTTGTGCGGGTTTGTGCCGTTAAAACTGTCGTTTGAACAGCTTTCGTTTTTGAGATATTAAAAATAATTGTTCAGGTCATCCAGAGTTCAGAGTTCACCAGCCCCCCAACTTGCTCCAAAATAAACCAAAGGGGGCTACTTTGTTAGAAGCTATCGAAGAAAGATACTACATTTTGACAAAAGAAAAGGTTACAATAATATCAAAAAGCTTCAAATGCAATAAAATGAGTGGACCTCATCTCTCCAGTCTAGAAAAAGAGTTTCACTCTGATTTTGAGTCAATAGGGCACATGACTTGGAGGCTATTGAAGAAAAAAATAAATTTATATTACAATTATTAAAATTATAATATGACTTAAAAATTCACTAGAGAACAGTGCGTCTGGTGTAACAGCATGAATTTTGTGTCAGTTGATCACAAGGCAAGATATCTGTTTACATTTGTTTCTTCGGAGTGTTTGGTTGGGAAATTTGTTGACAGTCCCTAAGTGAACCTCCGAGGGCTTGAGGAGGGAGCGGTAGAGAACGCTGGCCGAAATTAGCGTTCATAAATCGGATCAACCTTGAGCTAGGCGCCGCTCGCTCCGCGGATCCTGGAATATCCAACCTGAAAACAACTTTGCTGCGGTGGTTTTAAAGGCACAAACCTGAACTAACGGAGCACCAACCACTCAGATTATTTGCTGGATTTTTTTGACGTGGGTGGGGAGTCAGCTTCAGCTGGTTAAGCTTTTTTTTTTTTTTTTACCTAATACATATCAAATGTAAACATTTTACCATAAATGTTGGCACAAACGACATACTTTTTTGCTAGTTTGGGACATATCTGTACCTTTTCAGTCACCAGTAAGCTAAATATAATTAAACCTGCGTTTATAAATTGAACTATATTAAATATCTGGGGGTTTTGCATATCAGGATATAAAAATGTAATGTTACCTGTTCTGCTAACCTCCAGGGTAAAGAGCACACAGCAGATTCAACGAGCACAAGTTGCAGTGAACAACAACAGGATGAAGACAAAATGGAAAACCTGTGTGTAAAAAACCTAAGTATTACACCCTTGCTAAATAACCAAGATTTAATTAGAAAAGTAGCGGTAAGGTTCTGCTAAACTCAATGCGCTAATTTAGTGACGCGCAGTCTAACACCTGCTTTGGACAGGTTGTATGTTATGTTATTCGAGGGAAAAAGAAATAGGTCCGAGCACTGACGCCTATATTTATAAATGCTCATAAATAATAAGTAATAATAATTATAAATTAATTAATTATTATTAATAAGCAGTAATAACTCGACTTCACAAACTGTTAACAGTTAACTGAACAAACAAACAAAATATCCAAAAATATAATTGTAAAATACTCAGCAAGATAAAGAATAAACCAGTATGTATAAGAATTATATTGCCATTATTATAACTTTGTACAATTTCCGCTGGGTTTCACAGATGATAAGCGCACGCGCAGGGTTCATTTCCGCTCTGTTTTTTTTTTTCTTTTTTTTCTAGTCTCATTTTAACAAGAGATTCTGTTATCAAAGCCAAAACTCATTTAATTGATTTAGGTGTAATTTCCAACGTTGATGTTGAAGCAACTTGTCTCCACGAAGCAAAGCAACCTAATTTAAAAGCGTAGAAGAAGACGGCGACCGGAAGTGTCGTCAGGGTGAGTACGAATTGTTGACAAATCCAGCTAGCTCCTGCTTGTGTGGAATAAAATCCCTGCTTCCAGTTTAACTCAAATTTCAGTGGATAATGACGTCTCCAGAGGACAAACACGGGACAAAACGACCCGCGTCTCCCTCGGAAGTGAGTAAAACACAAAAAGCCGCTGTTATAACTATAAAATAGGACATAAAAATCACGTTAAATGGCCGGCATCGTTTTTAGCAAGCTAGCAGCAAACATCAGCACTCACGAGCTTTATGGGGAAAAACGTGAACACGCCGCGGTCCCAAAATAAAGTTCCCTGGAGTTTTCTGTATATTTTTAAACCTTTTGGCATACTTTGAACATCACACTGCAAGGTAAAAGGATCTGAAGAGTCTCCAGTGTAGGAGTTGAGGTCCATTTACTGCCCGGTTGATAAAGTTTTGTAGGTAGATGAGATCTTGTGTCTGGCCAAAGTGTTGCTGCTCATTAAAACTAAAGCTCCCCTCCCTACAGTATCTTATAGTTTGATGGTTTTAGCCAATTCCTATGGACTTTTGATTCAAATGTGACCTCACGACAAACCTGTTGACGAATCAGTTTAATCTTTTCACCTTTTCTCACCATCTTCAACCTTTATGTCAGCTCTATGGTACAGCAGTTAGATATAACTAAATACTGTTATATTAGCTATAGCTAAATACTCTACAGCGGAAATATTTTTGGACTCTCTTCTCAATTTTTCAAGTGTTTTGTTTTAGCTTTTTAAAGTGTTTCATGATAACTTTTATAATATAAGAAACTAAATACGATTAAGAAGTTGAGTTTCTCAGGCCAGATTGTTGCCCAATCAGGTTCAGGATTTCAGATAGAACCAGTCTGGCAGCATGAAGTTGGCTGTCAGAGCTCCAAAGGAAACGCATGGAGCCCCGTTTCGTAAAATTTTAAAAACAGATGTGAAACAAAGACCTTGACGACCATCAGTCTGGAAAGTAAGAAGCACTTTAGTAGATTGAGAGAACAAAACGTGAGAACAAAACAAATCGTTCACAAAAGTGAACGTTCCCAGGAGTGGCCGGTCTGCCAAAGTAACTCTGCTGAGCGCATTGACTCATCCAGGATGTCACAGAAGAACAACAGATCTAAAGCGCGTCATGCGTCAGTTAAACTCAGTGGTTGTGATTCATCAAGAGAGAAAGAGACTGGACAAAAATGGCCTCCGTGGTTGAGTTCAAAGACCAAAACTCCTGCTGACCAAATGGAGCGGAAACATCTCGACCAGACAAAACTCTTAGAAAGGCGTTTCCTGCCGCAGCTGGTGAAAACCTAACAGCATGTTAGAGAAAGAATAGCATACCGACAGCCAACCATGGCGGGGTTCAACCATGAATTCATCTCTAGGTTCTGGAGACATCTGTCTGGTCAATGGAAAATTCTACAGGGTTGCAGCGCAGTTGGTAGCACTGTTGCCTTGCAGCAAGAAGATCCTGGGTTCGATTCCCGGCCCGGGGAGTTTGCCTGTCTCCTGTGGGTTCTCTCCGGGTTCTCCGGCTTCCTCCCACAGTCCAAAAACATGACTGTCAGGTTAATTGGTCTTTCCAAATTCTCCCTAGGTGTGTGTGTGTGGTTGTTTGTCCTGTTTGTCTCTGTGTTGCCCTGCGACAGACTGGCGACCCGTCCAGGGTGAACTCCAGTAAACAAAAGTGTTGCGGATAAAAGTCCTCCACAGCGCAATAGAAGAGAGTTACTGCAAACGCATCATGACGGTTGTTACGCCAAGGATGGCATGACCAGTTGCTAGATTTAGGGGGAGTTGTTTTTTTTCCCCTTTTAGCAAATTAAGTCATGACTTAAAAGCTGCCTTTTGTATTTACCCTGAGTCATAATTGGTATATATTACAATTTCTTTGATACGACACCTATGGAGTGTCATATTGTAAAGTTGCAGTCAAAAATTAACAGCAATAATTTGGGTTGCTTAGCCAGTCATAAAAGAGTTACAGATGGTTATTCATAAATGTCAGTTTCAAGCATAATATTTAGTTAGTACGCTAAATATTTCACTTCATACTAATTAGTTGGTAAGGTAAATGTTTAGTGTGAAGCTAAATATTTGGCATCAAATTAAATATTTAACTTGCTAACATTTTTTTTTTTTTTTAGCTTAAAACAAAAAGTTTTAGCTTCAAACTAAATATTTATCTGTGTGAAACTGACATTTATAAATGAATAAATGACACAGTGAAGATATTTCTCTTATGAAAAAACCCCAAATTATTATCAAAGTTTGACTTTAACTTTACACCACATACAAACCAGGTCAGTCGTTGGTTGTTGGTTCTCAAATGACAAGCTGTGGCTAAAGAGTACTCACGATCAAAGTTGTCAACATAATTGGGAATTTTTGTATTACTATTTTGTCAAAGACACACAAAACTCCCTGATTCCTGAATGAACCTTAAGATGACCTTTCAAAGCTGAAATGAAGGTTGGTGGGATCTTCTCTTGGCAGGATGGGTCCACCCAGTGGGCGTCTGCAGATCTGGGAAGCGACGAAAGGAAGCAAAAGTTCTTACGGTTAATGGGAGCCTCTAAGGTCCGTACGCTCCAGCTTGTGTCAGTCAGATAAAGTTAAAGCAGACATATAAAATAAAATGATTGTTTTTTTTTTGTTGCTTCTCCCCCCACTCCAGAAAGAACACACCGGTCGCCTCGTCATCGGCGACCACAAGTCCACGTCTCACTTCCGTAGCGGTGAGCTTCTTTGTTGCTTTGGCAAAGTGCAACGACTACCTGTTTGATTGATCCATGCTTGGATCCGATCTGTAGCGATCCGGTGTGCGTCTCCTCCGTAGGGCAGGAAGATAAGCGGATGAACGACGAGCTGGAGATGCAGTACCAGCAGAGCATGGACGGAAAACTGTCGGGCCGGGACCGGAGGCACTGCGGTCTGGGCTTCAGCGAGGTGGGCGCTCGCCGTGGCTAACATTGTCCAGGAAGGTGTAATATACATGTTGATAAATAGTCGAGTATGGTCAAGTGTTGCATAGCCATCGCTCACACTGACATTACACTTTAAACGACAACAAAAAATGGCTGATTTTGCTGCTGTGTCAGTCTCATTGTGAGGAAGGAGCAAAACATTGTAGCCAGAGTAGCACATATGTGACAACGCGGTGACCAAAGTCTGCAATATAGTGATGTGACATTTACAAACGAGCCGTAGATATTGTTATATTTTACTAAAAATATATATTAATCATCGAAGATGAACTAATTGAAGGTTAGTGGCGTTGCGGTGTGTTCGGGCCTGTTAGGCTGCATGTTGATAACCTTTAAATATAAAACTGGATGCTCTCAGACGGAAAAGGCCTCTGAGCTTCAAGCGTCACAGAGTCATCAGCAGGTTGAAACAGGTGCAGAGAAGTTATTTGGTGTCTTTAATTCTGTAACACAAAATAACTCAATTATATTAGGTATTGCTACACGGCGGTTATACACGTCCATGTTAGCAATGGTTATCGCACGGTAAAGGCGGGGGCAGTTCACAAAGTACGTAAACGTAATTTACAACGGAAATATTACAAATACAGAACTCAATGTGGTAATTGATAAATAACAGAACCCAATAACATAAAGTATATTATTAACATCAGCAGCTTACCTGCAACACAAAATAACTCAGACATATCGCTACACAGCAGTTATACACATCCCTGTTAGCAACGTTTATCTCTTAGCAATGATCATCTGTGTCGTTGGTGGAGCGATGCTGCCCCCTAGTGGCAACTATGTCAAACTGTGACTGGTGATGAATAATACGCTCCCTGTTTTTATGACCAAAATGATCAAATCTTTCTGATCTAACCCCACAACGAGTAAATAACACAAAAAACATGAAACAATATTAATTTACATTGACTATTACACCAATGTAATAGTAGACCTCCATGCTACACCTGCTCTCAAGATTTTACATTCGTGTACAATCTTGTGTTTTCATTAGTGCTAATATGTTTTTGTTTGTATTGACATTATCATCATATGATTCCTCAGTCAATATATTGACATTTTTCAATTCATACCTGTCTGTGTGAGCTTGATTTTCACATTTTTGTCATTTATGTTTCCTCCCTATCTGCCTGCACTTTTACATGTTTGCTGTCGATCAACTTGGTGGGGTTAGGTCTTTCAGGCATGCACTTTTCTTTATGAACCTGCTCTACGTGGGTCATGAAAAATTATTGAAGGTCATGGAGAGTCATGGAACTTCTTTCTAAATAGCAGTGGGAACCCTGAAAGAGCTTTCTTTGTTTTTCTTTGGTCAGCCTCAGCCAGAGCCGGTCATCTCTCCGCCTGCAGACTCTCAGACAGAAGCTGCTAAACCAGAGGAGTCGTCCAGCGAAAAGCAACACACAGAAGCTCAGGAGGAAGATTCCAGCCCCGAGGAGAAATCACCAGAACAGGAGGAGCCCGGCTCCGACGACCAGCCCAAGGAACGGAAACAAAACTTCAAAATGGCCTTCGTAAAATCATCGTAGGAGGGGAGAGGAGCTAGCTTTTTTTATTCTCACATCGGGACAGTTTGATGCTTTCCGTTTCACTTTAGGACATCACTCAATTCTCATTTGTACTGTCTGATGGGATGCGTTCTGGTGTGCATGTGCTGAAAGAATCTAGTCTGAAGGCTTCAAAAATGTTCTATTTTTTTTATTTTTTTTTTGTGATGTTGTAGTTTAAGATAATGCTACGACTGGCAAATGAACCTGTTTTTATTTCACTTGAACATTTTAACTGTCCTGTTGTCCGCCTTGAAATGTACTGGATGAAACAAGATTTGCCATTAAATGTGATTTGTGTAGATATGACTTGTAGTTTTCCGTTATTTGGAGGCGTTTGATCAATTTAGAACAGCTGCTGTACGTGGAAGCTGTTGGCTGTTTTTGAACACAAACTCATATGTGCAATATTTATGAGAAGCAGTGCCGTGCGGTCAGGGCCTCACCTATCATTCGGGGAAAATAATGTAGTGATAAAATTATTTGTATTGCTATTTTCACCCTGTGGTTTGTACTATATGTCGTGTTATTTAAAAAAAAAGAATGCACCGAGTCCAACTATCATCGGTAATGGTTTATTCCCCGATCTCCAAACTTCCCTCATAGGCCTCATCGTACAATCAGCATCACCTGCTTTCCTGAGCCTGACGCTCCTTTATGATGTCATCGCAGGTGGCCATTTGTAGTTTTTAACCATGCGTAACATTAACGCCACATCTCCCCTCTCTAGAACCAATGGGTGGACTACCATTGATTCAACAGACCTTAGAGGATTATTCTGCCTCTGTGGCTGGAAGGTCTGTTCCTACCTAGAGAAAAAAATATATATATAAATAGAAATACATATTTAATCATTCTCAACTTCTAGTATACTATTTACACCAATTATTTTATTTCCTTTATCTACAAATTTAGTCTATCTGGTTTCACAACCCGTCTCCCAAACCTGGTTGTAGGAGTAGGTGAAAGTTCAGGAAGGCTCTGCTGTGGAGGTTCTTCAGAACTCGGTTGCCCTTGTTCTGCAGCAACATCACCTTCCGGTACTTCTGGCTCTGTCGAAGGCTCCGTGGCAACCAAATGACGACGATTTCGCCTAATCGACCCATGAGGTCCTTCCACAATGTATGAGCGTGGAGTAGAATGACTGGTAACCACTGCGCCACTTGTGCCTTGATCTTTAATCCACACACCTTGTCCTGGAGTAAGTTTGCTGAGAACTCTTGCTCTGTGGCGGGAATCATATCGCTCTGCGTCTTTTATCCTTCTCTCCTTTTCTTTTTGAGCAACGATCTTACAGTTTGGAAGAGCTGGCCTCAACAAAGATGGAAGTATTGGCACCGTTGTGCGAAGTCTTCTTCCCATAAGAAGCTCTGCTGGACTGTACCCATTCCAAAGTGGTGTTGCTCTGTAGGCGAGTACTGCGAGATATGGATCCGCTGCTTTCTTCAACAAGTTCTTTATTATTTTCACAGCTCGTTCAGCTTCTCCGTTACTTTGTGGATATCTTGGGCTACTTGTAATATGGTGAAATCCATATGACTTTGCAAATGTAGCAAAAGCAGCACAGGAAAACTGAGGACCGTCATCTGTGATCATTACTTCCGGAATGCCATGACGTGCAAACACAGATTTCAAATGAGGAATCACATCTGCTGATCTTGTGGGACTCAATTGTGCAATTTCCACAAATCTTGATGCATAATCCACAACCAGAATATAATTATATAAAAACAGATCAGCCCCAAGTTTTTTCCATGGTCTGTCTGGATACTGTGATGGCATCAGTGGCTCCATATGATTTTCTTTCTCTCTGTTGCAGGTGTGGCATTTTAGAACCAGTCCTTTTATCTGCTGGCTCAGTCCAGGCCACCACACTGACTGCCGCGCTCGTTCTCGACATTTCACCACTCCCTGATGTCCTTCATGTAATCTCGTGAGCACATCATTTCTCATAGTTGAAGGAATAACAAGTCTTTCTCCTTTTAACAAAAGACCATCATTCACTGTAAGAAATGCCTTTTCAGCTCAATACAGTCTGAGTGCTGGTTCACTGTTGTAGTGTGTAGGCCATCCTTCCTCACACAACTGCATCACGCGTTGCTGTCCCTTTTCAACTCCTCTCTCAGCTCTTCAAGACAGCCAGTGCTTATAGGCAGGTTTTGCATCACACTATCCACATACATATGAGTCTTCAACCAACTTTGTTTCAACTGCCGCTAAGTTTTCTGACATAGGGGTACGCGACAGTGTGTCAGCTGTCCACATATGTTTCCCTGGCACATATGAGATGGAATAGGAATATCTCATAAGACGCATTCTGAAACGCTGAATACGTGGTGGAAGAGCATCTAACATCTGGCAACTCAACAGACTCAGAAGTGGTTTATGATCAGATCAAATGTTTGCCAATGAGATAATTACTGAACCTTTCACAAGCCCAAGTAAGACTCAAAGCTTCTTTTTCCACCTGTGCGTATCTCTGCTCGGTCTGTGTTAGAGATCGCGACACATATGCAACAGGTCTCCATTCCTGACCCCATTTTTGAAGCAGTACACTCCCCAGACCATAAGCGGACGCATCTGCTGAAACTTTACATTCCCGGTTAGTATCATACATACATAACACTGGGGGGGATGAAAGCATCTCTTTCAGGTCTTTAAATGCTCTGGCCTGATCGACTCCCCACATCCAACAGTTTTTCTTCGATAAAAGATCCCTCAAAGGCTTGTCTCGTTCTGCTAAGTTTGGAATAAACTTCCCCAGCTGGTTAACCATTCCAAGGAAGCTTCTTAGTTCACTCACATTTCGTGGTTCTTTCATCTTTCTCACAGCTTCTGTTTTACTTGGATCAGGACTAACGCCATTAACAGAGATAATGTGGCCCAAAAATTTTACACTCTGCTTTGAAAGATCACATTTATCAATGTTCAGTGTAATACCGGCTTCTTGAATTTTTCCAAGAACCGTATGCAGACGAACATCATGCTCCTTCTGTGTTCTCCCCCACACCAACACATCATCCATATGGCAAACCACACCATCTAGTCCCTCTGTATCATTCTATTCTGAAAATGCTCAGGGGCAGAAGCTATACCAAAGGGTAGCCGTTTAAAATAATAATGACCAAAAGGTGTAATGAAAGTTGTATATTTTGCAGTATTTTCAGTTAAAGGAATCTGCCAGAACCCCATATTAGCATCTAATTTACTGAAAATATTTGCTCCTGCTAACTTACCGAGTGTTTCCTCTACAGAAGGAAGAATATACTTCTCTCTGCGAACAGACTCGTTCAGCTTTGTGAGGTCAACACATATGCGTACAGCACCTGTCTTTTTGGGAACAACCACCATTCCTGAACACCACTCAGTTGGCTCCTCAGTTCTGCTAATCACACCCAAACTTTCCATACGGGACAGTTCTTGTTTAACTTAGTCTCCCATGCAATAAATGAGCGTGTTAACTTGGTTCTCTTCAGAACTAGAGTTCACGTTACTTGCCGGACGAAACCGTTCGAATCTTCGGATCCACTTGGCCCACTCCTGCGGCTTGGTGAAGGCGAAAGACTCTGGTGGCTGGATACTGAACGTTGCACATGGACCAACAGAAGCGACTCTCTGTGCGTTGTCATCAGCCATGTCTCCGGCAGCCGAATAGAGTTACAGCGTCACGATGACTTACAGCACTCCTGACACCATGTCGTGTTATTTAAAAAAAAAAAAAAAAGAGTGCGCTGAGTCCAACTGTATCATCGGTAATGGTTTATTCCCCGATCTCCAAACTTCCCGCATAGGCCTCATCATAATCAGCATCACCTGCTTTCCTGAGCCTGACGCTCCTTTACGATGCCATCGCAGGTGGCCATTTGTAGTTTTTAACCATGCATAACATTAACACCACACTATAAATTATTTATTTTTCATTTAGCTTAACCAATTATTTTTTTTGATTATTTTTTCTTCTAAGTCGCTGAATTTTTGCAATTTCCCATTCAAATGCTCGGAAGCAGGAAGCTGAGTCTCACCTTCGATTGCGCAACTTTCTGCCATTCTATGAGAGCATGTTCCTCCTGTCTGCACGTCGCAAATAAAGTGGTTAAAAAGCACTTAATATATGAATTGACTTTCCATAATTTAGCTTGCGTATATAACGTGCAGTGTGTTTCGTGTGCTGAGGAGCGATCATGAACGGAAGAGAACAGATTCAAGGTGAGGCAGGCAGTTCTCCTGCCTCGTGGCAGGGGGCGCTCTCTCATGATCCCAGACATTGTGACGCCACAACTGCAGAGTAAGAAAGTAACAGCGAGCTAGCCATACAGTCAGTCAAGTGCCGCGATATATTTATAGTTTTCTCCTCTTACCAGAGCAATCACTTATTAATCGAAAAATAAACAGTAAGCTTAAAAGCATAGTACTGCAACAGACTGAATGTTCTGCTCTTTGTGTGGGAAATATTTGAGTGATTTTTGTGGCGTTGTTGTCAATTGCTATGGCAACCAGTCTGCGCGCAGCTGATACAGAGAGCGAGAAAGAAGTGGTTTTGAGTGATACTTTAATGATTTTTCCCTTTACTGTGCAACATAGCACAAAATTAATAGTATCTACATGTCCAAGTATGATTGAGTTAACGGAATGATTCTACGGCATGGCAGGTAAAAGAATATTCTTGAAGGGGTGTAATCTGAAAACACTCTTAAAAATAAAACCACATTACAACAAAACAGAGACGAGGATTTATCTCAATATTTATTTTAAGCAGCCCGACATTCTTATGTTTTTCTGATGTGTTTAAATTAATTGACATTCTGACAGTTTTATGACAGTAATGAGGGGAAAAAAAACCCCTAAAAAATAAAGAAAAGAATCTCAATCCACCTGGCAAACAAACTGGTCACCGAAACGTTCCCACTGCAATCCGAGCCCATCGACTGACTTTTATTTTGAAAATCCAGAACGCACAAAAAGGAAGTACAGTCATTTTATGATTCACCATAAATTGTGCGATGTAAGTGCAGAAGCAATGAAAACGTATTACATAAAAATCTGTGATTAAAAAAAAAAAACTGTTTCAAAAATGTGTATTAAAATTATATATATATATATATATAAAAACAACAATTTGTTTTAATGACTGAATAAGTTAATTTGATGAAAAATGTGGCGTTCCTTCTGTTTAACAGAGAGTCCCCTCCACCGTCGGTCCTGTGGGTCAGTGCTGAGCAGCAGCTTTGGCTGAGGAGACAAAAACAAAGTCAAGTTCATTTATTTAGCACAATTCAGCGACAATCATAAACGATAAACAGGAGCTTTTTGTCAAATGCCATCATCAAAATCATCGAGCAAATAGATCAATCAATGGGTTCTTAGTCTTGGTTTAAAGGAACTCAGTGTTTCAACAGTTTTGCAGTTTTCTGGAAGTTTGTTCCAGGTTTGTAACTTTTCAATAAGACATAGGAGCTTGTTTTAAATCAATAATTCCTGAAGGAAAAAAGTATTAGTTCCACTGGAAAATTATTTAACTTATAATGAGACGTTTCCCCTATGTTGTAAGTTAAATAATCTGCCAATGGAACTAGTACTTTTTACATCAATATCAAGGAATTACTCACTTAAAACAAGCTCTTACATCTTCCTGAAAATTTATTAGTAAGTTAGTTTAATATTTTCAAATATTGTAAGACATTTCGGATTAGAAACTTGGAAGAAAACGTTTATAAAGTTTGTTGGTCAGATTAAAAGTACCTTTTGAAGATAAACAGGTTTCAATTAAGGCTACAATATATTATTAAAAATAGTTTTTTTTTTTATTGATCTGATGTAATATTGTAATTTTAATGCCATGTTCTTATTACCTATAAGTTGAAAATCATCATAATAGTGACACACTGACACACACAGCCTGCACCAAAACACCAGCTGAATCCAGAGGACCATAATATGTCCCCCAAAGGACTCTGTTAAGAAGCTCAGGCTCTCCAGTAAGAGCAGCAGGGAGGAAACCTTTTCACAAAGACTTTAAATGAAGCCTGAGGCAAAAAAAAAAAGGTTAAATTGTAAGACTACTACATGTTCTGGATTATCAGTCACTCTGGAGGATAAGTTGCATCAGTCAAGAAATGTGTCATGAAGAAGGAAACATAAGTTGAACTGAACTGCAGTCACAAGACCAGCAAAACTATTCATGAAGCGGTGACTTCTAGTCCAGAAAATACGGTAAATCAGAATTGATTCTGGATTATAATTGGGGACTTAATTCTCTATATGCCACTGGGGGTACACCAATAACTTGTTCCATAAATCGACTCTGATTATCTTCAATGTGGGAGATAGACGATTGAAAGATACTTCCAATTTGAAGTCGATCTCATCCACTGACCTCATTTATCTCTGAAAAATCAGCCAGTTTCCTTTTTCTCTGCAGTGACAGAAGGTTGACTGACAGATCTATAAATCTATAAATTCAATTTGTTATTGTTGTGTTTTTAGCTCCTTTTCTTTTGACTGACCTGTAAACAAACCGAACACGACTCTTGCATGTTAAACAAGTCGAGAAAGTCTTTGTGAAATCCTCCCCTGAGGCTCTTTGACCAAACAAACACCCAGAAGACAGAAACCCGCGGACGTGCACAGATGTTTTGGAGCTCCGTGTGAATGTTCAGCTCATAAAGATGCCATCTTTAGCAGTCTGACATCTTTATGTTGGCCATCTGTGCGCTGTCTCCCCACCCCCCCCAAAAAAAAAAAAAAAAAAAAAAAACACCACAAACAGCATAATCCCAATACAGAGGAAGGTCAAAGGTCAGGGTGTGTGTACCTGGACTGGGCCTGCTCACCAGCTCTCCAGCCACTTAGTCCCTACACACCAGGAACAACGACACGGTCACACCCTGAGACGGCTGAGCATCAGAGTCCGTCTGGACACACACCTCTGTGCCATTTGTGTTTGCAGTATTCACCACTAGAGGGAGCTCTTTGCAACTTTACAACTATTAAGCAGCAGTAGGTAACTTTTATGACATAAATATATATATATTTTTTTACATATTTATTTAAATTGTCACAACATCCTGACGGTTAATATAAAATACTGAGCTTGGTCAGCTAATTCCAGTGCTAATGAATGCTAATGCTAGTTAGCATAGCCACCGATGACGGAGGACAAACGGTTTTCCTGGATTAGCTATTTTCTCCATTAGCACAGCTGGAGCAGCAGGGTGGAAGCAGAGTTGTGCAGCATGTGCACGAACATGATTGTCAGTGCTAAGACCCTCCCCCTGGCTCTGATTGGCTGTTTCTGACAGAGTGGTGTATTTCCACAGATGGCAGTGAGAGCACAGGAGGAATGTTATACTGTCAGATCATAGTGACAATTTCACAAATATGTAAAAAAAAAACAACATATTTTTCAAAAAGTTTTAATTAGAATACAAAAGGTGACCAAACGTTCTAAAAAGTTTTTACTGCGTTTGGATGTTTCCTCTTTAAGTCCATAAATTCACATGAAAAGTACAACATCACAGTAAAAACTGATGTTTATAAACTAATCTCTCGGATAACCCGGGCGTTTTCCACAGCTGAACGGTTGCCATGGAGATTGAAGGATTTTTTTTTTTTAAAACACGCATGAAAGAATCAAGGCAACACATCAAAAACAGAGGGCATAACATAACATGACATATAAAGCTAAAAGTCATTTCCACATAACACTGCCCCTTTAAAGCACTTGTACTACTAACTAACTAACTAACTAACCTGCGACCAGTTTACTCTTGCGTGAAGCCTCTGAGGCCAGCGCGTAGGAGACGCTCATGATCCTCTCCTGCTCCTCCATAGCCGAGTCCAGCTCATTGAATTCCAGCGATGCTGATGGCTGGATGTTCTGGACACTGGAGGGAGAATAAATCCAAAAGGTTCTTTAATGAAATGCGGCCATGTTGGATCAGGTGAGTTCTCCCAGCAGACCGAGGTGAGGATACCTGGACCTGGTGAGAAGGTTCTTGATGCGTTCCGCCCGCCGGCAGCGTTCCTCCAGCTCCTCTGGGCTCAGCGGCTCCTCTGGGTCCGACTCGACGTAGCGCTCCGGGATCACAACTTTATCCGGTTTGGACAGCTGCGTGTTGGACGGACACACAGAGAAATGCTGCACAGGTTCTGGTTTGATATTTTTGTAAAAAAAAATTTAATCGTTACTCAGGTTGAGTCATTTTGAGTTGCTCTCTCTCTCCTCCTGGAAGCAGTTTTGCTCTTACGTTTTTTTCTTTTTTTGTTGTTTGTTTTTTTTCCAGACAGTTGCTACGGCTGTGTAACCGTGGCAACAATGCATTGCTTTTCAACAGCAATGCATTAGAAGCAGTCGATTAGCGTCTCAAAAGCTGAAGTACTAATACATGAACTACGACCCTGAATCCCAGAGGAGTTATAAAGATATTTTCAAATAAAAATTTTTAAATTCATGAAATTATTCTGTTTTATTTTAACAATCTGTTCTAATAAACAGTAACAACACAGACATTTGTTTTATTATTTTAAATCCAAATTTTAAAGAGACAATATGTTGAGTCTGAGTTGTTGTTTTAAACTGTAGATTAAGTTTCACATGAATTGTTTTGGCAGCTTATGAAACATAAACTCCTTGAGTCCTCGACAAATTTCCAACTGGGGGACAATAAAATATATTCTCTTCTCTTCTGTTTTTGTGCGATTGTGTTTAAGTTGGCAGCCGGATTTAGAAAAACCAAGCAGTCAAAAATACACGGGTGCCGTTATTTTCTACTGGAGCTCCCGGCCCCCCAAAGTGTGGGGGGCGTGGCCCTGCTCCCGTACCTCCCGGCTGATGTCCACGTCGTAGTCGAGGGGCTCCAGGTCGGGATCCTGGACGCGCCTGGCTGTGACCGTCACCCACTCGCCAGAGTCCCTGCTCGCCCTCTCTTTGACCAGGTTCAGGCCTTCGTCGCTCTGACCTTCAGCTCCAGGTCTCTCCTGCTGCCAGTCGAACACCTGGAGAGGAGAAGGAGGCGGGATTAGTGATAATCAAGCAAACAAACATGTCCAGCTTCTGTTATTTAAGTTTTATGTGCTTAATTCTGAGTGGTTTAAGCCGTTTGGAATGGTTTAATTGATTAGATAAAGCTTTTAACATGAAAGAACAAAAATATCTGCTGTGGGGTCAAAAAAGGTCACAAACGTTTGGTAGTCTTAATTTGTATAGATATGAAACGTAATTTTAACTCATTAGACTAAATGATCTAAAAAACTCACAAAAAAAAACTTAAGTTTTGGTGAAATTAGATGTTTCTAGAACATTTTGAAGCAGAAAAATGATCAAATTGTCAAGAAAAGGTATCTTGATTTCACAGGTAATTCCTAATGACTCAAAGTGAAAACCAGCATTAAATGACTTCACTGCAAAATCAAAATCTTACCACAACATGTTTGTCTAGTTTCCACTATAAATATCCTAGTGAACTTGAAATAAGGCAAAATTCCCAAGTAAGTTTTCAGCAAGATATAGGACCTTGTTAAAAAGTCAATAAGTCCTTAATATGGATAAAAAGTCCTAGTTCCACTTCACTTATAACATGGAAAAAATGTCTTGTTATAAGTGAAATAATCTGCTTGGGAATCAAAAAAGTTTTCATCAATATTAAGGAATTATTGACTTAAAGAAAGGTCAGACATCTTACTGAAAAGTTACGTGTAAGTTAGTTTTGTTTGAACAAAGACTTTTGAACTTGGAGCAAGACCAAAAATCCTTGGTAACATTTTGTTCTTGAGGCGCTAAAGGAATCTGACATGCAGTAGTGGAGGTTTAGGGAGCCTAGATGAAGTTCACACCTACAGGATCAGAAGATGTTTGAAAGATACCAAATGGAGGAAGTCAGCACACAGATACGTCCTGGCTTCGTCCAGTTCGTCCAAACGCACACCAGAACACCTACCGAGGAACACTGGCGTGCGTGTGTGTGTGTGTGCGTGTGTCTGTGTTGCTGAGGGGTACTTGTGAGGAATCATCCCAGGAGCATCATAGCCATGCATGCATCCTTTCCACTCCTGCAGCCCGCAGAGCCAGATCTGTCGGCGCGTTCGCATGCTCAGAGTAACGCTGCGTCCCATGCCTTCCGTGTGTTCAGGAACAGGAAACAGACACACACAGGCAGGAGAGAGAAAACCATGCACACACCCACCATCACCTCCCCACCAGATTGAGAAGAAAACAGGCAGGAGGAGCTTGAGAAGCAAGAAACTCTTTATTGAGTGCAAATCTCTACATGATAGAAAAGAAAGAGGAGAGAAAAGAGTCGTTGCTTCTTAAATTACACAGAATTAGACGGCGCTCAGCGGGTCACCTCTGTTAGGGATCTAGTTTGATCTGATGTAGTGTGTTGTGTTGGGGCGGGGAGGATGAGAACTATACGGTGGGAACACTTGAGCAAACAAGGAGCAGACATCAGTGTCATTAGGGAACAAATCCACAATAGGAGAGTCCAAACTCTGTCACATGGCCCAAAACGGTCAAGTCGACACCTGTAACTTTTCAAAAGTCTTTGCCTTAAAGAGCTTTTATCAGGGGGGTCCAAAATGTCTAAATGTTGCAGTACCTTTTTGATTTATCTGTCAGATTCTCTAGAAATCAAATATTAATGTATTTGGTCTAATTGTTGATATAGTTATCAATATAACTGTTGATAAAAGTTATATGTGATCACAATAAATGTATTTTATTTTTGAACCTGAATATGCAGTGGGACAATAACGGACAGGATGAAACTACAACCTCCAACCAATCAGATTCTTCATGACAGAGCTGTCCACTCCTTGATCACACTCTATGGGCAGCCCTGGTAAAGACGGGAAGAAAAACTACATATTTTTTCTTTTTTTGTAGTACCATTATGTCAAACTAACTTTTTTCTTAGTACAAATTTTACTTACTTACTTTTTAATTTGGGGGAAAATATGTTGAGAATTTTTTTTCCTTCTTAAAATCCTTTGTATATCTTTTTTTTAATTAGCTTCTACAATTGTTTTGTGAGTAAAGCGAGAAAAAAAGTCTTATTTCTCTTCAACCACCAGAAACTGAGAGGCAGTCAGCAACAAAAGCTCCGAAGTGTGTTTGTGGAGGGAAAAACATTCATTGATCCAGTGGGGCCACTCTCTTTCTACATCAGGTTTTCTCAAACTGTGGTCCGTGGGCGCCCCCCAGTGGTCAGCAAAGTACTGCACATAAATGACCGTTTATTTTGTCGAAGTGAGCTGAAAGTGCGACTCCTATGGCTAGCTTCCGAAAAGACTGTTCAAAAATAATAACGGATAATAACTAGCTTAAGACCGGGGACAATTTCAAGTTGTAAATGGTGTGTGAGTATTTCCTAAATGGGTTCAGTGGTTCTCAGCTTGAAAAGTTTGATAAACTGCTCTGGACGCTACCAATAATCCCGCTACTGCTAATTCTATTTAGCATTAGCATCTTTCATTAAAAGATGCTAATTCTGTTTAGCATTAGCATCTTTCACTGAAAGAATGCAAAAAAAATAAAGATGAGTTTAATTTACGGTAATAATTTTTACCCACGTTTACCAGGGGTGCCAATAAATGTGACACTTTATTTCGTTATTGCAAAACAACCCGGCTCCTTAAACCAGTCCTATATATTCATAATGGATAAAACAACACAGTATAGGCCACTTGAAGAAATACTCCAGTCTGAGCATCCAACCTCAAAATGAGTCGCTGTTTTTGTTACGAAGTCAAACAAAAATGACCAAAGAGATCATCGCACATGAACTAGGCCGTTAGCTCAAAGTGAAATGAAAACGTTTAATGCTGGTGGAGAACAGCACACAATAAAATATACTCCGGTGACATCATTAGAAAGAGGTGAAAAAGTAACAGCACAACTCATTAAAAAAAACCCATATATTGCTTATTGTGACAGTAACAAAAACTATAGAGCTTTAGAAAAGTTCTCACACCTTTGACATGTTACAAAAACAAACCTCAGTGTGTTTATTGGAGCCTTTATGGAACACGACGACACAAAGCAGTGCATGATGGGAAGTCAGAGGGAAGTTGAAGATTTTTTTAAATGAAAAAAACTGAAAAATATTTAGTTTTTAATAAGGAACAACGGCGTAATATTTTAGACAAATATAGCCAAATGTAAAATGATTGTGTAAATACTATTTAACGATAGTAATAAGATAAAATCCACATTTTTTCCTTAATATTAGTAGAAATCAAACATTTAAATATCAAAATCAATTGTAGTCCTGGTGCCTGTTTTCCCATTTCATATTTTTGATCTAAACCTAAAATTGAAATGGTAATTTCTTCTTTGTTGGTATCAGATACATTTTTTTAAGTAACTGCCTTGTTGTCAATTTCAAATACAAAAGATGAACGTTGATTTCAAAACACGCTTTTATTCTAATCTAAATGAAGTTGAACTATTTAGCAAAACAGCCAAACACTGCTGTCGGATGTGCAAATTTCTTAAAGGTTTTCAGCTCTAATAGTGGAAAAACACTTTTCAGACTTTAATTGAGACTTTTTACGTTCGCTTCATAACAACGTACCACTTTGTGTTGGTCGGTTACATGAAATCCCAATAAAACCAGTAAAGTTTGCGATTGTAACGTGACAAAACGAGCAAAAGATCAAAGGGCATGAATACTTTTGCAAAACCCGTCAATTTCTGCTCAATTCACAGCAGACTTGGTGGTTGTTAGTCTGTAACCATGGTGCCAGCCTGGCGGTTAATGTTATCCAAAATGTGTGAGTAATTTCATTCCATTAAAGCATGCTAGCATTGCTAGTATACCACATTAAACCCAGAGGGGGAAATGTTAGCTGTAAGATAATCCAGTTTCTAGATTAAAAAGCAGCAGTTTCCCTGCGTTTCCATGACTACGATTTATGGGTTTGTAACATAAGCCCTAGAGCTGGCTCTTCCATCATTCCTACGCCACTCTGAGAAGTCTTAAAGATGGACATTTGGGATAAAGGCAAAAATGATCGTCAACAAACCAAGGCACTTGGATTTGATTTAATGAAAGGAAAGCAGGGAGGTACGGCCATGATTTGTACGACGGTGTACAAGGGCCGTAGTAGATAGGAGGAAAGAAAGAGGAGTTAATTTTAGCCAAAAAAAAACTCAAAAGCTTCTAGATTAAGCTCAGAAATGTTTTAGAGGAAACTTAGAAATTTATGAGTTTGGAAAGTCAAAAAAGGTTTTGTCAGAAAAACTGAAATATTTTAGATTAATGTCAGAAAATTTTGAGAAAAAAAAACTTGGAAATTTCCAAGCTTCAAAAGTCAAGAATAATTTATTTCAAAGTTTTAATCTACAACCTTCTGAGCTTTTATAGCAATTTTTTTTTTACTTTTCAAACTCAGAAATTTCCATGTTTTTTCTAGAAAACTTCTGAGATTAATGTTACAAAATTTCTGAGATTTTTTGATGGAAATGTACTCGTCCTTTTTTGTTGTCTATCTACAACGGCACAAATAAGCTGTCGTATGATTTGTGCCACTAGTGTTGCATCTTTATTCATTTTATATATATATATATATATATGTTAAATCAACCTGAAAATTTGGGATTTTATTCTTCCCCATAATATCTCTCAGTCTTCTATATATATGCTCTATATACCAAATCTATACAAAATAGAACAACTATATACTGAAAATATCCCTCGGGTAATAAATAAAAGCATATATATATATATATATATATATATATATATATATATATATATATAGGGGCGCTCTCTACTTTCTGGTGATTACTATGGAGAAAAGAAGTTAAAGCGATGCTTCTTTCTCTTCTTTTTGTTTACATTCAGAATTGTGTCAGTGAGGTCCCACAGGTGGGTGTCGGGGTGTTGGGGGGGGGGGCAGTGGTATTTTAGCTATCTTGAAGCCCTGAAGCTTTAAAAAAAAACAAAAAAAATAAATAAACGGAGCAGCTCTGTCCGTCGCTGAGCGTTTCCCCCGGATCGATCCGTCTCCCGCCGTTTATAAAGTGTTAACCAAAGTAAGTCGGCTTGTTAGTGGGAGCTGCTACCAAGGAAGAGCGCTAAGTCGTTAGCATCCCTGTTAGGTTGTTATGTGGCTGGAGGCTGGAGAGTGCTGTAGCAGCACTGAGGGTGGAGCCGGTGCTCCGTGTGTCTGCTGCTGCGCTGCAGGGAGGGGTAACGTACGGAGGGGCTGGAGGGCAGCCGGGAGGACGCCGACGACGAGCGCTGAGACCCCGACGCCGCCGGGCCCGCGCCGCTGGAGCGCTCGCCGTGGCTCAGGTTCCTCTTGCGCTCGCGGACAAGCGCCCTCTGGTGGCGCTTCATGCGCTCCAGCTGCTCCTCGGCGGTCATCCGGCCTCGGGTTTGGCTGCTGGGGGGCAGGCAGCCCTCCGTGGGGGACGACAGGCGCTCAAAGGCGCTTTTGGGTCGGTCCTGAAGAGACAGCGGTGGAGGAGAGAGGGGGCAGGGTAACAAATGGGAAATCTTCTTAGAAATGTTCAATTTCAAAACTCCATATTTCAAGACTTAAAGCTGCAGTATGTCACTTTAAAAAAAAAAATGTCTTAAAACTTTCACCATGTTATAACAGTACAGTATGAGACAAATAAACTGAAATAAATCTGACTCCCCTGCCTTCTCCCAGTGCCAACTGGAAACAACCAATCACAGGCAGGAGGCGGGTCTTAGTGCTGGCAATCACCCTTTTTTTATCTGTGTTACTCTGCAGCTAGCCATGAATGCTAAGGCTAGTTAGCATGTCTAGTGTTGATGACGGATAAAAGGTTTTCCTGTAAGTTGTTTCTTTTTCATTAGCACATTTAGCAGAGAACATGAGACAGATCAACAGTACTAAGACCCTAAGCCTGGCTCTGATTGGTTGTTTTTAGTTGGGAGCGGTTAATTTCTTAAGACAGTAACACTAACTCAGGAAGGAGGTGTAGGCATTTCTAATCCATTTAAATGGATTCATGGTTTTAACTTTGTTTTATGTGGTTTTGCCATCCAACCCACCATCTGTAAACTCTTGGCTTTCTAATTGTCAGATCTTCTGCTTTTCCTGTCCAAGTTTTGTCTTAGTTGAGAAATTTTGGAGTGGTCCCACTTCTAACACTGACATAAGTCTGTTCACATTGACTTGTTTTCCACATATGCCGCAGTAAACTGACCTTTGGTGTGGCGCTGCCGGGAGCCCTCCTCAAGGTGACGTAGGACGAGATGGAGTTGGACTGGTCCAGCCGAGACGTGGTTCCTAACAAACCTAGACAACGACAGAACCAACAATCATGGGTTTAGTTCAGCTTTATTTTTAGAAAGTCAAAAAAATAAACATGTCTAATTGTCATTCCACCAATAATCCTCCCTCAAAAAAATAATACGTACATTTTAAAGACGTGAACAATTTGTTCACATGTCTTTATAAAAAGGAATAGCTCTGCCCCTGAGATTTAAACATGCCAAACCCATAGGGGGCAGTGTAGCACAAAGCTACAGTTCTTCAAAACGATCAAGATTTCCTGTTAGGAATGAAACATGGTTCCAGAATGTTTAATTGTGTCAACAGATATATGCTTTTAAATAACATATCAGAGTGTAATATGTTATTTACATATGTAACTTTACATATTAGAATGTACAGTTACTAAAACACAAGATGATGCTGACTGGAGTTGTGTTGAAGACTGTAATGCGCGGGACCCTAAATCTCAGTTTTAGATGCAAACACAAATACAGAGTTTCCTCAAATCTCCTCTTTGGTCAGAATTTTTATAAACAATCATTTTGAGAGATGTTAAACTGAGTTTCCGTTTGGATGAAAGGCAAAAATGCATAACAATGTATCCATTTTCCCAGATACCCGAGTGTGTTTGGATGAGGCCAAAGAGATGACAAATACTTTTCTATTCCATGTAGACACAACACCTACTTAAACACACAAAAACATGTCAAAGTGTTGTTTTTTTTGCTTGTAGTGATTAAAAGACTTTGGGTTGTTTCAGGTCCAAGGTGAAGCATGTTACCTTTGCTTGGGTAAAACTGGTAGTCGGCTTCAGACGCTGTGACTGGCTGGCTGCTTCCTGGCAGCTCTGGTTCGCTCAGGTATGACCTCAAATCAGTCTGAAACAAAAATGAAAGACAGGCTGAGCTCATAACGTAGCATCTCTATTAACTGTATCATGTCTAAATGACAGAACAATGTGTAGAAGGCTCCCCACTTTAGGAAAAATGAATGACGATACCTTACAGTCTCCATTGGTAATGTACTGGCCGCCCTCCCTGTCCCGCTTCCTCTCATCTGACTGTCGTTTGAGCCCTCTCACCGATGTGTGGCGGATGACCGAGGCCTCTTTGGGGAGCGGAGGAACCACGGGGGGCGTCTCCTCGTAGTCATAGAGACGAGGCAGCGGCGGCCTGGGCGGGGCGTCGTCCTCTGCCTGTACGGCGGTCGGATCAGGACGGTTACACACTTGTGGAGGACGTTTGTGGTGTATTCTGTTTGCAGAGGGCGAGGAAGGACACTCACCCACTTTGGCACGGTGCTGTTAGGCAAAGTGTGTGTGATGGAGCTGCGGGGGGGAGGCTGGACCTCCACGCCGCTGGAAGGCACCGCCTGGTCCGACACCGAAGGCACTAATCTCCTGTCTGCTGAGGCGTGTCAACACAGAAAGCTGTACGCTTAGACAAAGGTGGGATGAAAATGGCATTTTTATGCTACGCTAAATTAAAAGAGGCTAATTTCATATGTCATACGCCCTCATTTTTCCTCCAGTTTTGCTCAAAAAACCAAATATGACTGTGCAGTGAGACTGATGCATTCACATACATCTATGTTAGTAATTAATAATTTGTGCATTTGAATCTCACACAAGTTTGCTCAATATGTATCCAACTCTAATAAACTGTCGCTCCACACTGAGTCTTGTATGGAATGCCAGGAGGGCCAAAAAATGTGCAAAAAAAATCCGAAAGGCATACTTTTTATGTTTCTCTCATGCAACGTACGAACAATTGTGTTCACAACATCAGCCGTACGAAAATGAACCCATGACCAGCCAATCACAGACGGTCGGTTTACGTTTAGTCAAACATCACAGACGTTACAGAACAAAACATTAAGATTTAAGAAAAACAAAAGTTAAATGCAATTGAATTTGTAGTGTAAAAATATGTAGCTAAGCACAACTTCCTTCTTCATAAAATCTAAACAAAAATGGAGTAGAGTCCAATCTTAGTGGCTGAAGGATTTATCCTTTGTCTTTGGCAAGACTATGGGCCATATCTCCTGCTATTGCATGACTTATGTTTGTTTTGGTTGTATCTACCCAAAAGTATCTACCTGCTTCGCTTTCACATAAGCATTTGAACCACACCGGAGTTCCCCTCAACCGAACTAAGACCTAAGTTTCAAGATGGACTCACAGGAATAGGGCTACACAATATTAGAGAAGCTTTCATTAGCGATCACAATGTCGTCTGCAAACAGACGGATCTCACCTGGATTCTGAATAGAGTCCACAGTTATCTTGTAGTTGGCTTTGCTGGCGCTAAGACCACCCATGACGTCCTCGATCCTCCACAGCTCCCGCTTCAGTTCAGCCTTTTCCTGCTGTATTACCACACATGCAAACAGACACAGAATTTCTTTCTACTAATTTTACCCTTTATTTATTTAAATGTGTGGAAGCTCCGTTGTTGCCATTCGGCTGAAGACAGTGTGTTGTGGTTTGCACTTTTGTTCATTGAGGTTGTGGAAAAGCAACATTCAGAACCGCTGACATTTTTTATTTTTTAAAGAGCAGAAGGAAGGCCCACCTGAGACGTGTCGTTGTGGGTCATGTGTGCCTGCAGTGCCAGCCTTAGCAGCTCCACTGATTGCTCCAGCCGGTTGTACTCCTCCCACGCATGCGCCATTTCCTGCAAAACCCAAACAAAAGCACGCTTTTAAACCATTTGATTAACATTTGAAGCACGATTTGTGTGCACAAACTCAAATATTTGAGTTCAAATATTTTTTTACCTACTAACATATAAATCTATAGAGGAAATAGGGATGCAACTAAGTTATTTTAGCTACCGATTAATCTATTGATTGTTATGACAAGTAATCAATTAATCAGATAAAAACATTGGCACATTCTGCAGATATTTTATTTAAGCTTTTTTATGCAATATTAGAAATACATGAAAGGATGCAAATGAAAAAATATAATTTGATTCCTTTTATTTAAGTTAGAAAATTATTCATCTAAAATGCAATAACAGCATTTCTTTAGTGAACACTTAATCATTTGTAGTAAAGGCTGAATGTGCAGCTAAAAACAGGCCTGCTTCACTTAACATCACTTCAGCACAGGCTTGTCTTTTGTAATATTTGGATAATAATACGTACTTAATAGGAGATTATTTTTGCAGAATTTGATCAACTTGTTGAAGCTAAAATTATGAAGAGGAGCTTGGGGCAGAACAAGATTTTTTTTATACATCTTAAATGTATATGTACACATTTTTCATACAGTCTTGTCTTAATTAATTGCTCTCAGAACGTTGTGCTTTCAGAAAATTGCCCAGCGTTGAGTCGGGATACTCCAACTAACTACCAAATTAGATGACGATTAATTTGACCAACAATCGTGATTAATCATGATTAATCTAAGTTAATCACAATTAACCCAACTAATTGTAATTAATTCTATTAATCCTTTCAGCCCTAAAGTTAAATATTACCATTTCCAACAAGTCTAGCACTATCAGTCGACGGTGACAGACACAGCAGACATGAATACCGTTGAGACGCGGGAGATTTGGGCCCTGATGGTCACCAGGTCCTCCTGCAGCAGCCTCTGCTGGTAGGCGATCTTGTGGACGTGAGCCGGCTGCTCCTGGTACTGCTCCATCTGCTGGTGAGACACGTCAAGCACGCTCTCCAGCTTGTCCTACAACCGGTGATGGGTTGAGCGGTCCGAGTTATTTTATTAGTTGTTTTATTCACCAATAGTGCATACAAAACAAACATTACAGACGAGCAAACAGAGGCACTGATCTACAAAGTAACCAATTAGCTAAACCAAGAGAACAAACAACAACAAAAAACAGCAAAGGAGAGTGGGAGGAAAAAGTACTAATTAAAAGGAATACATTTAAGACAAAGGCATCTTCACACATGTTTGGTTTGAGATAATTGAAACATTTTCTTCAACGTTTCTTGAAAATGTGCGTCTTTACATTTCAAGCTTACAAAGTTAAGCATGTACGAGTGAAATTAATCTGACATTTATCAATCGATTGACAGGACTAAAATAATCTAAAGCTGCTGAAAAGAACAAGGATATCCTGATGGACAAAGATGAATGTTTTACTGTTGGACTGATAATATTAATCTATTCAATGAGACTGATATGATTTAATAAATACTGATGCATCCCATGTCTTGTTTCATGTATAAGCTTTCATAGGGAAACGTTTAAATATTTAAATGTAAATATAAACATATATATATATATATATATAACATTTCTTTAAAACTAATTAATCTCTCTAAGTTGAGGAGAGTGTTGTTCCACTAACAAAGGGTTGGACTGAGACATGTTGAGAAGCTGGACTGTGATGACTTAAAACCGCCTCTAGAGGGCAGCATTTCACCAAGAAACATCCAGACTCACTACATCGTTTCACCAGAACGTCATTTATTCGATCTCCTCAGACTAATTTATGACATTTAATAATAAAATGATTGTTGGACATTGGTGCTGCTTTTCTTCCTTTTACAGGAAAAGAAAAGTCATTATTTAGGGGTGCTGTGGTGGCGGAGGGGTTAAGCATAGGGAGGCCTTAGTTCTCGGCCGTTGCAGGTTTGATTCCCGGACTGGTGACTTGCCACATGTCTTCCCTCTCTCTCATTATCCACTTTCCTGTAAATTTACTATCAAATAAAGGCCACTAAAGCCAAAACAAGCGAAGAAGAAAAAAAAAAAAGAAGAAAATCATTATCTCGAGAAAAAAAACTACTTTCTTCTGTAGCTGCATTTGCCTCTAAATTATGTCAGATTCATTTCAACTTGGGGTTGCGTTTCAGAGACGGGTTACCTTGTCGTTCTTCAGGGAGCTGATCCTCGCCTCCAGGTCCTTCAGAATCTTGTCCTGCTCACATAAGCGACTCAACTTCACCTGCAGGGGGAGAAGCAGAGCCGGGTGGGCGTGCGGTGTTTACCCAGATGAAGTTGCTCTCAAGGGCTAATCAGAGTGTCTGCGCGTTGACCTCTGATAATGAAGTGGCCCTCTTACTTAATTAAAGCCGTGTGTCTGCAGCTGTGCTGACTGCATACAGAACAGAGGGTCAGGGCGTCAACAGTGATCCGCAAGAGCCGCTTTTAATGGGTGAAATGGACGGATTATTGAATATTTACTGCGTCGTAACTCCACCTGTCCGGCGCAGGTGTGTTAGAACACGTTCACTTTACAAGAACCTGCTCAAACAAACCATCTTATGATGGAAGTTTTAATGCAGCGAAACAATAAAATCTTCAATTGAGATTCAATCTGATACATTATTGCGGTCACCATGGTGAACCCCATTCTTGGGGTATGGTTGTATAATCGAGTCCTTTCACGTGAACATTCATAAATAGTGTAAGTAAAGTTTAGGAAATTGTTTGGATTATCCAAGTCGAAGATGAACAGAGTCCACTTCACAGAGAGCACCTCAGTTGCTCTCTGTTACCAGAAGAGCTGAGAATAAAAACCTACATTGATTTCATTGGATCAGGGCAGCAGAAGGTGGAAAAAACCTTAGTTAGTGATTCACAGAACTTATTTTAGTTAGCGATTAATCAATTGTTCTGACAGTTAATTGACTATTCTGACAATTAATAAATTGTTCTGACAATTAATCAATTATTCTGATAAAAATGTGCACATTCTCCAGATTTCTCGTACAATAATAGAAATACACTAAAAGATGCAAATGAACAAATTCATTCCTTTTTTTAAATCAGAAAACATTCCTTTAGATCATTTGTAGCAAAGGATGCATCTGCAACATGCGAAAAACTCTTTCGACTTGACCCAACATCAGAACAGTATAGGACAGAGCTGTTGAATATTTGATATATTTTTGGGGGGGCTTGAATTAATGATTTAACATAAAAAACATCAATTTCTTATTATATTGAACATTTCTAAAATAAATCATCTTAAATGGATTTAGTGAGGGCAGCCGTTTGTTACTTTTGACTCTGAGTGAACTGAGTTGTTGTTTTCAACAGCTTTCAATCTCGGCTTGTTTATGGACAGCAGAGGAAAAAGGCCAAAGTGCTGCATTTACGGCTTTCTAGAAAGAGACGGTGTAAACAAAACTATCTTTTCTGTCAGTGTCCTTGTTCTTTATCAAAGAGGCTATATATATATATACTGCTCAAAAAAATAAAGGGAACACTTAAACAACACAATATAACTCCAAGTAAATCAAACTTCTGTGAAATCAAACTGTCCATCTAGGATGTGTTATTTGAGTGTTCCCTTTATTTTTTTGAGCAGTGTATTTTACCAGAGGCCATCTGTTGAACATCAAACCTGTTATTTTCACGTTTTATTAGACTTACATTAAATCACTTCACTTAGTTACCTTTTAATGTCTAATCAGAAGTATTCATACCTCCTAAATAATTAATCTGCAGATTCCGTGTTTTAACCTCTTTTTAAATTCAGAAAGACATCAGTTCTTTCATTCACTTCCACAGTTCAGATCCAGAAGGTCAGCAGGAATTCACAGCAGAGATTTCTAACAAGGCCGGGTTCTAAATGACTTTAAAAACCACAAGAAAGGAAGGAGGGAAGGAAGGAAGAAGAGAAAATAAATTCTGTTCTAATTCTATTGGAGATCCATAAATGTTGGTGGAGAAATTCAATAAACTGACAACCTGTCTAACGAGGAGTTCGATCAGATTATTTATGCGGTTAAAATGGCTCCAGCGTGTGGATCGTCATACTCACATCCACATTGCTTTCTGCAACCTTGACAGGCTTCCCCGCCTCCTTCAGCGTCTGACTTCCAGCTACCTGCAACATTTCAACGTAAACAGAGCCAGATGTTAGTTGTTTGCTGAGGCGAGGCGTCTGGCTCCTCGCTACATTAGCGCCGAGACAAAGGGAAGCGCAGAACACTGGGAGCAGCTGTGGACGACCACGAATAAGGGGGAGACTGTCGTTGACATTCACTTGTCCTTGTGAACATGAACAAGGTGAGCGACTTCTGGTCATGAACGACACGGTGGCTATGGACACTTTGAAGCTCTGCACAATATTCACTTGCCTGTAAAACCTTCGTTGCCTTCAGATCATTCATCCGTCTAACAGGAGAACGTTTGAGAACACAGGTGAGGGCTCATTTAAAGGGACAGGTTGGATTTCTGACGAGGCTCTGTTGAAAGGTTAATAACGATAAGCTGATGTTTCTATTAGAAGGGAAAATGAAAGACGCAGCAGATAAGTGCATCATCAGCAAAATAAACGTAATTAACACATTTTTTTGTTACCGATTAATCAATCATTAGGATGATTAATCGCTTTAAAAATTTGGCATATTTTGCAGAGTTTTCAACTTAACCACTTAAAAGCCTTTTCTTTACAATATCAGAAATACATTAAAAAATGAATGTGAAGAAATAATTAAGTAATTTTTTAAATAAGAAAATAGACATTTCATTACCTAAATTTTAACAGCAGCATTCCTTTAGCAGACGCTCGGCCATCAGTGCCTCTGCGGCTGAAGAAATCCTTCTAACATCAACATGTGAAAAATCCAACCTTTTCTGATTGAGTTAATGTCACAATTAATAATTTGACAGCAAAAGGTGTTAAATTTTTTGCTATTTTACAGCATTAGAAACAAGATAAAACCATGCCTCTAGAGGTGTTTTGGGTGGAACATATTCACAAAGTTTTTTTAGTTCAAATGCTCTGAATATGTTGACCTTTCAACAATTTGTCTTTTTTTAGTTTGCATATGCCAGTTAACCATTAATCAGTTCTTAAATTAGCATACGATTATTTCAATCATTGATTCCTCGCGATTAATCCAATTAATCATTTCAGCCCAAATAATAAAGCAGGAGGGTGGGGCAAACAGGTGGGTGTTATTAAAATGCCAAGGTGGAGAGGCATCTGCGGCGCCCTGCAACTGTGGCTGTCCATCAATCTGGGAGTGGTTTTAAGGCCATTTCCAAACAATCTGAAACCCAATATTTTACAACAGGAAATACTATTTACAAACGGAAAACATTTAAGACAGCTGCCCATCTTTCCAGGAGTGGAGGTGTCAGTGGATTCAGCCCAGGGTCAGACGGGGTAATGGTCAGGAAAATTGCAAGAAACCTGAAACTACAGGTTTCCAGTATAATGTGAAGTTTGAAGAAAAAAAAATCTGAACAAGTTTAACTTGTTATTTGCAAGGGTTGTCTGGAGAAAGCATCGTCTCTTTGTACTCAATATTGTAGGGCTACAAATAACAATTATTGTATTAATTGATTATTTTATTGATTTATTCTGATGATTAATCAATTAATTGGATAAAAAAGTTGGCACATTCTGCTGATGTTTTACTTACCACCTGAGTGACTTTTATGCAATATATTGGAAATGCATAATAAAATGCAAATAAATTATAACTCAATTCCCTTTTTAACATAAAACATTTTGTTTATGTTACACTAAAGCATAATTCCTTTAGTGAACATTTGATCATGTGTAGCAAATGATGCATCTGCAGCTAAAAAATACTTTCGATATCAATGTGAAGATCCTCGCTCTTTCCACTCAACTTATCAATACGCCGCTATTTTTCGATTAATAATAGTATAGCAAAATTATTTAAGAGTTTGCATAATGTACTCTAGAAAACTATTACTTTATTTAGTGAAAGTATATTCACTTCTTGTTGGTTTTCTGCTCAAAATAAAAGCAATTTTTTTGCTACTTACTAGCAGTATAAACATCTTGACATGGGTGCAAGTAAGATAGTAACAGCTAATAACCTCTCAACAGAACCACACTTAAATTATTTATTTATTTATACCTATTTGTTAAATATCAGTTTTAACAATTAGGTTATCGCCAGAAATCACTGAAAGATCAATTTTTTCATCAGGGAAATCAACCAGTTGAGGATTAAAACAATTTGTGAGCGAGGTGCAGCGTTTCAGAGGCGATGGTAGAAGCAGCTGGCTTTTCAACCACCGGGTCACAGCCACAGCCACAACACATGCACTGCCGAGCCATCCCATGCCCAGTACTCAACAGCCTGGCCAACATCGCCACACAGTGGAGGGGAGGTATGGAGTCACGATGCTGTTTGAGCTGTGAATGCAGCGCTGCAAAGCGATGGGATGGTCTTACTATAGAGCACGACACAGAAACCTCCCTGCTCTCGCCACGGCACAAACATGCACAAGCAGACACACGCACACACACACACACACACACACACACACACATACACATACACGCTACGCTGTAGAACATTTACCGGACACAGAGACACGTAGCTACATACAAATAGAGCTTACGTTCATTAAAGGCCTGAGTGGCCCAGCAGTGCAGTGCAGTAGTAAACTGTGAACTGCGAGGATCAGCGGCTCTAGAGCTCTGATCTGGGAGTCAGAAATCACAGAGACACAAGAGCCGCAGTCACAACATGGTGGCCGCTTCTAACAGCAGGTAATGCGTTTGGGAGAAACACCACCATTAAATAATCTGGAACTACAGCTGGAATGTTTTGGGTCAATCGTTCAGGGTCGGGCGTAGAGCAGAAGGGTGCAGTCAGTAACAAAGACCGGTGTGTTAGTTTGAGTGTTTTCAAAATCAGAGAAAATACAACAGACTGAGCTGTGCAATTTGTTTTCTCACCTTTAGGTCCAGATATTCCAGGTCCTTCTTCAGCTGCATGTACGTGTCATCGGCCTAGAGGGTGAAAACCATCCGATTCAAAAACAAACTCAACAATGTGCAGTCTGACTCTTCAACAGAAGCATCAACTAGAGGTGCACCAATTGCAGTTTTCAGGCCGATCTCCAGCCCTCTCTCACAAATGACCAGAAGGGGACAGTGACTGATCTTCACATCTGTGCGGAGGTATACAGATCGGCCACAGTGAATGAAATCGATCGGTGCACCCCGAGCATCAACCACAGATTTCCTGTTGACATGCAGAATGACAAAATTGCACCCACACAGAAAAACGTCTTACACTCGTTTTGATTTAAGATCCGGTTAAACACGCTGTCCACAACAGATAAAAAAAAAAAGAGCGACCAGCTCCTTCAGAGGGAGCCGTGAACTCATCTCACAGACAGGCAACATCAAAACAAGCTTCATGACGAGGACCAAAAGGAACGTCACGCACCACCAAGACCAAAACCGATCGGCACGTAATCAGACCCGGCCAAACGGCTCGCTTGAAGCATGGGATGGCTTTGTGGACGTCAAAGGGATCGCAACACATCATGCTACAAACGACATCGGCAGAAGCACGACATGGAGACGGATCAGCCAAAGAGCAGCAGATGGTAAAGAGGTGGATGGGTCTCTGCAGCCCGGCCAGCGCTCAGTGAGGAGGGGAGCGAGTGGAAGCTGCCACTGCTTAAACTAGGCTGCTGCTTGGTCATGAAGTCCAGGTTTACACAGCTTTCTTTATCAATATTACACAGTGACTGGCAAAAAATGTTATGTTACTACCAGTGGTGGACACTAAACAGTTAGTTGTGCTAACCTTAAATCACTAATCATAAACGTTAAGTCCGCTAATGATGAAGTGCTACACCGGCATGGTAGCATATGCTAAGGCACCAATATTAGCAAAATTTAGCTGTGGTGTAATGTTTAAGTGCTATACCAACACGGTGTTTGGTAGAAGCTAATGCTAAATCGTTAGTACTAGCAATGCTTTAGAGTTGGTGTAACACCTAAGCTCTACGCCAACATGGTATTTAGTGAAAGCTAACGCTGTAGCACTAACTTCAACTCAAAATTTATCTGCCCTCGAAAGACCTGTAGTCTGGAAGTTAATAGGAAAAAGAGAGAGACGAATTGAAGAGAAAACAAAACTGCTGAGTAAACTTTCTTCACCAACTTCAAAATAAGAGATGAATATAAACGGCTAACAGCTTGAACAATTCCTGACAGTCGAGAACCTAAACTTCAACAAAGACGCTGAACTTTATTCACCTGAAATGTTACAAAACAACCAAGTAAATTACTGCTTTAGAGTTTATCTGGAAAATTTATTTTAGGAGAAGCTAAGTGTGCTAAATCTTTTCAAAGTTAGCTAAAGCGCGAAACAAAAAATTAGCTCTGCCCTTTAGCGCATTAGCGGAAGTGTTCCCACCACAAAGATTGACGCATTTTTATTAGGATTTTATGTAAAACGACAGCACAAACTAGTAATTTCAAACTGGATTTCATTTACTTTGTGGTGTTTCTACCAGCTTTAGACATTTACAGATGTAAACCTTTGTCAAGACAATAACATTTAAATTTTATAATGAATAAAATGTATGTTTTTTTTTTTTTAATGTGTCTAATTTTAATGTTATAAAACCTTTAATGAAGATTTAGTGGCAGCCTCTACCAGCTCCTGGTAACATGAGGGAGGGGTAGCCATGCCTCTCGGGGCCCCACCTGGACGCTGCAGGGGCCGACATCTCCGAGGTGCGACTCAGGAGACGCGGTGGCGCTGAGGAGGGGGCTGTCGCTAGCGGCGACAGCGGTCAGGAGGCAGTTTTGGTGGTAGGACTCTCTGGGAGCGCTCAGCCGCTGGATGTGAGCTAAGGTCTGCTGACGCACAGTGGCCATCTTGGCCTGGTGGCGGCGCAGCTGAATGAGGAGCAGAGTGAGCTCCTCCGGCTGTCGGGAGGCACCGCAGGACATTCAGTCTGGCAGCTCTCAACACTGACCTCACATGCTGAACAAAAACCCACTCAGCTCTTCAATACCTTCACTTTCACAGCGACTCGGAGGCAAAAACACAAAGTCGTACCAAATACTAGATTCTACTGCAAATGTCTTAGTCCACGTTAAAATGTCTTGTTACATTGGCAGATTATTTCTCTAATAACTAATACTTTTTCATCAAAAAGCTTGTGTTTCTTGCTGAAAAGTTACTTGTTTATTTCTTGAATATGCACAAAAAAAATCCAGCATGAAGTTTATCGTAAAAGCTTTTGTTTTACAAATTCAAGGAAGTGGGTAGAAGTATAAACTTATCAAAATTCCCCCTCCTTAACCATCTACATTAACATATAGTTCATACATATACTAACAAAACCAGTAACTAATAGTAAACTCATCAACATAGCATCTAATTTAAATATGGCAGATGAACAATGACTATTCCTTTCAATTTCACCAAAAAAAAAAATCAGGAACAATTAACTATAATGTTATGTATTATATCCAGGAATAATCCTGTGTTTATCTGATAATTTGAACTATTTGTTCTAATTTCAATATTGAATGATTCAAGTTTTTTTCTAGCAGATCTGAATTTGCATATTTTAAACTGTGATTCCCTTTCTTTAACTTATAAATATGCTCTTTCGTCTTGCACAATTGCTAAAGTGTTTTCCGAAAAATTGCTTGTTTTTGGCTTTGTGTAATTTCACCAGGTCAAAAAACTCAAAAAACTAAATGTCACACCTTATGGATTATTGCTATTGCTCTTTATTATTAATAGTTAGCACTGTCTTATTTCGAGCGCACTAAGATATTTGCAGTAGAAACTGGACCAAAAATACTCGGTAAGATGTTGTGTTTTTGCAGTGCAATATGTCGTTTGACTCATCGCTGATCTGGACAAGAAGAACTGCAGCTTAATTAAAGATTAACGAGGCTGAAACAAAAATCTGCTGCACATAAAGTGGACTTCACAGTTCTCTGATCAACGACCAACTGACCAGGAAATGAATCCACAAACGGTTGCTAAAATCCTCCGCTGACAGAACCGAGGGCCTCCGCAACGCAGAGCCGGAAGTCTTTTAGGTTTTGGCATCGTGTGGATAAGAAGTGAATGCAGTTTTGAAACGTACCGTCTTGCCATGAAGGCTGGGCGCGCTGACTGTGTGAGTGATGTAGCCAGTTGGAGGCATCGAGCGTCTTTCAATAGTAGCAGCCTGCAACACAGACATCCGTGTTGGTAGTTAATGACAGGAGAGACGGATCTGGGAGAGCTGGAGCTACAGACCCTGTAGATTTACTGACGTCACTACAGTCAGGTTTGAGTTCCAGTATGTAACGTCTATATTAATGTTATACTTTTATATAAATTTATATTCCAAGAAAGAGTTGGATTTCACTGTTCTAAATTTGTGATATTTTCTTCTTGGATGCAGGAAAACAAAATCAGGCAAACAAATACCCACCACCTCCACCACTGACCACTGACCGTCTTATACATATACTAAGCTCATAAAAATGCAGTAATGTAGAAGAAGTTTGTTCTAGTTCTGTTGAGCATCATTCTTACCTTCAGCATCTGAGACTTGCTCCTTCGGGGGGACACGGTGAAGGGGACGTTCAGCAGAGGCCCGTCCCCAGCGGGCCTTACGGTCACCCGTTCGGCGGGAGTGTGTGGCCTTCGGTTGGGCGACAGCGTCCTGCTGGTGCCGGGCGGAGGCCCTGGTGGCGGGATGTCTGCAGCCGACGGAGGCACCGACACGCAGCGAGGAGAACCCTCCGACCTGCGCAACGAGGAGGAGGAGGAGGGCGGCACGGCGGACGGGGGCCGGGGCCCGAACGGGTAATCCGGGGCCGGGGTGTAGATCGGCGCAGTGGGGCTGCCGTGACGGAACTGCTGGCGCTGCTGCCACTCGTATAGCTGCAGCACGGTGTTGGACCCCGGGCCCCCCTGGTCTGGGGTGAGGCGGAAGTGGCTCAGGCGGTCGTGGGCGTACTTGTACTCGCCGAGTCGACCCGACGGGGGGCTGTGGCGTGGAGTTTTTGGCAAAGTCTGAAAGGCATCCATGGAGGTGTACTTGTGCTGAGTGGGCGGCGTCCGACGGGGCAGGGTGTTTTCTCTGGAGGGAGGGCTGTTGAAGAGGAATAAGGCAGAAATCATTTCCCCCAACACAGTAATAACCATTAAGAGTCTGTGAATTTCTGGTGTCTTTCAAGACACCCAGGAACAATTTACAACATAAAGTGAAAATAAAAGCAATGTGAATAAGAAGTTACAGTGGAAAGGCTGTAAGCTTTGAGTTGTGATCTGAAAGTAAGAAGAGTCAGTAGCTGCATTTCTACGACAAATGTGCACAGATGGTATCAAAAGCAGGTAGCAAGGACTCTAAGGGAGGATGTTCTTCATGAGCTTATCAAGAGTGAAGTTCTGTTTCAAAGCAGCAACATTTTTTACAGCTGAAAATCAAATGACTAAAATCACTGCAGATTTTAGTCTGCAGTGTTGCAGACTAAAATCAGAAAGTTTTTATGCAAAATGAACAATATTGACCTACCCCCTTTGCTCAGCCTTCTGAACTTTGACCCACTGCTCCACCTGCTCCAGAGTGTTTCTCCTCTGCAGATACTTGAATGTGTCGGAGGATGCCGGCTCCGGCGCCCTCTGGTACGTCCCCGCCGCGATGCCGTTGGGCTCCAGGATGGGGCTGGGCGTGGACACCAGGCCGTTCCTCGTGCAAAGGCTGGAAGGCAACGTCGAGGCGGCTCGTGACGGAGCACGGGACGTCACTCTGGACACGGGAGCAGACGCGGACACGCGGTCCGACAGCGGGAGGGCGGAGGCGGCTGGCGGTCTGGATGGAAGGGGGCTCTGTTTGTCCATCTCCAAACAGGCGGACCCGGCCTGGCGCTCCAGGGTGACGCTGCCGGCGTCCTGCTGAAAGCTGCAGAGCTCTTCTGCGTTACGGTGGACGGGCTCCAGCAGAACTTCGTGGACAATTGCTTTTGTGGTCTCAGAGTCTACGGTCTTCATCTTCTGGTGGTTCATGTGGTTTGTCTGCGGGACAGCTTGTTGCAACAACGCGGTGACTTTGTCAACGGGTCTGTAGAGACGGAGACACATAGTCAGATAATATTAAATAATTCAATGAAACTCTACAAAAATACCCAAAGCTCAAAAGTTTGATGATATGTCAAACTGAAATAAGAAGTATTGCTATTGGGGTCAATCTGGGTTCTGTATTTCCATGGTAACTCACACTTTTATTAAACAGATTTTCAAAGCTTGAGATATTGCTGCATAATCTACAGATACTTTAAAAACGTCTCCCTGACCCGTCTGCTGCAATCCATGGTTTTCATCATGTTGTTTGTTTTGAGTTTGTTTTTGGGTTTTTTGCCATCAAATCACTGATTTTGTGAAACTACTTTAGAAATATATTGTTTCCTCATCAAAACAAATCTGGAATCTGCATATCATATAAAAAAAGATGAGAAAAACAACACCAAACATTTCTTTAAATTCATAAACCAATTAATAGTTTGATTGTTGAAACTCGCCACAGACCGTAACTTGTTCAATATCACGTTATCGATATTAATAAGGCTGATGCTGCAGTGTTGCAGAAGTAAGAAATACTGCCTCCTGTAGGTGGGAGTCTGTATGTTTTTGGTTTTTTTTTTTGACAATTTCTGCAGAAAATTTGTAATAAACTCATAACTACAGATAAGCACAAAAAGCTGCGGGGTTCTGTTTTGCATGAATTTTTGTGAACACATATTCTTTTTAAAACATATTTTCTTTAGGGGTATTAAAATAAAGGTGCATAAAGTCAAACACACCTCACACTTCTCAGGTTTTTGTTTGGAAGCGTGTTCATAATATTGCCTCAGATTCTTATGGTCTATTCATAGTTTTGACTAATGAGTGGAAGAGTTCAAGGGGCATGAATACTTACAGCAAGGCGCCTCTAGTGATAAAAATTTTTTTACAGACATTGTCTGCCTAATTTGCTAAAAAAAAGTCATTTATACCTAATCGCTCACTAAATAACAGGCTCATTAAAGTCATTTAATCTCCAGAACATCGTATCCCCATGTTCTGAGAGTTCAGATCTTTGTTCTTTTGTCCAGAACCGAATCTAAAGTAGATGGCTGTCACATAAAAGATAAATTTTAAGCCTCATCTTCTACTTTAAGGACAGAACTAAACACACCGTGCAGATCTTTTTTTCCCCCTTTTTTTTTTTAAAGCATCGCAGCTGATAAGCAAAGCCTTAGAGGCACTAGCTGATTCGAAACTCATTAATTAAGTCCAACATGAAAAAGCCTTAAGAAATATTCAGGTTTCTGTCATGAAAGAAAAACCTTGCATAACAATAGGAAAGCCTGTGGTGCCAAGATTCTCCTTCCTGGCAGCTACTATCTAAAAATAATTCAGTAAAACTGGCACACTGGCGACTGCGTTGACCCCATTTGATGCTAGTTTCCCTTTACATCCTGTCAATACTCATGAAAAATAAACGCTACCACAGGAAATTTTAACAACAACAAAGCGCAACAGTGTTAGTGCTACTGTCACGGCTTCCGCAGGCAAACAAACTGGAAAAGAGGGAGCTTTAACAGAAACTTCAGAGAACTCCCGGTTGGAAGCTGTCGGGGGCTCGGCTTTCTTTCTGTCATTCAGAAGCAGGCAGCGGTGCGTTGTGGGATTTCCTCTCGTAAGAACGCCGTAATGAGAAAGGACGGGAGGGTGTGAGGGAGGCGGCAGTGGGCAGCGTCTGAGCCTGCCAGCGAGGGGCCGCACGTATTTGATCTGCGATACCTCCCATCGTCAACGCATTAATAACGCATGAGGGGAGCCGCCGATGGTTCAAAAACGCCGTCGTCTCAAAGCACAAAAACAAACACGCTGCGCACGGAGCGAACACTGAAGCAATCACAGAGCAAAGTCAGCCAGAGAGAGAAACCAAGATGTCATACATGTCATCAAAGGCTGATGAACAAGGCACTCTCCAATATTCAGAGGCTGAATACTTAAAGGGAAGTGGTGAGTTTAAAGGCAGACAGAAGCATAAAGTCAAATAGATCACAGAATAGACTTTAAAATGTTAGTTGATAAATCACTTAATGTTCTTAGCACCAGAATACATTACAGACCTAGTTTCTAGCTGCAATAACTGAAGCTGCACGATGTTTCTTGATTGTTTCTCTTTAGGTCCAGAGGTAATAACGTCACTGTGATGGACTGGCGACCTGTTCAGGGTGACCCCGCCTCTCGCCTGAAATCTGCTGGACATAGGCACCAGCGCACTTCCCAGCCCCACTGGGGACAAGGGAGTTAGAAAATGGATGGATGGATAATAAGTTCAGTTTTGATTTTGTTTTGCTGGAGAAAGTCGTGGCACATCCACACGTTGCTGTTTTCCAAGGTTCATTTTCACCTGGCGACGTAATGTAGAGCTGTGTATCATCTGCGTGGCTACGCTAGCTAATCTTATTCAAGGTTCTCCCCAGTGTATTTACGATAAGTCTGGTGGGCCACCAGGCTTTACTTCACTCCTACCAGGCTAAGCTTTGTTTGTTTATTTTAAATAGGGTTGTCTGTACACCATTAACAGTGACGGTAAAGATGAATTAAGCTAGGTTAATTCATCTATCATTTATAACTGACGCGTTTAACTGCGTGCAAGGTGATGCGCACCAATTGCATCATTCCTGCGCCTGCCTCACATGCTATTTTTCCAGATTGTGACGCCTGCTTGTGGATCTCCAAATTTTTTGAACTTTTAACATTTTTCAACATAAAAGCACTGTGGTAGAAACCCTGAGTTGTTACTTGTTGGAACCCAAGCTAGCGGGAACATGTAGATATTAAATAGGAGGGGTTCTAGGGTTGAACCTTGGGGTACCCCACATGTGACGTCTCTCCACTCCTATTACAAGTTATTGATTGTCAGTTTTTATGCTCCAGAAACCTGGAACAAACTTTCAGAAAACTCCAAAATAGTCGAAACACTGAACGCCTTTAAATCAAGGCTAAAACCCCCCTTGTTCAGAGTTGCTTTTGATTAATAATAACTGGAACATTAATGAATATATTTGATGATTTTAATGATGGCATTTGACAAGATGTAATATTTACTGCTTGGTGCTAAATTATGTTTTTCAAAGAACTTTGGACTGTGTTGTTGCTAAACACAGTCCAAATAATACATAAACTTGACAAACCCAAAGAGCCACAGTATAAATAACACATTCTTTATTGTTATCAGGGGAAAAATATGAGATTTATCATCATTAATTCAAACTGGTCATGTTTTCAAACCCCAAATATTTAGTGGATCAGTCACACTAATTAATTTGGCTGACAAACTGTATTATGTAGCCCATCCTTAATTGGCACGTCTTGATTTTTAGAGCTGTGTTTCTGCCTCTGGCTTTATGCTGTGGCAGATGTTGCCATAAAGACTCATGAATTTTTAATGCATTCATCACTTTCATCATTGTTATGACAAAGAACAACTAAATGTTGTGATAAATGTTTATATATTTTATCCCCAACATTTAAAAAAACTGTCCAAAAAATAGTTTAACTGATTGTGACAATAACGGAGAAATATTTCCTCATCAAAAGCAAAACTAGGGGAGACAAAAAAAAACTTGGAATTCTGGAAAAATAACTTTCAATTTTGGTAAAAATAAAAATACGTTTTTTAAGACAGGGGTTTGATTGCCTTCACTCCATACTGAAGGCAAATAGTCAAATCTTTCACATTGGTTTATGATGATTTCTAGCCGTTTCTGGATACATGCGCAATTTATATTAGTTACTTTGATGTCAGTGTTTTGTTTGTAAAGAAAAGCCCTAAATTTGTTAAGGCATGTAAAGTATTTGAGTTCATAAAGTTAATATATCATAAAACTGGTACTGATTTTGCTCCCCTGTCATTAAATATTATTTCTAACAAACAGAAAGAGCCAACTGATGCCTTTTCTTTTGCTTGGAAAGTTTTTCTGAGAAAGTAAGTTGTTTTTGACCTTTGACCTTTCCTAGAAATCAAAATCGATAGTCTGAGAAAGAGGATATTGCTGATAACGGTGGTCTTATAAGTGGAGGACCACCAGGGGGCGCTAGGAGGGCCTCAGAAAGTTAAAGGGAAGATGAGAAAAAAAATTTAATCTAATAATTTTTTTAAACACACATTTGATCAAAATCTAGTCTGTTTTTCCAATCGTTATTACCAAGTTAAAATAATTTCTTGAAATGTTACTTGCCATGCTAATTTATCTGATTTTTAAGCTGCTTTGCTCCTCAATCTAGTGTAGCTAGCATAGCTAGCACAGCTAGCAAGCGCAAAATGGTGCAAAAATGTCTGACTAGAAAGAAACCTCATGGCCAACTTAGATCAGAAGGTATGAGAAGATTATGTAATGTAATAATTATTCAATAGTGAATAAAAGTGAAAAAAAAACATTGAAAGTTTATGTTTCTTTACATATTTTGTATAACTCTATGTTGGTGTTCGAAACAGGTCCTCAGACAGAAGCTAACGCTGTTTGGGGGAGTCATGGAAATGTTAGGGAACCTCTGCTATAAGCTATATATGGTGCTGACACGAATGAATATCTTTTCTTTGCCATATACATTCATACCAAAGTAGAAAAGGACGTCATGTGAGAATCAAACTCCTCTGGCGATGTGTGCTTTAAGATTTCGTGTGTGAAGGCCTACCTGAGCCTGTCGGGGTGGTTCTGCATCAGCGCGGCCTGGTTCATGGCCTTCAGCCAGGTGCTCATGTCCTCCTGGGTGTCGGCGCTGAAGTAATACGTCCGCATGCCAGTGTGCTCTGCCTGCGAGCCAATCACAGAGCTCTGCTTGTAAATGTATGAACGCATACCGGTGTGGCTAGCCTGAAGGAAGAGAGCAGAGGTCAGGTCAGATCGGCTGGAGGAAAACAGAGGTTAAACAGTGCAGGGGTCGAAGACAGAGGGCAGCATGCTGTCCCATGGCGGAGGGCGGGAGGGGTAGAAGAAAACATCAATGGCGACGCAGGCACTGACCAATGCAGAGGGGGAGAAATCACAGACATAAATATCAGGCACTTGGGTTCAACAACGACCACAACCTTCACCAGCATAAGGAAGGAAACGTTGATATGATGGAGAATGGAAATATAGAAGGCTTAACACAAATGATCCTTGTTTACCTTGAGGTCTTTTCACTTAGATACCTACTTTAAAGATGTAAAAGCTGCTACACTGTGGGATCATGAGATTCCTGGAAGACATCTTTTAGAATAACTAATGACATGAACAACAATAGCTCCTAAAAGAGAAAAGAGGCTGCATTTCTTGTAGTTTAATGAACCAACAAGCGGAACAAAAAGAGTAGAGAGCCCACAAGCTTCATGGAGGTGGTGTTAAAGACACTGTTCTTGTGTTCAGCTCATTGTGACGGGGAGGAAAGACACCTTGGTTTGCCTTCCTACTGTCTTGAGATGCCCTCATCTCAAGACGTTTTCAGCCTCTGACCAGCTGCTGTGTTTCAAAAGGGGGAAAGTGTATCAAGAGTGATTTGCTGTTTTAGTTTTCGCCACACCTAATGTTTTGCATCTAGTTACAAAGTAGCATTTTTGGCCTGATCTGACAGTAAGACCTCATTCCCGCATTTACTAACTTGCGTTCAACATTGGCTTCACTTGTCCGCTCACTTCAGATTTGTGCAATAGTTGTTGAATTGACAGACTTTCCCTCCTGAGGTGTGGATGTCTGGAGCGCCAACAAATTCACCATGTATGGAGGCCCAGATAGGTCAACAAAATGCAAAAGTCACAAAAACAACAAAAGTCACAAGAAGACAATAAAGCCACGACAGCAGCAAAAAGTTTCAAAGCAACAAAAAGTTACCACACAACAACAAAATGTTTCCAAAGGAAAAGCTGCATCGCAAAAAAAACAAACAACAAGCCATAAAGTGACAACAAATACCACAACATAACCAATGTCACAATGGAACACGAAGAAGCCACAAATGAAAAGCCGCGTCTCAAACACAACTTGCTGTTAAGCAACCGATGCCACAACACAACAAAAGTCAGCAAAATAACAGAAGTCACAACATAACCAAAGCCACAAACTAACAACAAAAACCACAACGCAACTAATAAAAGCTGCAACACAACAACACAAGACAAAGCGGAAGTTATGCTATAACAGAGGAGATTTCGCATCACTTCTGTTTCAGAATGAACAGAAATTATGCTATGGCTGCGTTGTTTTGAACACGGCACAGGTTTCACTGTTATCTTGCAGCTATTGCAGTTGTGTTGTGACTTTTTTCATTGTCCCCTCTGGGCCACCGTAACCATGGGCAACTTGGTTCCTTCTCTGATTAAATGCTCTCCTTACTGACGCTTACAATTTAGACGGATGGCTTTGGTGGGCTTGACGTTATGGATGATGGATGGTGTTTATCTTCACAATGCTATTTGTTCACTAATGCTCTCTAGCAAACCTTTAGTGGCGTGTCCATCAGTTTTTACAGGATTTTCCTTTCGTTTCCATCTCTATATACATGCATTTATGGTTGTAATGTGAAAATATTCAAGGGATACGAATTATTTTGCACAGTGCTACATCTGTAAATGGATGTTGTTGTTCTGTCTCACATCCACACCTATTTCGTGAATAAGCAACACGTCGCTTTTGGCGGTGCTAGATGTTACAGTATTCCTCCCGTCTTTTCCTCCATTGTCCCAAGTGGCTCTAAAGGATTATTTCTTGCAGCTCAGGGTTCAGAGTCATCTCTTTTATCTCCCAGGCTATCGCACAACCGAGAATCCCACAAGAAGAATCTGCTTCGAAAAAGCTACTCCGGTTGTGTAGGTGGAAACGGCAGGAAAAAAAACCAGACAGCGCAGCACACCGAGTAGAGGTGGAAAGCAAAGGAGGGTGTTGAGAAATGTTTTTTTCTTTTTTCTTTTGAAAAACGGGAGTGTTTACGGCTGCCGTGGCAACCAAATCTTCAAAAGAGATCCGCAGCCTCCCCGTAGGTCACTGTGCCAAGTCCAGAGAGGAGCCTCAAGAGGTGGACACCAAGAAGCTTTCTGATTGAAAATCCATTAAGAATTGATTACGGGCTGAGAATATTCCAGCTTCACCGCTCGACATGATGCCAGTCTACTCCTAACTAACCTCAGGAACACGAGAAACACGCCAAAAAACAAGCACAACCAGTCGGACATTTAAGGAAGACCTTCTGTGTAAAAGCTGCTGATTAATTAATAGTCTAAGTGCTTTGTATTCTTGATAAATAGGTCTTTGTTGTAGATGTGGGGTTATTAGTTCCCCTTAGAAGCCGGGCTGCACTTCAAGCCCAGCTTTTTAAATAATCCACTTTCACTTTTCCTTCCTTCCTTCCGTCCTCCACCGCTGAGACCAGCAGACAAACGAGTCCTCTCTTGAGAACAGATGCATGTAAATGAAAAGTAATTCAACACAGAATCTCTCGTACTCTAATTCCTGCTCTGAATAATGAATTCAGGACAGCGGGGGGGGTTGTACAGCGTTTGGATCCACTTTGGCTGAAATAAAGACATTTTCTCTATGTTCTCAGGTTCAGATTAGAAGATGAGCGCCTTTCAGCAGCTTGGCTTTCTCGTCTTTCAGTGAACAAACACGCCGAACGTTACACCCACGCGGACGCTTTTAACGTACACACCAAACACTGGTGAATAAAGCAGATTGTCACCCCTGCTGTGTTACTGTAAACTCTAAATAAACCCTGGCAAAGGAGCCGACAAACGCGCACGCGGGCGCCGTGCTCGTTCACGTCCATGCTTCTTATCCCGGCCGCTCACGCAAACTTAGCCCTGATTACGTGAGAAAAACGCTTTGATGTAAAGTTCTCTGGCTCAGCATGGCCAAAACACGGGCTCTGACCCTGACACTTCATAACGTTTTGGAGCTGATTGCGCTGCTGGATCGGCCCAATCGGGACGCCATGACCTGGCAAAGCACGCCTCCTCTGTCAGGGTGTTGAGGTCGGCTTCACATCCGCGCAGTGACAAAATAATTTGCTACCTTGTCTTTGTCTGACGAATGTTATTTTTGAAGCTCTATTGTACATTATCCCTGACAGGTTGTGAGACAACCTGCATTTGCTATTTAAAGATTCATTAATCCATGGTACTTGAATCTTTTGCCGTTATTAGGACAGGCTTGGGTTAACGCTGAAATTTTTGTACATTGAATTTGAAAATGGATTAAAAGTAATTATCAAAAAAAACTGCTGATGTTAATATTTGTCCCTTGGATAAACGCCATGGGGTTTGTCAAATTAAAGACTCTTTAAGACCTTTTAAAGACCTTTATGAATTAAATTTAAGACCTGTTTCATGACACAAATTTGCAGAAATGTACACAAATCTACAGTCTTCATCATCGTAGTTCGTAGTTTTGTACAGAATTCATCTTAGTATCAAATGGGTTGGGACTAGAAATTAGGGAATAGCAAAGAAAATCCTCCAGCCAACTGTCACTACATTTGAATTTACCCATGACAAACGCAAAAAACCGAGCGAGCACAAGCAAGCACATTAGCAGCTAGTTAGCAGTAGCCTCATCCGCCTCGAAGGCAACAAAGACATCTGAGTATGACTCAAACTTTAGTCTGACGGAAAAGAGTATACAAAATTAAATGATCAAAATTTAAGACCTGTGATTAACATATTTAAGCTAATTTACGTTTTTAAAATAAAGACGAGAATTTTAGATACACAAATTTAAAACATTTTAGGGATGCGGGACACCATGACACACACTTGTTTTTATGATTGTGACTTTCTCTTCAGCCAGTCGAAGGTTCACCTGCTACTGACTTGAAAGGGGTGACTATTTATGCAATCTATTTATTTTATGTAAAATATTTTTTTATTTTATTGTTATTTATTTATTTATTTTTTTTTGGTGGAAATCAGTTTTTACATTGACACAGGATGTTTTTTTTGTCAATGTTTTGCCAAAAAACCCCAACAAAAACAAAACAGAAATCAATAAAAAAGAAAAAGAACTTTTTGAAATTGATTTCTTGACGTAAAAAAATGGCAAAACATCCAAAGTTTTGAGAATGTATTTTGGAGTCACTTTGTAAAAAAACATCTTGATAATCTGTGAGGTGTATTTTATAAAAAAAATTAAAAAGGCCGTTATTTAATATGAGATCTCTATGTCGACTTTTTTGCCAACAGACTATTTCGGTGCTTGTACTAAAGACAGTTGTAGGCAATTTCTACAACGTTGGTGTTTGCCTGTTATTTCAAAGCCATTTCAATAGAACTGCTTTTTATTGCAGGCCTCTGTTCTCCACAGTTATGTAAGGGCCCAACATTTCAGACTGTTGTCTGAAAACATCAGGAAGCCGCCCGGATAAAAAGCACCAATATTACGAATCACATTAGAGCTAGTTACCTCCAGAAGCCGAGGGATATTAAGTTAGATCAGAAGGCAGAGGAATGGGAAGGAGGGCTAGAAATTACCTCTCGAGCACCAAAAATAAACTAAATCTTTCAAGGAAAGCAAAAGAGCATCCTGAGGAAACAGCTGTCAAAGCGCGCCTCCTGACTCTCCATCAGCTCTCCTACAGATGGCCTGTTAGAGCCACCGAGACAGAGGACCGTGCAGCACCCTGTGCAGAGGCATGAATGGATATTTGTACTGTAAAATGTTGCACATGTAACTTTTTAAACTGACCTCAACTCCGAATGTGCTTTGCCTTTAACACGGAGGAAGGAACAAAAAAATATATATATGAACCAGTCAAAAAGCGGGTCCATGTGCCGCACACCTTCAGCAGACAATAATAAATATTAATCATAAAAAACCGAGTCTGTGGCCACCTTTATCGGGAACGCTGAGAGGGTCGTTGGGCTTTGAGTGCGCGCAGCTAACGCACCCACACACCGAGAGCTCGCGCCGCGCTGTTTGGATGCGCGTGGGAGTTGGTGACACTTTTAAGTCGGGTTTCTGATTATCTGCCTCAGCACCAGTTTTGTTTAATTGTGTTTGATGAAGCAGAGACAAAAAAGAACAAAATCCCACCGTTCCTTTCTTTCTTTCGTCCTATGAATCCAGTCTTTCACAAGAACAGGCCTTTATCAGTTCAACCCTCTGCGTCCTTTCAAACGCTTCCTCTCATTATTTTCGTTTAGTATTTTCCACTCTGAATCACTTCCTGCCTTTTTCCGTGTCCACTCCTGCCACAGCCTGAAAATATCGCTTACGTCTCTCCCTCTCTTTTTCTCTGCCTCACACACACACACACACACACGCACACACACACAAACACATACTCAAAAGCTCACAATGGTGCTCAGTCGTCGCTTTCGGACAACCGCTGACAAACTCTCCATTTTTTTTTCAGGCGCTATTTAAAGAGTCGCTTGTGTTCCCACCGATAAGCCACAGCTGCCAGGGCGTCACAAAGCTCTGGATAAGTTACCTTCTCCCCAACTTGCCACCTCGAAAACCGGATTTAAACTGGAAGCACTTAGACGGAAAGCTTCTTGGCGTTTCTGGGCTCTGCAGGGAAACAGTGTCTGGTGTGTAAAAATTATTCACGTTTCAGCTCAAGAGTGCAAAAACACACGCAGAGAGAGAGAGAGCGTCCACGCTGTTAGCCAAAATGGAAGCACCTTTAGCAGCAATAATGATGATAATGTTCTCTGTGTGACCTTATCATCGCCCACAATGTGGAGGAGGAATATTTGCTCACTTCTGTTTCTGCAACTCTCGCTTTAAAATGCCTTCGAATCCCAATTTAATTTAGAATGTTTTAATTAGCCACGGTAGCATCTTGGTTATTTTATTTTCAGCCATTTTTGTTGTGGATTTTTCTGCTGTACTTGCCCAGTTAATGAGCCAATTTGGGCCAAGCTTAAGCTGTTGGAGCAGACCAACTCCCCATTTGACTTTACAGTCCTTTGGTGTCCAGTATATGGTGCTCTGGTTAAAACAAGCCCTCAGTCATCACTGGCCACTACCGTGCATTACAATGGAATGATGTGTTTTTGCTGAAATGCTGTTTTTATGACCAAGAAAAACAGTGGTGAACGAATGTTTACTTTGAACAACATAAAAAAATAAGTAAAATAATTTTTTTTAAAAGACACGTCCGCGCAAAGGCCGTTTTTTTTTCCAATGGCGCCCTGTGAGTCGGACAGTTTTTAGCAGGAAACTGTTTTGTATGCGACATCAAGCCGATGAGACTAACGAGCCGCTCCAGCTGCGCCTCCATTACAAAGGTGCGCAAAACTTTGTCACTATTCCACTAGTGTGGAAAAAACCCTCTGCGACTATGCAAACTGCTCCGTTTCCATTAAATAAGAAACACGGTTTAAATCACAGGTGAATACGTTTGTTCACGAAATACGTTGTTGAAAGACATGCTCATCCTCTGACCACTTCCTGTTGTCGTCTTCTTTGTGGTAACAGCCGGTTGCTGATCAAAATGACTTGTGTGATGTGAAAAAAAGTGTTTCTGTCGCAGTTTCGCAAAATAAACCAATTTTGATAAGGCCAAAAAACCCCACCACAATCATCAAGTTGTGTTTACTTATGCAGAAAGTCATACATGCTTTGTGTGTCTGTGAGCCTTGGTATTTTTACCCGTCATCCTAGGGTCAAAACGAATGATCAACAAATTTGTTTTTTCGAACTTGGTGTATTTCCGTTAAGCAACTTTCACTTCGAAATGCCAAATTGCTCAATTATATGGTCAATGGAAATGCAGCTACCAACAGGCGGGTTTTCTTATGTACATCCTTCATTTCTTTTGGCTTTTAAAACTACAAGTATAAAGTATTTCTCCCTCCTTGTCTGTTGAAATGTGGCTTAAAATGTCAGAAATGAAGTAATTTTGTATGAAATCTGTACGCTCTACTATAAAACCTCAACTAGTTTTTATTTAAATATGCCCATTTTGGTCCCACCTGTCTGACCTACACTGCCCTCTTTTTGTGGAGAAGAGCCATTCTCTTACATCTAATCCAAACAAAAATGTCATACTTCTTTAATCTCCTGGGTGACAAATTGATTTAAGTGACTTGTCAAATGTTCTGTTTTTGAAGATTTCAGTTTTGGAAAATCTGGTTTTTTTTTTTATTCACCAATGCTCCCCTTAGTCTACCTAAACGACCTTTTTGAGTAATTTAAACATGGCCTAAATATAAAACAAATTAAATAAATACAGGTCAGAATGAGCTCTGTGGTGCATTTTGGTGCAATCAGTAAAAAACTGCCTTTCTCCCCCCACAAGTCCTGAAATGTCAAACCTCAACAAAAGAGACGTTTCTCATTAGCTTAACTCCAGAATTGTGTTTGACTTTACTTGCTTACTCTTTCTGCTACTTCCCAGAAAAGTTGTGTGACATAAGTTACAAGCAGTAGATCTGACAGAAAAAAAAAAAAAACAGTGTGGTGTGGCCACACAGACAAACACCAGGAAGATCCATTATGTATTAACAGGACAAGGTGAGGTAAAAAGAGTCAAATGACGGTAACAGCGACAAATGAAATCAAGATAAGGGCGATGACACAGACTGTCAAATGAAACATCAGCCGAAAACAAACAAGACATGCATCGAAAACACAGGAATATACGCAGCTGTTGTATATTCTCCCATATTTATAACCAACAAAGCCACAGCAATGGCAGGCGACAGGGATGAGGAAGGGTCACACCTGGTCAGAGAGAGAGAGAGGGAGAGAGAGAACCGACACCACAGCAGTGGATTGAGTACCTATTTATGGGCGGGCTTTCACTGGACGGCTCAACACACTCACACGGAGGGAGGGAGGTCCCAGCCAGGCAGCCGGCCAATGGCAACAAGAGAGGGGAGAGGGTTCGGTAAATAGAGGGATTGTGGGGAGCGTGAAGGGGTGCAGGGAGCGGGATTTGATATGCAGCTGACTGTGGATTTTAATCAACAAATACAACCAATCAAATGTGTTTGTAGCATCAACAGTCAGTGTGTTTGGAAATCCTACTGAACTCAAACTGAGCAGAGTTTGGTGGACATGCACAAGATTCCTGCAGCCAGGAGAGAAAAAAAAACCTGGGGGGCCAAGTGAAAGAAACCCAGGTTTCACAAAGCAAACAGCTGTTTCATTTCGTTGTCCCATTAAAGATCTTGGACTTATAGCATTCTGGGTGTTAAGGTGAGATTAAACAGGCAGTTTTAACACTTTATAAGTATCTGATTGATTTAAGAGTTCAAAGAGAGCTTTACCTTCAACAGAGATGGTAAAATTGAAAAAGAAAATTGGATATATTTTAGGAAAGGGGAAGAGAAATAGCAATGTTGTCACTTTAATGGGAAAAGTACACTAATTTAAAAAATACATACTTTTTTAGAGGTCAAAATAAAAAGTAAACACTCAAATAATTGACCTACATTATAAGAAAATAGAAAAAAAAACCACACAATCGAGAACTAAAGAATCCAGACGTATCTTCCGTTGCAGCAATTATACATGAAAACTTAATATCATGATAGAAAGAAAGCTCACCTTTAAAAACCTTTTGTTCCTACATTTCAGGACCTTAGAAAGTTCATGTAAACAGGTCAAAATTGAACCTCAACAGATTCCACACCGACACACAGTGGAAAAGCATTTTGTGTCGCGTTTGTCTTGTCGTGAACAGAACTCAGCAGACAGACGAGCGGATGATCCCGTCCGGCCAGAAGAATAAAACAGTGTTTATCTCACGCTTTAATTAGGAACAAGGTGCAAAGGCTGCTTTCTGTGCCAAGGCGTTGCCACAACAACTTGTCGTAACAACTCGGGCTGAGGCATCCGTTTGGTTTTTATGGGCTTTCACCCTTCGAACAAAAACAGCCGTGACATGTAGACCCTCCCATCTGAGTCTGGATGGATTCGTAGAAAAACGAGCATCTGCTCATAGCGCTGTCAGGCTGAACTGTAAAAACAAACAACAACAAAACGAAAAAGCTGTGCCTCGGGGAGCGGAGAGGCTTCATGCCGTTCCGTCTCAAAAGAGACGCTGACAGACAGTCGGCTTTAATGGACGTTGCTGCAACAGGTGGGGAGGGGGCCGACGGAGGCTGTAGGTAAGGATGTAGTTAATAATCCAATCTGTGAGAGCACAACTAAAATAGGCTAAATAGAAAACCTGTGTGGTAAACCACAAAAATATCTCTTTATGGAAATGCTTATGTACTTATGTGTTGCAGTGACATGCAAACCTTTCTGTACCTCCTGACTTTCCCCACATTTTATCACATTGGGACATTAATGTTTTATATCTGTATTTCATGTGAAAGAACAACAGAAAGCGGTTCATAAAAATGCAACAAAATCGATTTGCATTCAAGCCTCTTTACCCTAACACCTCAAAATAAAACACGTTGCATCAGAAGTCACCTCGTCAGTAGATACACTCTTCCTGAGTTTCACTTTGTCTCATCACATTGCAGGTGTTAATTTTATACTCTGCAGATCTGGTTTTTATTGAAATGCGGTAAGAAAAAAAAAATGTTGAAAAGCACAGGTGCAGCAATTTCAATTTTCTGGCCGACCGTCGTCCTTTAAAAAAGCCTGACCTGCCCAGTCTGATTTTGACCAAAATTGATTTTTGTTGTTCAAAAAGTCAAAAGTCAACAATACCAGTGAAACAATACAACTTTGTTACTTTTTTTTTTTTTTTTAAAGAAAGAAAATTTGAAAAGTTACTAAATATGGCTACAAAGTTAGCAAAGTCCTAACTAACGGAGAGCATCAATAAATATCAGTAAATATGATATGTTTAAATGCAGTGTAGTGACATAAATAACACTTCTTCAGTAAGAGCCGTCCTGCAGAAGCCCGTTTCAAACGGGAATGTTTTTCAAGAACAATATTTGTGTTTGTGGCGCTATGAATCTTGTGCCATGGCTGAAAACATGAAGAAATCTGACATAAACAGATTTATATAATAATCTTTATCATTATCACAGTTTCACCTCAAAATAAGTCCATAATACTGTCTTTCTGATTGGCAGCCAGTCAAATTGATCAAGCTGCTTTACTCTCCAAGCTGGCATACCGAACAAGTGCGAAAGTTTCTGACAAGAAAAAGACTTCATAGGAAACCAAAGCTGGATAGTGAGAGGCAGAATTTACGCTAAAATGATGTAATAATTATTGAATAGTTTACAAAAGTAGATAAAAGTTTGTTTCTTTACATTTTGTAGCATTGTCTGCGGGTGCTAACGCAGAAGCTAATGTTGTTTGGGGATTTGAAAAGTTTGTGAAGTCCTGCACTAAAAAGCTTGCTGCTGTAATTACAGAAAGCGTCTCTACAGCGTGTGGACTGTAGGAAGCTGGATCTAAGAGACACGCACTGAAAATCCAAATCAGAAACATATCGGTTTGTGATCGTAACGTGACAAAATGTGGAAAAGTTCAAGGGTTGTAAAGGGCAAGTTGCTGTTTTGGTATTTAGCATGAGCTTCTCAGGCTGAAATGACAGAAATAACTCAGTGGAAACTTCTCAGCTTTAAATAGCAGGAAACGTACAAACATTTTATCTCAAGTGGTTCCAGTGGGAGTAAAAAAAAAAAAAAACATTATCTGTCAGTCAGGATGGAATCACTTCCAACCGGCGGTCATGATGCACAGCGTCAAGACGTTTTTTTTTTTCTTATTATTGACATGAAATTAAAACCCCGCGCCTCCTTTTTATCGCCACTTTGATAAAAAGGCGATAAAATTTCAGTAATTTCAGTCGGTAAAATGTGCGCTAGCCGACTTAAAGAACATTTGCAAATGATGAGCTGAGAATTATTTGCTGGTTATTGTTATTACGAAAAAACAACAAAACATTTTCATCTTAACTTTAAAAGAAAAACACAATCACATTAGAGCAACAACAACAAAAAAGAACTACCAGGCAGCATAGAAAGAGTGCTGACAACAAAAAGAGGCGTACCTTGAAGGCATACTTGCGGCTGATGTGATCTTCAGGGCCAACGGGTGAAATGACATAGCTGGGCAGAGGAATACTGCCCAAGACCGCCTCCTCTCTGCTGTCTGCAGAGAGAGAAAGGGAGAGTGAATGAGGGAGTGGATAATCAGGGCGGGGTAGGTGAGGGAAAACAGAGATAAAGATAGAGAGGAAAAGAAGGGGCAATAAAATAAGTATCACTCATCACCCTCTAATTTCACGCCCCGCCTGCCACCAGCGACACGACGCTCTCATGCCGTTGCTCCATGTGCCAGAAGCTAAATGAGCTGTGGAGTAAACGTTCGCCAAACATGCGTTTCTCCAGCCCTTGACCTTTCACCTTAACCCTAAACTTTCGTCTTAATGCCTAAAGCCGCTGCTGGAGGAATGATGTTCTCACATTTTTAAAAATATCGCTCTATGTTTGCAACTCCATACATGTTGGCTTTCCACTCGGTACTGTCAGAGAATTACAACCAGTGTGTGCGTGTGTGTGTGTGTGTGTGTGTGTGTGTGCGCGCTTAATGATTGCTTCATTGTAAAATTCACTGCTGATATGAAGGCATGTGCGCATGCCACATGTCCGCGTCTCCGAGTGTTTGGATGGAAGGTGATAAGGTGACGCTGTAGATTTAACCGAGAGTTGGGTTGAAAATAATCCAAGGTCGTTTGGAGGACACATTCCCCACATGGTGGACGAGAAGGTGGGAGCCACCTTACACACACACACACACACACACACACACACACACACACACACACACACACACAGGCTGCTCTGCCCGCTGAGAGAAACTTCACCGAATGAACAGAAAAACATCACCAGACACAGACCTGCTGTTTTTGTTAAAGTTTCATAAGATTTTTTTATTGAATGAAACTGATTTGGACAAATGTTTATTTTTGCTTGATTTTGTTATTTTATAATTATATAAAACTTTATATTTTGGTCCGTCTGATGATACTTCATTTGTTACTTGAGCCGCCTTTTTACCAAACGCTTTTAAGAGTAAACACTCTTACTGAGGCTTGTAAGTCGGTTATTGGCCCGATAGATTAAAATAAGTGGAATAATATCGATTTGCGTGATTTATCGTTTTTTTCTTTTCTCTCCTTTTCTACCAAAAATTGGATGATAAAAATCTTCAATCTGATGCTTTATCTCAACTAGCACCTTTTTTTGAAGGGCAACTTTTTTCACAGAGGCTTCATAATTCATTTTATTTGTTGTTTCTGTTGTTTTGTTTTGAGACGAGCTCTGATTGGTTATTTCGATCGAACTTTGCGCTCTGGGAGAAGACAGATTATCTCTCTCATCACACCGTATGGTTACGACATAATGACAGTTTCAGCAAATATGTAAAAAATAATATTTTTTATAAAAATTACACACTGCAGCGTTAAAAATTCTTCAAGTAGTTAGCTGTTTATGATCTTCCTTGTATTATCATTTAAAAAGTGTGACAAAAAAAGAGCAAAAACAAAAGAAATCTAGAGCCCTAACAGAAACCAGAACCCATGACATAATAGAAAGACCCAACGTGTGGTTGTGTTCGTGATGAAAGGAAACGACAAGCCGGATCAAGACTTTTCACTTTGAGAGCAGAAACCTTTGAACTGAGGGAGAAAAGAGGCAAAAATGAAAAGGCGGCGAATCGATGTCACTGAGGCAACTCCCAAAAGGTTCCGTCAAAAATATACGGAGATGGCAAAGGAGCGCGCAGAGAGGCGGATTAAGACAGGAAGGACGACAGAGCCCAGCGGTTAGTGTGTGATGTGTGTGTGCGTGTGTGTGAGCTCTTGTCACATACGTGTTTCACTAGGAAAAATCCAATTAAAGGACGCCAAGACTGATTTACTGCCTGCTTTGTCAGTTCCACTTCACAAAAACAATTAGAACATGTCGGCACTTTTTCTACAGTTTATACCAAAGTCACATTTGAGATATAAATACTGTTTTTTTGGGTTTTTTTTTTATTTAATGTAGATTGACACACAGAGTTCTCGACCAAGTTAGTACTGTCACGACTAATCAGTGACCAAGTCAGGCATTTGCTCTTGTAAAGTTTTTCCAACTTAAAATTTCATGACCGATCTCAGCAGGCAGGCAAGCTATAATCAGCATCAGAATATAAATAGGTTTTTTTTATCAAGAAATACGAATGAAAGATTAAAGAGGAACCGGCCACTGATCAGAATCGGATGATTTTGGATTAATTTTTAGTGTACTAAAATATTTGCTCTACAAACTGAATCAAAAGTACTTGGTAAGATTTTGTGTTTTTGCAGTGGATGGGAAGCTTCCAGAAAGGAAATTGTATATTTTTTATGGAGGCGTGTTGGCTGTTCGTTCCGACTGCAACTTTTAAACAAATAACAGGAAATTCAGTGTATTCAGTCTGTTCTTTCCTTTTTTTCCCCATCTAACTTGGCAGTGTTTAAATACTGTCTAATATTCCTGTTCAAAGCTACACATATTTCCTTCACCACGTTTTCTATTTTTTGGTTTCCATTGACACCTCCTACTTATTTGATCATCAGCTTATTATGTTTTATACTGGGTGAAAACAACAACTGTTTTGCTCAGGCTTGGCCTTGTGGAACAGACTCACCTTTGTAGTAGAAAAGGCAGAAATCAGACAAGACAAACCACTTCCTCTTCCAAAGGCGCATCCCAGAGCTGTCCTGGAGAGAGGAAAAAAGAGGCAAAACACTCATGAGTAATGCTAAAAATAATAATAATAATAATGTACTGCAAAGTCCATAGAGTGACAGAAGCAAGAAATGACGGGGAAAAAAAGAAGAATTTGTGACAAGACCAAGCAGATATGGAGAGAAACCGTCTTTATTAGAGGAAAAGTGAGCCGGACACGAGCAGGGAATGTTTACAGGCTCGCTGCTTTTTTCCGCTGCTTGTTTCATCCTGCATGTTCGCCTGCTAAAAATGGAGCCATATACAGAGGAGAGGTGGCACAGCAGAAGCAGGAAAAAAATAAAACCCCCCAACCTCAAACAAAGTTATAAATACGCTTCCCATTTGCTCAAAATGTAGAAAATGTGTGGGCAGATGAAAGGGATAAAACAGGCCACAGAGACGCTGACCCGAGTGTGAGGTATGAGGCGTTGTAATTGTGATATAGGTGTCATGCATAGTGATGAGTGTGCCACTGTTTGCTGCCATCTGATTCTCGTCGTCTCACTGTTTGTATCGTAGCGAGGCCAGGCGTCTTTCCGGCGGGACGGTGCCAAGCGCCGGTTATTTTAAGTAGAGCTTTAAATAAGCAGACGCTCTCCAGTAATAGCCCGACTGCAATCAAACACCAGGTGCTCCACATTTCCAAAGTACACGGCATAAATCAGGGAGGAGTAAAAGTGGGCCGTGGAAAAAAGCCGAATCTTTACTGACCCAACTGTAGTGGATTTTGGTGGGGGGATAAAATAATAATAATAATAATAATAATAGATGTTTCTCAGATTCACTGCTGGTCAAGATGGCAATCTAATCGACAGCAGCATGACCGTGTATAACTATGGTGACAGTGTGGCCCAATCCAAACCTCTTGGGTGTCCAAAGTGTGGCTCGAGAGCCATTCGTTGCCCTTGAAATGATTTTGTTCGACCCCTGAACTCAGGAATGGTAAAATAAATTTGGCCAACAAAATAGAAAATAACTGACGATCCAAAAAAATGTGGAAATTGACTGTTTTTCTTTTAATAAAACGACAGTCTGAAAACTTCTTTATGTGTTTGAATGATATACAGACTTCATAAAGATGTTTATTTTTAAAGATAGGATGTAGGCTGTGATTAATTGTGATACAGATCTCATCATATGCTCATATTATGACATAGATTCCCATTATTTTACCACTTTAGCATTTCCTACATTTTAATGTGCTTTTCTTTCAAACAAAAGTTGTGCAGTCTGCTGTGAGATATTTCAACCAAGCATCAATTTCTACAACATTCCACAGTAATATCGGTGTTAGCAAGCACTGCTAAGCCACCTCATTTGCACAAAGATATCTTTAATCTAAAGTTATTTCGGAGCTTCAAAGTTTAAAGACAAAAATCACAAAATGTATGTGATAGATGGCCAGGAATGATGAAAACTCACCATGAAAAATTTGTCAGACAACAAGGTGACAATGAGACACAAAAACACAAAAATGCTCCATTTCTTTCTCATTTGGTTATGTAAAAAAAAAAAAAAAAAAAAGGCAAATTTCATCCCAGTTTTATTTGGTATTATGGTGGTGATGATGTAAGCAATGACTCAAAAAACAAAATTTAAGAAAATCTTTGTTGGACATAAATCCCTTATATGGTTTGACAGGTTTCACCAAATTAAATTTAACACTTTTTTATAAATGAAATGTAACACCTATATGTTACATTTGAGAATAATGTAACATATAGGTCTCCTCATATGAACATGAAGAAACTGACTACGATGTCTGAGCAGGGCGGTCGTCTACCTGTTTGTATAGCCAGCCTCGGACCACCACTGGGACGTTAGGGTTCCTCTTGATGGATTGTTCTCTTTTCCCAAAGCTGTGAATCTTCCCACTGGATCTCGAGGCCTGCAACACACGAAACCCAAACAACCAGGAATAATTCAGTCAGTGAAGAAAACCCTCCATGGCATTAAGGTAACTTAAAAACAGGCTCTTAAACCAATAGAAAATATAAGAATATGCATTTTAGCCCTACATGCTAAACTTCTGTGTTTAATCTGTGGTTTAGAAGTTGAGATTAAAAGGAAGACATCTGATTTATCCAAGTGGGGCATAATTGGCGCTCTGCTCTTAATCAGAGCATTCAATCTCACTTACAGCAGCCCAGCACAGGCCTTCATCCACGCTATCATTATCTTTTTTTTTTTTTTTGATACCTCTCCTTTTCTGCCCCAATTGTTGCCTAATTATAGTCATTACTCGGCGACAGACAATTTTCTACCTGATTTCTGACAGTGAGGATCACTGTTGCTATAACATTTGTCAAACAAAGACAAAATCTTTCTATCCTGGGTGAGAAGGAGGACTGTGAAGTGAAAGTCAGAGGTTTCCATATGTGTATATGGAGAAGTTAATGGAGGTAACATCAGTAACTCTGAGAATCCATGGTGACTGCAGTGTGTTATAGTGTATGTCTCACAAAAGTACTAATACCCCTGAAATGGTTTCAAAATGTCATCTACCTTTTTCAAACTTTTGTAAATGGCAAAGTCTGAAAATTTGTACAACCTTCTGAAAGATAGCTTTAGCTAAAAGTCTTTTAGGCTATAACCTAAAACCATTTTACCCACCCAAATTATTTCCACTATTCAAAACAGCTGAACCTCAGACATCTAACAGGTTTTCAAAGGATCACTATGCAGACGATATTAAATTTGGATAGTTGCAAGAAATGATGGATGGATGGATAAAGAAAAAAGTTAATATCAACTGAAACGGCATTAGAAGGTGAAGGATCTAGTTTACTCATGCTACATCATTATTCATTTTTACTCAAAATGCTAAAATTTCTACTTTTATTGAATGTAATAAAATAAAGGTGCTGTGAAGTGGAAATTTCATGAAGGGAAATCTGGGGCTTCTAACCAAATCCAAATGCAAAACGGCTGCCTTACAAAATGATTATTATTAAAATAATACAATACAATTTTATTTTGGGGTGTTCAAGTAAAAGTGTCTGCATACAAATGCATTTATTCATTTTTATTTGTACAAAACTGCTGGCAGGAAAGTTTAGTGAGTGACTCTGAATACTTGACTATCGGTGTTGACGGGCTCTGGTGATGACGGAGGAGGCCAACATGCTATGTATTTGAAAGATAGCTGACAAAGAGCAAGCATTCCTTTCTAATAATAGCATGTGCGTATTGAAGTGTCTAAATCCTCACCAGATATAATTTCCCTTGAGAAACTAACTGGTGCGACTGCGGAGCCTTCACTGAGATTTAAAGAGAATCAACTTGTATTTTGTAAGAATACAAATCCAAAGGAGAGAAGGCAGCAAAGAGGAAGGTTAAAGTGAAATTAAACGTAGATAAAGTGAAAAGGACGAAGGAAATGACAAAACCGAATCAGTCATCAAAATTTATTTAAGTTGTTAAAATGGTTGACAGAGAATCGTCTTACTTAGATTTAAAGTCAATGTATTAACACAAACCAGATATTTAGCTCTTGATTGATTTATGTTCTCTACGCAGCAAAATACATTTTTGGTCGTCTGCCGAAGGTATAGAAACTTTACACACGTCACTGATATGAAAAAGAAACAACATTGTTCCAAACACTCAACTCTGAGGAACGCCATACGAAAACTCCAGCAACTACCAATCTGCCTTGTCTGTTTTGAACACACTGAAATGTATTTCCACTGTAATGTAAAGATAGCTGACAAAAAAAAAAAAATGTATTTGTACATAAAAAAATCCGACTATTTATCCAAGGAATATAGAGTGGAAATTATTTTTATTTCAAAGTGATTGGTGATTTTTTAAAAATATGTAAACGTTTTGCAGGTTTTTTGTGAAAATGTTATAAATTATTCCTTGTGTTATTTTTAAAAAAAGTTTTCTTAGGTAATACTTTAGCAACATAACTATAACTCAATACATCCTACATGTTATCTAACTTATACACTGATCACTTTACATCTAAGCCTGACACGATAAATTTTGCTGGACTATAAATTATCCAGAAATTATTGCGATAAAAAAACAATGTCGTTTTGAGACCATTTTCAGACACAATCATGTAAGTTTTCTTTCTCGAAGGCCAAAACCTTTAATTTTGTAAAAAATAACTTGACATTAAAACTGCAAGAAATTTCAAATATTCAAAATGAAACGTGACAAGCAAAAACACACAGCAGAAACCATAAATAAAATGGATCATATAAACAAAAGTTGCCCTTCAGAAATTTTGATCGGAATGTAAATTGTAGAGCTCAATTGAATTTTCCGTGCCATTAATTGATTAATTGCTTATTACGACAGGCCTACAGTATTCTGAAATCTCAGAAGAAAGACTTCATTCCCCAGAAGTCCGTGCCTAACATCAGTGCGAGAGGTGAATGTTTGTTTGATGTGAGCGTGAATGTCTGCTGTTCCACAGCTGGAAAGAAGCAAACACTCACTAATTAGAGGGAGGCTGGCTGGCCAAGCAAGAGAACAACACACACAGACACACTACAATATCGCCACGCCGTAAATATTAAGCATGTTCATGTACGTACATGTGGCCTTCCATTGCCTCTATCTGTGTGTGTGTGTGTGTGTGGGTGTGTGGGTGTGCGTGTGGGTGTGTGTGTGAGTGTGCAATGCGGAGGTCTATTTTTAGGCTAAGGGTAATTTTGTGGAACAGCCCTGGTCCCTGCGGTGCAGCAGCATTCTGTCTTGCAGGTGAGTGACTGAGAGTCTAAACAGCTACTTATTATGTGAGTGCCACACAATTAGGCGAGCTGAAAGCCAAGAGGGACCATCCCGAGACCACACCGCTGCCAGTTTAATTCCCCCAGGCAAAGTAATTAAACAAGAGTAATGTCTTCCCGTCCCCTTCAGAGCTCTTGTTTGTGATGCACTTACAGGAGTCGACGCTTAAATGTGAATCCCGACCCGCGAGCTGATCGGGGGACAGAGAGTGGCAGCGTGGAGGGAGTCTGGTTTCCTTTAGCAGACAGAATCACTGGCCAGGTAGTTTTTTTGTACAACAATATAGAATATGCAAGTTTAAAATTTTGGGTTAATAAAATACTCAATTATTTTTCAGCTGATTCGCAATTCCTCTTGGCCTCTATAGGTGTAGACAAGCGAAATATAACAAGTGCTACACCTCTGTAGCTTTTTGGACTGGAAATGAAAACCAATTAAAAGTAGATCCTCAGATGGATCTCTTAATTTTCTTATCTGCATCTCATAAGCATTTATCTCACACTCTACGAGAGGCGACGGGAAAAGAGAGATGATGAAAAGAAACTCATCTGACGTCGAGCAAAAGGCTCTTAAAGAGCATTACCTCCAGGCTGCAGGAATCATAAAAAATCTTCCTATGTATGGTGGCCTAACCAAAGGTGCATTTTACACAGGTATAAATGCAAAGAAATAAAATATATTTATTTATAGCCATCATCTTGTTATGATAGATAACTACCAGCTAAAGTAATCAGACAATATGTCAGATTTACTTTAAGCATCTGTAATGCCGAAGTGAGTGCAGCACAAGCAGAACGTCTGTGTTGCTAGCAAGAGATCAAGTAACTAGGCCTGCAATGATTATTTTAGAAATTGGTTAATTTATCAATTATTCTGATAATTAATCGATTAATCTGATTAAATATGGAAAACATTCAGAGGATTTTCTATTTGATGTTTTTATAATATTAGAAATACATTTAAATATGAAAATAAATAATTCTGTCGCTTTTTAAGATGATAAAATTCACATTTTATTGCCTAACATGCAGCAGCGAAGCATTTCTTTAGTGAGCGTTTGCTCTTTTAAAGCAAATTATGGAAGTACAGCTACAAAAATATTTCAAACATCAATTTGTGAGAAGGCTCAACGTCAGTGTACGACTAATCTGCTGATATATATTTTTTTGATTGACGGATTAATAATTGACTAATAATTGCTTAACAGAAGATTTTATTTACAGAATTTGAACTTGGTGAAGCTAAAACAACGTGAGGAATTTCAGGCAGAACATATTTATATTTAATTTTTTGAAATAAAACAAACTTATTTTACATTTAAGATGCAAAATGTATATATTTTTGTAAATCTTGTCTTAGTTATCACTTTGATGGTGTTATTCTTTTAGCAAATGGCCTTTTTTGAGACAGTGTTAACAACTAATCGATGACAAAATTAGTTGATTAGTATAACCATAATCGATTCATCACAATTAATCATTTCAACCCTAACTGGGTCATTGTTGCCACATGAGTATAAGAATTTCATCGAAATTCCATGTGGCACCTTCAGATCGCGACTGCCAGGCCATAAAATTTGTCAACATTCCCAAAAAAATTTAGTGTTAGCCCCGAAAGCGTTTCTCTAAAGTTACGAATGTAAAATCCTGTAACTGAGGTAAAACTGCTTTAAGAATAAGCTGTTGCCTTTTCCTACATTTTTTAAACTATCTCATGTCCATCTAAAAAGCATAAAAGTTGTGATATTATCACTGAAGACTGCTAAGCAACTCGTCCGATTCGATGGACTTCGATGCAGGAACATCTGTCGTTGACTGCAAAGTCCGTCTTTGATTTGATTAGACGCTCGTTTCACTCGCATCGCCCAGTCTTTCCCAGAAAGACTTTCATATTTCAAATGTACAAATTCAGGTCTCTGATGTCTGTCTATGGTTGTTCCTGGCTCCAGAAACACCCAGATGGAGAAATTCAAAGAAAAGCGTTTCAAAGCACTGATGATGGAGGTTCTTTAAATCTGTTCGTTCCCATCCCATCAAAGCCTCCCGGAAAAAGGCAAGAAGGATGAGGCTGGTGGACTAGATCTGTTTCCATGCACCAGTTTGCATCTGACACCCAAAGTGGCACAGTGAGTGGTGTGTGTGTGTGTGTGTGTGTGTGTGTGTGTGTGTGTGTGTGTGTCCGGGTTTTCTGTCTGGCTGGTTACTCAAGAACAATCCCGCCTTTAAAATGCTTGTAATCAAATGAAAACAACAATTTTTGAAAGTAGTTTGATACTACCATACCAACAAAGCTAAAGTATAATAATAATAATAATATCATATCAATAATGGTATCATCGTGTCACAGCATTTAGAACCAAGAGTGATGGTCCAGGCTTCGCGTCATGACTGTTTTATCAACCAGCAATGTTTTCTGAACAGTTTCACTACCTATAAAGGGACATTTGTGTTGAAGCTTTCTTTCAGCCATCTGATTGGCAGTGCACATAGGCCTGTCACAATAACTAATTTTGCCTGGCGATGAAACTGTTGCTCATGGAGCATTGACTTCATATAAAATAAAATGTGGTTCGCTTTTCATTTTTAGGTCTTCGTGATACATTTTTACAGTACTCCAGCATACATGGCAATTTAGTAAACATAGTGACAACAGGTTTAATGAAACATATACCTTAATGTGAGTTTTTTTCTTTGGCAAATTATTTCTTTTTTCTAAATTCTTAAACCTAAAGGTAAAAAGTAGATAAGCCATGTACTACTGTTCAACACGCCTATTTCTTAGGATGAAAGATGTGATTTTTAAACAGTAAGACAGGGGAGCTGATGAGGCGTATGAATGTACCAAAAAAAAGTCCAGAACAGGCAACAGGGACTCCTACATGTCACTTTGATTAATCCCATTCCCAGATATTATGAAGGCTGCTTTAAGACCACAAAATAACCAAACGTGACTCCAACACGTGGAGACGACGACAGCTGAGGAGAGAATTGTGACATATTACTCTCAGAGGGGAAGTGGGTAATTTCTGTTTCAGCACACCCTCTGATGCCTTGTCAGGGGAGGAATAGATATGACTTATTCAGACGGTGGGTTTCAAATCGAGATGGCGGTGAGCCGCGTGAGAGGGGATACCGATGATTCATCTTCAGACAGGCCTCTTTCTTCAGAGTTGCTCTCGTCAGTGTGGGCTTTATTTTACCGCCGTCTGATGACAGGTAGGGGAGTGATGAGCCAGAGCACCTGGGACAGCCGGCGGGCCGATAAAACACTGGGCCTGGAAGCCGTGATTGGGTGTCTTGATGGATGTCCTGTCATCTGTTGCGCCTCACTCGATGACACGACTTCAATCTGGGTCGCGCGGCACCTGTTGACGGAGCCGGAAAAGCCGGAGAAAATGGAGCTGGAGACGAGTGTGTTAAAGCCTAAGAGATAGAGTAACAGCAAAAAGCCTCGGCGGCATCTCTGTTTGGCAAAGGGAGGGCTCAGGACCTATGCGTGATCTGAATCGGAGATCTTTAACTTCGAAGCTTCTTTAGGGAATTCTGTGCCGTTCGTAGCAAGTCAAAGTTTACTTTAACTTAACCTTACATAGAGGTCATAATAAATGTGCTGTGGTGTGTGTTTCTTAAGCACCTCACAGTTTTTGGCAGGAATTTGACGCCAAACATGAAGCAGTGAAGTGAGGCTTTATTTTGGACATCACAAATTCACATTTTCTTGTTCTTCCATTTGGGTTTCTACCGCTTCTAAAAACAGACGTAGATATCAACCGAACTACACCGTTTGTCACCAAATGGGAAATTCAACTGCAGTAGTCAACCTCCAACCCAAAGAGGGCAGCACTAAGACAGTTTAAGGCCAAATATTACAAGATTAAACACTTTGAAATGTCACAATTTGCACAGCATCAAATTATAGCACCTTAAAGCTCAATTTATACAGCTTCTCTCCCAAAAGCTGATTTTGGGTTTAGTTACTGAAATTGAGATTTCTGATCAAAATTCACGTCCAGCCAACGTAAAATTGTCCGATTCGAGGCAGCAGTCAATTTCTCCATGTCACTCTTTGTTACATGTGGATAAAGTAACAAACATCATGCTCTGGCCGACCAAAGAATGTCACAAAAACAAGCAAGTATCTTATAGACAAGCACAGACATGCCCACCAACCTTGGAGGCAGAGGCGGAGTCCACGGTGGAGGACGTGATGGCGGTGGAGGCCTCACTCACAGTGGTGCTGGACAGCTGCTCAGCCGTGAATCTGGACATCATGTGAGGACCCTGCGACCTGCACACACACACACACACACACACACACACAAAGGAACGAGCGTCAGACTGCTCTGCCCCAGAAACAGACAGCTGATTAATTGTGCCACAATCACACTTTTGGTTTACTGGAATGTCGTCGGTCTGCTTAAACAAATCTACAAGTGCTCCAGAAATTCAAGATCTATCGACTTTCTAGGTTGTAAAAGCCGTCCCTCCACGGCTTGTCGACAAGCAGCAGTCAGTTCTCCTAGTCTGGAAGCAAAAGCAGCTGCCAGTTTGAATATCTGGGTAGAACAGGCTGCCAACCTCTCACACAGCGACACTTAAAGCGACCTGACGGCTGGATGTGTCACGCTTTCAAGCTAAACCCACACACACCTTGAATGGCAATGAATGGAATCTTTCCAATGAATCCATTTCCTTTTTTGTACCGACACATTAGTGTGAATAAATTGCCTCAAGCACCTGGGGTGTAACAGGAAGCGGTTAAATAGACTATAAAGTAAGATACAACAGCGCACAAAGCAGCAGGTCATGGTAGCATATGTAGCTTTATATGCTAAGCTAAAGCTAATCCAGCCCTGAGACTGCGGAGAAAAGCAGAGACCAAAGACTGCTTCAAAGGTTTTACAGAACAGACAAGACGAATGGAAGCTCATGAAACACTGGATTATTGTCTGCTTTGGAGCAAACGAACCAAAATTGGTAGATCCAGAATTCGGTTTTTATGCTCCAACAAACTTCCAGAAAACTGCAAAACTTCCAAAAAACAACCACAACTTTAGATTCATAATTGCTGAAACATTGATCAATTTATTTGTTGTTTATTTCCTCGATGATGGCATTTGACAAAATGTAATGTATCTTAATTGGTTACTGTGTTCTGGATTTATGGTACAAAGTGCTTTGAATTGCCTTGCTGCTGAATTGTGGTATATACAAATGAAACTTGACAAAGCTTGACTCAAGGTGTGATGATAAACTATTGACCTCATCAGCATTTCTTTTGTTTCTGCTTTTTGTCAGACGTAGATGTTGCAGATCGTCAAACTAGACTGGTTTCCAATGACGTAAAAGCTAACCAAACTAGCAACGGGCTAATAGAACTAGCTCCACCATCCACCAGAAATATTAAGTCTTTTAACAGCCTTGATACATCCCACAAGATTTAAACCATGAGTGGAAGTGCTTCATTTTGCTGTAATAAAAGCTAATATGCAAATAGTCAGAAGACTAAACTTTAAATTGAAGTTACGGATATGGTGAACAGAAGCCCAAAGGAGAGAGGAGGTACTGAGTACACAGTGCCTGAGTAGTTTCTACAGGCACTGCACTCAAAGCCTTCTCATTTTTCACTGACTGTGAAAAATGAAGCTGAATGTGATTTAGACCTTTGAAGGAGAAAAAAATACTTTTTGAGTGGCAGTTAAATTTTCATCGGCCTTTGATGTAGAAAAATCAAAAACCGGAGAAACATATAATTTTTCAACCAATTAAAAAGCACTGAAGCTTTTAAATGCCGTCTGCTAAAATCTGCAATGCCATTTTTTTTTTTTTTTTTTTTGATGAATAAAGTTGTCAAAACAGGCAAAGAGATGTAAAAACCTGAGCAGCAGAACTGCGAAAAAAGGCAGCTTCATTTGAGCAGCAGTGAGTGTGAGGGTGGACCAAACTGTACAGATGCAAGCCACATCGTGTACCGGAAAATAAAAACGGGATGCTAATGGCCAAGTCTCAATAGGTGTTTCTTTATGATGCTGACGCCCCCGAGTCGTGCTGCACAATGGTCCTACAATTCTGTCTCTGTGATAAAAAGCAAGAAAAAAACATACATTGTGCCTCTGATAGTGATGGATCTGTTTCTTCATTCTCCATATTCAGGGTTCAATTAAAAATAGAAGACTCACAAATATGATTTGCATTGATCGATTATCCTTGTTTCATTAAAACAGATATTGCTTATTTATGGATGTTTTCTAGAAAGAATGCCACATAAAGCATAGTTTTCAGGTTCGAAGCATTTTGATCATCATCAGGGTTTCCCTCAGTGCATTACAAGCCTGGCGGGCCATCAGGCTTCAGCTGCCCCCCCACCAGGCTGGGCGTTTATTTTAAAGGGGCAGTATCATGTAAAATGAACTTTTATGAGCTCATCATGCTATTCTGTTATTCTGTCACCAAAAACATACCTGAAATGTTGCTTTGATTCTTTGGTGTATGTTTGAGAAATCCTTTAATCTCCATGGCAACCATTCAGCTGGGCAAAGCGCCTTGGTGGACCTAGCTCCGCCTTCAAGCTCTTCGTTTGAGTTGCAGTTTCCAAGCTTCTGCCTTACAAAGCAGCTTTCCCCCTCAGTTCCCACACTCAACTCCTTCAGACTAGCCAGCAGCGATTAGCAAACACCTGGTGGAACTGAGCATCTGCTGAGCTCATTATAGGAGCTACTACTCAATGAAATGCTGGTAAAAACATTTTTAAAGGGTTAATAGAGTGAATGACTTTAAGAAGTCATTCACGTTGTGATGACTTCTTGAAGGCAGAGTTTTAGAACAGCAGGAGTTTTTAAAGAGACAGAAGCCCAATTTCAAGACATTAAATTGTGTAGTCTAATATCTAGCTGCGTTGTCCCTGCCATTGGCCTTTGGTCTCTCAAGCAATTATTTCCAAATTATGATGCCTGCTTGTCCGCCTCTAAATTTTTGTAACTTTTAAAATTTTTTGGCACAAAATCACAGTGGGCTGCTGGTAGATTATCCCAGCATCTCTACCACTGGATTTAGCAGGTTTTCTGAGGGAAACCCTGATCACCCTAAGTTGACCATAAAATGGTCATAGGTTTGTTCACTTCTAAAACGTTCCTGCCGAGTACAGCAGGAAGCTATGGAAGCAGAAGACGACTTCCTGTAGTAACACAGATGAGACTTTAAATTTCGGCATAGGGACGGTTGGCTGATTAGTTTGAAAAACAAAAACAAATGGTTCTGTCACGCTCAGCTTCATCACAGATTTAAATATAATTAGGCAACCAAACGTTCCTCTCTCGGATAAATTCAGTATTACTTTTTTTCTAGTTGGAATTTTGTCAGAACCTGGACTGCCTTATTATGCATTCTAATTGGGAAACACTTTTTGTGTAAAGTTTTAATTGTGCTTTTCTCTTTAGTATCAGATTCAGACTTACAAATGCAAATCTGCTGCGTGCCGCAGTGTGGGAGGACATTGTCCGCTGTCAGGAGGATTCCATGCAGACTTTAAAAAAGGTCAAGAGCTGAAAAGTGTAAACGAGTTCCATTTTTTCTAATTTAAAAGTCGAGTTCTTTGTGTAATTGTTTTAAATGTCAGGGTTGAGTTGGTGGTTGGTAAAGCTCGTCCACTTGACAAAAACAGAACCGGGGTCGGTTGGAGGAATCAGAAAGCTCCTTACATCATCGCCCGAACCTGAACGCACTCGCTTGACTCGGTTCATTTTTACTGCGGTGCTAACGCATAGCTGCTAAACCGCTACATATTGTCTAATTAAAGCACACAGACACAATTAAAGTCACACAATAAAAAAAGTCTTTGGTCTGTGGCAGCTTTGATTGAAGTGGTTTGCACAACAGGATTCTGATTGCAGAGTCTGAGGAGGCAAAATTGAATTAGTTTAATTTACCTACTTCCTTTTCTTTCAAACTAATCTGACCTTTAAGCATTAGGCTCAGAAGTAGGCTGAACTGGTGAACACAGGTTCAGACATGTGGTGTTTCTATTCAGCAGGAGATGGACCTGGAACATTTAGATCAGAAAGATTAAATTAAAAATATAAACTGACAGGATTAAATTAAAAATATAAAGATTAAATTAATCTTTATAAGAAAGATTAAATTAAAAATATAAACTGACAAAGAAACGTCCCTACAAGCTTTTACAGTAGAATTCAAATCAATTCATTTATTTGCAGTTTTAAAGCTGTAGTATGTGAAAAATATGATTTTTACATATTTGTTGTAACGGTTACTATGTCAGGACAGCGTGGTATGAGACAGCTATTATTGCTGTCTGAAGAAACGAGCCACTTCCACACAAGAGGAGGGTCTTAGCGCTGTCAATCACTCTCATGTAGACACTGCTAACTGTGCTAATGGCTGAGAAACAACTCACCGTTCTAGGAATTAGCATTCACGACAGACTAAGTTGTGGTGAAACAGCAGTAGCATAGCAGAAAGAAAGGGGGAGGCTCTAAGTAGCATGTAAATGAGTGTGATTAACAACGCTAAGACCCGCCTCCTGGCTGTGATTGATGGTGCAGTTGCAACTGCCATGAAGGCAGAGGTGCTCAATGTTTTCACAGATGACCTGTCTTATACTGTTACAACATCATGATACTTTTAACAAATACAAAATAAATTATATTTTCTATAAAAAGAATAATTAGCATACACTTTAAGACATACAACCTAAGGTAATTTACATTGTCTGTCCCTAGACAGTGTAATGTAAATGTAAGGTAATTTACATTGTCTGTCCCAACCTAAGGTAATTTTTTTATGTAACTAAAAGCTTAGTTAGTTACATAAAAAAAAAAAAAACATGATAAGAATTTTAAAACACAAACTAAACATTAAAATGCAAAACTCATCAGAAAAACAAAAAGAGAGATGTGGAAATAAGTCATGACTTAACGCCAGCCAGATGCCAATTTCAGGTAGGGATTTATGATATATCGGCATGAACATTGGTATCAATGTTAGTCGATTTTAAGAAATATCGGACAAGTAAAGCTGGGGCGATATTAATAATTATTTCCACCTGGTTGTGCTGTTGGTGTTTCAGAAAAAAATACGGAGAAGGTTGGCCAAGCGGTTTGTTCTGTCATATATCGGTAAATACTGGTTATCGGAATAGAAGCAGCAATAGTATCGCATATTGATATCGGCTCAAATCTTCATATCGATGCACTATTTTCAGCCAACAGGCTGTGGTCACCTTATGTTATTAGCCAATGTAAACAACTCTAAATTTAATTATATATTTTTTAGTTTTTTACATTTCATCAAATGTTTAAGAAAAAAAAAGTTTATTTGCAAAGATTTCTTACTTGAACATTCTTTCATGTCGCATTTCTGCCAGGTTCTAATTAATATCAATTGGTCAAAATGTCATTTTACTGCAGAGCAACACTGGAAACAGTTCAACAGTAGATAGGTTCAAGGGATGATAAACTTTTGAAGTGATAACTTCAAAAATGTCAGAGTATTAATCCAAATGACCAAACTATAGGCCAATTCTTTGAAGTGATATCAAAAGCGATAAATGAAGTCATAAACTATAAATCCCAAAGTAAAGGGTTCACAGAAATACAGAGAAATATATAAATTATTAATGATGATGTAGACATAAACAGTTCCAGTGCATTAGTGAAAACTTTAGGGGAATTTGACCTTGGTGGATGAGCAGAAACGCTCATCCAAGGTGCAAGAAAAAAAAAGGGTCATGAAAAATATTGGCTCTAATATTCAAAGATCAGAAGTGTCATCTAAGTGTGATGCCACGGAGATTATTTCATCTAATGCAAATGGCACATGCATTATAATTCCACGCTGTAACATTGACCTTGAGTAAGCAGGACGGAAGGCGTTTCTGCTCATCCAGAAAAAAAATAGATAAATCTGAGGAATGCTGTGAACAGACAGGGCAGAAATGAGATTTAATTACACAGAAAGAGCCATTTCTATAAAAGTTTGACATTTTACTAAAAGACAGTGCCTGAAAGTTATTGAAGTTATTTGAAATGCTGTGGATGTGGGTCACACTCGACACTCCCACAGCCACGGGTCGACAATAGAGAGAGCAGAAGGAGGAATAAGTGAGAAATCCAGATCCATGGGAGATTGAAGGATTTTTCAAGCATGCATGAAAGAATCAAAGCAACTCTATGAGGTAAGTTTCTGATGAAAAGCAGGCTGGAAAAATAGAAACACTTCAGCTGAGAACAAAATGGTCCAAATGTTGCAAAATTAGAAACAATTTACACCAACAAACACATCCTTCTGTCCAACTGTTGGGAAGATTTTCAGATTGAGTTGTTAGCAAAAGCAGTTAGCCGTTAACTAACTAGCCATTAGTTTCCAACACTCTGAGGAATGTAAATGTCCAGCCAACCTACACTTCTACATTGTAGTCTTTGCCAATAGGTTGTCCTTGACACTCACCAGCATCTTTTCAATGCTTTTCCAAACCATCAGCAGCCACTATAAAATCACAACATCAGATTTAAAATGGGTCTAATAGTATGCAGACGCAGGAAAAGCCGAATTATTGTCATATTTCTCATAAATGTGTGGATGTATAGAATAATGTCTGCAGGAAATTACAAATTATATCCTTTAATGGTCTTGGTGGGGACTGCCTTCTTTAATAAAGCAGGTTGGTGCAAACATTAGACACCCTGACTGTGTTGAATGTTACACTGGTGAAGAGCTGAAATTGTCTTTGTTGTATTATTTTCTGTGGTGGAAAAGTAAGAGGATAATTAATGTTTCTAGCAAACAGAGGGTGGGAACGTAATCTTCAGTTTCTCTGCACAGTGACTGAAATGACTTTGTCAGTGCTTTAAATGCTACAACATAGCTGGAAATTGAAATTGAAACTTTTTTTTTTTTTTTTTTTTTTTTTACCAGATATGGAGGATATTAACTTTTCAAAGGACAAGATGAAAACCTGCTCTGATTGTTAGGTTTTATAACTAATGTCTTAAATTATTTCCTTATGTAGGGAGCTATTCAGGGTTAATATTTTTACACTAAAGTCTGAAGGTTTTTAATAATGTGAGATGGAAAGCTGTGAAATAAATGAGCTTAGCTTAACTTAGAGGACCGAGAAATGCTTTCCAAATGTTAAAGGCAAAAAGATCCTGCTGCCTGGTTGAGGCACACTAACTTAACCAGTTACATTTATAACCTGCTCACATCAACAGGAAACATGAAACATTTAGGTCCAGCTAAAACTTTTTTTTTTTTTCCTACCTCTTCAACTGTTACCTAGCAACTGCAAGTTGATGGTAAGACTCCTGAAAGTTGTTGCTTCAGGCTGTTGTTCAGTTTGAACATTTTCAGCACAAAATTTCTATCGGTGAATCTTAAGTTTGGGTTTTCTCATTTATGACCAGATGTAGCACACCAACAAGCTACTCTGACATTCTTGTTTGTGTAAATTTATTATATAAAAACAATATACTGTTTTGTTTTTTTTTTTTTACTATTATTTCATTTCCACAAGTGAATTGCAAACTTCACAGTATAATAAATCAGTGTTAATAAATAAATAAATAATGCCCGAAAAATATCTTACTTTCCGTTTCTGATATTGGGTCTCTTCACGGCTGAACACACAAATGCACTGGTGCTGTTTCGTGGGCTTGCAAAAGTAAATTATTTGTATACCTTACAGTTTCTTGGCTCTGGACATGAATGAAGACACCGAGTCAGTGTTGGCCACGATCCAAAATATTAAGCAAATAAAGTCAGAGCAAGAGCAAAGTTTAAGACAAAGATGTTGTGGCACAACTCTCCACACCATTTCCCGTGAGCCTCATCAAGATAGCACATTAGATATGTCACAGCCAAACATTAGCAATTGTTTCCTTCAACAGGAACAATTGCTTCCTGTTGTTTCCTTCAACAGGAATAATTGCTTTCTGTTGAAGTTTCAACAGGAAGCAATTGTTCCTGTTGAAGGAAACAATTGCTTCAACAATTGTTGAAGCAATTGGCTATAAGCTTTGCCAATAGCCGAGGCAAAGCTTAGAACAAGAGGCTATTTTATTTTATTGTTTTTACCAAATGTAGGTTTGTTAAGTTGACAAAAATCTTTCTCATTGGGCTAGCTTGCTGGCTAATGCATATTTATCGGCTACAAGCTTTTAAGAAACCTTCCACACTTTTAAAAGTATTATCATTTTAGTATTCTGGAAGGAGAAAACACACTGGCTGACAAGATATGAATGACCTGCCGGCCAAATTACAATCGCATCACAGGCTAACTGCTAACCGCTAACGATGCTAAAACTGGTATCTGCTTCCTAAGCGAGCTAACTACTCACACTTTACGTTATAAAAGATTTTTTAAAACAACGGTTTGTGATTTGTGGAATTTTTACTATTTGTACAAATAACAGAAAAGTGAATTTGTCCAAAATACAGTATAAATCAGAACTTAAATCAGAGCTTGTTGTTATGAGCCCAATTCCACATTCCATCTCCTTACACTAATAATCAAGTTTGGTTAACATTTTGAAGTGTTACTGCATTCACAATTATGCCTTCAATAATTTGATTTAAATGAGAAATGTTGGTTTTGAAACTGGTTTGTTTTTGTTGTTGTTTTGTTTACCTGAAATCACTACAAAGCTAATGTTTCCAGTTTTACCTGTCGTTGACACTTTTCAAAGTATTTTGCATGCACAGATTTCTAGCTATATTAAGTAAATAACCTTTCTAACAAAAAAACAGGTCTTGTGTACATGTAAAATAATGTATCTATTTAAATAAATTACTAACTCAGATGGCTGGGTGGGCCCCATGTCGCTCTCTACAGAGTGTGCTTTATTTTATTTCTGTCCTACAGCTGAAAGCTTCCACTCATATCCTGCTCAATAACCCTCAAAGCACATTTTTACCAGATGAAAGTAGCCTGAGAGCTCACACTCGCACGGACACAAATGCAAAGACTTAACATTTCCTTTGTTTGTATTCCAGCCAAAAAAAAAAAAAAAAGGTTGGAACTGAAACCTCTTTTAGTTGAGAGTCAGATCTGAAATAGATCCAGGTTGGAAAACACAGTAACCAGAAAACGTAGATAAACTGTCCATAGCTTACCTACAATATTAGAGCTTAAACAAAAGTGGAAATTGGTATCGACCAGTTAGAGTCTGACTGCTGTATCTTAAAGTTTTTGTTATTTTTCTTCCTTTATGTATTTTTTTCCCTCATTGTTCTGAAAAAGGTGGAAACATTTCCATAATTTAATTTTGATTGTATTAGACAGGGGTCATTTTTGCAAACTAAACATTTTTGGATACAAGTTATATTCTTCCCCATTCAGGTTTTATTTATGTATTTTTATTTATAAGTGTTTTTTATTTTAACATTTGAATAAGAAAAACTTGGCTTGTAATTGTTACAAGTGATTGAAAGTATCACAAAAAACAATAACATTGTAATACTTCAGATTTTATATCTAAATGGTTTATAAAATTTCAACTTGATATCAAATTTGAGACAAAAAACCCACTTATTTTAAATAATAATCTGATCTATAAAAAATGCATAACAAAAGTAATTTTCCACACATGAAAACTGACCCATCTATTTAAAAAACAGCAAAGATTTATCAAAATGTGTCAGATGAAGCATAAAACATATAATCTTTGGGACTCTGCTGTTGGGTTTTGTCTTATTGTAGAATTTGTCACATTCAGTTAAATAGTTTAAAGATTCCCGGTCCGGTGGTTTTGTTCTGTTTCCTCTTCATATGTATTTCTATTCTGCTCTGACTTGAAGTCTTTAGTTACCTTTTATAGATCTCTGGAGTGTTTTTATTCCTAGTTTATATTTGTGCTGGTGTTTACTGCTGTCAGGGTCTGTTTACAGCAGAAATATCACTTGTGGTTTAGTATTTTCACTTCTTCTAAACTTTAGGTTTTGTAAGTTCTTGAATGTCCCTTTTTTTAATGATCCCTTTTTTATTTTCATCCATTTTTCCACCATTTTTCCAGGCAGGTGGAAAAATGGAATAGTGGAATAGTGCCAGAATTAATAGTTCTGGCACTATTAATTCTGCCAGAATTAATATCCTACAATAGCAGGCAATAACATTCTGTGATTCGTCTTTAAAGATTGGATTAAAGTAGAACCTATAAAGGCTGTGTTTACAAAAAGCAAGCTGCACTGATTTCTAAGTAAAATCTAATTAAAAATAAGAGTTAAAACAAAATTCTGAAAACAATAACTAGAGCATTCAGATGAACAAAATATGCAAATTCAAACAGAAGCTCCAGTGATCCTGCAGGATGGAGAAAGATGGAGAGAGGAAATGAAAAGTGACGGAAAGGTGGAGAAGAAAGATTACATGAAGAAGAAGAGACTGTCTGTTTAATGACACTTGATTACATTTTGATGCGGCCCTTAATCAGATCTGCTGCTGCAAAAGGCCTGATTAATTGATCTTCCCTAAATTAGTGACTGAATTTGGCTCTGATGCGTTTACATAACATTCAGCCATGACAGATGGTTCACCTGCATTGCGTGTAATCAAACATTACAACATGACAAGCTAACAGCGGTGCTTTTGCGCAGCTGCTTCTTTAACTCATTTCATTTCTAACCACAGGACTGTTGTTTAAAGCTCTAGTTTGTAACTTTTACAAAAATGTTTTGCATATTTGTTGAAACTGTCACCATGACATGTATTTTATGAGACAGATAATCTATGAAAAAAATTTAATAAAAACGAGCGCCCCTTCCTTTTCCCAGTGTGAACTAAAAACAGCCAATCAGAGCCAGGGGGCGGGTCTTAGCGCTGTCAATCACCCTCTGTGTAATGAGAGGGTGACTTTCAACTGGATGTTTGAGAATATTCAGCATGGCCCTGCTTTTCTGTTTGGCTATATTCATAAAAACATTATGAATGATGACATTCATATATTTCTTCATATTTTATATTGTAGCTGCACAGCTACTGCTACTGTTAGTAATAATAAAGATGAAAAACATTTTTGTTGGTTGCTTCTCTTTGTGAAATATCTTCAGGCCAATATTAAAATTTGTGGATATTTTTAACAGATGTTAACAAAGCTGTGATAACACTGATCATTTTCATCCAGGTCCGTAATGGATTCACGGTCATTCTGTCCCACATTAGCAGTTCTCAGAATTAAAGAAAGCAAATATGTGTTCATAACTGTAAAAAAAAAAAAAAAAGAGAGAGAAAGAAAGAAAGAAAGAAGAAAATCTGACTTGATTTTATCCAGTTATCCACTTATAAAAATTATAAAAAGATAATTGTAGCTAAGGTCTGTATGAGCCTGCAGAGGTCTAATGGGCTGAAACCAGCTAATTCAATCACAGAAGCATCGATATCTGCAAAACCTGAGAGCAGAGAGCTCGTACGGGAGAGCAGGTCATTAAATATTCATGACACGCCCAGAAACAGCAATTACTAAGGAAAAGGAAGTTATTCTGAACTCTGCAGCAGATGAGGTTATAATTTACAGCGGAGCTGGACATAAAGGAAATCAATGTCCTCTTTCAGTTTAGCTATTTATTGGTAGGCCGTATTTTAACCTGGATCCAGTTGAAATAATTCAGTGATGTGTTAGTAGGATTTCATTCTGTGGGTCATGGATGGCCACAGCTCAGCACAAGGAGACTGCTTTATAACTTCAGAAGCTACTCCTTCTAAGAAATCTGTGTCACAAACTGGAATATAAAATCCTTCATACTTTAATGACAACATAGATAATCTGACTTTAATATTGATCAGAAATCACTTTCATATTTCCCTGTGATTTCTGGTTTTTCTTCCAGCTTTCACCTCAATAGTGACTAAATGTGTGATTTGACTCTGCAGTTCTTTAAAATTCCATTACTGATTTTAATGTGTGATATAAAATTTTAACATGACCTCAACCACGTCTCATAATCGCATGTAGTTCAGAATTAATTTTTCCCTATTGTTATATTTTTTTACTTTTGCATGTTCCCACCCTAAATTCTCTTGTCTTATATCGTAAATCAAAAAAATATAAATGTCTTCTGCCCCTGCAGAGAAAATCTGAACTCGGGTTTAGTTTCACTTTATGCAGATGATCTAATGCTTTATATTTAAACCCCCCAAATTTATTTACCGTTTGCTGCCTTTATCCAGTTTAGTTGCTTCTCGTGTAATGAAGCAAACTTGCATTAATAGGAATATTTTCGTTTAAATGAAGATGTGCATAAATCTTTCCTGTCTGATCTTCCCTGTCAAAACTGTCAGAATACGGTGGACCTGTTGGCGATTCAGAACTGACAAATTCGCCTAGTTGTGTATTTCTCTTCTGAACGTAACTCCAAATATGTCATAGAAATCCAGTCCATTCAGAGATTTGTTCATAGAACAAATTTAAAGTATTCTAAAGAAAATAAAACTTGACCTTATTGGGGGTTTTTTGGCTAACATTCATCCTTTTTTTTTTTTTTAATTCTTGAACAGCTGCTGCAGCCGCAGGAAACACCATGAACTGTTATCCATTCCCCTTATTTCTACTGTCTTTTCTGTAATCTGGACAGATCAAATGTAAAACAAAGACCCACAACTTCAGTTTTCCCTCATGTAACGTCACTTTAAATGTTGGCCAATTTGTCCTCCTCAGTCTTTTCTGTGTCTTATCCTCTGGTGGTCAACAAGCTCTTCGGTTTGACCTTTAAAGAAAAGAGAAACTCTTCTCAATCAATATCTGCCAGTAATGATTGCTGGGGCCAATGGAAACGGCCAACTGAGCTGACAGACTGAATCAAGGGGAGAAAATTCTGGTCCCCGACAGACGCTGGCACATTTTAGACGAGTCTCTGCTCCGACACACCCAAATCACATTTAAAGAGGCAGTATAATGTGATTTCCAGGAACATAGTGCCGTTTTATAGAACGATCACGTCACTATGTCTCTTTCGCATGCCGTACATGTCAAATATGACTTTGTAATTTAACGGACTGAAATTGGGCCTCTCTCCCTTTGCCGCCTTCAGGAAGTCCTCACAGCATTGCTCCTCTATTAGCCTTTAAACAACGTTTTTTTTACCAGTGTTTCAGTGAGAAGTAGCTGATATATGATGAGCTTAAAGATCCGACCATCTGAGGAATGTTAGTATGAAGTATCACTACTCTTGGTTGGATAAAATGTCTGGATACTCCACCCACTGTGAGAAGCTTCACTTAATGAACAAAATGAGTTTTAGACAAAAATACGCCAGACACATTTACATTTTGTTAAAATGAAACCTCTTGTTTCTACACAAGCTTTGTTATTACATAGCTTTGTTGCTATGTAATTTTCTATCTGCTGAGACTGTTGGAGGGAACCTGAGACCCATAAAGACAAAATAAGTCTGACAAAAAAAAAGCCAGCTTTACTTCACCGTGTTGCTTTTACATTGACTCTGTAACACTGGTGAGACATCGTTACTTTGTACTTGACATGCAATAAAAATATGTCTGCTGAATCTTCAACATAAAAACTAAGCTTAGCAAGTTTCTACATGCCATATCTTCCATGTACTATTAGAAAATAATTTTTAAATATCTCTAGATTCTCAGTAGAAGGATGCACAGATACGACACGTTATATCTGGGGATCCAGTTGTGAGAGGAAGTGTGAGTACGCGACAAAAACCCAAAACGTGCACGGAGGCAACATGCTAAACCCATGCAGATTGAGCCTCGCGTGGGATTTGAACCCAGGACCTTCTTGCTGCAAGGCATCGGTGCTAACCACCGCAGCACCTTGCAGCAAAATGCCATAAACCGCAGCACAACTTGAAGAACTCTTCCTGGATTTTTTCCTCTTTGAGAAAGAAGCGTCTACCTTATTTATTTAAAAAAAAAACTTTCCAAATAAACAGTAGGCTTATTACAGGTATTTCCAAATTCCATTAGTTCCAGATCTAAGCGGAAGGTGAGCTCAGGTTTTGGTTTGAACATTGAGAGAGAAAAAAAGAACTTTCATATTTTAAGTTCTCCAAAAGGGGAAAAACAGATCGAACTAAAAGTATGCTCCGCTGTAATTCTCCGCTCCTGCTCTAAACTGGAGGGGATCGATGTTTTCCTCGTTCCTGCTGAGGCATCAGCAGACGGTAAGAGCACTCCTAACATCATTGCATGTCCTTGAGAAAAACATTAACATTTTCTTTTTCACACAGGAAATCGAGGAATGAAAGAAAAGCAGCCTAAACAGTACAGAACCTTCTCACACAGTAGATACATGTGGGGAAACTTCAGGCCGCCTCTTAAACAGGAACTTGGTTTTAAGTTCAGCCAAAGAGTCTGCAAGTTGAAGTGTGGAAAAACTGAGGGAAGCAAGCCAAAAATTATGATTTGCAGACATGCTTTCTGGGATTTTCTTGATCATATCTCAGAATTTAGTTAAATCTTTTTTGTCATAAGTTAAAGAAAAGTTTATATTCAACACATATAGATGGGAGCAGGTGTAGAAAGCAAACACACACAGAAGGTAATAAGCTGTTTCTACTATTTCTATGGCTAAGGTACGGACAAGGTATTTATCATATCATTTATCTTGTATAATTTATCATGAACATTTCTTATAATGATAAGAATCCTGATTATCATTGTAGCTATAAATTTTAAATAATGATGTTTTTTAAAAAATGACATTGTCGGAAATGTTATTTTTACTATTTTACTATCAATAAAGTTACAAAGCTAAACAGCTACTTAAAAAAGACGCAGTTGATCTTTTCAAACATTTTTTATCATCATAAATAGTACAACAAAATATCACAATGAAACTCTAAGGAGTTTCTGCACGTTTCAACAACACAAATTACAAACGTATGAACTTTGTCCAGCCAACTGGCAATAAATTTCCACTGATGCAAAAAGCTAGCTGGCTAGTTAGCACTAGCCTAAGTACCCAATAAAAAAGTCTTATGAGAAAAAAAAATACAGAGAATATATGATTAAGTAGTCGTGCCAAGAGTAAATTTAAGACCTGTGATTCACATATTAAGGGCCAAGTTAGTTGAAAAAAATACATTTAGGACATTTTCAGGCCTTATATTTAGATACACAAATTTAAGACTTTATCACGCTCCCCTGGTTCAAGGTGCAGAAAAGTAACACGTCTCTTCACTTACTGTTCCTGCAGGAGGAAGTCCACGTTCTCTGAGGAAATCTGTCTGGTTACAGGATGACAGAACGATGTGCTCCTTTGGTTATGACTGAAGAGACACAAATAAGGAGACAGAGAAAAAGGAGATGAAATTAGCAAACCCCTGAGGCAATGTAAACACTGAAGGCATCCTGCTATATTTGTACCCTCAACAATTAGAATCCCTTATCAATCTCTCCACCCTGACAGGACTTGGACAATGACTTTTCCCAGCCCGGTGTAGAATGTGAGGCGGTCAACTACAGACCCCCTCTCTGCCCCTCTCCCAGTCCCCCGTCCCGCCTGCCCTGTGAGGCGCAAAGTGTTGGGCTCAGCACAAACGGCGGAGCGTTCAGACCCATTCAAAAGCCTCAACCAACTGGACTGAGTAAACAACACCAAGCGGTGCGGATGGTGTCTGTGTGTGCGTGAACATCTGAGTGTATCCACTTGAATTACTGAATAGAAGTTAAAAATAAAAAATAAAGAAACCGTCAGCTCATTAGCTTGTCTGTTTCAATTATAGCTCCATGTGTTTTGGCTCTTAAATCGCACTAGCAGCAGAAGAGCTGTTTGATTGTTACCAACAGAGCCATAGACCTAATAATGAGAAGCAGCGGGCCCACTCAGCGAAAACAAACTGGTTAAAGGTTTAGAACCACTCCAAGGCTCTGTTAGCGGTCAATAGAAAGCGCTGCTCAGGCCGTAGAGAGGCGAAGTTTGATGTAGTGGAAGAACGAAGCCTGCGACCAAGCGCGGGTTTTTCCCAGGAGAGCAGAAGCGAAAACCATCACAGGGACGCACAGTGACACCGTTAGCTCCCAGGCTAAAAGCAACCTGTCACACACAACTTGTTAGACTGTCTGCTCAGCTCATACTGCTTCAGCAGCAGGTGTTTGAGGTTTACCCAAAAGTATTCAAACCTCTTAAATGGTTTTATTGTAGCCATTTATGTTAGTTTTCATCTGTAGTGCCTCAAGGTACAATCAATATTAATACAATCCCATATTACAGTGCAATATGGGCAGCTTAAGATTCAACTTAACAGAGGGTTATTATAACGATAAATATAAAATGTTTATGTAAAAGGAGAATATCAATTTTCAAAATTAAAAAGAATAAAAAGCCGTGAAGCATAAAAGTTCAAAACACATAAAAAAATAAGAATCACGTGACTACAGTTCTCTGATCAATCCTTAAACATTCCACAGAACAAAAAAGGTAATAAAAGCATGTCTGATATCGTATCAGGTCAAAACTGGTATCAGCCAATACTCGAAGCTGCGATATTAGTATCGTATTGGAAATGAAAAAATTTTATCTGGACGACCCTGATCCCTGGCGCCAGCCAAATAATAGAATATGGAGAAGATGTGAAGAGAAAATTTGAAGACTTGCCACAGAATCATAATTAAAACTTAGATCAGAACTTGAACTGGACCATTCTAGTACATGAATATGCTCTGAAGATTAATTTCATTCTTATCTGATCAACATTAAAGTTAACAATACCATGACTTGTGGAAAACCTTCAAATCAAACTTCTGTCAACAATGGCTTCTTATCGCCACTCTTCCATATAGGAGGCCAGATTTTTTTGCATATCTGACAGTTTCCCCATCAACAGACGCTCCCATGCTGTCTGGAATGAAATAAAATACATATCAAAGTTTTGGTCCCATCAGTTAGCACTTACTTTAAAACCTGACGGCTCAAATGTTCCTGGTTGTTCTCAGCAGTTTGGCCAATTTATCTTAACATAAATCTTAACTGCAGCAGCAGGTTGTGTGTTTGAACTTCATCATTAGTGACATAATTTCAACATCTGGCCCTGTTCCCATTTACACAAGTATGTTTGTAAGCCAGTTGTAAAAAGTGTTGACAGAATAGCCTGAAGAACAGCAAAGCGTTACAGCGAAGCAGCTTTCAATCAACACCGGAGGAATCATGACTGAGTGTGAAATGAAACGAAACAACCACAGTGAGCGTACGCTGCCACGGTTCACAGGGGAATATGTTCTGTCTTGTACCATAACAGGAATCACAGCCACAAAAGTCAGATGGCGATTTATTAATCACCTGAACAGGAGAGGGGATTAGACTCAATCAGCTCTGGCATGAAAGGAATAACAAATTAAGCCGACGGGCCTCAGAGATGTTGAGTTCTGACTGATTCACTCCCCCAGGCGGAGCTGCAACGATTCCCACCGATGCAGAGTTTGGTGTACATTCAGATAAATGCACTGTGGTGCATTTGGTAGCACTTGCAGCAAAAGGATTACAGGTTTGAATCCCGGCGTGGGTTGTTTCTGAGTTGAGTGTCCGACCCATGCATGTGTGGGTTCTCCCTTTCCACAGTCCAAAACCATGACCATAATTTGGTGAATTAGTTAGTCAAAGGGAGCAGTCACACCAGTTCTGTTCAGTCCACTTTAATCCAGCTCCAATCCATTTGCCTAGAAAGATCTGGTTTGCTTGGGGAGGTGTGAATGCGCAATCAAACTCTGTTCCACCCAAAAACCTGGGTCTCGGTTCGGTTGATGTGAACACTGGCCGCGTTTCCATTAAGTAAATTCCATGGTCAAATTACAAAAATAAATTGGCTTAATGGAAACGAGGCAATTTCGAAAAAAACTAAAAATTTTTGCTAAATCGTTGCGTTGGATGAGGTGATTTTTCGCAAAACTGAAATGGAAACACTTGCCCATTACACGAGTCACGAGATCATCAGCCGGATGTTACTACTGGAGGAAAGAACAAAACAAAGAAGACGACAGGATGTAGTAGCAAGATGACGGAGCGACATGAACAAACTTATTCACTTGATTTTAATTGGGTTTCTTACTTAAAACAACTGAATTGTGAAATTGTGTCTTGCATATATTTGTAATGGAAACAGCTACTGGTGCGGTTAGAGTGCATGAGTTCACCGGCTGGACTGGAAATCGCTCCTAAAGCAGGAAATAAATTGTAACACTGGGCATTCTGGGTAAATACAACCAAAACAAACACAAGAGTTTAGCGCTAGTGGAAGAAACCGCTCCAGGTAATTTGCCAAAGTTTAAAGAGACTAAAATCTGACCCCACTACATTTATGTTTGCATTTTATGAAGAAGAAAGTTGCCCCTCAGTCTCTTCTTCAGAGGTTTTTTTTTTTTGTTGCTTCCTTCGGTGGTTCTTGGTGCAGCGCCACCACAGGTAAGGAGGGGAACACCGTTCAATGTGAAAGAAAACCACACCAGCTGGAAATGTAACAAACGTTTCGACTTTGGTTTCCACTCAAACCAAGAAATAAAGTAAGGAGTGAATACTTTTTCAAAGACCTGTACAAAGGCGCACTGACTTTAATAAAGCATTAAGTTGTGACGTCTTTACCCAATCCTAAATTCTTAACCAATAAATACCATTCAATTCATTCCATTGTACATCGTAAATATCAGTTACATTTAGCGGTGATGACAGATGTGATACACTTTCATTTACACCCCAGTGTCAGAACTAATAGATGGATTCAAACTTCACAGAAATCTTACGAAATTAAAAGCTACGTGTCAAAGCCATTAACTCTGCTCTCCGGTCCATAAACAGATACAGAAGAATCCATCATTGCTGATATTCAGCTCACTCTAAATCCTCTCTGTTAACACAGCAGTAAATCTAGATATCGATCTCACACATTCACACACAGGCCTGTTTGTTTGTGAGCCCAAGTGCGGTAACTGTTCCCTTAGGAAGCTGATAAAGCTCATGTCAGATTGCTCACTATGACTGGGAACAGTGCGTAAGGTATCCTAAGAGGCTGTGATTTCATTCTGCACTGAGGTTTGAAATGGTCCAAGACATTATAGACGTGACAGCATCATTTTCAGGGGAACAGAGGCGTAGACGACCGCCGGTGTAATGAAAACAAGCTGGAAGCGTCACCCGGGGGGCTTTCAGCTGCACAATTTATCACTGGAAATGAAAGAAATGTTCACAATGTACCTTCCATCCCCGTGTGCTTTAGCTGGTTGTGACACAAAAACATCTATCATTAAATCTTCCCCCATTTCTTCTGTCAGTAGCTGAATTTGACGTGAAAGAGCTTCGAGACAGGAAGGGAACTGTGAAAACCCGGAACTGTGAAGGTAGGACTGGTTGCTTTCAGTCGGGTACGCAGAGCGCAAGAAAACTCCATCGCATACTCCACCTTACAACTGATTTTGATGGGCATGTTGGTGCAAAGACACTTCATTTTTAGATTACTCTGCGTCCCCAGAAGCAAACATGGAGAAGTAGAATTCAATCTTTATGCTCCAATATATGGAACAAACTTCCAGAAAACCGTGCAACTGCTGAAACACTGACTTTGTCTAAATCAAGGCTAAAATCCCACCTGTTTAGGGTTACCTTTGGTTCATAATAACTGGAACAGTGATCAACATATTTGATGTGTTTCTGCTTCATGACAAAATGTAATGTTAAATGCTTGTCTGGAACAAACTTCCAGAAAACTGCAAAACTGCTGAATCACTGAATTCCTTTAAATCAAAGTGAAAAATTCATGTGTTTAGAGTTGCTTTCAACCCATAATCACTGCTACATAGACAAACATATTTGGTGTATATTGACAATTTTGATGAAGGCATTTGACAAAATGTAATGTCTGTTACTGACTTCTCAGTTGCTGACTGTTTAGCGTTTTCCTTTTTGCGTCTAAAGTACTCTGAACAGCTATTTTGATGAAATTCTATACAAGCCTATACAAATAAACTTGACCTTAAAAACAAAAAATCTGTGAAAGTTTCAGGATATTGAACTATTTCCCCCAAATGGACAAAATATAAAAATCTGAACTGAATTTAGATCAAGAGTATCGTCACAATTCCACATATACAGACAACAGTGTAATCAGGAGTAATGTTTACAGAGCAATTCCTTTTGGATGCTAAGCATGCAATCTCACAACATTGGTAGAATTTCAGCGGGTCTGTTAATCCTGCTTTCAGCTGCTGTCAGGTTGACACAATGACAATGTGCATCAACCTCTGTGTTTAAAGCGGTTACTTTTAATTTCACATCACCCTAAAGCATTATGGGCACTTAATTTATGAGCTAACATTTTGAGCCAATTGTTATAATACGGTTACAAACACATTTTTAACATATTATAAGAGGTAATAAATAAGCTTTAAATGCTAATATTGGTTAGAAAATCAAAAATATATGTTTAATATGTTTTTTTCCCCCACAAGCATTATTAAAAGTAGCTTAAAAAGGTGGAATCTACTGATATGCTGAATCTGGGGAAGAACAAATTGACATACTGTAAGCTGTTACTAAAACTATACGGCATAATGAGCCTTCCTAATGAATGGCCTTAATTATTTATATGAGCAGCAGAGGCCACACTTCTGAGTGAAATGAGGCTGCTCTTGAGTAAAATGGGATCTTATCTTTCTTTAGCATTTGCAGCAGCTAGCAATCTCTGGTGATATTCCTAAATCGTAAATATATCCCACTTTGTCTCAAGGTTTTCCAACAAGATACTTTTTCTTTTAGTCTAGCATGTACCAAAACAGATCAGGTTAAAAAAAATAAGAAAACTGCAACTAACAGACACCTGTCTGTCCAGATTTTGCAAATTTCACTTCATGTTGTTTATTGGGGATTGCAACTCCAGATTATTCCTGGATAACTGAACTATTTTTTGTAGCACTTGTAAAGTATTCAAAATAAAACTAAGCTTGGGAAGCTAATATAACTGGCCGCAATGCTGCTTGACTTGAGTTGGTTGGTGGTTGCAAAGCAGCCAATCCAGGAGTGCGATTTATTTTTCTTGCTGCTGGTTGGCTCTTCCCATAAGAGCAGAAATAGGAAAGACTGTAGATGTTAGCTTTTATCGTAGTGGTAAGACGGTTTCCATTAATTAGTACTGAGGTACATTTGATGCTGATACAGCACCAAATGTACTGCTTTATTTGGTGCTAAAAAGCAACTACATCTATTGTAAAGGACCCAGGATCAATGCTAACAGAAAATATGTCCAATAGAATTTTGATAATTTCAGTGAACTCTGATCAAGAACCATCTGGCATTCTGGGGAGTATAGACAAAAGTCCAGCTTGAAAATACTCACTCGCTCTTTGGCTAGCTAGCAACAACTTATTATCACACATGTGCAGTAGCAGTGTCATGTTATCATCAACAAACTTCTTGGAAGTCCACTTGGTCTCGAGGCAGTCTCCAAACAGACATCCGCTGAACACTTCCTGTCAAAGGTAAATTTTTATGACCCTGGTCGCGAGCTGTTTATGTTGAAAGTCACATGAATGTGCAATGTGACTGCTGTTCCCTGATGGATGGAGAAGAAATGCCCAAGTTCCTCATCAGCTTCCAATTATCCTTTTGGATTGTTGGAAATGAAGGAATTTGTAAAGAGAAATGTAGGAGATCGGTACACTTGACTATGACAACTCAGCCGTCTGCGGACAATGGACGATCCACAGAATACAAACAGAACGCCTGAGCATGTGGGAGCAAATGAGTACATGCTCAAGACGAAACTGCGGATAAAATAGGAAAGGTCATGTTAGTAGTTTGGCAGTATTTTGGGGTTTTAAAACAAAGAGCTTAATAATCATCGATACCCACTACTATGTAATACTTATATTGCGATACGCATCGTCCCGCCATAGGACACTCCGACTCAGAGATCAAGCCCAGATCCAAAGAAACACCTTCATGTTCCTGCAGGTGTAGTTGATTCATAAATCAACCTGATGTTTTGCATGTAAAGACTTTCCTGCTCTCTGCTTCAATGCAACTTAAAACAAAGTTTATTTTTCCAACCATCTGATTCATTATTTTGTACAGCGAGGGACGTAAACACAAGAGTCTGGATGTCTACCCTTCAAGATCAACATAAAAACTAGTGCTATAAAAAAAACGTCAGACTTCAGACATGGTGACTCATCCTTGTGTTGTCATATCATCCTTTCACAATGAGACTCACCCACGGCTGTGATGTGAGCTTCATAAGACCATATCAAAAAAGGAGATATAAAAATCGATGAGCCATGGCATTTAAATGTGAACCAATCACAGACAACCAAACAGGCTGTTCAGACAAAATGACTCATTAGGCTGTGATCAGGAGAAAAGGCACTTATCCACAGTTTCCTTCATGCAGCTTTAAAACTGTTTGTTTCCTATTTTTATTTAACTTTATTTATCAGGTAAGCTCCCCTGTGGAGGTGGCAGACTCAGTAAAAGTCAAGCTTAGCATCAGGGAATCCCACTGAGCCTTCTTCTCACTACGCGGTCTTGACCACTGTCAGCTCAAGCAATGACCCGTTGACCCCGTAGACGGCCAGATGACATTTATGAGAGATGGGCCGTACAGATTTGGAGTTTTAAAAACATGGATATGGTAAAACCTACACAGCTTATGGGGCAGCATTATGTGTTTTCCAGCCGTATAGTGTAACCTTATAGCACAATCAAGTAACTATGTGACCTTAAGTTATTGTAAAAATGATATTTAACAAATATGATTAAGATAAATTTGACTTTGAACACTTTAGAGAACTGTCTCTTTAAGAAGCTCCTGGTCTTTCTCAAATTCCGCCTTCAGGAAGTTGCTCCTCTATTAACCCATCAATGTTTTTACATTAAAAGCCAATTTTACATAATATTGTCTTTTTTTTCTCACATTTGTCTTACAAACACGATACTTATATAATTCAGAAATGTGTCTCTTACAACAAAAATTTGGTATTAAAAAGAAAAACTATATTTTACTTTTGAAATAATTCAGGACGTATTCTAGGATCATGAAACTGACAGGAAACCAAAATTATAATTAGGTCTCAAGACAAAATTATTGCAATCCATTCAATTCTGCCATATTTTTGACAGCTGAAATGCACCAATTAGCCTCAACGTAACGACCGACTGCCTATCAATACACGGGTCTCTCTACTGCAGCCAAAACACCTGCGAACCGTCAAGCTATGGACTTCAATCGATCCCTGAAGGTGTGCTGAGGTATGTGTCACTAATTAACCAGACTTGTTTCTCATAGATTGGTCAGAAATCTGGGGCAGGTCAATGCCTCACATGTGATTTTTGGGCTCCTCCAACCATTGCTGACCTTTGTGGCAGGGCGCATTGTCCTGCTGAAAGAAGCCACAACTATCAGGGATTCCAGTTTCTGTTTTCATGAGAGGAAGCACATGCTCTGCAACAATGGTATAAGGTAGGAGGGACGTGTTCAAACTAACATCCGCATAGATGGAAGGACCCATCATTGACCAAAAAAACCCCACTGCCCCACCTGTGTGCTTTCTTCGATCGTACTTTGTTGTAGTGTGTGTTTATCGGAAAAGTAACGTAACCACACCCGTTTAATCTCTTTGCTCCATAGTCCGACAATTGGTTTCTGATGCTCACATACCTGTTGTTTTTGTTGTTATTTATACCCTGACTGGCCTGAAGCTTGGAAGCTTCATCAACAACTTGTTTGTTTTGACACCTTTTCCTGAAGAGCGAGCCTGGTAAAAAAACAGCCTGCTGTTCAGCACTTTGCTTCATACTGGACATTCGGCTACTGCTTCCTGGAGGCGTGGACTCTAGTGAAGTTTTAAACTTTATCCAAACATTTGGCCATGATGTATGCAATGCGCCAATTAAATAATATGAATACTCCAGAATTGCCCGCCCAGTAAACAACAATCGTTAATTTTAAACTTCGAGCAGATCCTCAACAACTTCACCTAAACACATCTAAAATGCCACGCCGCAACATTCATCATGGACAGCCGGATCACCGTGTCTCCGTTAACAGCCGGCTACATCTACATCTCCGAAAGCTGCTGGCTCTTTTTTTTCCCCTCCCATGTTCAGTAAAATTTATTCTCATATCCGCTGGATTTCACACCCTGCTTTTGTTTTAACAGATGTGTGGCTGACGGAGCGTTTCCAACGTGACGTGGAGATGGACGTGGGCATCCGCTCGGTCAAAGGTCATGTCTATTTAAAGGGTTCTTAGTTTTGAAGTGTGGAGCGGCAGAGCTCGGTGGAGCGCCGTCCGTGCAGAGTGGGAAAATACAGCAAGGTCATTCCTGCCGGAGCATGCGGCGGATGGTGAACGGAGTGCATGAAGAGGCAAAAAATGCTGCTTGCATTTGCAGGATGTTGAGGTGAGAGCGCACATCTGAACTCGAAGCTAATTCTGTTTGTACTGCGGTGCAAAAGGTTACATGCACTCAAACACGATCGGCCGAAAATGTAGCGTTTTACCAGCAACTGAGAGGGAATTGATTCCACAACAAAACACTTCAAACTAAGTGTTTTGATTTCACCAGGCTTTAACGCTTTCAGATCAAAGATACACTCAAGAACTGATCTTCACCCATTTGAAAACTTATTGTCATGGGTCTTGGACCACTGAAATGTTGGAAGACCCAACGGTGTCCACGTTTTCCCATCTCAACCTAACCTGTCACCCTCACACAGAAGGTCAAGCCACCACAAAGAACTGGCAAATACCGAAACATTAATCAAAAAACTGCACAAATTGAAATTCCGAAAACAATATTGAAATAATGTCACAGAAACCTCTTGTTTGTCAATAAAAAAGTTCCTGCACGAGGACGAGGTGGTTTTTCAGCCATGTTGAAATAGATGCATTTCGCAAAGCTCCAATGTAAACACTTTTTCGTATCATACAAGTCCCATGATCAACAGCCGGACGTTACTACTGACAGAAACGATGAAGAAGACAACAGGAAATAGAAGTGTTTTTTGTTTTTTAATAATGTGCAGCTGGCTGTACCAGAGCTCTCACAGAATCATATAGTTCATAACATGTTGTGTCATTCCAAAGTGTTGAATCCATAACTCTTCTGTAAAACTGTGTATAAATTAGAGCAAATACACAATAAATTCTTACTTGTGCACTAAATTCTTGTTTCCAAAAAACTGTGAAGTTTCTTACTCTAATCATGCCACATTAAAAAAAAGAAAGTTCCAAATTTATTTTATATGGATGCCCACATAAAATTAATTTAAATTATTCACCTGAGCTACCAGCCTACAAATGTTTGTGACTACATCTGACAAGCAAGTGTCATTAAGTGTTAACATTTTTGTTTTATTATTTTTTAGAATAAGCAAGCACATCAAAAACATTGTATTTTGTTAAAACATATCAACTGGCTTTAATATTCGGTTTCTTGTTTCTTTCAGAGAGTTTCGTCAAATGTGCTTATGAATTATTTGGAAACGGTGCGATTCAAACAGAGCCTCAATGTGCAACTCACATAACAGCAAAAAATAAATAAATACATTTTTGCACTTTTGCATAAATTGCTACAGTTCAGATTATTTCACAACCAATATGTGGAAAAAAAACAAAAACAAAAGCAATTATTTTTTTCTCCAGACCTGCGGCTTGGTTATTGCTGCACAAACTTATTTTATTTTCATTTCATAAACGGCTTCAGGTCAGTTTCAGGCACACTGAGCTGCAGCAATGCATGCAAACCAAACAACACAATCCATCTGCTGTTCTTTTTCGTTATTATTTCCATGTGTGTGACGGTGAAATGGTTTTCACTTCACCGCCACCAGATTGCGCTAAACACACTCTGACGAATTGGAGCGCCAACGCCTGGCAGCTGATCGGCCTGCGTCCAACGAGCCGAAAACTTGGACGTAGCAGAACCACTCGACATGCCGCAGTGACATTAGAGCCCGGCTGCGCTTTGTTCAGACCACCGACGCTGCAGGCGCAGAACTACATGAGTTAGATGAAGCATGATGAAACGCAAAACTGAAACAAACTCGCATATTAAACCTTATTTTTCCCCCCTATTTACCTGCCTTTGAGGTTCACAGCTTCATGTGAATGTTGCACGGATTTAGACGCTCTTCCTGTCTGTAATCTGCAGAAGGGTGTGCCAGCATGGTGTTATTACTGGTCAAGGGGTGAAGAGCTGCAACACAATCTGACCACACACACACGCACGCCCACACACACACGCACACCCACCCAAACCCACACACACGCCCACCCACCTAAATTCCCTGTAGGTCAACGCTGCCAGTAAATTCCTTCTTTGGTCTGCTGAGTGCAAAGTGCAGTAGTAACACGCTGAGTTCAGCTTTAGACTCTCAGGGTCTTAACGGCCCTGCTGCAGCACTCAGACCCACACACGTTTTACCGTTTGATTTTCTCAGAGTCCGTTTCCTTCTCTCACGCAGCGCCCACCGCACCGACTCCACTCAGACCGAGCGGCACTCGGAAACGGATCACTCGTCTGCAAAGGTTTAGTCTGACTCTGGTTCATGTACCACTCTGTGACCGGTGGTACATGAAGGCTGCAGTAAGAACCTACACACAACATGAACCTCAGACCCTGTGTGAGGTGAAGAGAATGATGGAAGGACCAGGTGAATGAGGAAAGATGCAAAACCACCAAAATCCTGACAATGGTTCAGAAGTCGCCGCTCGACTTTCAATGAAAAAGTCGAGCAGCTTCATATTTGATGAAGGCCAAACCAGAGACCAGTGATTTAAGCTCATGGCTGCTTATTTTCTTACAACTCTCTCACAATGATAAATTATGTCTCCTAATAATTTATACTGACAGATAGTATGAATTACCCATTGCAGTTTTCTGGCTGATCACCGATATTTCAAAAAGCCATACTAATTTTGTCCAAAATTGGTCAAATCTGTACTAAAGGTTGTTTTTTTAAAGTTGCACAGTTGGCAACACAACCTTCTCTGAGAGCCTTGTGGCGGGGATAAAGATCGGCAGAGAAGATCACATACCGACCGATCGCCCGAAATGAAAGAAATCGGGGCCGATCAATCTGAGCACCCCTAAAAATTGACCCAGCAGACTGCTTTTAGCTGCATTTGCAGGTGTAATCCATCTCCCTTGCTTCATTTTCTACCCACCAGGCTTCCTTTCTAACACCCCCGCTGTCTGTTCTTCAAACAGGGAGGGTAGGCGAGCTACCAGAAGGCAGTGCATGACCCAAAAGGCTCAGCACCCGACTCACAAAGTGTAATTTAGCTCATTAAATCTCAGTGCTTTTATGTTGCCAGGCGGTTCCCCGGCCCGTCTCTGGTTTCAGTGTGACCCAGTAAAAACACAGAGGATCTCCAGCAGCTCGGAGGGGACGGGGTGGGACCGACGGAGCAGTGGCAGCAGCTCAGCGGGCCTGGCTCACTCACAGCGACACGCTGCCAGTAATATCAGAAGGAGAAGCAATTATCACCAGCATTACTAGCTGGAGCGACCTTCTGGCAAAGCTCAGGATGACACGGGGATATGGCTGTTACAGCACTTCCTTCCTCTGTCACACACTGCAGAAGCTCGCCTTGGACGAAAAGTCGGAACCGTCGCATAAATAAATGCAGTATAAAAAAAAACGGGGCTGTCAACGCTGAGGTGTTAACGCGCACAATCTAAAATGCTCCAACGCGTTGATGTTACAAAATGCAGATTATTTGCATTACCCGTTTTGACCTAAAAGGCTCTCTCCCGCAGAGGGTTACCCAGCGCAAAGCAGCGTGTTACTGGGGTCAACCACGCACACTGCTTGTTGCAAAACCAACCAGAACTAAATCGATTTTGTTGCCGTTTTATTTAAAGTTTTGTTTTTTATCTTGTCCTAATGAGGATACTGTAGCTGAGTCAGAGTTTTACTGTTTTTTAACATTTTGAGCACCAGGTCATTTTGATTCATGTTATAATTATATCTGTGTAAAGTTTTCTGTCTGCCAAAAAAAAAAAGTCAAAAAAGCAGACTCACCTCACCGCAACCAAATCTACCTGGTGTTAGAAATAAAGCTGATTGATTGATGATTTATTTCAAACCCTCCTGAACATAAAGACTGAGAAAATTGAGATGTTTGGTTTGAGACAATAAAATATTACATTTGTTTTGGGAAAACGTGAATTTCTACATTTCAAGTTTACAAAGTGATTAAACGTGACCAGTCAGAGCACTAGAGTGTGATTAATCTCATTACATGTTTTAATCAGTTGACTGGAATAGTAAGTGTACATAATTACCATCATCCTGTTTATGTAGAGATGTAAAAACCTGAACAATAACCGAGAAGTCAGTAGACAAAGAGCAATCTCTTCAACTGTAGCAGGGCACGATATTTGAGGGCGCCCCACCAGGGAGGGCGCCAAAATAATGCTGGGGAATTTATTTCTCGTCGGCATTTTCTGTGGCTGAAAAACTATCATTATATGAACGTTTCATATGAGACCACGTCAATATTATTGATACGGTTTTTGTTTTTTTTGTAGGTTTTTTTGATAACTGAGAGAATGCAAAACTAGTGCCAGGACCTTTCTTGTTACTCAATAGGTTGTTGCTAGGTAACCATAGAATGAGTGAGTTTGTCGATGCTAACAACTTAGCTTAGTTTAACATAGAGACTGAGACGCTGAGCCCTTTCCTCTGCCTACGTCTCCCAGAATGCTGTGCGGTTCTGAAATTATTGAATAATCTATCAGACTATAGATATTGATCACGCGTCTAGCAGAATATGTATTGTTGATTTATTGTCCTGTTTTTGCCTTAATGGAGAATTAAACGTGCCACTCCATGGCAACAAGAGTCACATGGAAATATTCAAGTAAAAAACAATTTGATGATTTAAAAAAACTTATTAAAAATATTAACTTACTGATTGCTATATCAATATTAGCACTCCAGCCAAGGTGTGCATTATTAAAAAAACGTGTCAAAATGCAGTGTAATAATGAATGAGCAAATAAGAACCTGTTTCAACATTAAAAATGTTAACAAGCTAGATTAATTTACACCACCTGGTTAGCATTTCTACCATACTAAAACATATTTGCCATTCTATCTTTTCATTACAGCTCCCTGGACTCAGCTTGTTTCTTAAAATGTTTTAATTGAGCAGATGTGGCCTCTTTTGTCATCCACACAGAAATATGCTCACCTGAAACAGATGGAGCGGTACTCAATACTTATTCTCTCCTGTTAGTGGGCTGACTGGCAGACGTTTGGCCATTTCCTTTTGTTTCAGATGGAACAATACACAAACTGTCCCATGCGCTGATATTCACAGACATTCACGGTTCCCAGGGGATGAATCCCTGTTGACTTGAGTGAAAGCGTTTTCTTTCCAGCACCCAGCAGGCGGCTGACATTTATAGTTTGGAGGGAAAAATTATGAACAGCAACGGGATTGGAGAACACTAAAAAAAAATCTAGTTCAGGTATTTCAGATTTCCTCTAATGTGAGATTAAAGCTTCCAGGTTGAACAATTCTGCATGGATCAGATGAAAAACTGTATCAAATGTGTAAAACAGAATAAGACACTAAATAAATCTAGTCAGTTTTGTGTTTGTTTCATTCATTCGCTCTTTTCATCGTGTATTTAGAGACACATGGCATGTCTAACTGCGCGATTATATGGTCAGCAACAAGCAACTTATTCCCCCTTGCTTATTGCATGAATACCAGCAGTGGCAAACTTGTTCAGGGACAAACAAGATGAATTTTACTTTCTAGTTCTTGGGTATGCCGCCCCTTTCACATACCGCCCTGCCCACACAGCCCATGTCTAAAATCATTACAGTCAGAAACCACCAAACTCCAATCAGTGCATCTCTTTTTTAAAAAATCATTTCATATCATGGACTTGTGCTAATATTTCCTTTGTGTCTTGACATTCAACATTAAGAAGAGAAACTAAACAGTGTTGCAATTAATCCGCCGAGCATTAAAAAAAAAAAAAAAAATAATAATAATAATAATTTAAGTTTAAAAAAAGAAACATTCAGAATGGTGAAAGCCGGGAGGAATACATGCCGGCTGACATTTAAAATGTCTCCAGCATTAATGTTCCCACTTAAGCCGTCCGTCTTCGACACTTTGAGAGTAAATCCTTTTGTAATTACCCAGACCTCTTCCAGGAGCATTTTCAGATCGCTCTGCACAAATCAGATCGCTCCTTGTTCGACACTCGTCCACATTCAAAATAGCCGTGACGTTTTGCCCTCCCCAACACTCTCCTTTGCCTCAGCGCCTGACTGACTGACTGACTGACTGTAATTATAGCTGCTCTTCACTCGGCTGAGTGCTTATTAAATGTCTTATTGCAGAAATAATGGAAATTTTCTGCATTAGCACAAACAGAAATGGCAGTAGAATGGAACCCTGTGATTGGGCAGGGTGTTTAGATGAGGGAACAATGTTTAGGCTTATTTTTAAAAAGGGAATGCAGCTAAATTGGCCCCTCTCACTGCGTTTGCTGCCCCAACAGACAAAAACAAGACTGTTAGAGCAATATAAAACAGATCAGGTGAGAGGGTGGAATTTGGAAAAATATGGGATTTGATGATAAGGTTTATTTTGACTCTAACTATTGTCCTCTTAATTAAGACGTGCAGAACCAGAATAGACTGCATGGATTATGAAATAATGTAATTGGGGGATAAAAAGTTCACATGTCATCTATTCTACCAACTGATCTTCAGCTGTGGCTCAGATACCAGGGGAAAAGTCAATAGTTGATTTTCCACTGACCAGATAATTGCGCAATTTGACATTTTGAAAACAAATTAGCTTATTTTGACGAAAACAACAAAACTGTGTTTGATCAAGTTTTCATGCTAGGATGAGGTGGGTTTTTTAACCGTATTGAAATCAGTTTATTTCATAAAACTTTTTTCGCATCACACGAGTCACATGATCAACAACCAGATGTTGCCACTGGCGCCGACGACGAAGAAGGCGACAGGAAGTAGTTGACCGATGATGGCACGGCATGTTTTTAAATGGCTTATCGTGTGAACAAACGTATTCGCTTTTAATAGTATTTTTTATTTAATGGAAACATCTCACTTGCAAAGTTGTTTTTTAATTTTCTTTTACGTTATCAGAATAAATCAGATAACGTAATTTTCTTTTACGTTATCAGAAGCAAAATGGTAATGCAAGCGCGATCAGAGCTACACCTATTCTCCGTTAACATGCTGTTGTGATTGCTTAGAATCTCCTCGGGTTGGTCAGGAATGTGACAAAATGCATAATTTCTGAGCACGCTATGTAACATATTTAAAGTTTTAAGCAAAAAATGCACTGATTAAACAGATTTTTACACAAAATGTCTGATCTAAATAATTTTATAATCAGTTGTCATCTTTCTGGGGGGGGGTTTTCTTGCAAATGTCTCTAGGCTTCAATTGTATTCTTTTAAAAATAAAAATAAGAAAAGATGAGAGTACTGTGGGAAATTTAAATTACTTTAAATGCTATACTATTAGCACACACATTTCTAAAACAAATATATTCTGTTGAAAGCCAATCCCAATTTTGACAGAAAAGAAAATTTGTGAAAAACAATCAAAACTACCTGGACCTTATTCCTTCAGCCAGCCACTTTGAAACTACATTTTTAAGAATGTTTTAAGATGTCCTATAATTCAACATTAACGGAAATTATCTTTAAAAAGTTAAACACTTTTACCCCGTCTCTTGAATTTGCAATCGAAACGATCTTGTCCCAAAATATGCTCAAATGGCTTTCATCTGCAGCTCTTGTAAAAAAAAAAAAAAAAAAAAAAACTCTTAAGAACATCTGAAATTTTCTGGAACATAAAAACAAATGAAAGCTAAATAATTTTGCATGAATTTACACAACTTGGGCGTAAAAAATGGCCACTAAAACATACAAAGTATGTACAGTATGCCTTGCAAACACTCAAAGGTTTTTCTACAAAACACAGAGAAGTATTCTCTAAAGTCACTCCTCCTCATTGTTTATGCCTTTCACTTTGATCTGATCATATTTATATTGATCCTGTGATAATCAACCTCTACAACCCCCAAACGTACATGTGCAGGACTGCAGGCATACCAATCATTTTCTTCCAATTTTCCCGACCTAATAAATCTGTCCAAGGCAAATAATGAAAATATATCTGCGCCTTCTCATACCATCTCAGACCTTTTCAGATCTTGCTGTCATTTGCTGCTGTCCCATCTTATGCAAGGCGCACCGTGAACGCCGCCTCTCAAGACGGACAGGCCATAAAGCGGCGCTGACAATTAATTGGAGTTCCATCAAGTAGCAGGATTGGGACTCTTGATCCCTGATGAGCCGTACCGTCTTGATTGTGGTTCAATTTTACGGGAGAGGGGCGAAGGAATGGCAGCGGGTCTAATAGGCAACGTCCATCACAACCAATCAGAGGCAGCAGACGGAGCGGCGCCCACCTCTGTTGCTAATGGCGATGCCAGAAGGCAGAAACAAACCCTCTACCTCTCTGCCCTACCCCAACCCCCAAAGCTCTTGAGAGAATACTTGGGACATTTTGTTGCTATGGTAATGTCAAGATGAGACCATCTTTGGCTTCAGATAAGTCCCCGCTTTTGTCCGTAGCAAGAAATATTGAAAAACAGCAGTGGCAATATGCACAGGAAAAAGATTAGAACATTTATAGGAAGAGGAGGAAAAAAGAAGAAGAAAAAAAACGCCCCCTCGAAAAGTGAATGTTCGTGTCAGGAGAGCAGTTTTCAGGCAGAAAGACGGAGTCAGCACGGAGACTGACAGCCTGGCATGTTAATGGATGGAAAAAGTCAGCACTGAATTTACATTCGGAGCACTTCACAGCATCCTGACGGGGCCGGTCTTCGAAAAAAAGAAAGGTTCTGGTATGTTTGTGTCTTGTGTGTAGAATATGCATGAGTGTGATGTCCAATCTTAGCCATAGATGCTGAAAATCTACAAAAAGAAAAGAAGAATACGTGATTAAATATCTAGATCAGGTGTACCCAAAGTTGGTCCTGGAGGGCCGGCATCCTGCATGTTTTAGTTCTCTCCCTGGTTTAACGCACCTGGATCCAATGATGGCTCATTAGAAGGCTTAAGAAGAACACTGACATGCTGAGGAGGTTGTTACTACCACCAGGGAGAGAACTAAAACATGCAGGATGCCGGCCCTGGAGGACCGACTTTGGGCACCCCTCGCCTAGGCGGGCCAATAAATGAAAGTTTGCTAATGCAGTGGGGGAATGTTCACAAAATAAATCAAGTTTTAAATACTAGAACTTGCAGGAAACAAAAGTTAGCATTGCGTTGGAGTAGCATGAATTGCAACGGACAAACAGAGCAACAAGTCACTGTTTGAGAGTCTGATGGTTAGATACACTAAAGGAGAAATAATCCAGTATTCGTCTTGTCCATCGTTTTTCGCCCATCCAAGGAGATACAAGGCCTACAAAATAAACTCAGACAATTCCTTCACCTCCAGCTCATTCTGGAGGATCTGAAGGCGTTTCCAGGCCAGAAGGACCTGGACTATCCCTTCTGCTGGGTCTGGGTTGGGATTGGATTCTCCCAGTGGGAACGTCTCAGAAACCCAGAAAAGGGTAATTGTCCAGCAGGCGTTCTGACAACATGCCGAGCCAGTTCAACTAAAAGGGCTCTGCATGGTCAGGCCAAAATGCCAAAATTAGTTCTCATGGTTGCGGTTGCGTGATGAAAATTGCATTCTCAGCCTGATGTAATTTATCACAACTCCACCGGTGAGCTTTTCAACCCCCTCTCCTTCCAAACCTATTGAGTGATTGGTCAAAATTTGTTGAGTGTGTGCTTATGCAGAAAACGGTGCTACTTAACTCCAATAAGCCGATTTTTCAGCGGGATGGATAATTTCACCCGAGGTTGTGAGAAAGAACACGCTGATGGACTAAAATACTGAACTCCACCTGATCGGTTCTGATCCGAAGCACCTTCTGTTCATTTTTCCCGATAACATGGAATTTAAAATGAAATGTTGCAACTCGTCAGTCATTACATCCTCCTTCCATGGGAGCTCGTCTTTGTTGTGTCTTGGTAACTTTGAAGGGTGTGTTCGAAAACAGACACACCACGCGTCGATACTCCCAACTTCTCTCAATGCAGAGGAACAGAGCAGCAAGCTTCACCTCATCCTCTGAAGAAGCTCACTGCAGAATCCAGGATCTGCTTTGACATCATTGTCGATACCAAATGATCAATAATGAGGGTGAGAAGGTTGGTGAAGTAGTAAATGTCTTATGATTCAAGACACGTGAATGATATTAAGTCTTTGAAGTTTTGACACCTTGACTTTTAAAAACGTAAACTGAGAACAGAAAGCCAGGAGTGCTTAGAAAAGTTTGAAGACCAATGGAGAAAAAAAAACCCACCAAATTTCAGAGAGCATAAACGTAGTTTTATTCCTTTGACACAGGTAAAAGAACATGACTATAGCTGATGTGCAGCAAAATCTCTTTGGTCCCTGATCATTCATTCCAGGATCCTATGATTCAGTCGGTGACAAAGTAAAAGCCCCCTTGCTCTCTTGTGTCATTTCGATAATGAGCCGTGCTCATTTCTTTGATTAAAACATCAATGAGTGAAACCAAATTAAACACAGAGCAAACTGGCACATAAGGCATCCTGTTAGTGTTAGAACATAACACATTATCTCCTCTCTCGCTGTGAAGAATCGAACTGACACAGAGTTCGTCGCGCGGCCGTTCATCTTTACCACTGATCTCATTATTCTCTGTAGCAACAAGTTGAATGTGCAGAGCGTGACAAGGGAGACGGATTACTTAAAGATGACCGTGTTGATTGTTTTGATGCAACAGCATCTTAAGCTCGGCCGACTCTCTGTTTTCATTTTCTAACTGGTGTATGATTGTCTCAGCACGTTCCTCGGCTTGTTTTCAGCACTCAAATATAAAGTTTGCCATAAAGTTGCAGCAGGCATGTCAGCTGTATTAAGGTTTCCAGCTTGTAGGCTGTTGTAAAAACAAAAAAATTCAAGAAATGTTATCTTGGTTCAAAACAAGGGTTTGATTGTTTTATCATTTGCTCTATTGGGTGAATAATCCAAATTCATATAATCAATAGAATCAATTTTGGATTTTACGAGGTTTACGGTTCAGAATATTAACCGATTCTCTTGTGCTGGTTCTGAAACTGACAGATAAATTAAGCTTTAATTTAAGTTAATTATTTCTTTATTATTATTATTATAATTTCAAAAGTTAGGCTTTTGAAGTTATAATCTTTCAGCTAAAGATAAACATTTTGACAAAAGTTTGATTCTTAAGCATCTTAAATATTGTGCAGGTTTAATTTCTCATTTAAAAACCTCCCACTCTCAGTTGTTCTGCTGTGCACTACTTTGTTTCTGTGTTCATTTGTGTTCATTGTTAGGAAAAAAAGATTGTTAATTGAAAATTAAATTAACCTTGATTACGCAATAAATTTTTGGTTCGTGCTGTTAACTCGTTATATTGAATTCCAAAAGAACTCCTTGTTACTTGATTTATATGTCACAACATTTGCTGATTTTTGTAAATTAAAACAGTTGAAAGTAATTTTTTTTCAATGCTACACATAAATTCACACATGTATTTAGAGCTATTTGGAGATAATCGCATGTCCTTGGAACCTTTGAACTTCTTTTTGTTTTTAGATACTAGAAAAAAGTCTGAAAAAAGCAAGTATTTGCTCTTACTAGTTTCCAAAGACTCTCAAATTAAATTTACATTTTCAGACATTGCAGGACAGTGTAGAAACATGTAATGCAGTTTAGTTGTGAGAGTGAGGACAACAGCAGCTAAAACAATGAAAGATTGGAGTTATTGTTTCTGACTTTCAAACAAAAGTCAGCAGGCATGCTGACTTTTGTTTGAAAGACATTGTTTGAAAGACATTGTTTTATCTCATTTTTTTAAGCCACAATGAGATAAAACAATGTGCATTTTATCAACTCTGGCCTTGCTCTGTTGGTTCAAGCCTCCACATGCAGCTTAAGCAATCACAACATTTTAGAAGACAGAAAAACCAAAATCAAGCTTAAACGCATATTTGACTGAACATCTAGGCTATTCACTTCATTTTTATTAATACCCATTGAGCCAATTTGCCCACAAACTATAGAAAAAGTTTCCAAGGAGGGAAATTCAGGAACTAAAAATACTCCCCTCATCTTTCTCTCTTATCTCTAGTTACTCATTGTCTTTTCTAATTTGTTCCTTATATTAAGCCAGAATTTATCTGAGAAGCTAAATATGAAATATTAGAAACCATGGACCTCTGTTGCACAAAAACTGGTTTAAAAAAAAAAAAAGCCAATTTAGATCTCGTTAGGAGGAGCAGAAAACATATCTAGTGTACCCAATGACACCAAGGAGAGTCACTCCGGTTCTGCAGCGGCCCACGCTTCCCTCGCCCGGTCCGCCGAGACTGGAGCGAGACAGACTTTCTTCTTGTCTGCTGCTGCCAGTGTGGGAAGTAAAATGCATGCGATGGAAATCTGTTGGGGCTGCCCCGTTTGTCCTACTTTCTGCTGTTGTCCTCCGCATCCGACCGCACATTTACGCCTTGCTGGCGTGACAAACATACCAGCGGTGGACTTCACAAAGTCGCAGGAGTAAACGTTTCGCCACACGTATGCTTCCACACAGCCTTCAGCGTCATCAAGAAACACACAAACGCATCCTGAGCCCGGGCTAGCATAAATGCATAAGATTTTCAATTTTCCATTTCATTCACTGGTCTTGATTAGACTAATAACATGTAGATCTTTTGATGGGGGGGGGTTTCTGCCTCCTCATGCATATACAGTGCGTTCGTCGATTGCACACAAAGCCGTCTCAGATTAGGCAGGGATTACTGCTCTGCTGCCCACATGGCCGGGGCCAGCTGGGGCGTAATGTGACACTTGGTAGTCTGGCGGGCTCAATGGGTTTCAGTGACTAACAGATGGTGAACGGAGCGGGTGATGTATTAAGATCCTCCACATCTATCTAAGGAATGGCAGTATGGGGTTGTGGCTTTCCCGCCCCAGATCCGCGTCAGCTGCAAACAAACTGATGACTGTAAATATGGGGGCACTATACACACTGCAAGGAAAACATCGCTTTATTTCAGTCTCTCTCAGACAAATGCCCTGCAAGGTAACGCATGTAACGTTTATTTGCCGTGACGTGAGCTCAAAGTGCAACGCGTACAGTTAGCTTAGCAAAGGATTGTGTATAAACGTAATAATGGATAATTAGTTGAAGAGCGGGTCACTCAAAAGAAATGTGGAAAAAAAAAAAAACACAAGGAGCGCTTATATGATCGGAGGAATTCATATCTGCAGGAATAATTTTCAGTATCTCAGGGTGAGTTGCAGAACTTTTGTTTGTAAAACACCATCAAGATGCACAGCGTGCCACCAGTTTGCAGATCTATGTTTGCCCGGCCTCGGGCTCGGCCCTGCTTAGTGCGAGATGGCAGCGACGAGGCGGCGAGCAGCGCTGATTAAATGCTTCTTAACACCTACAATAAAGTAATTATTTGTCGGGTTTTCTTTAAGCTGAAAGAAAAGTTTTGTTTCTGCCAAAGAAAGATCAACTTCTATTTACCATGCAGTTTACAAGCATTGGAAAGCTTAAAATACACACTTTAAAGATCTGTAAATAACTCAAAAAGCCCGCCCAAGTAAACTTGTCCATGGTTTTGTCAGGCAGTATAGAACATGCAAATTGTAACATCAAAATTAAATTGGTGCCTTGCTCAACGGTTGTAGTCTTTCAAGGTCAGATTTAAATCAAATTCAAGTTAGCGCTTTAGAATTAGCTTCTGCTAACAACTGTGTTGGTATAGTGCTTTAGGGTTAGGGTTAGGCTTTAACGTTTTAGTTAGCTGTGCCCACCACTGGGCTTTTGTGTGAACACGTACAGAGACCGCATCCTCCGACCGGCTGTTTTGTTCCGCACCTTTGTGCGCTTGGTGTTTTCACCTCTACATGCACCAAAGGGAAAAGCGGATTGAACAACTCAGATGTGAAAACACCTCGACAGGACTAAGAGATTTTGCAAGGCAGTGTATGATTCAGAGCCAAGACCCACACAGAAAGCCCCAGCGTTTCCTCAACCACAGTCAAAGTCTTTGTGGTTTACCTACTGTTTATCCGTCTGTACGCTGCATTGTTTTACATCACAGAGAGCAATGAACCGATTTCCCATCAAGTTTTTAGATGTAAATTTATGGTGACCCTTCTACAAACTGTTTAACAACATAAGCGTATTAATCCTTTCTCTTTTTCCAAAGAGGGCAACTATGGTAAACACATAAAAAGACTTAGCTCCAGCTGCTTCCTGTGATACATTTCAGCCCTAACCCTTTGCTGCGTAAAACAATGCAGGTTGTTACTGTTTTTATGTGGTCCCATGCATTGGACTGAAACGAGACAAGAATTATAAGAAGGGGTGGCATTTACACACAATGGTTGACTGCAAGAATGTAAAATGAGAATGTGGAGTTGAATCACAGCCTAATGTAGGCTAATTTAGGATGAATTAATTAGCTTAAATGCAGCTTTGTTTAATATTTAATGTCCAATTCTGAGCTGACCTAAGTGGCTCCTCAAGCTAAGTCAGTTCCATTGGATTTTGACAGAAAAATAAATCAATCAGTCAAACAAGATTCAGCCATGTTGACACCTAGGTTTGAAAGGAATATTTCTGGACGTTGTTTCAAGTGAAAAACGAAGAGTTACTAAGTACCAGAGTTTGGCAAAACTTTAATGATCAAAAATCTTCAGATTCCCTTTGAAGTTCATGACAAGCACATTCTAAACAACAGTAGCACGTCTTTGATCCTCTTTCCGTTTCAATTAAAACAGTTTTCTTTTACGACTCTAGAAAAATTGTGTTTGTCTTTTTATGCTTGATAACCGCATCATTTTATGTACCAAGCATTTTTAACTATGAACCGCAGGTAAGAACACCACTTTGAACTTTTTGATTCACCGTTTAAAATTGGTCAGTGGTGGAAATTAGATGCTTTCGAATAGAAAAAAATAAAATCAGATTTTTTTTTCCTTCTCTCTTATCATCTGCATATATGTCAGGTTAATAATCTTTTACCTTTTATTGTATCGCATTGCTTTTTCCCAATAGTCCCAGTTCAAAATGGCTTTGTAAACTGGCAATGATATGAAAAATCTGAAGTTCGGAGGTTAACATGTTAGATTATTTGTATAAACTAAATTTAAAAGTTTAGATTCTGATTCATTTTCAACCCAAATGAGGGAGTTCATCTGCAGGATCACGATGGATGATTATGGCTTCGCTAAGAAAATAAAAAACATCAATAACAATAATATTACAAGAATAAAGTCGTACGAGTTTACAGTCAAAATAATATGAAAATAAAGCCATATGATAACTGTTACGGCTGCAGTGGGTCTCTGCCCTTTTTCCTCGTAGGGTCTGGAGGCAGGCCTTCTGCAGGTGTTATGTTTTGCCCTGATTAGGTGCTCTGTGCTTTAAAAGCTCTTATGCATGCAGCAAAGAAAGGCTTTTCCTCTCCCTCCTCAGAACTCCATTGGTTTGGTTTGTATTTATTGATTGGGTTTTGTTAGGTTTGTTTTGCATTTTGCTTAGTTTTTGGTTGGTTATTGGTTTTGCACTAATCTATTTTGGTTTCTCACTTCAGGTATTCTTTTTCAGGTTGTGTCTCTTTAGTATAATTTAATAAATTAAGTTTTCCTTTAATCTGAAAATCCTTGTGTGGTCTCCTTTAATGTTACAGACCAAACGAGCCTGGTGGACGTAACAATAACATTGTTCCAATATTATGACTATTTTTGAAAAGTTATGTCTTTATTCTCGGGTTATTTTGACTTTAGTCTCATAATTTTATTTATTTTTTTTTGTTGTGACTTAATTCCTGTATTTTTCTTCTTTTTTTTTTAGTATTGCCTTAATACTGCGTTGTAATATTAAGACGTATTTAAGATCTATTTTGAGATATGGAAACTTAGACAAGATAAAAATCAGAGTGGCAGCTTTAAGAATATATCTTAGGAACTAGGAAATGGCTTATTCCTAAATAAAAAAATTAGCAATAAGCTTTTGATCTTTTCCATTTCTGTTGTATTTAAAACTACTTCCTCTAGCAAAAAAATCTGTAATAATTTTGTTTTTCTTCGATGGTCAAGGTTTGTTACATCGACTAGTTCTATTAAAGCAACACCACTAAGTTAGCATGTTTTATAGCCATTAGAAATAAAATTCATAAACGACAAGTGAAGCTTAAAGGGTAAAAAAAAAAACAAAAACACAAAGCCTGATCAGCTCCTCTTGGTTTTCTTTCATTATTACTATGACGTTTATTTCTTCCTCTCACAGAGTCGAGCATAATTGCCTTTCATATGCTTTCTGACGTGTTGTGACATATAGTTGGCATCAGCGGTTCTTTTGCCACATCACTCCCACCACAGAGAAAAACCACAATTTCAAAAACAACTGCAGCTCTACTCTTTAGTCGCTCCAACTCGCGAGACGCTGCTGTGAAAGCCTGACACTTTGTGGCACGAGAAATCCACGGGCGGAGGGGGGGAACGAGGGGGGCTCGCTCTGTCAAAGTGTCAGTATCGGCAAACGTCCAGTCGGAGCCGAATGTCAACACTCTAGAGGAGATCGCAGCCAGATCCCACCGGAGAGGACGGCTAACAAACACACACAGTGTCAACCTTTAAACGAGTTTAATGGCAGATTTTTTTGCTTCTTTAATCAGTTGTTGAAGACATTAGTTTTAATTTGGCCCTCTGGATTGTGGAGGACACAAACACAGAACTTTTAACATAATAGTTAAAATATTATTTTATTATTCAAATCAAAGCAGTTTCTATCTGTCAAATTAAATCAATGTGTAAAGATGTTTGATATTATTTAATTCTGAGAAGTAGTTATCAAATGTCTTTACAGACTGCTAACGGGTTAGTTTAGGATTCGTTCTGCCACAACCCTTTGAGAACATTAGTGATCTTGATTTGGTTCAAAGTGATAATGAGTTTTGACAACCCAGACTTCAGGCAACACATTGAATACAAACCCACGTGTTTTTTTTATTTTGTAAAAAATGGAAAAACTATACATTCCTTTCCTTCAACTTGCCCAACTTTGTGTTTGTACAATACATAATATCCCAATAAAATGTAGTTTTAATTGCAGATACACCAATCTGATATCAATATCTGTATTGGTATCGATATTGAAAATAATTCTAGATTGTGTACAGCTGACGATGTGCCTGGTTCATAAAGGCAGATTTATTCAGCCTAATTCTATGCTTTGATTCTATGATTTCTCATTTATTTCACATTATATTTAAATTTCCTAACTGCACTTCCTAAACCATTAAGAAGAAGCTTTGTTGCAGTTTATTTTTAACATGTTTGACCAAAGTAGTCAACCTATTATTTTTGTCAGTTTCTGTATTATTTATTTAACATTGGCTGTTCTAACTGCACTGACTGAACGAATTAAAGTTGTTTTTACAACTTTGATTAAACTTGTGAAGCTATTGGTGTATTTCAGTGAGCTGCACTGGTGCAGAGATATCAGATAAATTTGTAGTTCATTAGACTTATGACTGCATTTTAATAAAAGGAACATTTTAAGTTTCAGCTGTTTTTCTGTATCGGATCGGTATCAGCCGATACTAAACATCAGATATCAGAGGTAAAAAAAAGAGGATCGCTGCATCCCTGGTTTTTAATACGACAGAATGTGAAACAGTGAAAAGAGGGTGAGACATAAATGTTTTTCTTTCCGTGCTCATGTTCAGTGCTGAAGTAAAGATGTTCAAACAAGCTGCTCCGTTTACCTCCTGCTGGGCCACCAACCTAAATCCATTTACATCTCTGAGCTGCTGTGAAGCTGCTAAACACAAACCCACCAACACACACCCACACACACACACGTATATAAACACGGCGGTATAAAATTCTTATATGCATTCATGTGGTTATATCTGCAGAAGCAGAGCGGTTGTCATATCCTGTCTAGTGCTTCTTTCCTACTACTGTCTCCCAACATTGTCCGCATTATTTACCTCAGACGCAACACTTCTCTGTAAACTTCTTGAACAAAAGTCTGCTGCTCATCGACCGCTTTCCCCCGTGGGTCAAAGGCGGCAGGGGTGACGACCCAAGGGAAACGTAAACCGACATGCGAAAACACACAAACACCATCAATACACCGAGGCAAACACACACGAACATGCGCGCGTGCCGGCCCTCATTAAGCCGCGGAGCTCACCTCAAGTCTCCATGGTTGACTGAACGCCGCTGGCTTATGATGGATTAGCGGACCACACAACAAAGTCTGGCTGAGGGATTCTCAAACGGCGAATGAGCACCTTGTCGTCTGAATTGAAACACGCTGGATTAGGTGGCGGCGCGGGGGGAGGAGCCTGCCGATGTTCGGCGATGAGCTTGTTGACAGGTGAGCCAATCATTAACTGAAGTGGACTCAGTGAGGGATCAGTAAACTTTTACTGAGATTGGGCAACGAACCTCATCAAACAGTGACTGTTCTCGTTTCGTAACGCTACTGCCTCGTGTTTATGGACTATTAGTCAAAGATGTGTGCAGAGATCATGTCTGGAAACTTGGAAAAAGCTAGAAATTTGTTAGTGTGAAAAACAAAAAAGACAGCAAACAAAGGCCTTATCAGACCTTCTTTCATTCCAGTGGACTCTCTTGCAGTCGATAAAATGTTCCCTTAAACATTAACTAGAAGCTAAAATGGGCTTTTCTTTGTCAGAAGGAAAGGTGAGAATGTTAATGCTTTACTCCGAAGCTGGTTTTCTGGTGTAAAAAGGCATTTGAAAGTGAAGAGAATACCCCGGAGAACTGGAAGATAATTCAAAATCAGAAAAAGAAGGGGAAAAAAAATACTATCCAATGAGCCACTTTCAAGGCATAATTCTGACGTTTTGAAATGACGTCGTATGAAGTTATTGTGTTTGATCTGTAGTAGAAAGACACCATGCGTCAAAGAAAAGTGAAGAAGTCCTCAGAGTGGTGGAAGAGTATCAGCAAATCAGTGAGGGTCTCTCTCTTTTTGACTGGGGAAAATATTAAGCTTATTTAACCTCATAGGTTCGTCACTATTGAGTGTGACAAGAGCTTCAAACTCACTTGCACTAAACCTCATTCACAAAAACGGAAAGTTGTGCTTCAAAGACTTAAAGGAGCAGTGTTAAGTGAAATCATCTTTTTTTTTTTGGCACAAGGAATTCATATTTAAAGTGTTTTTAAATTTCATTTTGTTTTAAAAATGGATTTCTGTGGCCCACAACTGCTTTCAATTGGACCAGTTCTGATTTTGTAGATAAAGGTTTGAACAACTCCGCTCTAAAGAGTTCACCCAGACTTGTGGTCTCAGACTGTAACTCTGGTAATGTGCTGTAAATATTTTCCTTCCACATAATTATCAACCAGTAACATTTTGGAACATAAATAAGATATTCTCCCACTGTTAAGCTAGCTGCATCACTACAGAGGTTCTTCTGGCTTCTAAGAATAAAAACTGTTTACTCAGAAAGTAACTTCTTGTCCTTTTACTGAGCTAACTGCACATCGTTCATTATGATGGGATCTTTAATTTCTTTGGAACACCTTTAGACTTGATAATGACAGAAAATCCTGCCGCTCAAAATGAAGAGAATACAGGGATTAACTGGTATTAAAGTTCTTACAAAGACAAAATAAAACGTGCTTTGATGAAACCAGAAATTCAAGATAGGCTTTTTCTGAACAGAAATATATGCAATGCTTTCTCAAATTTCCTAATAATGTAAAGGGTTATTTTAGATAGCGCGTTGCAACAGGCAGCAGAAATGAAAAACAAGAGGGCATCTCTGATTGGCTGTTTTACTGCCTTGAGGATGAATATAATATCTACAATTCAATTACAAAGTAAAATATTACTTCACAGGACCTCGCCTCAAAAACTTTAAATGATCCTTTCAGGCTTATTTTAAAATGATTTGGCTCCATTAAGACATTTAATCATGTTTCGACAGGATTCTCCAGAAATACTAACTCTAAGATTTCAAACTGTCCGTTTAACAAGACAAGAACAAAGGTTAGTGGCTCATCCCCTACAGGTACTCGGTTTGTTTACCTCGTAGCTAACACGCGCTGGTATGAAGGCTTCATGCAGCCAAATGTCAAATTTTCATTGAATTCACAGGGTGATCAGGCTACAAGTGGAGCATTCAGAGTCTGAGTCAGAGAGAGAAAGGGGAGTGAATAGCTGTGGTTAGCTTGATATGGGGCCTGGGGCTGTTTCCTGGATTCCTGTCTACTTTCTCTCAGTGTACGAGCTGACGGGTCGCTGACCTGCCCGGTGGTCTAGAGCATGACTCACTCATCTCCCTCCCCAACCCTGCAGGTGCAGACCGCTCCTTCCACTTCTGCAGATGGTGAACGTCTATAAATGCACAATAATTACAAGCGGAGACAGATCTGACGACATGTCTACAGTCAGGCAAACCAGGAAGTTGTCATGTTTTTGTTTTTTTGTGATTGTTGTAGCCTAAAATTACAACTTTTTCTCAAAGTTGCAGATTTTTTAAGCTTTATTTTTACACAAAAAATATTTTTTTTGAAATTGCTGTACAGATCCCACCCTTTCCTTCTCTTTTCCTTGTGACATTATAATTACCTGAGAAAACCCTACATCATCATTGTCCTTTGGTTTAATGTCTTCTCCCTGACTTTTTGCTCTTTCTACTGTGACAGTATAGATTTATTTTAAACATGTGCAAAGCAAAAGTAACAAGAATTCTAAAAATAAATTTACTTTATGGAAACAAGGCAATTTTGGGGGGGGGAAAACCCCTCATAAAAACCCCAAAGAACATTTTTTTTTTATCAAAATAAAATGTTTTTCTTTGATAAAAAAACATTTTTTTCCCCCCCAAGGTTCAAGTGGTTTGTCAGCTGCATCAAAATTAGTGTCTTTCGCAAAATTGCAATGGAAACACTTTTATCGCATCATACAAGTTAACGTTAACAGCCGGATGTTACTACTGGCAAAAACAACAAAGAAGACAACAGGAAGCGGTAGGAGGACGACAGCACAGACTGTTTTTTTTTTTTAAATAACTTATCCCGTGAACAAATTTATTGATTTTAATCATATTTGTAAAATTCCCTCTCTTTTTTTCCATTTTCCAAATATCAAGAATGTTTTGTACACATTTGCAATGGAAACCCAGTGAGTGACCGCAGAAATTAAAGAGCATTGGATTATTCCAGGCATTAATGAACTAGGACGAGATGTAACTAGATAACAACATTAATATTCCTGTTAACAACATTAAATTAATGTTGTTAAATAAAATCGATCAACTTGTCATCATTCAGCTGACATTATCTACATGCAGCAGCTTTACTCAACTTACACGACTGAAAGCAGTGCTGAGGACAGACTGTACAAAAACAGGAAGTGCGGGGAACATGTCCCACTAATATTCCACATTAACTGTATACACAGTATGAGCAAATCTTATACTGCAAGAATATATCAAAATAGTTTTTGGAAAAAAACAAACAAAAAAACAAAAGAGGCAAATGTTACCACTTAGTGTCACACATGCTTCATCTTGCAGGCTTAGCTTTCAAGAAATTAGAGGGGAGCAAAGTTGCAGTGATTGGTGAGAAAATGTTAGAGTAATTGGTCTGATTTGCAGAAAAGTTGCGATGATAGGTGAAACTCGCAAGTCTGCAGGAAATTTGCAAATGATGAGCTAGAGTCTTTCTGCATGGGGTTTGAGTGTTCTCCTTGTGAATGCTGGTTTCTCAGCAGGTACTCCAACTTCCAGTCTAAAACCATATTTGGTCTCTAAATGAGCCTTCGGTATGATTGTCTGTCTCGGTGCTGCCCTGTAACGATCTAGCAATCTGTCCAGGGGGCATCTTATCTCTTGCCCAATGACCACTGAAGACTGGCACCACCCCCCGTGACAAATAGTTAATTTTTTTTTCCTCCTTTCTCTTTAAAAAGCTGTTCTCATTACGCTCCAACACCCATGAATGGTTAGGCACAACCAGTGACTGTGAATTAGTATTCTATTGGCTGAGCCGCTGCCACCTTCAGAGGTTAGAGGCTATTACAGTGTCCGACAGAAACACCGGCGCGGGCGGAGGTCTGCTCTCCCCCTCGGGGCAATCGGGATTGATGATGTTCATTTGAGATCACATCCGAAACCAAGTGATGAATGTATTGACTTTATTCTGGCAGCCAGACCTCTGTGTGTGTGTGCGAGGAGTAAAACAGAAACAGATCACTCATCTATTTTTTTTTTCCTGCAGGATGTGACTGGTTATAATAGAATAGCCTGCTTTCAAGGGGCTCAACAGTGCCTGTTTAGGAGTGATCCAGGCTGGCATAATAACCCATGTACTCGTGAACCTGCACCACCTCACATAGCCCAACAAACCACATCGATGACTATCATCCAGCACAGGCCAAACCGGTTTTTATGGTTTTGTTAGACAAAAAGAAAATTCTTGAAAATCCTGTTTGGTCGCAAACCTTTTTGGGAGAGTGAAACCCTTTTCCCTTTTATTTACAAAGAAGAAACGCACTGAACTATTAAGCTCACGAAACTGAACAGCAGCGAGGACTTTTCACGCAGAAACGGAAAAACACCAAAACATGTAGTCTTTCCCAAATAAAGGCCCTTTAAGACTTTATGATTTACTTAAACTGCAAAACAAAGCAGTGAAGCGGAGACTAAATGAAAATAGTGCCACTGTACCTGCATGGAGCATGGTAAAAGGGGTATCCAGGATGAGGTATGTGGTTACAGTAGCTGGACTGATTCCACATGATGCTTCTCTTGGTTCAACCACAGCTTCCAAGTGTTCAGGACGTTTCTCACTGCTCTCGGTTTCTAGTGCCGGCGGGGGGAATCCGACTCAGGCGGCTCGGAGGCATGTAAATTGGCGCCGCTTGTTGCGCGTTTCGAGCGGCTCCATGGGAAGAGAGCGAGAGGGTTGGAACGGCTGATGCGATGAGGTGAGAGAGTGATCGAAGGGATGAGATGACTTACGGTGAGTCAGGTCTGAACACCTGGAAACGGCTCGTCTTGCTCAGCAGAGTAAGGTGGAGTGTGAAATCACAGGTTACTCCCCTCGTCCTGCCTCAAGCCAGTTATTTTCCCCTTCCTTTCAGGTGCAGTCAGGACAGCGGACGGCTCTCAGACCATGCAATGAAGTATGTGTCATCGCCATACGTCTCAGTGAGTCAAAACAAACCACCAGGTGTTTTCGGACTCACAGGTGTAGCTCTCCGTCCGACAGACTTCAAGGCAAATCAGAGTTGGTTTAATAGTCTCCAACACCAATTAGAAGCAGTTCGTGCCAGAAGTATTACCTCTCTAAACTTCCCAGGTGTCACCGTGCGTGAGTGGGTAAAAATCCAGAACCACAGCGTCCCTCCGCTCTTCCCTCTGAGACAGCTGCCTGCTGTCACGAGTGTTTATTCTCCAAATTACAGGATCCTCGCCGGCTCTCCAGCCTCATGAAGCGGCAGCGGCGCACGCAACTGATCGACTGAGCACCACAACAGAAAGGAAGAGAGAAGGAGAGAAAGGCAGGATATGGCAGCGGGAGAGTGAATCTACCAAGAGAAAGAGTGAGAGAGAGGAAGAGGTTCCCGGGGTGGAGCTGCCTTCTCCTTCCCGCGAAATACTCATTTAGCAGGATACACACCGCAGGGAGGAGGAGAAGGGGTGTGTGTGTGTGTGTGTGTGTGAATGTAATGCTATGTAAATGAAGACCTATTTGAACACACTTGCCTGAACACCTTCCATACCCTTTGTGCTCCCTTAAAAAGAAACAGTTCTATCCGATTCATGAGATTTAAATTGAGCTTTACTGCTGGTGTGCCTTTTGGCATTTGGCATTTTGGAAAACAGAATTTCAATGATGCTCAGTTGCTCTTCAAGCCTGATGCTTTGTTGGCCATTTCACAGCTTGTGAAATGGCTTATTGAATCGCAATCTATTCTTACTTTAACCAAGAGAACTGGCGTCTAAATATAACCAAATCATCTCGCCTCAAGCTAAACAACTAGTAAGAGAGAAAATCATTTAGGGTTAATTTAGTGGCTCCTTCCAACTGGCTGCTAAAAGGCTTGTTTGCTGCATGAAAACACACAGCTTCACGCATCACAACATCCTTTGGTACAAGACATCCATGTCTAATACAAAAGAAGAGAAAGGCAGGATATGGCAGCAGGAGAGTGAATATACCAAGATTCTTAACTTTTCTATCAGGGAACATTATTAAAATGTTGCAAGTCTTTCAGATATCTCAGCTGTCAGGTAATTATGTAATTTATGGCAGCCACACAAATATTGCAAAGTAAAGATAGATTTCCTTTGAAAGTCGGATACTCAAACCTTTTTCAGACTAATTTATTAATCAATAACGTCAAATTGACCAAACGGCAAATGTGGCTTTAAAAACAATCTCCTAAACATGGTGACCCCTCTGTTTGGGGTCACTTTAGACATCACATGTATATTAGAACTTTTTTTTTATTTTACCCACTAGCAGCTAAGTGTTGCTGTGACTGGTTGAGGCAAGTGTATTCAAAAACATTACAGTTAAAATCCTGTGTAATTTAATGACTAAGAGTGATGTCCAGTCTTGGTTCTGTGTAACAGATACCGGTAAACACGGCTCTCTGGTTAAAAGCATGCTGTCATTGGTGTTTCTCACAGAGGTCAGTGAACTGCTACATTTCTTTGACAAACTCACATATGTGCTGACAGCAGCACTGGTTCCCATTCTCAAGTTCTTACACCTCTAAAGATGGGTCACCAAAGGTCACACCAACCTTCTGGACAAAGGACAACTATTGGCCAACTTTAATCTCTGTTAATGAAATACATTTTTTCCCAATCAAAATTTTTTTCACAATCATAACATAAAAGTTTCCTAAACATAGCGTGTCAGGTTATTAAAAGTGTTGAGAACCAAAGACATAAAATCCTGTTTTCAGACTGAAAATGTGTGCTCTTGGATTATGGCAGGAAAATTCCTCCATATTCTTGCTGTTATAATTTCCGTCTGTGCTTTGAGAAAAACGTGTTACATGGCAGCAAAGATGAGTCCAGTATCGCAGGTAAAAGCACTAAAAGATACAGCAGTGAGTACAATTATTGGCAGCTCTGATAAAGAGGTGAACCAAAGCCTTCACATAAATGGTTGTCATAGAGATGTGGCGACCCCAAGGTGTCCCTCATTCCCACCTAGCATACTCCTGGCTGTATGCTACAGGGACTGTAGCATACAGGGACTGTAGCATACAGCCACTTTACTACAGTGGCTGTATGTTTTGGATCATTTCTATCAAATATGTACCGGTCAGGCTCTTTGTGCACATTTCTGACCGATGGGTTTTTATTTTCAGAAGACTGTAACAAGTTTATAGTTTTGACAAAAGACGTGTCACGAAAACAGCTATTTCGCTTCTAATACAATACCAATATCTTTCAGTATTTGCCAATACCGACATTTACCCGATATGATATCAGCATGAATCATACATACTTCAGTTACTCATTTTAATGTGCAATGTTATAAAAGGTTTGATCAAGTGAGAATTACAGAGAATTACAGGCAACAATAATAGATATGAGAACAACTAAGCCACTGACGATTATCCAATGGAGTCTGCATGTAGAATACAAGCACTGCTGGATAGAAAAGGCTGGGGCAACTGAATTAAACAAACAAAAAGTCACAAGATAAAATTAAACTGTAATATATATATATATATATATATATATATATATATATATATATATATATATATATATATATATATTATGACCAAAGTCTGAGATTATGCTTCTACAATAAGTTCTTGTTGGTGTTTCAACATTTTTACCGGGGTGCCAGTAGTTGTTGATACACAATATTGATGTCAAAGTAAAATAACCACATAGTCACCACTTTTTAATTATGAACTTTTGTTGTGACCAAAGTAGATAAGATTCTCCCTAACAACGTGAAAGTTTTTAACTCGTAAAGAAGCGTAACGAGCAAATGCCTGCAAAAAAAGTCGTGGCATTTTCCTGTACGGCGTGCATTCTCACTGATCTTTCAAATCTTGCACTGTGTTTTCATGTACTTACCCCCGTCTTGCATCACTATCCTGTGTGAAGATTAATCCCTGTAGCTTAATGGTTAATGTGAAGGCCTGTGGCATTCATTTGCAGCTAAACTAGCTTTCCATTCATAACAAGTAAAAAAAATGTCTTCTAAAAAGAACACAGCTTTTGCTATGCTGCATTTAACATTTACTTTTTATAAAATAAAACATAAAGTAAGCGAGAAATCACACCAAGTGAGGAACAAGTCTAATCAATCTATAAAGGATATAGATTGATATATCTGAAAAAAGTGAGTCTTCGTGGTTGTTGGGTGTGGCATGGTGATGTTATTTCAATTTAATTGTACTCAAATAGCTCTAATGACTGTCATCATGTGTGATCTAACTAAACTCCAGCAACATGTGTTTTTGCTGAGGTGAGAGTCCTGAAGGAGGAAGGGAAACAAAAGATAGGAAAGCAGGGTGGAGCAAATTGCAGGGAAGAAGGAAGGAAGCAAGGGAGGGAGGGAAGAAGAGGAGAGGAGAAGAGGGTTTGGGAGGGGTGGAAGAAAACAAGGCGGTGGGCCTGTTTGTTTTCGCTGTAAAATTTCATTCCAGCCCAATTTTATCAGGGAAGAAAAACACAGGGGACCCCGCTGCTGCATCTTCTCCACCGTTCTGCTGTTCTCTGTGTTTGTTATCCCTGTTTGAAGAGGCAGGTGGACGCCATCCGCCCCCGCGCACGCTCTCAAACACGAACCGTGTGCTCCACATTTTCAGCAAAGCAGACAGAGATGGATGAAAACTTAAAGGGACATTGTTCCGGCATAAACACGCTCGCACACACGCAGACGACGAAGCGCCGGCGCCTCACCTGAACACAAGAATGCAACAAAAAAAAATCATCAAACGTTCACCACTGCCTTGAGCGGAGATGCGGGAGGTGCCGCCTCGCAGACGTTTGACAGGTTGTGTTGAATCGTTCTGTCAGTGGGAGTTTGATGGCAGGAGTGCCACTGGGCCTGTGGTTCAGCTTATCTGGGTTTTACAGACTTAACCACCCCTCATTCTACATCCCCCCATCGCCACTGGTTTTAAAATGCAACAAACACAACTTCAAAACACACCTCGTCTGGCTCATCCCTGTGGTCAAGGTCACAGCTGAGCCCAGATCTCTGGAAATCCATGAAAACATAGCTTTAATTTGGCCCGAGCAGTGAAAGCGCTGCGAAGGTTTGCTGTAATCATAGTGTTTATTTTTACGATGCTTCCGTCAAAAGAATTCATATCTTGACATATCTCAAAACTCACCAAACTTAGCAGACGTGTCAGATCTCCGTGAAAATTACGTATTTTACAGTCGTTGCAAAAATCGCAACAGAACAGCTCCACAGCGCCCCCTAGGGCAACTTTCAAAATATTATTCGCATTGACTTTTATTTATTGTAGAAGCATGAAATTTGGTACACTTGTAGAACGCCTGAAGCCCTAAATAGAAGTATCTTGCATCCGTGGTTTACACCAAACAAGTTCCGACTTGAACCCCATTTTGGCCTTTTACAGCCTCTGCATTTCATCAAATTCCTCCAAGGGATTTTGATCGATCGGTTTCAAACTTGGTCAGTTTGCTCATAAAACATGGCCAAATCAAAGTCACCAGCATTGCCAGGCCTCGAATTTGACATCTCGCCATGAAACATGAAACGGTTCTATCTCCTACACAAAATCTCACTGAGACATCAAACCTTCACTGATTGATCATCACCGGTTGTCCTACAATACCCAAAGGTCAAACAATGACATCACTTAAGCCACACGCACTGAGAACAGAAACTGTCATGCTTTACTGTGAACGGCCTCTTTCTGACCCTTTTGACCTAATCAACACGAAACTGTGCCCAGAGACAGAAGACATGTTGGTGTGACTGGCTTTCAAACCATGACTGGTTTTGGTGGGGGATGTGGCCGTGGTTAAATCACCTGTGATGTCGTTGCCATACGTTGGGTTCTAAATTCCATGGTTTAAATCCATGGAATTTAGAACCCAACTCAATAGAATCGACCCTTATCTATCCCTAAAAGGGAATCCATAACAATATTTGGTGTGCGAAGCCTAGTTCTTCAACACCGCCCCCTAGGATATTTTCTTGAAAATAAGAACCCAGAAGCCATGCTTTAACACAGAATTATAAAACTCAGCATCCATGTGAATGTTGTCAAGACCTACAAAAAAAGTCTCCTGGAGCCATGGTCCAAATCCAACAAAAAGTCAGTAATTTTAGATCAAAATTCATATTAGAAAGCAGTTCTTATTAGTGACCCATAGGGGAAATTTAGCATTTATCTATGAATTTCTACATACTCCATGTAGAATGAAAAAAAAACAATGTAAAATATAAAATTATCTACAAAGCTAAAGCTAGCTAAGATCCCCAGGATAGCAGTTATCGCCATCAAACAGGAAGTGACAACAACTGCTGTGTGTAATGTTGGATTTCACTCAAACTTTCAAGACATGTTCATGGACTCAAACTGAAGGCAATATCAAACCCTACTGGTTAGGAAAATTTGTTTTTGTGACATTTTTCGGATTGAGGCGCGTTACAGAAGTTATGCACGGTAATTTAAATTGCCTTAAAACTCAAGAAAATGAGGAACGCTTCACGAATTTGCGTGTCATCCTTGCGCAGGGGCCATGCTAATCTTCTCTGTATCGTTCCAATTTTATTATATGTCCTAGAGAACTAGGACACTAGCATGCTCTCTCAGAGCAGTATTCATACCTCTTTGGCCCACCAATTTCTTACTGATGGTTTCACTTTCACTATCATAACAAAAGAAGGCCTCCAAACATGAAGATCTGATGCTGAATAAACTTTTACTTCCTACCTGTACCTGAGTACTTTAAAAATTAACCCAAACTGTCCACAAATTTGTTGTTCATTCTTGTGACCTGGACTTTTTTATGCACAGATGCATGATGGGTAATCATGGACTCCATTACATCAGATAGAAAGTGAACAACCAGCTGAATTCACAAGAACCAGAGATTTGACAACATATGGCAGGCTTAAAGCTCCCCCTGCCATTAACTGTGATAATAAAACACAAATATGATTATATTAATATCTATGATAAAACTGAATGAGGAATGCATGAATGAGGGAGAAATCCGGTCTGCTACTGTCAAGGTTTGATGTTGGTTGGTGGCGGTGAGGCAGACGATTGAGACCCAAGTAAGGTGAGTGGTGGCATTTTAATAACAAATAAGTCCAGAAACACACAGTTGACAGAGTCCGCGGCCAGGCAGCACGGCTGGGCGGAAGCCAGGGCTCACACCGGTAGCACTGGTCATACAGGCGGGATGCAACAGAGACAAATACCATAGACGACAAACGCCAATAGCAAACGACAAAGACCCGACGAGGAACAAAGGACACAGGAGGGACTAAATACACAGAGGCTAATCAGGGGAATGAGACACACCTGGGAGTAATCAAGGGGAAGACAGGACAACGAGGGGACTCAGGACACAGGAAAACTCAAACAAACACAACAGAAAAACAAGGAACATGTTTTTCTGTTCAGAAAAACAAGGAACATGTTTTTCTGTTCCTTGGTTTAACCAAGGCATACGATGTGAAAATCTCTTATGTGCCCTGTTTGGCAGTCATAAACCAAAGTCCAGAATAACCCTGAAGTTCTTAATAGTGACCTACAGGGGGCATCTAGCATTTAGCTATGCACCTGCATGTTAAATTGGAGTAATTACTCCATGTAGAATGAAAAAAAAAACATGTAAACAGAGCGGCAAACTTACTTTTCTCATGTGTGAGATTATATTGTTAGTGCCATGGAGATCTGTCTTTACATACACAAAGTGAAATAAAGTGAAAGTGTGGAATACTTCAACAGTGCGTCCTGCTGCTTTGGGTTAGAGTGGCTAATCAACATGCTAACTTCTGCAACCTCTCACTGCGCCGTCACAAGGGTAACATTTAATTTGACGATTTGTGCATGAAACTGACATGACATTGTCATGAACATGAATAAGTCTCCATGATATTGCTGTTTTCCGTACTGCAGGCTCGAACTTGCACATCAATGATCCGACTCGCACCAAACTGGATATGAATAATGTTTGTCGACCTCTGAAGAGCCTGATAGGATACCATTGGAATCTGACTCCACAGCGCCCCCTAGGCTGTTTCTACAGCTAAATCTCCCTGAGACATGAGCCGATCTGCACCAGATTTTGTGTGCATCATCAGGAAACACTGCACAACACATTGGTGGGTAGATTGATGGCATCACTTAGCTCCGCCCACTCACAGATGAAGCGCAGACTCATTTGACGAAAATATGAACACCTCCTCCAGCTTTTTGTTTTGCATGTCATAAGGTGGAAACTTTGTCCACTAACAGACGAGAATATGTTTCGTACCCGACAGGAACCGTCGCCATCAAACAGGAAGTGACAACAACTCCTGTGTGTAATGTTGGATTTCACTCAAACTTTCAAGACTTGTTCATGGACTCAAACTGAAGTCAATATCAAACCCTACTGGTTAACAAAATCTGTTTTTGTGACAGCCTACATACATCTGTGTTTTTGTGTTATTCTCAGGAATTTCAACATTTTTCGGATTGAGGCGCGTTACAGAAGTTATGCACGGTAATTTAAATTGCCTTAAAACTCAAGAAAATGAGGAACGCTTCACGAATTTGCGTGTCATCCTTGCGCAGGGGCCATGCTAATCTTCTCTGTATCGTTCCAATTTTATTGTATGTCCTAGAGAACTAGGACACTAGCATGCTCTCTCAGAGCAGTATTCATACCTCTTTGGCCCACCAATTTCTTACTGATGGTTTCACTTTCACTATCATAACAAAAGAAGGCCTCCAAACATGAAGATTTGATGCTGAATAAACTTTTACTTCCTACCTGTACCTGAGTACTTTAAAAATTAACCCAAACTGTCCACAAATTTGTTGTTCATTCTTGTGACCTGGACTTTTTTATGCACAGATGCATGATGGGTAATCATGGACTCCATTACATCAGATAGAAAGTGAACAACCAGCTGAATTCACAAGAACCAGAGATTTGACAACATATGGCAGGCTTAAAGCTCCCCCTGCCATTAACTGTGATAATAAAACACAAATATGATTATATTAATATCTATGATAAAACTGAATGAGGAATGCATGAATGAGGGAGAAATCCGGTCTGCTACGTCAAGGTTTGATTTGGTTGGTGGCGGGTACAATGATTAACCCAAGTAAGGTGATGGGGCATTTTTAATAAAAATAATCCAGAAAAAACACACATTACAAGTCCCGGGCCAGGCAGCACCTGGGCGGAAGCCAGGGTACAGGTAGCAGGTCATAAGGCGGGTCAAAGAGAAAATACCAAGGACAAACCCAATACAAACGACAAAGACCCGACGGGAACAAAGGCACAGGAGGGACTAAATCACAAGGCTAACAGGGGAATGAGACACACTAGTTCAAGGGGAAACGGCAACGGGGGACTAGGACCGGAAAACTAAAAAACAAACAAAAAACCGGAACATAAGACCCCCCCTTAAAGGCCGCTAAGGCCCTAAAAAAAAACAAAGTTAAACCAAAAAGGGTCGGAGGGCATGGAAAGGGCAAAGTCCGAAAACGAAAAAACCAAAAATGGGCAAAAAAGGGCCAAAGTCCAAAACAAAAAAAATAAAAATGGGGGACGTGAATCCTGGAGGTCAGGCGTGGCCGAAACGGCCCCCAATCCATAGGGTTGACCGGGGTCTGAGGTGAAACCCGGGGGAAGGCCGGGGTCGGCCAACTGGGACTAGGGGCCCCAGGAGGATACGGCGAAGGCCAGGGGACAAGGGGGGGGGGGGGGGGGGGGGGGGGGGGGGGGGGGGGGGGGGGGGGGGGGGGGGGGGGGGGGGGGGGGGGGGGGGGGGGGGGGGGGGGGGGGGGGGGGGGGGGGGGGGGGGGGGGGGGGGGGGGGGGGGGGGGGGGGGGGGGGGGGGGGGGGGGGGGGGGGGGGGGGGGGGGGGGGGGGGGGGGGGGGGGGGGGGGGGGGGGGGGGGGGGGGGGGGGGGGGGGGGGGGGGGGGGGGGGGGGGGGGGGGGGGGGGGGGGGGGGGGGGGGGGGGGGGGGGGGGGGGGGGGGGGGGGGGGGGGGGGGGGGGGGGGGGGGGGGGGGGGGGGGGGGGGGGGGGGGGGGGGGGGGGGGGGGGGGGGGGGGGGGGGGGGGGGGGGGGGGGGGGGGGGGGGGGGGGGGGGGGGGGGGGGGGGGGGGGGGGGGGGGGGGGGGGGGGGGGGTACCTGAGTACTTTAAAAATTAACCCAAACTGTCCACAAATTTGTTGTTCATTCTTGTGACCTGGACTTTTTTATGCACAGATGCATGATGGGTAATCATGGACTCCATTACATCAGATAGAAAGTGAACAACCAGCTGAATTCACAAGAACCAGAGATTTGACAACATATGGCAGGCTTAAAGCTCCCCTGCCATTAACTGTGATAAAAAAACAAATATGATTATATTAATATCTATGAAAAACTGAATGAGGAATGCATGAATGAGGGAGAAATCCGGTCTGCTACTTCAAGGTTTGATTTGGTTGGTGGCGGGGAAAAGAGATTAACCCAAGTAAGGTGATGGGGCATTTTAATAACAAATAATAGAAACCCAGTTGACAGATCCCGGGCCAAGCAGGCTGGGCAACCAGGGCTACACCTAGCATGGTATACAGGGGGATCAAAGGCAAATAATAGGACAAACCCAAAGCAAACCAAAACCCGAGGGAACAAAGGAACGGAGGGACTTACACAGAGGCTAATCAGGGGAATAGAACACCGGGATAACAAGGGGAAAAGGACAACAGGGGCTCGGCACAGGAAAACTCAAACAAACAAACGAAAAACACAACATACATACCCCCCTTAAACCATAAGAGCCCTAAAAAAAAACGTCCTAAACACAAATACCACAGGGCATGGAAACAAAGTCCAGAAAACGAAAAAACCCACAAAAGGTCGGGAACACAAAACCAAGAGTCCAAAACAAAACCGAAAACTAAAAAAAAAAAAAAAAAAAAAAAAAAAAAAAAAAAAAAAAAAAAAAAAAAAAAAAAAAAAAAAAAAAAAAAAAAAAAAAAAAAAAAAAAAAAAAAAAAAAAAAAAAAAAAAAAAAAAAAAAAAAAAAAAAAAAAAAAAAAAAAAAAAAAAAAAAAAAAAAAAAAAAAAAAAAAAAAAAAAAAAAAAAAAAAAAAAAAAAAAAAAAAAAAAAAAAAAAAAAAAAAAAAAAAAAAAAAAAAAAAAAAAAAAAAAAAAAAAAAAAAAAAAAAAAAAAAAAAAAAAAAAAAAAAAAAAAAAAAAAAAAAAAAAAAAAAAAAAAAAAAAAAAAAAAAAAAAAAAAAAAAAAAAAAAAAAAAAAAAAAAAAAAAAAAAAAAAAAAAAAAAAAAAAAAAAAAAAAAAAAAAAAAAAAAAAAAAAAAAAAAAAAAAAAAAAAAAAAAAAAAAAAAAAAAAAAAAAAAAAAAAAAAAAAAAATTTCTTACTGATGGTTTCACTTTACTATCATAACAAAAGAAGGCCTCCAAACATGAAGATTTGATGCTGAATAAACTTTTACTTCCTACCTGTACCTGAGTACTTTAAAAATTAACCCAAACCCACAAATTTGTTGTTCATTCTTGTGACCTGGACTTTTTATGCACAGATGCATGATGGGTAATCATGGACTCCATTACATCAGATAGAAAGTGAACAACCAGCTGAATTCACAAGAACCAGAGATTTGACAACATATGGCAGGCTTAAAGCTCCCCCTGCCATTAACTGTGATAATAAAACACAAATATGATTATATTAATATCTATGATAAAACTGAATGAGGAATGCATGAATGAGGGAGAAATCCGGTCTGCTACGGTTTAACCAAGGCATACGATGTGAAAATCTCTTCTGTGCTCTGTTTGGCAGTCATAAACCAAAGTCCAGAATAACCCTGAAGTTCTTAATAGTGACCTACAGGGGGCATCTAGCATTTAGCTATGCACCTGCATGTTAAATTGGAGTAATTACTCCATGTTGAATGAAAAAAAAACATGCAAAATCTAAAATTACAAAGCTACAAAGCTAAAGCTAGCATAATCCCAATGATAGCAGCTAGCACTAGCATGTTAAATTACAGGGTGTAGCAGTCATTATATTGCTTGGTTCCTAGAGATGAATAGGTATCACCACAAGGGGGCACCTATTCCCTTTTTATTACTCTGTACTGTTGTACAGAGTAATTCTTGTGACCTGGACTTTTTTACGCACAGATGCATTATGGGTACTCACGCATCATGTGCATCATCAGGAAACACCGAACAACACATTGGTGGGTAAATTGATGACATCACTTAGCTCCGCCCACAGAGAAACCTGGCAACTTCCTGTCGGGTAACATTTAATTTGACGGTGTGTGCATAAAACTGACATAAACATAACATAACACCTGTCATGAACATAAATGAGCCTTCTTCATTAATATTTATGACTGTTGTCATAAAGTGTCATTCGGTAGATTATGACACATTTCATGCAAAGTTGACATTACTCAAAATGTCTTCGTTATGACAACCTGACATTAACCTTGACAAAGTCTTTGTTATAACGACTTGACATTAACCAAGATTCATCATGTCATAAATATGCATTAAAAGTTCTTAATGAAAACAGGTAAAAAAAATTTAAATATTATGTATCTTTGTGTATTATTACATTGCTATGTCATTTGTTGCGTTGGCCTGATTATTGCGGTGTGCTTTTCCCCAACTCGGAGTGAGAACGCACGGTGAGCACGTGAGTCTGAAGGAGTGGACAGGGGGAGGGAGAGAACGGGGGGTCGTGAGCTCCAAGCTGGAGCATTGGCTATATATGTGGGGCATTATATAAGAAGGCATTAAGACGACCTCGAATGGTTGCCATGGGAGATTCAAGGATTTCTCAAACGTGCATGAAAGAGTTAAGGCAACACTCCAGGTATGTTTTTGATGAGGGAATAATACAGTACCAGGATATAAAGTTTAAAAAGTCATCAATTCAACAAGATGTCTGAAATATTTCAGAGATTTTGGTCTGACAGCATCATGCAGCCACTGCAGAGTGTACATTTGTTTGGGTCAGAAATATTTAGAGCACAACTCAGACTAGATTTTCTCTCATAAATCCAAAAAACTGAGACCATTTTCACTTTATTGTTTTTAGTTTTGTCACTTCCTTTTTCCCTTTGAACCACTGCAAAGCAAATGTATCTCGCGGTATTAATAAAGTAACAACCTTCCTGGCGGGACTCCAGATCAGTTTTCTCATCAGAGACTGCAGAGAAAAATCTGTTTTGATATAAAGTTTTTCTTTTAAGTAATCTGTAGCGTAGGCGACAGAATAAAATTGACTCATTAGTGTGTGTCCTTGTGTATCCCTTTATTGGGATGAGTAGAGGGTGTGTGTGTGTGTGGGTGATCGGGGGGTGGGCGATATGTCAACATCTCGAGGGATCTTTTGATCCAGATTCTTCAATCCTCACTTACACAAAGATTCCAACTATTAATACTTCTCCTCTGATCTCTTTGCTTTCGTTGTGCCTTACGGCCACAACATCTTTCTATCTCAAATAGGAAACGTCTTGAAAAGGATCTGAGCCATGGTCTTAAAATGTTGGCAAAGCGGAGAGACAAAGGAAGGATTTTCCGCGAAAGACGTGGATTTGGAGAGAGTCATATTATCAGCATGTGGCAGTAAATGAGGAACACAAGCACAGAAAGACGCATCACGTCAAATCAAAAGCCATTAATGCAAGAAGTCAGGGATGCCAAGCTTTGTGGCAGCCCCACCAGGAATAGCTGACAGCCTCCTCTATAGAGGCTGTCAGCTATACTACAACATTACACAAGGTGGCAGCAAACAGAGAGAGTTTTCTTAGACCATTAATGACAATGTCTATTTTTTTCAGAGTTCTGGGTCTTGCTTTATGCGCTCCTCTCTTCCCTGTGCAGTATCCATTAGGTGCCTTTCCACTTAGTCATCCTCTGTTATAGTCCAGATGCACCTGGACTCTCTCAAACACACACAGTTCCAGTTAGAAGTCACAGTGGAGTTGATCACACTAAACATGGTAACATTTGTAATTGTGGGACAGAAAACACTTCTTTCTTTTCTCGCACTCCACCCAAACACCGTGTTGCCTCTCCTGGCCATAGTTCACTAACAGCGACCTTTGGGTATTTCATAACTCCTTTACCATCCTGCTCATGGTGCATGGTGACAAGATAAACTTGGGTCCGTGTCCAGCCTTTTTGTCACAGTTCCATGTGTTTAAAACTTTCTGACGCTTGGTAAACCAAGGCAACTAGCTATTTCCTTGTAGCTATGGTCTGTCTTATGACGATCAATACACACCAGCCTAACTTCAATGGCATGTTCTCTCATTTTTGCCAATTTCAGTAGCAGGTAGGTGAAATCAGCCCATTTGTCATATCATGTTTGTACCCGAGGGAAATGGAAATTTGTTGAATGTGATCAACAGGTAAAACTAAATTATAATTTTAGAATGCATAAAATGCATTTGTCATTCTGGCTCGGTTTAGTAAATGCAGCTCAGAGGAGGAGCTTTGTAGAAATAGGCGGAGCTCTGTGAGGGCAAACACTTACGCACCCACAAATGGTTGCCATAGGAGTAGGCCTGTCACAATACCAAATTTTCCTGAGCGATTAATTGTCTCAAAAATTATAGCGATAAACGATAATATTGTTTGAAGACCTTTTTACACTGATTTAATGGAAATGATGTCATAATGCATGCCAAAGATAGATACACTTTATTGTCAAAAGAACACTTAACACTGGAACTGATAAAAAAAACAACCAAAAACAAAAATAAAATGGATTCTCAGACTCTATCAACAAAAAATGTACTTGGATAAAAACTAAACAGCATAAAGCAAAAGTGGAAATAAATACTGCATTCAACCAAAAGAGTGCAGATTAAGAAGTCTGTATACTATATCGCCCGGTAAGCCCAGTAACTTTTCAGCTGTTCTTCGTTAACGTGATATAAATAGGTCATAATGATTTTCATTCAGTCAGGAATGACACTAGCCACATGCATTGCAGGTAGATTGTAGTAAAGCATTGATTAATGCCTGTTTTTACAATTAGTTAACTGGACTTGTAGCCATTATTTTGCGCCCATTGTAGGACACCATGTAACAGTCATTATACTGCTTGGTTCCTAGAGATGAGTAGGTGTCACCACCAGGGGGCGCCTATTCCCTTTTTCCTTTGTTGTACTATTGTGCAGAGTGAGAACTCTTGTTGTAGAGGAGATCATCGGTGACGATGAAGTGCAGAGCGGTAAACTATCGTTACTTTTCTCATGTATGAGGCTATAATCTTCGTACCATGGAGATCTGGCTTTAAATGGACGAAGCGAAATAAAGTGAAAGTGTGGAATACTTCAACAGCGCGTCCTGCTGTTTGGGGTTAGAGTGGCTAACCGCCATTGCTAACTCCTTCTCCAGCCTCTCACCGCACCGTCACAACCACACGGCACAATAGAACCCGATCGAACCGTTATACCTAGGATTTCTGTGGGCTAATGTGTCTCTCAGGTTTTGAAAATGGACCGACAGCTCTAAGATCGTGTAGTGTGCGCTGGGACTTGCACTAAGGAAATGAGGAAGGGAGGATCAGTGGAGAGCACTGGAGTTGAGCCTTTTTTCATTCAAAGTCATCAACAGAAAGAGAAAAAGGCCGGAAGAAACGATAAAGCCGATAATTGAAATGAAGTCGATAGTTTTAATTTTTCGTTCGATTAATTGATTTATTGTTTATCGCGACAGACCTACATAGGAGATTCAGGGAGTCCTCAAAAATGCATGCTCAGCAACACTCTGAGCATGTTTTTGATGATGGAATAACATCATCAAAAATGTTATAATAAAGCTCAAAAAAGTCAATTTTACATAATAACCCTTCATTGATTCATCTTTTTTTGTCACTGTGAATAACATTCAGTGTTCTTTATTTTCCATTTATGGATGAATCTATAAATGGAAATTCTATAAATGGAAACATTGAAATTATTATCCATAGTTATCTTAGTTAGCTGTAAAGTAAAGAAAATAATACAAAATGTACAAAAAGTATAAAACAGAAAATTGCGAAACAAGAGCATGGAATATGTACACAATTGGAAACGCTAATACTTGGTCTATTTAAAAGGTTAAATGTATTGCACAGTTAGGAGTACTGCACATTTCCCGAGACATAAAAGCCTGTTTCATAGATGGTAATAAACCACATCATACAGAACTGGTGAATGAAAAGATTTACTCGTGTAAAATAAAAAAAAGAAAGAAAAGTAAATGGAAAATTCAGAAGCCGATTTTTAAGGGAAACTGTTCCTTTAAAAATCTGTTCTCTGTTCCAACCCTGTACTTTTTTTCCTGAGGCAATTGAGAAAAAAAAAGCCGACATCAATCAAGTTCATTTACAGTTGAAACTATTTTTCTTGTCACAGTTCAAATGTTCTGTAGTCGAAATTAAAAGTTGCCAACCGGGCGCCGTGACATCCCGTTAAAACCATGAGGAACAAAAGCTCTGAACCATCCTAGCAGTTAAACCACGTTAAACCTGAACCTGAAATATCATGACCTTTAGCAAATGTTAGATAATATAGCAAATTAAAGCACATCTTAACAGCTTTAGAAAAATCAAAAAGCAGTGGCACTTTCTGCCACTTGTATCCATCTATTCATGTTTCTATATATCTGTCCTTGTTCTCCTATAGATGGTCACAGGAAGTCAAATTCTTTCCCCACTGACACTAGAACAGAGAACTGAACATGAATATATCAGAGATTTCACAGAAGTAGGCCTATTCAAAAAAACTCTCTTTTATTAAACTTTTTATTATAAAATTGCTAAAAAAAGAAAAAAAATTCATCTGGATTTTCTCCCGGTATTTAGAAAGAAAGAAAAGGAACCTTCATGGCACTGAAACAACTGTTGTAAAACAGGCAACAAGCATCAAAGAAACCCTGAATTACTATTCTGATTTAGAAAATTACATCAAATTTCCTCTTGTAAACGAGTACTTTTCAGTTTCCATTAGAATAACTCAAGCGTCTGAAATCACCCCTTGCCTCCTACATCATTTTTGCTCCATTCTTCACTTGATTTTACTTTGAGGTAACAGAAAGAAAATCGTCCCCAATGATATTAAACGACACATTTCTTTGCCAACAGCTCGCTTGCATAATGAATGACGTAATTCTGCTTGAGCGCTTTAGACATAATAGCTGTAATTGTAAGGAAATCCTTTAAGATAGCTGAAGGTGAAATGTGTTTTAAGGCAGAGCTAAGGCTGAATAACCACGTCTATAAAAACAGTGCATAAGCATATTTAATACGTACACCAACCGCTTTATTAGCTACACTTTGCTAATAATATTGCTGGACCCTCTTTATAGGCCGGAACTGTATTAACTATGCAATTACATATATATATTGCATGCATCACTTATCACAGATTAATATTGGGTTGACAGACAGAAATGGTATTGACATCTCCCTTGCCGTTTCTCTGTCGGAGGAAAGAGGAAGCTCTGGCTCCCTGTGCTGAAGTGACCCTTTTCAGTCAGTCTTCAAAGGGAATTGACAGTGAAAGGTTTTAATAGTTAGAGCCAAGAGCAGAAACAGATCAGACTAACACAAACAAGCATGTTCTCCACAAAAGAACACAATTTACTTGAGTAATACTATAAACCCTTTTGTTTGTTCTAGTTTTGTTTTTGGGCATCTGCAACTGACTCAGTTTAAGAGTCACTTTTCTATACTTTTTTTTTTTTCCTTTTTTTTTCTTTTTTTTTTACTACATTTCAATCAAAGCAAACAAAAATGTACATTTTGTGCTTTTCTTTTAACTTCATTTAATAATTAACAAATTTTTAAAAGCTTTCTGAAAAAGATTTATATATTAGACTGTTAATAAATTAATAGTCTAATTTATTGAATGGGTGCTAATGTCAACATTTCACATAAAATAATGCAGCTATCTTTTTTCCAAACATTTGGTGTTTTACTTTAATTTTAAGCCTAATAATAATACTTATTCTGTAAAAATCGCAGATTTTCTGTAGTAAATATTTATCAAAAACTATATATAAAAATAGTTCTACTTCAAAAGCTCATTTGATATTTCTAGCTCTAAAGTTTTATTCAGCCTAAGGGCAGAAATGGCAATTCTGACTTCTTCCAAGAACTTACAAGTAGAGTTAAATACCACATTTGGTTTTCCTTTTAATTTACACCCTGGACAGATTTCTAGTCCATCAAAACAGACTTGAAAGACTCCGCACTCTGAAATGCACTTGGATCCTATTTCTAATACTTTATGGATTTCTCTTTTTATTATCTTTTTTGTTTTGTTTTTGATCTGCCTTTGCTAAGACTACAAAAGGCAACTTTTATCATCCACTTAAGGGACGAGACAGACACGTCTGACATCTAAACATCCACTTTGAGATGAGCACCACATATTGTCACAGCAGTGCCAATACTATTACAATATCAGGTAAGAATCCTCAAAAAAGTGGAAGTCTGACATAGAAAACCAGAGTTGTTCCTATATTTTACAGCGACGTCAACAAGAGCCACATTAAGCGGATAAACCAGTCCTTATGAATAATTGACTTCCCTCTCCAGATACACAAGCAACAGCCGTCCACAAATAACAGAAATGTAAGCTGACTTCACTAGATGTCTCCCATGAGCAACACCCACAAACGGTGCAAAGGCAATCACACAAAGAGCTAAATGGTTTACTGCAGAACATGAGCATTTCCTGTTCCGCGGTTTGAGTCGCTGTAATATACTGGATACCGACTCATTGTCGGCAATTTGTATATTTATGCCAGTATTTCCATATTCATGCAATTTCACAGTGACATCAGGGGGATTTGATTTTGTGGCGTCGCAGAGATTTCTCAAGTGGAACACATTTCTAACCCAAATTCAGTATCCTCATCGTCCGAGCTGTATAAATTATGAAGGCATACGGAATGTGGTGATTTCTTGAGAAACACCGCAGTGAGGAGATCAAAATGTCTCCTCCCTTATGCTCAACACAACATTTTAGTAGTTTGAAGGGACAGCATTGCGTAAAGTCAACTCTTTTGAGCTTTATGCCATGTAACGATGTTATTCCCTCATCAAAAACATACCTGAAATGTTGCTTTGATTTCTTCATCCATGTTTGAGAAATCCTTTAATCTCCCGTGGCAACCACTCAGCTGTGCAAAACACCTGGTTGGACCTAGCCCCGCCTTCAAGATGCACTTCCTCCTCAAAGCTGCAGTTTCCAAGCTTCTGCCTCACAGACCAGCTCTCCTCTGTGTCTACTCCCCAATTCAGCTCCTTCAGACTAGCCAGCAGCGATTAGCAAACTCTACACCAGCTAAACTCATTACATGAGCTACTTCTCAGTATAATAGTGGTGAAAACTTTGTTAAAGGATGAATGGAGGAGCCATGTTGAGAAGACTTATTGAAGGTGGAGTTTCAGAAAGAGCAGGAGAGTCTTAAAGAGACAGAGGCCCAATTCCCAGGTGTTAAATTACAAAGTGAAATTTATGTTAAGTCATACTATATATATATATATATATATATATATATATATATATATATATATAATAGTACTTTTTAAATTAGAGTTAACATACATGGTTGTGCTAAATAACTGTTTTAATTCTGTTTTATATATTTATGAATTGGTGCTTGAATACATTGTTTTTAAGTTTTTAAAGTCGTCTATGTACTTTTATATTGTTCTGCACACTTGAAATGCCTGACTGGCTGCAAAGCAAATACAGGAACTGAACTGAGCTGAACAGGTTCTGAGTTCAACATAGTCAACATAAGTTGCTATAGAACCTCAAGTTTATTACTGCAGCAGAAAAATAGTTATTAAAGAATGTTAATGTCCGCTGTACAAGTTTTAGTCTCTTAACTGATCAGTTTAAAGTCAGTATAAGCAATGGTTCAGGAGTTATCAGCGGACGCAGCTTCGGCTGATGAATGGCCTCCAGTCCTAAAGGTGCTTATCTGACACGATCCGAAATGGAGCGGTCAGGTGGCCTAGATGACAGACCCATTGCATGTTTGTGTTTACTTTCCAAATTTTCATGCTCGCAACCAGGAGATGACAGATCAGAGGGTGAGAAGAAAAATGCATCTTGAATACAGACGCCATAGCTTTTTCTCCAGCTTTGATAAATCAACTATTACATATTTTTGGATCTATTTTTAAGGGAAAGTCAGAGCTGGAAACATGCTGCTCAAGTGGATGAAGGGTTTTGATCAGACATTTTATTATGTGCAATTTTATATTGAGGAGATTAAACTTTAAAAAAAAAAAAAAAAATTTTTTTTTAAATAAAAGGGCAAATAAGATTGCGTTTCTACATCTTTAGGCCATTTTTGATGTGTTAAAATGTAAAGAATTTGGGCATCTGTGGTTACAAATATTAAAGTGAAATGGGACATACAGCCTGTGTAGCTTCAAGCCAAACTGATGACAGACTCTGTATGGATTTTGAAATAACATCTAACGTGCAACAATGGGAGATAAATTGTTACAGCCAGTTCCTTTTGGGTAAAAGTGTATTATACTGCGATCCCATTTCCCCTGCCTTGTCCGTGTCAAAATGCAGGCGGTAATTTTCCATCTATACGGTCCGAAAGCTGTCAGACAGCTCTTATTTAGCTGAAATGGAGTGAGGGTGTGTTTGCCTGTTAACAATAGACAGAAATACACATCAATGAAGATCCAGCCTCTTGGTGATGGTACGTATTCAGGTGTGTAGTATCAACCATGTATTTTTGGTCTGGTTTCTAGAGCAAATATCTTAGTACACTTGAAATCAGTCAAAACTAACTTACAAGAAACTTTCCAGCTACATAAATAAAGAAGTTTGTGTTAAGCAAATAATCCCTTAATACTGATGATAAAGTCATTGTTCCATTGGTAGGCCTGTCACGATAAATTTTGCTGGAAGATAAATTGTCCCAAAAGTTATTGCGATAAACACTAATGTTGTTTTGAGAACATTTTCATGCAATATAATGGTAATGGCATAATCATGTAAAAACACATTCTCAAAGATTAATAAACTTAAATTCTAATAAACATTTATCACTGGAACTGGAAGACATTTTAAATATCCAAAATAAATAAACAAAACAACAAATCAAATTAATTATGAAGTCTCTGTAAAAAAAGAGCTAGTTAAGACTAAACCACCAGACTCGACTTTTGTTGTCCAGTTTTTGGCAGAAAGAGGGAAAAGAGAAAAATGGTAAATTGTGCACATGAAAATCATTAAGCTTGTTTTAATTTATCATGTGATTAATTGATCTATTGTTTATTGTGACACGCATATCGCAGATATTTTCATTTACAACAAGATATTTCTTCTATGTTGTAAGTGAAATAATCTTCCAATGGAATTAGTACTTTCTCTATTAATATTAAGGAATAATTTACTTGAAACAAGTTCCTTTATTTTGCTTGTAAGTTAGTTTTATCTTGTTTCAAGACAACAAAGATATTTGCACCAAACTACACCAAAAACCCTTGGTAAGGTTTTCTATTTTTGCAATTGTGTCTACTTCCATGCCATATTTCTACTTTCATATGTTTTACATCACAATGCTGAATCATGAACCTGGCAAACTAAACGAAACTTTACATATTTCATTATGTGGCAACAAAGCAAGTTACTGTACCATTGGGAATGGTGCTTCTCCAGGTAATGAGCTACAGACAACAAAGCGACCGCATGTCCATGGAGCTCGGTGGTTAGCCATACTGTGTGAAGAACTCTCCCTTACCTTGCGTCACATGTGAGATCCCAGGTGGAGAACTCATGGTCACTAAGGTTAGCGACCGCTGCAGGAGCTTTTGACCAGACGCCGTGACGTTTGATGGCGACCGGCTCGTGACCAGCCTCCAGTGAGGGCAAATGGCTGCAGCAGGTACCCATTCTTCACACAGAAGAAAAAAGCTATAAAATGTCCAGATGTTTGGTCTTTAACCACCTTCGTTTTCTTTGCACATCTTCTATTTCCTAAAGATGTAATACGTCCACATCCAAGCAAGTTAGAAGATTTTAGAAGAAGTGCTTCCTTTACATTTCATCAGTTGTTTCGGCTGCTGTCGACTTCTCTCCAGTCAGAGCAGCTGATGTTGGAGTTGCCTGGCCCTGACAGCCTTTACCCTCCTCCTTACTCTGACAGAAGTCTTTCTGTCTCCCACCACCCTGCAGTCCACAACATTGTATAAACCATCTTGTTGTTTGTCTCAGTCGCTGTTTGTATTTGAGTCCTTCAATCCCTCCTTTGTGAGCGCCCTTTCAGAACCCAGTGTGGAACACAGACGGAGGCTGCACAATTTCCAATCCCAAGCTTCAGATACAGACGATCCGACATCAGTCATGTTGGCCTGAGAAAGACCGTGCAAACCTACGCCGTAGCTGTGAGTGGGCTTGCTATGTAGAAAAATTCAACAAGTGTTCTCCATATCTCCAGGTGCCAAATTATAATTCCCTGTCCTAAAGGAACACCTTAGGTTAATCTCAGGACCATTGCAGATTGAACTTAAAAGGACTTCCTGTAAACTTTTGAACGCACATGTCCAACTGCTCAGTGTTGGACATTTGGACATTGGACTTTTTTCACAACTTGCTGTTCTCTTACAAGGAGCAAAATTCACAACAGGTGTTTGATTCATGTATTGAAATTATGATTTAAACAGTCCTCCTAATGACGCTGTTCACATTTTGATGCCAAGACGACACCAAACCTCGCCGTTTTCATTGCGAGGTCTCAAACAGGATGTCTTCAGGTAGAAGTCGTTGCCGAGCTTCAAGTGGCAGAGAGTTAACAGAAGGTTGCAATAGAGATATTTTCTAAAAAATGTGAATGATGTTGATGGAAGCATCGTTTTAATTTCCCTGTCTACTAAAGAACACAAAGTACCCATGTTTCCAAATCAATAATTTTGTTGACATTTCAATAAATCTGTGGGAAACCTCTCTGTGCACTGTTTGTGGGGAGCGGCATTTATTTAAAGTACAATTTGTAACAGAAAGTCGACTTTTACAAAAATGCAAAGAGGTCCGCTCTATGTTTTTCCACTCAGTCAGACTTCATAATTCACTTGGTAGAGCCTCATAGTGATTATTGGTTAGGTGGGAACAAAAGGCAAACACTTAATTATGTTAAAAAAAAAACTAGAAAATATGTTGATGATGATGACTGTGGTGGGCGATGTGAACTTAAAATGTTATCATAATTTGTGGTATTTACTGTATTAACTATAAAAATGATGATTAAAAAAATAGGAAATTATGTGGAAAGAAGACAAACTTTTTGAAATCATCAGTGATATTTAAAAGTATGACTCTTCACTCTAAATCATGCACAATAACTGCATTTAGCCATATTTTTGTATTTATTGATATTTGTTGAGGCTCAAATGGATCCAAAAGAGGTGAATATTTTTATTTTGAAAAGAAAGTTTTCACAATAACAATGAAAAATGTTGAATCCCTAATCAGATTGCAATTTATTAGGTGCTATTTTCTAGTAGGGGAAATTATTAAATGTTCATAATTTTTCAAAATGTGCTAAAACTAGATTTTTAAATACTGTAAGCACACATTATTATCTTAAATTATGGAGCAGTAAACTGAAATAGTTTGACATTCAGCACACCACCTAATTAGTTCTTATGTTAGTTAAAGGAAATCAACCTATTAGACAAGTTTTCCTTGCTTTTTCAAATTCCAGTCCTTCATAATCCTAAAAATATCCGCCTGATGAATCTGTGATGTACTTAGTTTTTTCTGTTAGAATCTGTGAATTAATACTAAAGCCTCACGGCGAGGTTAAATATTCAAGACATCCATTTTCAGACTTACTTCTCAGACAGAGACGAACAACCATTCATGTACCATACCGAAAAAAAAAAGGATCAAAGAGTAATATTTATGTCTGCAACACAAAGGAAAAGAAGGAGAGAAAACAAGAGGCGGAGGGAGTAGCAGGAGAAAAAATGCATCAACTAGAATAGAACATGAATGAGAGATGAAATATCAGCTACAGAGTGAGGCATTGTCAGAACAATACTCTTTGATGCACTAATGTTGCTGTGTGCAGAGGATCAAGACACACAGCACACCGCCTATTCTGGACCTGCTGTTCTGGACTTATCTTCAAAACAGCAGGAGAGAAACAGTCAATGAAGTAACCCTTCACACCAACATTAATCTGACCTGCAAGGTAAAAGCACCGTAAAGACCTTTTCTACTCAGTGCTAATTAATCTAACAAGTCAAAATAAATGTTTTGACTATGACTCAAGAATAAAAGAGGAACTGCCAAAAGTATTTACAATTTCCAAATATCACAGCAGTCGCCCCTACATGGGTTGTGTCAAACAACAAACTACATCCACCGGTCTCAAACTTCTACAGGAGGCTTGGGTCCAACTAGTCAGACAGTTTGCAAAACCTTGTGGGGACCATTTTCCTGACAAGTATTACGTTGTGGGGACCCACTGCTTCTTGTGGGCAAGAAGTCTGGTCCCCACAAGGGGAAAACGCTGTTTTTGAGTCAGGGGTAGGATTTAGGACTAAGGTGTGAATTGAGTTTTAATTAGGGTTAGGTATGTAATGCAGGAGGTTAGGATAAGGATAAGATTTAGGCTGTAGAAATGACTGGAAATCAATGGAAAGTCCCATTCACAAGATAGCCACGCAAACATGTGTGCGTGCGTGTTAATGTGCAACACAAAATCCGTCCCTGGCTGTTTTCACTACTGATTTAATTTGGGTTTACCTTTCAGCTGTTTTAAGGGGTTAATCTAAAAGTTGCTATTTTGTTTTTGTTTTTTAAGAATAAAAATGTACATGTTCCATGTTTCTTTCTGATACATTGCCAAATATACTGAAATATAAAACTGAAGACATGGATTTGTCAGAACACATATTTTAATGTTTTTTTACATGTAGGAGACATTGAATATAAAACCAAATGAGGAGCGATGTGCACTCTTTCTTTCAACTGTGTCCAGAGTCCACCTTTGCTGTCACCATTTTTAGCCCATAGGGCCAATATGGCTCCCAGTTTCAGCAGGAGGTGACTTTGAAGTGAGCCAGTTAGAACCAGTCACTGGGGTGGGGGTGATGTGTTTACACTGAGTGGAACGGTGCATTCTTGGTTTGTGGTTTTAATGTTTTATATAAAATCATATACAATTTTTTTTTTGCTATCGACAATTGGTCACACCTGGCGATGCTCAGTTGCAACCAAGAGAAACAACTATGAACAGATGGAAACAGGTAAATCGAGGGAAAATATATTCACTCGATGAAACAATTCCCTGGAATTTGCAAAACACTCCCATGTTGTCATGAAAACAACTGTCCAAAAGTTAATAAAAAGAAAGTAAGAGTGAAAATTCTTCCAGCTTCACAGCACCCAAATCCAGACCGAACAACATCCAAACACAAAAAAAAAAAATGAACAAAATCCTACAAATGGAAGAAATTAAACCGAACGAAACAGACCTATTACAACATGCTGGCCCCCATGAGCGGAGTAATTCGAGAATGTGAGGCCATTTGTCCTCCGAATGTTTTATATTTCACCAACCACGAAAGATAGAAGATTTAAAGTTAATTCAAGGATATGTCTCCAAAGAAAGAAGAGCCGCTACAAGAGAGATGTATAAAATATTTGTGCGGCTAAAGCAGCAGCAAGGTTGGAGTCATCTCACTGAAAATGGAATTTTGATCTGAAGTCTGTACTCTAACTTGAACTGGTTTTCTGAAAATGCAGCAGGATGCCAAAAGGGACAAGCGTAGCTCAAATACACCTCAACATCATGTTCTGTCAGAAGTTATAATTAGATGTCACTCTTCTGCAACTGAAGCACATCTTCTGCTCCTGTCACTTTGAGCCACCCAAAGTAACCAGACAGGACTGATTCAAAGAAAAAGATATGCATGAAATTCCTGAATGACCAGGGTACACACCCCTAACTGCCTGAGGCAAGACTAGTACAAGCGACAAAACGAGCTAGCGTTAGCAGCTAATTGTGTTATGAAAATAAAACGTGGCCAAACTGGTAAAAAGAAAAGTCAGTATGTGTGAACACCAGCTCATCTTTTCCTTACTCATTTATGACTCCATGAAGGGATATACTAGCTAAGAAGAACCCCGCCAGGACTAAAATGAAACGCCACTGGATAGAAACAAGCTAAGTTAAGGTATTCCCAGAACCATGCTACATTATCACTAGATTTAGCCAGTCTTTTCCACGAGTACTAATGGTGCTACCAGCTTTTATGGCTGGTATGCTCCAGATTAATGTTAACTGTTCTTTAAATGAGCAGAATCGTGAATGCAAACATCTCTTGCACATGCTGATAGACCGGTAGTCTTGGCTCTATAGGGAAGCAAAATTACAGCCTTTGTTACATTTTCAGGTGGTGAGGTTCGCTTTCACACTGCACTGTGTTAAACAAACCAAACCTGTCCCCCTTTTGGCCTGTGGTGGCACTGCACTAACAACAACTGAAGGAAACAATATGAAAACCACCGAAGAAGAAGGAAACATAAGCCCAACTTTCACTTTGCAAAAGTGCAAATGCAGCTCCATACAGTGTTTTACAGTACAGATAACTGTGCCTTAACAATGGGGACATTGTTTTTTTTTTCCTCAATTATGAAATATAAGGAAAATCCTGTTTCACAACAATTCCTCCCTCACACACGAATATAAGCTCTGCTTCTAATACATATAATCAATGACAGTTCACTCCAAAAAGGTTAAAGAAATTAACATTTTCAGTACAAGAATAATTAAAATTAGTCCATGGTATCCAGAGATCGGAAATCTGACACAAAAATCTGATCGGTGCATTTTTTAAAAATATTACTATTTACGTTTATGTTTAATTTAATATTGCACAAAAAGGAAAAGTTGCACACATCTGCTAATCAATTGAATTTGTAAGCTTTACTGAGGAGGCTTTGCTTGCAGATTTGTGCGTGGGTGTTTATATGTGTTTTGTTTGTTCATAAACACACAAACACATCCACGCATCGATCCACAGAGCAGTTGATCAGCGAAAGGAGCTGACTAACTCTCTGCGGGTTTTCTGAATGAATCCAGTGAGTCATGGGGAAAGTAGGACTGTCTGTTCTGTTCTGGTCTCGCCTCACCTGCACTGAACCTCCTTCCTGCAGCTTAACCTCAGACCTTCAATTCTTACTCCACCTGCTTCCTGAAATCTTAGTAAACACGGTCAAATACTAGATATTCAGTCGTGGAGCCTGCTGTCTTATACTTGTCGATTCTCGGTTGGACCAATCAGATTCGGCCAGCTGACCCCGCATCATACTGATCAAGGCTCAAATCTTAAAAAACTCCTCAATCAAAAAATAATGGTCGGCTTGGGAATAAAGTCCATTTTTAGACGTGGGGATATGTAACATTCATGCCTTCTTCCAGCTATAAAAGTGATGACACTGAATAAATCATATATTATCAAGTTTTATATTAAAATGCCAGCAGCTTCATTCAGAATTAATGGCGACAGTGAGCAAAAAAGCAGCGCGACAAGTTTAATATTTGTTAATCACAGAGAGATAGAAACTCTGCCTTGATATTTCATTTATTTTACCACGTTTTCTTAAATATCTCTTCCTCAGTGTGAAACATGCTTCAGATAAACCTACAAAATCTAGACAATTATTGCATTACACATAAAAACACTAAAAAAAAAAAACTACATTAAATTTTTTGCATTAATTTTTCTGGGTTCACTTTACTTGTCAAAGGTTTCATTATGAAGTTTTAATTACCGGACCTTCTATAAGGCGGCTGCAGCTCAGATTTATGCCACACAGAAGCAATTCTAAGTAGTTAGCAAGAAAACTAAAAGAACAGAAATAAGAGCATCACTTTAAAAACATAAAAAATATTTTAAAAAATAACAGTAAAATGTTTGGTATTGCATAAAGAGAAAAGTCAAAATGGAAAATTTGAGCTAAAAAAACCAAAAATCTGACAAAAACAATCAGAAAACGCTAGTTTTTCTATGTTCCATTTAGACGGGAAACATTTTTTTAGGCAGTAACCAAAAATAACTGGTTGAGTGAATGTTGAAATTCTGCAAAATATTATCTAGGGAGGTTATGTAAATATTGAATTAAAATGGACCGAGAATGGAGCCCTGAGAAATCCCACATGATGTCTTGTTATTTGGATTTGTGAAATTGGTAAATTAACGTTAATAGGTAACTTTTCAATATGTTGTTTTGCCATAGGAAAGAAGTCAACGTTTCCAAGTGGTTCAACAGAATACGAGCACTTTACTGTACAAGATCCTTCAACGAGAAAACCTTCTGCTTATTAACTAATAGACGCAGATACTGCCCCAAAGAATGTTGGAAATTCCTAAAATATTTCTTATTCATTGTTATTCACATAAAGGAACTGAAACCAAGAACTGAGGTCAAAATAATATTGACCTTTTGGCAATGTTTAATAGACCATCAAATACTAAAAAATAAATAAATAAATAAAAAAACGAAACTTATAAAAAAAAAAAAAAATTCCTAGAATGTTTTGCAAGAGAAACTCATTTTGTGGTGAAACGTCTGGAAGGGGTGCCATCAAGCAAGCAAATCAAGCGCAAAAAGCAGCAGATTTAGTCATTGTCCTTGGGCTGACATTACATTTCCAGGCAATAATCTTTAACTTTCCTGCTGTTCAGAAAGAAAATACAGAAAAAACTAGTTCACACCTTCAAATCGAAGAAGCAACAAAAAAAGCTGTTGTTGACAAAGCTGTCTCTTGCAGCCTTTATCTGTCTGCCAGGAAACTGTTGGTTCGTTGCTTTAGCCGCGGCTCCGCAGCTAAACAAAGCCTCCCTTTTTGCTTAAAGAACAAAGAGCGTCAGAAGACAGACACAAGCCAACCCCACGTTCTTCATACCAATACAATTCATCACTTTGTGTTCTAGGTTGACGGATTTTTAGAAAATGCTATTTTTGGGAATCGTCATTTACTACTAGATGCTGCTTTTTCTCCTTTAAGCTCACAAAGAGTTACTGACGTACAGGGACGTGATGGATCTCACTACAGTCAAATAGTGATAAAAAGTTACAGTACATAAGAAGGGGCACATAACACCGATCCACTTTTTTCACTTCCAATGCCAATATCCGAGCTTTAGTATCGACCGATGCCCATCCAATACAGAAAAATAGAGCTGAATTTACTTCTTCTTTTTTTTTTAGCACAGGCATAAATATACTAATTACAAATTAATTTGATAACTCTGCACCAATACAGAAAACTTAAATACACCAATAGCTTCAAGATTTTGGTCAAACATGTGTAAACAACACAACTTTAATCCCTTCAGACCCCACGTCCACTGGAATAGACATGGTATTTATCTGGGATTAAACCAATTAATCCACTATAAGCAGTTATAATGGTTTCCTCGCCTGACCCAGCAGGCACCCCCATTGCCCCGCCCCACGCATAGACATCACTTGACATAGGCTTTGATATGAGGTTCAACCAGGATTTGAATCTGAATTCTCAGGTTACTGAGCATGTTGCCCTACTCAGTGAGCTATTGTACTTCAGCTACCTATGTCAGCAGTGACATCAAATTCCAAAATACTTTATTGATCCCACAGGGAAATGGAAAAAAAAAAATAATACCAGGCATGAGCAGGATGCAACCCTGCACTCCCAGGTTTCAGAGTGCGTTGCTCTACTCAGTGAGCTATTTCACTGTGCTGACTCATTGTGGCAGAGAAATGAAATTCTAAATGACTTTACTGATCCCACAGCAAAATGAAATGGAAGACCTGGTTTGAGCAGGAACTGAACCTACAGGCTCCAGTTTCAGAGCACGCCGCTCTACTCGGTGAGCCATATTCCATTAGAGCCCAGCCTGCTAAAAGCCGGCCTTTAGTTCTATGCCATGCTCCAGACGAACAGTCTATTGAGAAACTATTGCTTGCTGGAGGCGTGGATTCTTGAAACTATTGGCTCTGATTTCACCCAATTGCTAATGTTTGGCCGTGACGTATGTGAAGGAAGCTACGTTACGCAGCTCACTGACACTAAGCAACAGGGCAAAATGGCGGCAGGCATTGTCATAAATTTCAGTGTTGTACAATGATATGCTAACAAATTGGCCGATGTAATCATTGAGTCATGAATGGCATCATGAGTGTATTTAATATGAGTTTCACTTTTTGTACTGAATCTACCTAAATGCACCTGCAGGGATTCATTTAGTGACTAAGCATCTGACGAAACTTCCCAGGCTTAAAACAAAAGCCATCACACCCACCGGTTTGCATCCGTCACCAGCATAACACCAGGCACAACTCTAAAAGGTTCCAGCATGTGTCATCACAAATCCTCACTCCACCTTTTGGATGACTGAAATGTTCCAGAGATAATAGTTCAAGGCTTTGAGCTGAGATGTAGAAAAAGAGTAAAATGTTTGAAAATCACTGCATCCTCATAGCAGATACGTTCTGCTGTCCTCTTCACCTCTGCTGCTGTCATGTTGGCAGTTTTGAGTGAGTCAGTTTGTGACAACTGCACAGGAAGCTCAGCAAAAAAGAAAAAAAAAGTTTTTCAAGGTTTAATAATGTCAATGTTTTGCGGAGGACAATTACTCCCGATCTGATGGGATCTTCGGCCTGCTGCAACGCGGGGCTTTGGAGGGTTTAGGTCTTGGAAGGCCGCACTCCTGACATTACTGTAAGCTGCTTTGAGATAAGCCTCTTCGTCACAGCTTCATGATACTATCATTGTGCTTATTCTGCCAGTCAGGCAGCGCTCAAATCACTCTGCGGCCACTTGCAGTTCTCTGGCAGGAACCCTGTGAAACTGCGAGACATTGAATTATTCAGTGTCTCTCTCTAATATATGAGGCAAATCAATCGATCTACGTTCACAAAGCATATCTCAACACTCAGGTTTTGCTGAAATCTGACTTTGTTTTTGGTTTTTGGGGGGGTTTTTGGCTGCGATCGTTCATACTGCTAACAAAATGTGACCATAATTAGACTTCTGTATGAAACGGTTCACGCGAACATAGACGTCACACAGCAGCGGATTGTCTAAGGAAGTAATAACGGACGCCGCCGTCTCTGGGTCAGTTTTAAAGCTGTTGAGCAATTGGAGCCAACAACATTAAAATCAAGATTAAAAGTTGCTGCAAGAACATAAAAAGCTTCTTCTGGTTCAGAATTTATGTCGACGTAAATGTTGGATAAAATGCAACATGACTATTGAGTACGTTTCCAAGTCGTTCCACAAATGGACGTGGAACAAATCAAATTTTTTTGAGTAAATTGGGCCATCCAGAGTGCCATCAAAAAGTCGGATAAGGACTGCATGTCAGCTGGAACCAGTTTAAGAACAGCAGAGGAATCGAAGAGGTTCTAGAAGCCCAAAAGGTGAACAAAATGACTTTTTATTATTCTGTCGGTAGAAAATGAAAACGAACTGAATTGAACTAAAATCCTAGTCCTGATGTAGGAAATCAAAGACAAAACAGCATTATTGCTGAAATTTTTTTTATGAATTCCAAATTTTATCTTTTAAATCATGGAATTGTGAGTTAAGTCTGAAAACTCAAAATAGTTTCATTACCTCCCCCAACCTACTTGTACATGGAAAAAGATTCAATAACAACTGCACAGTGGCACAGTAGGTAGCACTGTTGCCTTGCAGCTAGAAGGCCCCGGGTTCGATTCCCAGCCCGGGTTGATATGCATGTTCTGCATGTGTTGATGGAAGAACGAGGACAAAAAGAATGTTTTGGGGTTTTTTTGTGTTCTCATATGGAGCTTTGAAGCAGAGGTTCTTCAGATGTCACATCAGTTGTAAAGTTGATAGAAAAACAATAATCCATTGTTTTATAGAGTTTCTTCCTCCCACAGTCCAAAAACATGACTGTCAGGTTAATTGGTCTCTCTAAATTCTCCTTAGTGTGTGTGTGCATGGTTGTCTGTCCCGTCTGTCTCTGCGTTGCCCTACGACCTGTCCAGGGTGACCCCGCCTCTCGCCCAAAATGTTTCGCTGGAGATCGGATCCGACAGGAACAAGGGTGTTAGAAAATGGATGGATGAAGACTGTTTAAATGAAGCTCATTTGTCAGAACAAAAGTGCTTTTTGAAGACAATACATTTTTTCCAGGTAATATCTATACTTTTAATTCAAGCTACATTTCTGTACCTGCATTTTTTTTTCATTGGTCTAATATAATATTTAATCTTAAATGTGTTTTCATCAGCAGTAAATCAGACTTAACAGAGAGAAGGGCTGGAATACACCATTCTGTGTGGAATTAATGTAAATAATGTGTTTCATTTAATAAATGAACTTTCCAACATTATAACTCACTGAATGTGACTAACCAAAACTAACATTCTGTGTTTTTCTTAAACGACAGCCGTCTTCAAATTTCATGATTGTTTCTACAGTTCTGGTTTCTGTTGAATTTACAGCTAGACAACATCTTTAGCTTCTCTGTATTCTGCAGGCTCTACCTACATTTTGGCGGTCTGGTCCATTTGCCTCAAACAAGTGAGTGCCCATCAATACCAGCCTAATTAGGTGCATGAACATGTATCTGGGAGATTCAGCGCAGCCGCAACCGGAGGTCCTAACCAAAGCTGTCGTTCTGAAAAGGTCGCACAAACAGTTCATTCACGGTGCTCATACAGTATAGGAACTATTTTTTAATTAATATGCAGAATTTACTGTAGGATGAAGTGGTTGCAACCACTCATGTATGTTTTTCAAATGTGTCAAAAATCCAACACTTTTTCATGTTTTTGACATAAAAGATATACTCTATGTGTGGCAAAAAATGATCAAATAAATGTCATACAAGTCCTGGGTAGAATAACGGATAATTATTTATAATAAATGACAGATTTGCTTTGTCTTAACAACAGATTCTCTAATGAGCTCAATGAAATGTAGGAAAACATGATAAAAAAAAAAGAAAAGTGACATTTCTGCAGCTGTTCTCAGATGGATGAGGATTATGATTACACAGATATGGTCACAGATTTCAAAAATAACTTTAATTCCACAATTATATGTTAATTGCGACACACGCAGTGGCAAAAAACAGAGAAAAGAGATGGCTCCAAGGAGCGCAGAAATTAATATTTATGAAATATCAATTCATTTGTTGGTTGGCTAATGATGATGATAATAATGAAGCTGGCAGCATCAAAATGAGCGCAGACAGTGATGAGTCTGTCTTCACATGCTGCGCCAAACTCTCTGGAGTTCAAACTGTATGAGCTGTGATTTTAAGAATGCACTGAATGTCACACATCAACACAAACGGAGGAACTGTGGCCCGCTCTTCTCTGCAGAACTATTTATTTCAGCCACACTAGATGGATTTTCAAACTTCTTATTGAGATTTAAGTCCGGACTTTGACTAGGCCGCTTCAAAATCTTCAATTATTATCGGTAAATTCATTATCTGGTCTCATCTTATTGTTCAATGTTATGTCAAAAGCCCGGTGCTCTCTTGTACTTTATTTTCTTTTACACTGTTTAGTAGTGATGCACCGACACGATATTAATATTAGTATCTGTTCAACATTTAAAAAAAATAAAACTAGATCTGGTATCGTGACGATGTGCTCTATCTATAAGGTCAGATCTATCCAGTCTAATTCCATGTCTTATGCTCTGATTGATGCCATGCTTTATTATTTATTTTACATTATATTTAGATTTTCTAATTGCACTTTCTGATCCATTTGAAAGGTTTGTTAGAATTTATTTTTACATGTTTGACCAACGTAGTCAATCTGTTTTTGTCAGTTTCTTTATTATATATTCAACATGATCTGTTGTACTCATAACTGCAACTGAATAAATTAAAGCTGTTTTTACATGCTTTACCAAACTTGTGAAACTATTGGTGTATTTAGGTGTGCTGTACTGTGCAGAGTTATCAAACAAATTCGTAATTCAGTCGACTTACGTCTGTGTTAAAAAGGATTCAGCACTGTTTTTCTGTATCGGTATCGGCAGATACCAAACCTCAGATATCGGTATCGTATTAGAAGTGAAAAAAATCAGACTGGGGCATTCCTACTATTTAGGGACCATTTTTTCTGCTGGGTTGTCATAGAGACGGCCCAGCTGGTCATCTCATATTGATGTTGGGGTAAAGTATGACTTATTGTCAAATGCGTCAGTCTGTTTAGAAAGTGTCGAGTTCATCCAGAGAGCAGAATCATTGGAATTTGACAAGTGAAAGACTATAGAGAAATAACCTTCAGACAAACCGATAGGAAGACGAATGGAGCAGCCACAGAGTTCACTGGACAGAAGACAGCAGAGAAAACTAAAAAAACTGGAGAAAACAAACAGTCCAGACAGAGGCAGCGCTGGTCTGTTTTAATAAGACTCAGTATGTAGCTCTTTGTTGAGCAGGACTTTCTCCTAATCCAGAGGATGTAAAATCACTGGGACCGACAGTAGAACAGATACAAACGAGACAAGCCTGGTCTTTCTCAGGTCTACCGCTTGACGTGAGCACCAAGGAGTCCGTCACAGCGAAAACTTTCTGTTCAGTAGATCACTGAAAACTACCACTAAATGTCTACACTTCTGTTTTAAATCTTTCTAATGCCACTATCATATCGTGGTACTTTTTATTTCAGGTTATCACACCGTGAGAATCTCCAACTGTCATAAATTTGGTTTTATTTTATGAGCTGTAATTACTGTAGTGATTCCTCCTTTTACATAACTGGTTCTCAATGCATTACGGTTTTCTCACAATGTCTGTATGTTACGGGCAAAACAATTAATCGGGTTAATCGTGATTAATTGAGTATTGAAATAATAGTCAAATCATTTGGTAACCCAGAAATCGTTAACAGGAAAACAGAGACTCAAAAAGGTAATTTCCTGAAAACATATTCAGAGCAGTAATTAAGCCAAAGCTATGCAAAAATATATTTAGATTTTGCATTAGAATGTGTTTGAGTCAAAACTCCTCAAGTTCTTTAGACTTATGTCATGTTACTGCATCTTAGGCAACAAATGTTTTTATTTTCACATTTAAAAGAAGGAGTTGGATTAGGTGTTTATTTGCATCTTTTAAAGCATTTCAAACATTTTACAAAAAAGACTTTTGTGCTTAAATGGAAAATATGGAGAATGTGCCGATTTTTTTGATCCGATTAATCGTCAGAATGATCGATTACTAAAATAATCATTGACTGTAACCCTATTGTATATGGACTTTTTTTTTCTCCCTGTTAGCCTGAAAAAATTTTGCACAAAATTACAGCAGCAAATGCATCCCTGGAACCTGTAATTTTCTCTTGATTATCTGTTTTTATTTTTAATTCAGCGCGATGCCGGCTCATCTGGTCAGCCACGTTAGCCAGTAAGTGCGTTAAGCAGAGTCACGGGTCGAGTAGTGGAATCGCTGTGTTACCGTTTTATCACTCCTCTGCAGATTAGCTGAAGCAGAGGATAATGAGGTTTGTAGGACTGCACCAGCTGTCCTAGGCTAGCTGCAGGAATCTCTGACATCAAACCTGCTCCATCCCTCTTCTGTTTCGTTTGTGTGTGTGTGTGTGTGTGTGTGTATAATAAAATCCCCCCCAACCTCATGCCTTCTTTCAGTCCCCTTCAGCAGAGCTAAACTCAGTGCAGATATTCCTGCTGAAGGTTTATCCCCAGACTTGATCTGAACGATTATCAGAGTCAGTATTTGTCCTTGCATGGCGCAATGAGGAACCTAGTAGAAAATGGACTTTATAGGACTTACAAACATTTATAGCGTACTGATTTATGCTATAAGTTAGCATAAATTACTTATAAAACTTACAGCATAAATCACATGCTCCCATTGTAATAACAGGCCCTGAGGATGGCTAGAACCCACTGGAAATAGTACTAAGCCAAAAAGAGTGAGGAGGGGAGTGTGTTATTCTTTTGTGGAGTAATAAGAAGCTGAAAAACATTTTTCGCATAGAAGAGGCTCCAGCGGTGGACCCCGGGAGGGCTGTTACACAACCGTGGCTCTCTACATAAACAGCCTCTGTTTGAAGTGAAAAAGGATATTGGATTTCAAAGATGAGATCACTTCCTTTTGTTACTTTGGTTCGAGAAATACCGTCTGTCAGCCAATTAAATGTGCGGACAGCCTGGTGGAGAAGATGAGGAAATAAAAGTCCCCAAGCCTCTCTTTGCAGGTGGAAGTTGGGGGAAGCCAGAAAATGTGAAGTTCCTTCACCGTTTGCTTTTTATTGTTTTTCCAAGGACACCTGAGCTTTGTTTAAATGAACAGCTGCAGCCTCGACAGCAGAAGGTTGCTTCTTGTTCGTTTGCCGCAGTCGATTCGGTTCCATCCAAAAATTCTTTATCCTAAAGGAAAATTAAATGTTGTGGCTCATATCATCAAAGTAAATTCGTTATGGACGGTGAAGCCGCAGGCGGAAAGGATCTCCAGTAACAGTCACTCTTGCAAGGAATCACAGTGAAGGCCGCTGCTGCTATCACAGTCTGAAGACTGTCATGACATGCTAACAATATCCAGGCATCAGACGCCATAATCTGCAGCAATGTGTTCTGGATGACACCATCAGTTGCCGGAAAGCACTTCTAATCCGCCTCATTTGCTTTTGCCTCTTTCAAACCTTCATAGAGGTAATCGTTTTTAATTATATTATGAAAAATCAAGTTTTATTATGTTATTCCGTCATCAAGAACAGACCTGGCGTGTTGCTTTAATTCCTTCATGTATGTTTGAGAAATCCTTCAATCTCCATGACAACCATTCAGCTGTGCAAAACGCCTGGGTGGACGCTCCCTTCGAGGACAAAGCTCCTCCTCTGAGCTGCAGTTTCCACGCTTCCACCTCTCAGAGCAGCCGTCCACCACTCAGCTCCTTAAGACTAGCCAGCAGCAATTAGCAAACACTAATTAGTGGAACTGCTCATTATAGGAGCTCCTTCTCAGTGAAAGCCTAGTAAAACATTAATAGAGGAGCCATGTTGTGATGTCTTACTGAAGGCGCAGTTTCAGAAAGAGCAGGAGCTTCTGAAAGAGACTCGATTTCAAGATGATAAATTACAACGTCAAATATACATTTAGCAATTTTTAACACCTGAAGGTAACAGTTAATTCAGTGTTACATAAAATGGAACCATGTACCTGAAAAACACATAATACTACTTAAAATATAATCAATGGGAGAGATCATAAAGGACAACCCTCTAGAAAGGATAAGTCCAAGTGACATCAGAATTTCATGGCATTACAAAAAGTTTTGTTTGTGATGTAAAATGACGAGATTTAATAAAAAAGTACGTTAGGGCCACATATTGCAAATAAGGCCCTTTAAACATACTACATTTTTAGGAATATAAACAGTGATCATTTTAATGCAATGCTGAGTATTGGTAACACAATACTAAATCTGTAAAAATAAAAATAAAAATCAGGATCACGTTACCACTAATTTTAAGACTTTATAATCAATGAGACGCAAAACAGGTTTGTCGCTTTTGACCTGCCTGAGGCACAAAATAAACGCTTGATTTCAACTGACCTGGTTTAGTCATTGAAGCCAAAAGGAGTCATTATGTTACAGCTAACACGCTTCAGTTCCTGAACTTCACGCCATCAAAACTGCAAGCTCAGGAAAACGCTGCAAAACAGTTGAAGTTAAACAAACAAGCAAAGACTCTAAGACGCTCTAGGCTCTCATGTGACAAATAAATCATACATCTTAATCAATCATCCTTTTTTTTTTTAAATAAAAAAAAAGGCTAATTTGACTGGAGCATGATAAACGAGCCGCTATTGCGTCATATTCAGAATGTAAAAGTGTGATAAGATCGTCCTCTGGGATTCCAAGTCAATCAGCAAAAATGCAGACAGCAGCCCCCCCCCCCTGCTCGCAGCTGCACCAAATGCAAAACAGGAGAGACATGCTGCAATCAGCAGTAATCTGCCCATCAAATAAAATGTGGCACATCACAACGTGAGATTGATTTAAATTCGCTTCGACTCTGAAAGAGAAAGTCCCACACTCGAGGAGTTTTAAAATAGAAACTACAAACTTCCTCTGTGAATCGCAAAAGCAGCAGGCGTGACGGCCTGTTGGGAAAGCCAGCTCTAGAGACTTTTCAGCACAGATTAGATATACATGCTACATGCTAGCGTGCTAGCTGAGGACTTTGTAACAAAGTGTTGCAGCAAAAGCAGAGCAGTCGTTGAACGCCGCGCGGTGCCAAAGATTAGAAAAAGGTCAGAGAAAGTTTGTGTTCAAGAGCTAATCATGTTATTTTGCTTCATTCAATTATTTAAAAATATACAAATTGTTCATTTTGTCGTGTTCTGAGAGAAAAACAGAGACGGTAGGAAAACTGAATCATTTTCCATTTATCTGCCTTTTAAGTTTAACTGTTTCCTTCGTCTGTGTGTTTTCTAAATGTTTATCCTGAATTAAACAGAGCATGGATGGAAAATGTCACTTTATCTTAAAAAACAAACAAAAAAAACATTTCTTCCTTCTTATTCTTCTTCTTTTTGAATCTTGCCCAAGGCTGAAGTTTGCTTCAATTATTTTTCAACAGAAGGCGATAGTAAAATCCCAGGTGGCCCACTTAAAGCCCACAGCTTCCAGTTCAAATGCTAAACAATCAAACATTCAAGCTACCGAGAACATTTCTCCACTTTAGATAAATGTGCATCTCTTTTGAGAAGTTACACTGTTCCTATGCTTTAAGGTCCATTTCAGGTGATGCCAGAGTGAACTTTGTTTTCTGTGGCTTGCATGCAGCACAAAGTGAAGCAGAGCTGCCCCTCCCCAACCTGTTACTGTTTGCTCCTGGTCAGCAGGCTTAAAAAGAAGAATACTAATTTGAGGAAACGATTCTAGCATGGAAAATACAAACAGCTTCAGTTTATTGAAACTAAAAAATAAAAAACACTGCCTGTCACTCTTACTGAGTGATGATGTGCTTAGCATGATGATACATAAAATACACCCATAATCATCAAGTGAGAATTTTACAAAGAAAAAAAAAAAAAAATCTCTTTCACCAACCGGGAAATGCCTTCAGATTTATCGGACATGAAATGTAAGTGAGAATAATAACAATCTGGCATTTTACACACTCATATAAATACAGTAGATGAGAGGTTAGGGTGTGAATCGGCACACGCCGATAGAACGCGCTCTAAGTAATTGCTCTTAAGTGTTCAGAAAGGAGGTTTAGTTGGGCATTCCCCAAGGCTGTGTGCTCAGTCTTCGCTGAGTGTCTGAGTATTTAATAGCCTGTGAGAGAGAGGGAAGACATGCCGCAAAGGTCATCAGGTCATGACCTGTATATGGGTTGTGTGCTTTACCCCGCAGCCACAACCCGTCTTTTACTACTTTCACACCACACACACACACACGTCTACATAGTACCAAGTACAAACACCATCAAATTTTGGAATAACACAACTATGGCTTCATTCCTCATTTGAAGCGTCTAAATTGATTCACACTGACGTACTCGTACGACAGAAATGGCATCATCTTATTCGCAGAGAGGCATCATGGTCAAATGTTTGTGGGTGTGTCTTTTGTAGAAATGCGCGCTCAGACAGCTTCGCTTTAGATAGTCCGCTTCCACCATCCGGTTTTTGTATCCGCAGGCGACAATGAATACTAGTACATTTGTATGATTCTTCATAAAATACCTACAAGGATTGTCAAATGGCTAAAAAAACATCCTGAATGAAAATTGTAATATCGTTTTTGTTTCAATTACCAATTTACGCGTCAACCGTTCAGCTTCGGCAGAAGAATGGGAGAGCCGTAAGACGAACATGTCGTTACGATCCTCTACAAATAACCGGGACCTTGGCGTCTCCAAAACCAAGGAGAAGATCATGGTCAAAAGATTATCAATGAGATTATTTCCATCAGTTCCTGAATGACTGGAGTCATCGTAGCAGCAGACAAGACGACCCAACAAAGGTCATCAAAGTACCACAGAAAGTCATTAGAACGAGACATACTGCTGAACATGTACAGGACGCGGTGCCTGCGGCGTGAGGCTACATAATGAGAAAACTTGTCACACCCAGGATACTTTCCCTTCACTTTGCTGCCCTCGGGGAGGAGTCTGACATCCTCAAAAACTCGTACATCCAGATTTAAATTCAGCTTCTGTCTGGCTACTGCGAGGACAATGGACTTGAAGAACTGATGCTTCAATGTACAGTACATTGTTGGCTGCTCCATATAAATTTGTATTTTATTTAAGTCTTTTTCGCATAAAATAATCATGACATATTTTACGAAATTCTATATATTCTGTTTAATGTGCCACCAGGGAATCATAATTTAGTTCTACTTTTTACAGTGAGAGTAAACTGGATCAAATAAACATGTAAATATTAATATATTAAGTAAATAATTTATTTTCTAAACTGATAATGTGCATGGAGGGGTGGGGGGTAAAGCTTGTCTTCATACCTGGTTTCAGAGGTATGGTACACCCTGGACGAGCCCCCACTCTATCACAACATCAAACAGCCAGCCACACCCACACCCACACTTCTGAGTAACCAATTAACAGTCATGCTTTTGGACTGTGGGAGGAAGCAGGAGTACTTGAAGAGAATCAACACAAATCCCAGGTCCGGAGTCAAAGCGGGAAGCAACAGTTCCACCAAGCAGCACAACAGAACACAGACAGGCAAAGATTTGACCTTTAACCTATTAATTAAATAACCTTTCCTCTACTTACAAGCTCACAAACAGGACGTCTCCGCGGAGTGTAAAATTTTCGACAATACTCGACAGAAATAACCGAGAAACTCTTCGATACACTCCGGTATCCAGACAGCAGCCAGTGAGTCATAAACAGACCCGCTCAGCGTTTCCTGCAGACGGTCAGTGCGCGGCAGGCAGGTTGGACCCAGACACACCTCTGACTGGCTCTGCGGTAATCCCCTCTGCTCGGAGCGGGATTTGGAGGCAGCAGCCATGTTAAGCTTAACTTCAAGACACAGCGGAATAGAGCAGTGGGTTTATGGTCCTTACTTTATGAAGTAACTGGCTCCTTCGTCAGTGAAGCCTTCCTCCCATCCCGGCGGCAAGTCTGGAGAAATCAAGACAGAAAACCCAAATTGACCTGCAGTTGAAAGTTTGACACTTAAGTGAGCAGCAGAAAAGTAAACAGTGCGGTCATAAAGGTAACAGGTGAAAGTGTTTCTTCCCGGCCGGCTAAGCTAGCTACCTGAGCGGATCATGTGTCCGGAGTTTACAGGCTCACCGGAGCAGGGATGGAGCCAGGTGGTGCTCCGCGCCTCATCACTGCAGCGCGGGCACAGAGCAGAGGAAAACACCTGTTACACCGGGGGAAGCGGGGGCCGGTGGGGAGGAAGATACACCCCGTCGAACCGGGACCGACGGCGTCGGAAATTCCTCCCGCTGACACTTACTTGATGAAGAAAACCCTCCCGTCCCCGCAGACACCGTAGGACCAGTGTTCCGGTAAGGTGTCCCGTCCGAGAGGCGCCGCCATGATCCGTCCGCAAGTCCTATTACGTCTCCATGGAGTCTCTCGGGAGCTCGGTGATCACTGGTGGAGCTGGCGCTGCCTTCAGGGACTCGGCTCACTTCCGTACATCCGACAATCGAAGTCTGAACATGCTCAGAGACTCAGACCGTGTCTGCTAGACACACAACAGGTTGATGCAATGCATCTCTGAATAGGAATCATCAGGCAGCTGTCACCACACTGCTCCATGTAATAACAACTATTGTTATTACAAGGTGATTAACTTCTGTTTAGGTTGCTGGTATTTTTTCTGTTTAAATTGACCAATATTTTTTTTACAGCCAGACAGATGACATTTGTCATTTGTCAAGACATAATTATGCATTTTCTTTGATATGTATAATTATATAATTTAATTTATAAATTCTAAATTTAAATTTATATTTATCTTGTCAGTTTCTTAGTGGTGCCAATAAAACATAGTGTGATTTTTTTTTAGAATACAATACAGTTGTCGTAAGATTTATTAATTGTCATTTTGTTTTTGATACATTTTTATGGTTCTGCTAGACTAAACACTCACTTAATATGTTTCTCACTATACTGTCCATGACTTACATGGATGATTATACTGACAGTGTAATAAGCTCATAGCAGTTGCTACATTTTGGAATCAGGTGGCTGGCTTGGTCAGCTGCTTCCTCAGTTTTCCATTTGAAGATTTAAATTAATAATAATTAATATTATGTAAAATCGATTTTTCTGAACTTGCATCGTGCCATCATGTCATCTAAAACATTCCCGGAGTGTTTGCCTTTACTCTTTCAAGCATGTTTGAGAAGTCCTTTAATCTCCCGTGGCAGCCATTCAGCTGAGGGAAATGCCTGGGTGGACCTGGCCCCGCCTTCGAGAACAAAGCTCCTCCTTGGAACTGAAGCTTCCACCCTCACAGAGCGGCCCTCCTTCACGACTCCCCCACTCAGCTCCTTCAGACTAGCCAGCATCAATTAGCAAACACCTGATTTTACTGTGTTTCTTCTCTGTGCAACGCTGGTAAAAAAAAAAAAAAAAAAAAACATTGTCAAAAGGTTAGTAGAGGAGTAATGCTGTGATGACTTCCCGGAGGCGGAGTTTCAGAAAGAGCAGGAGTTTCTTAAAGAGATAGAGTCCCACTTTCAAGACAAATAATTTACAAAGTAACATTTATTTTAAATCACATTTGATATATGTAGCATTTTTACATCAACTGAAGGTAACACAGTTACTTGATTGTTCTATAAAATGGCACTTTGTGTCTGGAAAATGGATAATACTGCCCCTTTAAAAATGTGCTTCTGTAGCGGTTGTACTGAGTGGGCTCCTTTAGTTTCCACACAATTTTCTATGGCTATCTGATCACCAGCAATATTTTAAGGTATTTCTCTTGTATGTAGAGCAAATGTGTGATGCACCTTCTTTCAGCCAGCTGATCGGCAGTTTTCAACAATACACAAGGTGCAAAACTCCACAATTTCCACATAGGAACAGTACGACTGAAAGTTTTAGCCATTTTAAACCGTAACTTGTGATCTGAATAAATTCTGTGGTTGTCCATGTTCTTATCGTTCCAGTGGTTTTGTGGGCCATTAGTTGCATCACAGCCACAGGATTAAAGAACAGAGAGGCCCGTCTTTTGAGTGTTATTCTCAGGCGTAATCTGTAAAACTTTTTTTTTTTTAAAAAGTGCCAATTTTCACCTTTTATTTTTTGAGTAATGGCCAGTTGGGAGTTCAGCTCATTTAAGGCTGATCGGTGAGATCAAAGCCCCGCTTTGAAAACGTAAAACCTTGTCGCATTTTAAATTCTCTGCACACAAGCCGAGTCTCGTTTCCGGCAGCCAGTTGAAAAACTTTGCTTAGACCTCAGAGGTGAAGGGTGTCATGTTGTAATTCAGCTGTTCCAGAGGCAGCCCTCATAGATTTTGCGTCGTAAAACAAAACGCGGGGCAGTAAAAGTGCCACATGACGGTAAACGAAGTTAAATATGCTTTTTGCTTCTCCCAAAGCAGCCCTGCTTAGAACACAAAGGTCAGTCCTCACGATTTCTGGAAAGAGAGGGAGAAAGAGAGAGATGTTGTAAGTGCAAAAACTTTTTAATGCCACAAATTGACTGCAGAGGAACAGGAAGGAAGTTTCCCCTCAGCAACAAGCAGAAAGTTCATCTGAGAAATGATCTGCTGTATAAAACCCCAGTGTCATTTTTATTTTACAAAAAAAAAAAAAATTCATTCTCTAACGTCTCAAAAACATCTCAAACAGAACGCCTCCTGTTCATACCTCAAGAAAAACATGGTTATAATGCTCCACAATTTATCGGCTTTCTGAGTCTCCTGTGCATCCAGTCCTAAAGTGATGAAAAGTCCGATATCATGGATGTTTTCTTCATCCTCTCTCTGTTCATGCTCCTGGCTCTTCCTGAGCCCTCAATATTAATGTAAACATGAAATAGCTTCATATTTTTAAACAGCACGGCCTTCTACATGCAGTATTTATTTCTCCCGGTTCTTGCCAACCAGTGGATGCTCTCACACGCTGAGACTGGGCGGTAAACAAACATCCACATCGGTCCGACATTAATAAAAAGCCGCAAAGATGTGTATATTTCCACACACGGGCGATGATTGTAGAATTGGGCTTAGCGCTAATACTGGACCAAAACCAGTTGGATACAACTTCTGCCCTTTAACATGAATCTTACCAGACACTTTTAAAACAAAAGCTCCTCTTTTTCATATGTGTGATCTACGTTTAAGGCTAAAAAATAGTGCATTAGCATAAGAAAAAGGTTCAAAAATATATTAATTGACAGCCACTGAGGCCAAGCCAATGCTTTAAGCCACAGAGGTGGTACCACGTAAAGCCGACGCTGGTTACTTTGTCATCTGAATTAAAGTCAGAGTCATCTTTGATCGTTGTGCAGGTCGTCCATTTATTGATGCCAGAAATGTACTTTTTCCAGTGATCCATCCATCAAAACACCCGTTGACAGCTTCTGGCGTTCAGCAGTCTAAAAACTGTTTCCCCCATTCGGGTGGAACGCCTGACTTCACCAACAAAGGTTCCTACCAAAAGGCCCGCATGTGACCCATGTGACAAAATACCCATTTCACACACGTGTTCATTCTTAATCTGCTCCTTCAACCACTATGAACTTTCAAAATAAGTCTTATGAACGTCTTTTTTTGAAAAAGGGTTGAAGGGAGCGAGAAGGTCGGAATCGGGTCGCTCCGGCTGCAGTGGAAAAAGTCCTGGATATTTGTCCCTATGCGAGTGACATTTGGGAAAAAAAAAAATAATTAAAGGTCCTAGTGTTATTACCATAATTGCCCTTTTGGATGAATGAATTGGGTTTTTTTTATTTGAACTGAATTTGAAACTTTAAACCTACCTGTATGTGAACATACCGTCATTTATACTTAATTATTTGTTTTTCGGTTTACTCTGCAGAGCAACGGGAGACGTTTGGGAGACCCAGGAGGAGCTCAGAGGAGGCCTGCTGCTCGGCCATGTTGAGAGGAGCCAGATGAGGCGGCGCAGTCATCCAGGAAGGAAGCCTCCGGTGTGACTCCATTAAAGGTCTACCGGGCATGACCTGCTGGGCACATGATTATGGAGGAGGCTGGATGGGGTCTGCAAGCTGGAGCAAACGACCAAGGTCAAACATCCTAACAGGAAACCGAAAACGAGTGACAGTGCAACCAGAAATGAATGAAAAGAAACATTAAATCAGATTTTTTCTTTTCTTTTTTTTTTTTTTAATCTCTGTTCGAAGTCAAATCAGATCAACTTCTTTCTTTTTTAGGTCGGTTAGAAATACCAAAATCCTTCTATTTGCTAGACGTCACTAAGGGAGAAATAATATGTCAAGAGATTTGTCTATTATATGTCTACTAATGTCAAGACTAATGTTTTTACACTCAGAACGATTACTGTCTCTTTAAGCCGTGACGGAAAGCCCACATGATGTCAAGAAACATTTAGCTTCAGTGTTTCAGCGTCTCTGCAGTTTCCTGGAAGTTTATCCTAGATTTGTAGAGGCTAAATACCGAATGATGCTTCTGATCTCATGGTGTTGGAAACGTCTGATGAAGTCGACTGACACAAGTGGGTGAACTGGAGGCGCGTCTGTGGATGTATTTCAAGGTTCACTGCTTTCTTGTTTGACACATTTGGAAAGTCAAAGGAAATCAGCCAGGATATCAGGAAGTAAACTGACATCCTGGACAGGTGTGATTCATCCTGGGGAACTATTTCCAGATGCTTGAAGGAGCTGCTTTCATCTGTTTAAACAACTGTAAGTAAGAATAGATGAGAATGTCCAAACATGTCAGGACGGAGACAGGTTCTGTGTCTTGGTCCAAAATGTGGAAACTGACCACAGAACAAAAATGAAAAAATATTGCGACGATGCTGCTGAACCTGGTAAGAGCAACATTTGCAAAACGTTGTCGATATTCGATTAATGTAAAAACTAAAAAAAATATTTAAAAAAACAAATTCGCAATTATGATGTTTCCATTAAATAAGAAACGCAATTAAAATCACAGGCCATCAGCCTCTACCTACTTCCCGCCATCTTGCAAGTAGTAACAGCTGGTTGTCGTTGTTAGGGGGGAAGAATGTGTCCATTGCAGTTTTATGAGATAGACCAATTTCGATATGGCCAAAAAAAAAAACAATCTCATCATGTTTTGTCATGTATCCATTAAGCCAATTTGTTTTGTAAATGTCAAATTACGCAATTACACGGTCAGTGGAAACGCAGCTACTGAAAAGGAAAGCCAGATTTCAGTTTGCAAACGCACACAGGAAGAAAGAGCTTCATTTCTGGAAACATCTCTTGTGGTCCAACAAAACGGAATTTGAACTATTATTTTATTTATACATTTGCAATTTATTATCAAATAAATAACAGGTGGGGGAAAAAAAACTTCACTTTTGTAAGAGATTTTATTTTTGCTTATGCTGTGATCAAATTTATAACTTGTTAGATAAATGGATAACAAGTTATAAATTTGACAGTCGTCTAAATTAATGTTTTGATTGTTTATTCTATGTTACATGACTTTGTGTTTTTATGTTTGTTATGATGTAAAGCACTTTGAAATGCCTTGCTGCTGAAATCTGCTATACAAATAAATTTGATTGATTGGATTGATTGATTGAATGTATCGCGGTTTCGTATCGAACGATGAGGGACGATTAAAGCGTCCATGATATTGGTGTTTTCCCTGCAGACAAAGCCTCCATTACAGCAGTAACCCCTCGCTCAGGAACATCATGTTTACTTTCAGCAGACATGCCACTGTCGGTCCTCCATCAGCTGACTGACTGCTGTGTGTTTTCGGGAACTCTGAGCTCCCAAAGCGTCTCATCATCCAGTTGGGGCGCGTGCGGTGTTCTGATCGTGACAACATCCTGTCACGCGCTCAATCAAGCCCTGTTATTTTGAAAGCCGCACCTGGGATTTGATGTGTTTTTTTTTGTTTTTTTTTTAAGTACATCCCGTGAGTTGTTGTTACAGGTTCCAGTCTCCTCGGCGATAACAGTCATTTCCCTGAGGCTTTGTTGACAGTCCTCGCAGTGACTCTTGTCTTTCAGCTCACTCTGGAGAGCTGCATTCCAGCGTTGCATTGATAAATATTTCATATTATATCAGCCCGAGAGACTCCGAGAGAAGCAAACGATGCGAGTGATGGGCGGAGGGAGAGTTCCGCCCTCTGACGTCAGCCCGGCTCTGGTTTTGATGTTTTCAGCTCATTATATCGCGGTTTTATCGTGCGTCTTCAGGGGGTTTGGAGTCTTTCGGGGTTTTTTTTGTTTGTTTGTTTTTATTCTATTATTTTGGTGGGGGGAGTTGCAACAGGCAGAAAGGCTGTGTGTTATATGACCTAGACAGAAATTATAGTGAGAAATTAATGACAAAATAAATATTCTGAATATTTTTGATTTAGATTATATTCATAAGGTCAGTATCGGTCGCTCTGTAGTTTGCTTATCGTTTTTCTTTAGTGTGTTTTCATCGAGGATTTCAGTGGAAAATATGATCAATGGCTTTATGTATATTTTCATGTTTATTTAAAAATGTTCCAGTTTGATAACTGGAGAAACAACATAACGAGTATTCCTTACAGCTTTCTGCAGATTTGATCTCTTGTGTGTTTTGTTTCCAACAGTGAAAAGCTTATTGACAAAAACAACAAACAAACCGCGATTTAAAATCAAAGTGTGTTGGACCTGGGGTGTTTCTGTGCCTGAATGATTGTTGTGCTGCCCCCTAGTGGACAGAAACACGAAGCGCTGCTGGATTAAACGAGCAATTTTTTACATTCTAGAAAGAATTTCATGGGCCCGTCCCACACGCTCACAAATGTGAAATGTAAACATGATATCTTTTTAAATCAGTGAAGATATAATTTTTAAAATTTTTTTTTTTATCCAACATTTTAAGAATCTCTCTGAGGGGGCTGAAGACCTTCCTCTGCCTCTGGAGACGGAGCCAAATGCAGGCATGTTCTCCACTCATTAGTCATCATGATTGACTGCAGCTGATATTTTCTCTTTGCCAGCATTAAAAATGATTTGTTCAGCTGCACACAGAGTGCAGAAACCTTCTAGGAAGGAGCGAACATGATGTGGGGATTTCACCTGAAGCCATTTCTTAATAGACCAGCAGTTCCAACAAGTGTGAACGAGAACAAACGGTTCAAAGTGGGATCCACACACCTCCAGCTGCTCCAAACAAATCCACCAGACGCACACCTACGGTTTATGTTCAGATGCCTTTTTTTTTTTTTTTGTTATTGTTGTTCACCATGTGCCACCTCCAAAACTCAAAGTTTTCAAGAACGATTTGGGTCTGCGTTTGTGAATCATTTTACATGTCCGGGTTTGCGTGAGCGTCCTATGTAAATACATGCTAACGAGTAAAACCTGAGCACACACACTTCCACGGCCATCCAGCACACATCCTGTTGGGGGAGGAGACTATCAAAATCAATGCACACAAAAGTCATAATATCATCTCATCTCTATCAGATGAGATATCAGCTCATCTCTGTGGATCTGTGTCATTCAGCCACGTAGTCTGCTGGCCACATGGCTGAACCACACAAAAATCCCCTAAACCCACTCAGATTGTAGCATAAATATTAGTGGTGGTACTTAAACTGCCCTTAGAGGTATTCTGGAGACATTATCCGAATGGCAAATTTAATAAAATCAACAGGAATGTAGAGTTACAAAGCACCAGCAGCTTACAATTTAACTACAGAGTATAAGAAGTTGGATTTTAAAGGGGCGGTTTTGTATGCTTTCCAGGCAGATACCACCGAAATTTTAGAACTTCAGTGGTTCTAAAAATGCTGGATGTGTCAACTTCAAATAAATGTTGCTTTTCCTAATTTAACGCCTCAAAATTGGGCCTCTGTCTCTTTAAAAACTCCTGCTCTTTCTGAAGCTCTGCCTTCCTGAAGTCACTACAACATGGCTCCTCCATTAACCCTTGAACAACGCTTTTACCAGCGTTGCATTGAGACGTAGCTTCTATGATGAGCTCAGCAGACGATCAGATCCACCAGGCGTTTGCTAATTGCTGCTGGCTAGTCTGAAGGAACCGAGTGGGGGAGGGATGCTCTTTAATCCAGAAGTTCTGCTTGGAAACTTCAGCTCCTTGAATGCGGCGCCAGATCCACCAGGGTGTTTCCCACACCGAATGGTTGCCATGGGAGATTAGAGGATTACTAAAACATTAAAATTAATATTGAATCATGTCTAAATAAGATCTGCATCCAGCCTCTACTATTGATCTCAGGTCTGATGCGACTGCTCTGTCAGCCAGTGAAGAAGTTGGTTGCTATGGAGACTGAATGCAGGCTGGAGAACAAACATTACCGGGGGTTTTTTCTCCCTCTTTTGGCCGAGCGAATGCTTCGTCCCATGGTCATAGCAGGTATTTACTAACACAAAGGAAACAGGACCTTCATTCATAATACACTTTTGTAACACACATTCTAGTCATTGCCGTCTGTCTCTTCAGCAGTGGAGTCTTGTGCAGTGCATTATATAAAAGCCATGACAGACAACAATGACTTTGAATATATAAAAAGGGAAATAAATTGACCAAACAATCAAGAGGTCATTCCTCAGTTTTTCACGTTACTGTTTTGCTTCAACGCTGCAGATTCGGATTGTGTCAAATAACACAAACGAGGATCTCTGTTGTGCAAAAATGATGTCATGACACCCCATTTATCTGGAGCGAAACAAAACCTTAGAAAACAACCAAACCAACAAAACAAGACAAAAAAAAAAAAAAAAAAAAGCAGCTAGCCGCCAGCTGATGTGTTTATCTCTTTCCGCCTGCTGCTCATGCGTTTGAATCAAGCTGCAGAAAAACAAGAATCACCAGGATGGGCAGTGTGTGTGTGTGGGGGGGAGGGGGGTGAGTGGGGGTGTGTGTGTGTGTGCGTGTGTGGGTGGGGGTGTGTGTGTGTGTGTGTGTATGTGAAAAGAGGCCCGTAGTGTTTACTGTGGCTAGAAAATCCGCCTCCTGAATCCGGCCCTGCGACTCTTGTTTCCGTGTGTTTGCTTTCTTTGTTTTTCTTGTATCGTTTTTTTTTTTTTTTTGCCAGCTCCATTGACACACACACACACACACCCCCCACACACACCCACACACCCACCTACACACACACACACACACACACACACACAGCTGCCAGCCAGGAGAGAAACACATGCAAATTTATGTCAAGTAACACAAACAATTTTCAGTGTGTGGGGACAAATTTGAATAAAGTCGATGAACATTTTTGATGTGGATTTTTATATGTAAGGGCTGCAGTGTAAGCTTCTGTGTTGTTTTGGATAGAACCATTCATTTCCATCCAAAACAACGACAACACTCAATAAGTAAAAAAACAAAAAAAGAGCCAAAAACAAAAAGCGTATGGATGTAAAAACTGGGGTTTTAACCAGCGAAGCATCACAAAGGTTAGATTAGATCTTTTGCAATGTGATGTGAAATGTACAAAAATATAGATCCCAGTCTGTTACCGAACGCCTCATCATTCACCCAAACATGGCAAGGATTCATGTCAGAAAAAGCTTTCTACATCCAGCTCATGCTTCCATAATCGGCGTAGAGGAGAGACGCCGTCGTCTTGTCAACTCCTGTAAACCAGCAGCACTGATCTTTTGTGAACATCTCTGTGGTCAACTTGAACCTTCAAAATCACATTTGAACCTGTTCAGTCTGCAATTTGGTGTTGCACCTCTTGACATTGGGCTGAATTTGTTGCATCGCCCCCTGCTGGAAAGACAAATGGTGACTGTCATTTGCTTTTGACAAGTAGCGCTTTGGTGCCAGCCTATGCTGTGCTTTGTCCAGCTATTGAGAACTGATTTCATCCTGGGGGGTGAACTGTGTTGAGATTTTTTTGTTGTTGTTTTAAGGTTTATTTTGGCTCTAGTGGTACGACAGGAAAGTAGGTGAACAGAGAGAGAGGAAAGATGGGCAGCAAAGGTCGCCAGGCCGGGAATCGAACCTGTGGCAGCCGCATCGAGGACTAAGGATTCCTTATGTGGGGAGTTCTTACATTTTAAATTTTACCCAATTGCTGATGTTTGGCCTTAATCTTTAATACGGCAGTTCGATTCAATGAAGCTCATGAAATTGCCTACGACTGTGGACGACCGTCGTCCCCTGCAAAGACAGGAGTACCGACCCAAACGAGCCGGCTTCGTTCGGTTCCACCGCTGCCATTGTTGAAAGATCCGGCAGATTGAAATTTTAAAACAGCGCAGAAAATCAACGTCACCGTTCACTATGTCCGCTTCTGTTCACTGATTGGCCCGTTTGAAATGCTACCGGAGACAATCCATGTTAATTGGAGAAGGAGCCCCGGAAAGAGATCAGAATCGATCAGATGTTGGTGCTATTTTTATTTTTATTTTTTATTTGTTCACTCTGCATTCGTTTTCATGCATCAAGCTTGGTGTAGAATTTGTTTTTGCAAACCAAACCGAGCTAAATGAAGCTCGTTATCATCAAGAAAATGGCAATGAACTAAGTTTGTTTCTCAATGTCAATTCCTTCAAATCTCAGTTTAAAGCCAGTGGTGTGGTAAGCAGAAACGTCTGATTCAAAGACACTCCTGTGTAGTTTAGTGCCCATCTTAAACTACACGGCCCTCCTTTTGCTCTCTCTATATCTGTGTTGTGAGGTTTTCAGAGAAAGTGCCTGAGAATCCGAGCTCTTGCCTACAATCCATCAACATCTGCTCAGTGAGCGGCAACAGCAATCTCCCGTGGTAGAGAAATTCAGATGCAGACGTTTCTGGCACTGTTCTCACCCATTGTGCGTTATGTAAATGTTGGGTGAATAATGCATGACTCCGAAACAAACTCCGTGTGCAGCTTGTCCACAAGCCCGCAGGCCGACAGAAGCTCACCGTTCCCTCACCAGCATCCTGATTTCAGAAAGAGACAGTCTAAATGATCACCTGAAGGAGAATGGAACGCTTTGGGGCGTGAGCTTTGTACTCTGTACTCGAAAGAAACCAAAGTCTCTCTCAAGGAAAGAGAGGCTTGCTTGCAATTTTCGGTGTTAAGGTTTTCCGTCTCCACAACTCTGACAGCTGAGAGTGTAAAAACAGTGATCCCAGAGGGAGTTTTTGTGTTATAAGCGCAGTGAAGCAGACTGAATCATAACATTATAAACTATTGTGTTATGTACCACAAGGCGGCCATTTATATTGTGGAAATGGTGAGTCATAATGTGCCATTGTCTCTGTAAGGAACAACATTTATGAAGTGTCCAAAAGAATCTAAAATATTCAAAGATTCAAGGAGCATAAACTCTTTCAGAAGACACTATGTCACACAAAATAGTCCAATAACGTATTTTTTTTAAAGTTTGGTATTGCAGCTGTTTGTGATGATCAGACTATCATCTCTTAATGCATTGACTGGTTTTCCAGTCGTTTGTCAAAGTGAAGTACGTCAACTAAATAGAACTGAAACCATAACAAATTGTCCAGGTCAGAATGAATTACATTAAAGAATAATGTAAGTGTACAAAGTAACGCCTGGGTTTTAGGTACTTTACATTTTTAAATGTGATATTTTGATAAGAATAGAAAGAGGCTTACTACAGTAAGTTTCATATTTTCTTTCATACTTTGAGCATCCAAACGACAAAATGAAGAGAGAAGAAAGCCAGCCTTTTCTTTCTTTTTTTTTTTTTTTTTTCCTCTGGTAAATAATTTGAGGTTTTTCCACAGCTTTTGAATTAACTCACATGGCCAAAATAAATGGGAATCAGTTTCTGGGCTATCAGAACAAAGTAGGTGAAAAACCATGTCAAAATGAAACTTTAGCTGTGAAAAATCAACGTCAGGGGGAAAAAAAAGTCTCAGCACTCTTCGGTAAGTAAGGCTTATAGGGTTTAAAAACCACAAAATGCCTGTAAAATACTTCATACGTGCAGAGACTAAATTTTGTAATTAAAAAGCCTTTTAGAATGAATTAGCTAAACCTCATGAAAACCCTTTTCTGCTTGACTCTGTCTCCCTCTAGTGGAGACTGAAGAGACGCTCACTATTTGTTTATCTGTCTTCAAATGTTTCATCATAATTTGGTTATATTATCATCTCTCACGTCTTCCAGGTTGTCACTGGTTTAAAAAAATATTTCATACCAAGAGATGATAAATCCTGAGATACATCATGTCACCTGGTTAAGTTTGGACTTTTTCTTGTTCATTAACTGCGTAAAACTTTTGGAACATTTTTCGTGGGCTCAGTGGTGTGTTAGTTATATTCTAATTTAAATAGATGTTTCAAAAATGAATCTGTTTCCCAGACAGTTTCCTGTTTTTAAAAAAAAAAAAAATTTTATCGTCTGCTCCCTCTGGCTGAGGGATGAGGATGTTGTTGTAAAACTGGCCACAAGGGGACAGTAGAGTCGCATGTTTTCATGCTTTCCAAGAATAAGCAAAGAGCTCTAAATCTAAATCTGTAACTTGTGCGACTGAGGAAACCTGAGAACATTGGCCGAGATTTAAAAAAATATCTGGTTTGGTTTTGAAAGCTGAACTTTTGTCTCAGTGCAATGATTAAATTATTCAGCGAGGAAAGTGTTTACCGTCACGCCTCGGCCAGGCTGCTCTGCGCCCCCCAGTGGCTCAATGAGGGCTTTACAGCCATTAAGCCCTGTTTTAGACCAACAATGTCGGACGCTGGGTGTTGGTCAGACACATGAAGCGATGAGCATGCAGGAAGTGTCACCACGAATGTGGTGATGTGTCTGATTTCATCATTCTGTTTATTTTAGCAGGGATGAGTAAGAGTTGTGGGGTTTGTCAGAATGATATAAAAAGAAAATCGTCGAGGTCCCGCGCTCAGAGGTTGACCCTTACATGGAGGCTTCTGCCGTGATGATCAACAACCCACCATCCTGTCAATTAACGATCAAATAAAGGCAACTAGAGCTCCTAAAATGCTACTGGACCCCATGAAGGGTCTGGCTACCCTGTAATTCCTGTTATTCTGATGTTCTGTGTTCGTAGAGAAGAAACAGAACAACACAAACTGCGGATCGATGGGATGGATTTGGCACCCCGGGCTCTAACAAAGTGTCAGGAGAGATGTTCTTGTCTTCCCAGGAAGAACACACTGGCAGTCCTGTAGTCTGCCTGCATGAGCTGCTGTCAGACACAATAGCTGCTTGTAGGTTGCATCATCACTTAATTGTGACCCGAGAGACACCCTTTTTTCAGGCAGGCAGCTTCGCGGAGGCAACCGCATGTGTGTGGAGTTGCGTGTGTGTGTGTGTGTGTGTGTGTGTGTGTGTTAGCAAAAACCCACTGCCCCTGCTGTTGCTGAGTCTACCGCTGCTGCAATCACCTGCAATCCTTTCAACGCCTCGCTGCTCCATCCGGTTGCCTAGAGACGGGGGTCGCCTGGGCCACCCGGTTTATGATACTGATGAGGAGGAAGACGCAGACGGAGATGCAAAGCAGGGTGGGTTTGAGAAAAGGAAGAGAGCAAAGGGCCTTATTGAAGGTGCAGGCAGGGGTAGGTGGTGGTACTCATCTGATCAATGTGGGGTCAAAGGTGAAATCACCTGCTACAACCATCTGGTTGCATTGGATTTAAACTGGATACTACATTTTATTCACAGTTGCTCGCAAAACTATTTGTGTTTCTTGAACTTTTTTAATGTTTTAATGCAACGCACCATTTTACATGTGATGGACCGACTCTAATTAGTGCATTAAAATGGTTGTAAAATTGTAAATGTTAATTTTTTTTTTTTAGGTTTTGCAAATACAAATGTAAGAAGAGCCAAAGTCCAGACCGAGTCGTGCTCAAAATGATTGGAGTCCAACGTCAATCACTAGTTTTGGACAGCAATTATATTTCAACAAAGTGGTTGTGTTTGTATTTATTCACCTGCTACCACTTAAACATTTCATTGGTTCTGTTCAATTGAATCATTAATTGAGTTCAAAGGCGAGTGATCTTCACCGAGAGCGATCGATTGTTCTGTGAACAAATCGGTTGGGCTTTATTGTCAAGACGTTTGTTGGAAAGTCGTGAAAATCTTAGGTTGCTCCACTAACATGGACGCCCAAAGTACAGAAGAAAGTGGAGAAAATGGAACAGAAAACGACAGGAGCAGTTCCGGGGTGAAGTTTCACAAGAGAGCTGGTGGAACATTAAAGGACTAACATTAGAGCTTTTTTTTTTTTTCATTATATATATCTTTTGAAAATTCTGTTTAGTTAGGTTGGCTTAAATTTAGCATTTTCAAAGATGGGCCCAGTGGGGACTATTTTTTTTTAATTTCATAGAGGAAAACTGCTTCTTAAAGACTCAACAATTATGCTTAAAACATGCCTGACACCAGTCAGAGACGGGTGGATTTATCCGTAGAACTGTTCAGAGCTTCCAGCTCCATAAAAACACTGAAAGCCGAGTTTCAATGATTTGCTCTCTGCTTCCAGTTATGGTAAGAAGAATGTTTCTTTTTTCCGCCGTGTGATGGATTTGACGCTGAGCGTGAAGGGAGGATGTCAGAGGACATGTTGCTGAGCTGTCACAGCTGACGGCTGATTGCTCACCTTTGCGCCGTGCTGTCAGGGAGGCGGGATGGTGCTGAGACACGCTAACTGATTTCATCCCTCAGGAGCATCATTTCATCAGACTTGTGTTTTCAACACTTGTCTGATGACAGCCTTACAGCAGTTTGTATGCACACACACACACACATACACACACACCCACACCCCCCCCACACACACACACACACCCCCACACACACAAACACACACACCCCTACACACACACACACACACACACACATGTTTGCACTGCTATATTTGCGGGGACTTTCCATTGGCTTCCATTCATTTCTACAGCCTAAACCTTACCCTGACCCTTATCCTAACCCTAACCATTACATACCTAACCCTAACCAAAACTCAATTCACACCTTAGTCCTAAACCTGACCCCTGACCCAAAAACAGTGTTTCCCCTTGTGGGGACCAGGCCTCAGTCCCCACAAAGAGCAGTGGGTCCCCACAACGTAGCATGTGTCAGGAAAATGGTCCCCACAAGGTATTAGAAACAATACCTTGGTTAGTTGCTCATTTGGCCTTGGGAATACAGTAAGCAGAGACAAATAATAAATCCCAGAATTTGTCTGGCATCCAGTTAGTTTTAGTCAGGCTCTCCTTGTCCATCATTTCCTGGATGATCTGTCCAGCTGTGTCTTTATTGATGTTATAAAATAGCTTACAATTAAGTATTGACAAAGATCAATGTTGTTTTCACAGCGTTGTTGTTAGCAGATGCTGAAAGTAACTAAAAAGTTACTTTTAATATAACTTAGTTACTTTCCAAATCAAGTAGTCAGTAATCTAGGTTGCTTTTCAAGGAGTAATCAGTAATCCGATTAAAGTTACTTTTTCAAAGTAACTATGCCATCACTGATTATACCGGGTGCAAGCCAGACACCCCATCACAACTTACATTCCTGTAAGAAAATTTTTTTTTCAAAAATTAAGTATTAACTTCCCCATCACATATTGATGTGCCCCTGGGCAAAGCATTAGTGTGATTGGGTGAATGTAGCTTTACTTAGAAGTGGACGGTTTGATTGTCTATTTACATTTTTAATGAGGCTCCATTGTGTTAAACAGGCTTTTTTTTTTTCCAAATTATCTGTAAACATCCTGGAAATTTTACTCAAGGTCATATTTTGTGAATCACAGCAGTCCAGGCCAATCTGACTTTTTTTTTTTAATTTAACCTCTGCATTAAATCTCCTTACACAAACACATTAATAGTTCACCTTCAGACTTTGCCAACCTTTTTAATCAGGACGATTAAGAAAACGCAAGGTTAATCGTACTGTGACAAATTTTATTGACTGAACAATGTAGCTACAATCAATTTGCTACCAACAAACTTCAAGCTACATGATGCTACCATGAGAAGCCGAGCACGTCACATTGATCAAAGTGTTCTGAGTCTCGTCAAAAGGCAGCCCCAAACTATAAATGCACATAAAAACAAAAAACAAGACAAAAGCATAAATAGCAACGCAATAAATATATCAACAGCACAACACAAACTGCACCAGAAGTCGATGTTTCCATCATGCTTTACATGTATATTTGTTCTCAAAACACTTTGTAACGTAAAGCTCTGCTTTCTGATGACATCATCACTCTCTACTTAAACCTCAAGATTCACCACTGTGGTTTCTGCACGTGTAGAAAAAACAAGTAGAAACTCTTCAAGCCAATGGTAAAAAATAAAGGACAAAAAGCTCCACAGAGCATTAGCTGGTTACATTACTAGGTCAGTATATAAGGCATACAAAAAAAAAACGACATTCCGCACATTAATGCTGAGGTTAACATGAGAAAGTGTCAGTCAGTGCAACAGTTACACAATGTATAAAAAAACCTCTTGAGGTACAAAGTTGTTCAACTTGACACCGAACATTTAAAATGGCCTAACATCAAACTTTCTAATTGGCCTAAAAAAATAATAATAATAAAAAAAAAAAAATCACTGTTGCATTGCAACCAATCACAATTTTTTTTTTCATCCACAGAAGAAATGAAACATTCAGGACCCCTTCGTCTGATTCAAGGCACTGTCCAGGTACGCCCGCATCTTCTCCCTGTGAGGCTGGGTGAGGCAGTAGCCCACGGGCCGCTCCGTGTCCGCGATCCGCCTCCGGAAGCGGTCGCGGTCTCTCGCCAGTTCCTCCCAGTGACCCTTACGGGACGCCTGGCGGGCGAAGGGCCAGGTCCGCATGACGTGGACTTGGACGAGAGGAGAAAATTGCACCTGAAACAAAAAAGAACAGAGAATTTTTTTTTTTTTTACTTCTTTTAGTTAGAGAACTTCATTAAAAATTTAGTTTTTTTCAAGTCGCACCAATCTAGAGATGGGGCGATTTTCCCTTGATTTAGTGTCGATCATTCTAGATGGTGCCCGATAGTTTAAAAAGAAGCAGCACGTTTTTCTTCTCATTTTTGTTATAGTCCTCAGAAGCAAATAAAGAGAGCCAGCGGGTTATGTATTAAAATAGAAACATTACAAACTGTAAGTATTTTGACTTTGACTAGCTCTGCATATTCTGGTTTTGCAGCACTGCTGAAACTTGACCTAGCCGGCGCCACAGTCAAATTCTCCTGACTCGCTGGAGTCGCATGACCAGGATTAGTCATGACGACCGGAGGCGTTGCTAATCGACAAAAACAAACAGCTCAGCTGAGCCCACAGCGGCTGAGCATGTGTCACTGAAACAGGAAAGACTCTTATCTCTCCCTTTCAGTCACTGAGAGCAGACACTCCCTCTGTCCAGTTAAACTTACACTCTGTATAATACGTGACACGAGTGTTACATTTTAAAAAATCTTCAAGGGGTCATAAAGGGCATTTCTTTCTACTCCTTGAGTTCCCCATCTGTCTTAAATCTTAATTGAAATAATAAAGTTTATGAACCTTCTTTTGCTTGGTGCCGGCCTTGTTTTCCGTTTTTCCCTCAGCAGGTGACCGAGACGTCGGCCCGGGTCTCTTCCACGGCACCAGTCTTTTGTCCTGATGGCGGTGCGGCTTGAACTTTCTGTCCGGCAGAGCAGGTTTGGATGTTTTTATCGGCGTCCTGTTCTTTGTGGACGGATTTGGATCGATGGGTTTGAACGACGGCGAGGTGCTCTGGAGGCAAGCCTTGAAGTTCAGCGGGTGATAGGGGTCGTCCTTTTGGCCGAGAGATTCCCAGATCAGCTCTTCGTTGTCGTCGTCCTCTGACGGAGGACGACTGCTTTGCCTCTCTGTCTCGGTTTTGGGAGGAGGTGCAGGGAGTGAGGCTTGTTTACACGCTGAGGGGGGTTTGGTCTTGAGAGAGTGGCTGCTGGTTGTGCTGGCAGTGAAGTATAAGGGGTTGTACGGATCTTCTGGAGTGCTGAAGAACTCCCAGAGCTTGTCGCTTTCCTCCTTGTCGACGTCGGGGCTGGAACACTCGGAGCCGGCCCAGCTGCTCCAGCTGCTCTCGCTGTCAGAGCGACACACCCACGCATTCAGCCGTGGCGGCCCCGTCGTCTCCTCGCCGGCCTTCAGGTCTGCGTCGCCGCAGGTTTTGACGTCAGGTTTACTTCTCCCCATGTCAGAGTTGGTCGAGATGCAGGCGGAGAAAAAGAAGGGATTGTACGGATCGCTGGATCGCGACAGAGACTCCCAAAGCTCCTTACTCTCTTCGCTCTCGAACTCCACGACGTTGGGCTCTTCCTCGCTGCTCCACTGAGAGCTTCTGTCCTCCTCTGAAGTCTCCTGTTTGGAAGCTCTCTCTTTGGATTTGAAAGCTTTGTCGCAACTTCTGAGGCAGGCGTCGGTGGAACTACACCCGTCGCTGGACACAAAGATGTTCCAGTCGCCGGGGAAGCCCATTTTCCAGGTGGACTGGTGTCCAAGCAGGAGGCCGTCGTCAGCGCCGCCCGTCCTGGACACAAAGTCGTCGACCAGGCCGCAGCAGAGGTCGTCGGCGCGCAGGCTGGAGAGCAGGGCCTCGGCAGTGGCCTTCCCGGCGAACGGGTCGCCGACGTCGGCGCAGAAGTTGGAGAGGGGGTTGGAGCCGCCGACCATGACGCCGTTTTCGCCGTCGAACAGGGATGAGAACAGGAAGGATTCAGGAGCGTTGGAGGCCGTGCCCATGTGCTGGATGTGCTCTCCCGTTTCGTCTGTGATTCTGACGTGGACCTCAAACCTGAACATCTGGAAAACTGGAGAAGAGGAGAAAAATATGAGTATCTAAATAAATCCAGGAGTAAGAATTAGATTATGTGGAAGTTAACATCACTTTGTAATACTTTACATTTTTACATCACAGCTTTTTCCAGTCATGTCTAATTACATAAATCTCTCTATGTGTATTCTAATTTTATTATGGAAATTACACAACACTAATTATTTATTTTTTTACTGTTTCCTGGTATGTTGACTTCCAGCAGAGAAATCTACTAGTTTATAAGAATCAACAGCTGAATTGTAGATCAGCATTAGCTTACATGCCACTAAACATGACTTTATATTGTGTCTTCTTGAATATGGACCTAAACTGAATTAATTACTTTCTTCTTCCAAATGATAAAAAATCCATACACCACTAGACTGAATATATGTTGCACATTTTTCAGTATTAAGAAAAAAAAAAAATTATTCGAATGTCAAAAATATTTTCCTGCCACATTAAATTCACTAAATGTGGGGAAAATGTATTTAAAAAAAACAAAAAACTTACACAACGTGAAAGAATATTTCGTGTATAATTCAGACAAAAGAAAACCTTCAGTTTACTCAAATTTCAAACATGTTTCCTTGTCGCTAAATTTGAGAAAATGTATCAAATGAAGAAAATAAAGAAAAAGCGCCTGTCACATTGCCTGATTCTTACCTGAAATAAAAGTGTAATAGATGACCTGAACCAGCAACCGAAGCTGTTCCCACAGCACGGTGAGTATCTGTTTTGTCCAGGGAAGAAGCGCCATCCCCCCGCCGCCGAACCTCTCCATGGCCGTCCGCTCTGAGCCGCTCGCGACTGTAGGAGCCATTTTCTCCCCCGCTTCTTTCTTCTTACGGCCACCGTCACTGAAAATGTCCTCACGTATTCTGGTATTCCTCGTCCAAAACCAACAGACTCCGCGTATGTGCCGGTGACAGATATGCGTTCGAGTGTTGTCGCTTCATTCTCTGGCTGGTTTTTGCCATTTTTTTTGCGCTCCTTCGTCAAATTCGCTCCAACAGGTACGCCATGTTTCTCGAGATGTTGTGTCTTCGTTGTAGTAGTAGGAGTGAGTGTCGAGTTGTTGCAACAGAGGACTTTAAATACACGCGGTGACGTCGTCACGTCTGGCAGTGGATTGGACAGCCCAACGGTCAATCAGGCTCAGAAAGCAGCTCGTGTCTACGTCACGTATGACTCATCGAAAGTGCCCGTAATTTCCACGGTAACCAGAAAAGTCCTCCGAGCAGCCCCTAATATTTATGTAGGCTAAAAACAAGATGACGTAAAGAAAAGGCAAGACTTACACACGAGTCAAAAACAAAATTCCCATCACTAGAAGCCGTTTCATTTCAGCTCACGCAAAAAACATGACTTGGAGCCAACACTGCTATAAACAGAAAACAACCACACAGAAATAATGAACCTTTATTGTGGGCTTAAGGGGGATATTTAAGCAACACAAAAAAAAGACAATCACATACTAATGAATTTAAATCGTTTTATTTATTCAAAATGGGTTGAGTTTATGCCACCAGAGCAGAAGCTGTAGAGGACTCACTGTAAAGAGAGAAAAAGATTACAATTAAAGATCCACACCACTTAAAAACTTATATTTACATGTTAACATATACAATAATTTTAGATAACATTACACACGATGACATATTGTGCTGCATGTCTATAAAAACAGCCATGCCTGTTTATTAGTTTAGGTCAAGACAAGAAAATGATTTCTATAATAGCCTTTGGCTTTAAGTTCAGCACCTCAAACACCAGATTTCCTCTCAAATAATAACATTTCAGTAAATTTTATACCACAGTTGCATCAGATAGTACAATTTTGCATCTAAAAGGTTTAATGTTTATTAATGTCAACAAATGCAAAAGTTTCCAATGATTTATTAATATTGCAGGACAACTCAATTTTATCAGTGAAATATCCTGCCTGCTTGTCTAGCAGGATATTGCTGGTTCTAAAAATGCCACTGACATGTTCTTTGTTAATTAAAACTTATTTTATTGCTTTGATTTAAAAAAAAGTAATTTATAGAGCAAGTCCATGCCATATTTATATAAAAAAATATATAGGTAGCTAGTTAACCACGAAAAAAAGAATGGTGTGTAGGTAAATTACACATGAAAACAAGCTAGCTTGAGCCAGACATAGCCTCCTTCGGCTGCAGACCCTTGGATTAGTCCCTCAGCTATAAAGACCACCAACATGAACTTAAATGTGTGAAGGGGACTGGCAGAGACGGCACCAAGTAGCCATTCTGCTAATTTACCTCCAGCTTTTTCTAGCACAACAGAAATATCACAACTCTTAACAGTGAAGAGCAGGACAATGAATTGTGCATTACCTCAGAGCATCTAATGCACTATAAATAAAAAACGGTTACATTTTCTTACCAGATGGGAGACTTAAAATTTTCAAGTTAATTTCACCAAATGTTCTCAAATATAGAGTCAACTCTTCAACTAAAGTAGGAATAAGGAATGTTTCAGTAAACAGGGAATACATACTACTTCCAGTTGGGGGCCAGTACTCTCTTGGTCTTGTAGTAACGGGCCAGCCTGTGGATCCTGCTCTCAATGAGAATCAGGCGGAACTTGGCATCCTTATCCTGCAAACGTCACAATGAATGTCAATTATAGCGGAAACCTTCAAAATTAAAAAGACAGACCTTAAAAAATTCAAAAATGAGCTTTAATGTTGTTTAATATCCAAAATTTGAACCTTTCTGTTTCTCTCCAAGTGCTTCCTGACCGCCACAGCCTTCTTGATGAGGTGGTACAGATCCTCAGGCAGGTCAGGGGCCAGACCCTTGGACTTCAGGATCCTCAAGATCTTGTTGCCGGTGACGAAACGCACCTGAGCAACACCGTGGGAATCCCTCAGGATCACACCTGAGCAGGGAAATGAAAAGCAAAGATGACTAGAAAGCCAGAAACTCCAACACAATGAAACTGAGTGAAGCAAAAATGAAAGGCTGGATTATCGTCACATTCCTGAAATAATGGCCTCAGTCATCTTTTGGCAAAAAAACATGAGCCATTATTTTAGGAAGGCGACATTATGTAAACAATGAGTGACAGAATTTCTAGATTAACAACTTTATATCTGAGCAAATAGCAATTTTAAAATACATCCAGAGATAAAGACAAATGGTTTTCAACACTCGGCTTTTAATTAATTTCATATCAAACATTTTGTCCTGGTTCTTATAATATTTGTTTCTGTGTAGTTAAATAATTTGATTAAGACAGAAAATCAGAAAATACTAAGAAATCAGCTACAATTTAACCAAGTTTTCTTGAAACTTTTCATTAAACCTGTTCATAAAAATATAAGAGACCATGAACTCCAAATATTTCTATATAGCAACTTAATTGTCAAATGTCAAACCAGATGCTAAATGATTTGAAGCAGAAATTAAATTTTTCTAGAAAAATAAAGTTTCCAGGCAGGCATCTCATTAAGCTCCTCTTTTTATGAACCACAGAAAGTCTGAAAACTTCAATCTACTCAGGACGAGTCATTGCAGTAATTATCAAACAATTATCAATAGATTGATATGACATATCGCAGTATGTTTCTCAGCCACATCGTTCAATGTCAGTATCAGCTGCAGTATATTCCCATTTTATTCTCTCCTGTTTGCTTCCATAACTTTTTTTTTTAAGCATTTATGTATTATTAATTAATATGAGCATCTGCTGCTGTGAAACTGTCCAACTGGCTAAATATTACATTAACATCTAGAACGCAAGTCTATAACTATATGAGCCAACAATTATTTCCCTCTAAGCAATTCTTTGTGATATGAATCTTTGGATATTTCATGCAGCTCTAGTAGGTATGTTATTGAGAATAGTGACATGAGTTTGTCACTTTTGTCTTTCCTCATTGGTGGGTTTGAGTTTAATGCAACAAGTGATTACTGTTCCATTACAAATAGTTCAAGGGATTCATACACAGAATTTAATTTCTTATCTTTTTTTTTTTTTTTTTTTTAAACAAAAAATTCCCATTGTTGTTTGCTCAAAACTTTAATTCCAACAAAACAGATTAACTCAAAGAGTTTTTTATTAGATTTATTACTGACAAATAACAACACTGGCAACTTTTGAAACATTCTTCCTTGATCTTAGCTGTTCAGATTTCAAAGCAGATTTACTACCCCAAACATTTGGCTTTTAAAATGCTACAAGATAATTCAAGACCTTAATATGATCCGAAATGTCTGCAAGCAAAAGAATGTAATAAATAAATATAAAATATTACTGAACTTTTGAGGATCTCTAAAACAATCACCAGTCTAATCAGTTTCAGCATTTTTAACATTTTATGACTTACCAATCTGAGAGGGAGTCAGACCCTTTTTGGCCAGCTTGAAGATCTGCTCTTTTACATCATCAGATGTTAGCTTGAGCCACTATGAGAACAACATCTGCGTTATTAACCAGAACATCGGACCACTACTTGTATTTATCCAGTAGAAATACAAGGCGTACTTACAGTGGGAACACTGCGCCTGTAAGGCAGAGCTGACTGGGACAAGCCCTTTCTGAAAACGGGAAAATAAATAATTTAATCAACAGCTTTGGGGGAGGGGGGAGGGGGACATTGAAGAAAGTCAGTACAAGAGTTAATATATTAAATAACACGGTAAAAAGCTATTATTTAGCTCGTGGGAGCGAAAAGGCCGGCTAATACTAGCTTCAAACATCTGCTAACGATACAAACCGAGACCAAAACATGCATTTAGAAACTTTAGTTTCAATAACTTAAATGTGCATGAGCTTTGAAGATTTCTTTGGCTGAAAATGTATAACCTGTAAGATGTTATTATAAAGTAACACTCCTCTGAGCCGCAACTGTGCCGAGTTGCTAATGTAAGCTAGCTAGAAACAGACAAGCATCTGAAGGTTCGTCTATGCTGCTTTTTATTCGTTTTGCGACGATGTAAAGTAACATTTTTTAAACCACAGTCGACATTTATATGTTTATCAGCGTCGTCGTGAGACAAAACCCGACCTGGCGCCGTTTAAATCTAAGTTTTAACGTTAAGAAAAGAGCTCACCCGGGAGCGTGCATGCGACCCATGATGGCGGTAGAGGAAGAGAGGCCGCACACGCGACAGAAGAGACGATTTTGCGCCTGCGTCGGAAGTGGCGTAGAGACGTGAGACGGCCCTGCTTCCTGTCGGCGCTCTCATAATCAGTGGCTCTGCTTTTTTTTATTAGCATAAAAAATGTACATAGTTAAGTTCTAAAGCGGTTCTGTCGTTTTAATGGAAATGCCCTGTGAGTGCTTCATCTTTATTTAGTTCCCCGTTCCCGAGAAAAGCTGCGTGTTATTCATCACTGTTCCGAAATTCAACATAAATATTTGAATAATAGTTTTAGACCAATAAATGTAACTGGCCATTAGAATTTATCCGCTCTACTTTACGAATAACAAGAACACTAAAGATCGGCTTAACCATTGCTTTAGTCATTTTCTCAGATACAGTCGGTCAAATATGAATGTTAACTAATTCATAGCGTTAAATAAATGTTGTCACGTCACTTTGTAACCACAGAATTGCATGCATGACTATTATATAAATTATAATGGAGTCAAACTGTGGAATAGTTTGAAAATGTGGCTGAAAGATCAGTTAAAAAAGAAAAGTAAATTATTTTTTATTTTTACAAGATATTTAGAAAAAGGTGTCTGGACTCCTCCTCATTGTATATATATGTCCATACAAATGTGTGTGTTTTACAGTATAGTTTAACTGTAAAGGCTTTTAGTAAAAGTAAGTAAAAAATAAACAATTTATTAAAGCCATTTCTTTTTATGTGTCTGTATCAGGAGTCTTTATGATACAAAGAGCCATTTTTGCCTTCATTCCAGCTGAATAAAACTTTAAAGCTGCAAATATATATTTGAAATATAAATTTTTTTCCACAATTTTTCATAAATATTTACTATATCAAACATTTCTAGAGAACGACCATTTTATTTCTATTTTTAGGTTTTAAAATAATACAACATTTTGCAAGAGTTGATGTATTGTCCTCTTTGGGTTATTTGTTTCCCCTCATAGTTTCTATCCTACCAACTGAAATGGATCTAAATAAATGTTGCTGGTACATTTACTTGTGTCATCTTGTTGTGGAAACTCAATTATTTAATCCAAAATTTTTTTAGACCCCTGCTAATATCTACATTAAATCTATATTTATACATTTTACTTGGTTCTTTATTATTTTTAGCCTGTTAGAAAAATGCTAGAAACATCAAATATGACTTCACAGAAATTTTACTTCCTAATTTAATGCCTTGAAATTGTGTCTGTCCCTTTAAAATCTGCTTTTTCATAAAAGTAACCACAGCATGGCTCCACTATTAACCCTTTAACGTTTTTACCAGCATTTCAATGAGAAGTAGCCCCTGTGATGGGCTCAGCAGATGCTCCACAAGATGTTTGCAAATTGCTGCTAGCTAGTCTGAAGGAGCTGAGAGGGGGGTATCACGAGTTGAGGACTGCTGTGTTGGTCAGAAGCTTGGAAACTGTAGCTGTGAGGAGGAGCTTCATCCTTGAAGGCGGAGCTAGGTCCACCCAGGCGCTTTGGGCCGATGAATGGTTGCCATGGAGATGAAAGGATTTCTCAAACATGCATGAAGACATCAAGGTGACGTTCCATTATGTTTGAGATGACTACAATATTATAACACGACGTAAAGCTAAAAAAAAAAGATTTTACATAGTGCTGCCTCTTTAAATGTTTGGTCATAATTGCCATCGTTGCATTTTGAGGGAAAAAAGAGGGACATTTGCAAACCAGAGACACCATCTGACACACAGGGGCGGCACCATCATGTGCCATTATTTTGCTGCAGGAGGAACAGGTGCACTTTACAAAACGTATGAAATCACCAAGAGAGAACACTATGGCAAAAATATTGAGTAACATCCCAACACATCAGCCAGGAAGTAGAATTACGGATGTGAAAAGGTGTTCTGGGTAACTGACACCTGGTCCATCAGCACAGATGGGCCTCAGAAAGATTTCCATTGAACAAAATGAAAACAAAAGTAAACCGATTTATACCGCAACGTTAAAACGTAACACAGGCAGGAAGGAGCATGTCGCGTTTGTTAAAAAACATTTAATTTGCTTTATGAAAGAGATTACAGTACACACTGATCCGTTTAGGCTAGAGGTCACCAATTAAGAAATAAATAACTGGCCGTGTTAACACACACCACACCCTCCTTGATTTCTCTCAACGGTTACTAAAAAGAGCAGAACCAGGAAGTTCATATTAGATCCTGTAAAAACTACTGCGGAAAAAAGGAAAATCTTTATCTTTTTATTAAATATGAACACAACTTTAGATTCATAGTTACACAGAGAGGAGGGTAGTTTATGAGCTTGTACAGGATAATATTCCCTTCGTGAAGATGTTTTACATCCAAGTTGCTGATCAGGATTTATAATATTTTCCCATTTAAGAAGAAAAAATACAAACAATAAAACAAAACCTTGCTTCTTCTGGACTTTGTGGGTAGTTTTTCTGCCCGGCTGCTCTGGTCAGTGTGACTATTAGACCGCTGTAGAGGCACTTGGAGAGGATGCGGTTCAGCTGCCAGAGCTTCCAACAGGTCACTTCCAGATTCCAGAATGGATTCCGATCCTAATTTTTGTTTTCCATTTTTCTTGCGATAACTCCATTGAAAAAAAAAAATTAAATGTGCTTCAAAGCTTATACATGAACCTCTCTGAAGGTGTGCTGTGTGAAAGAAGAGAAACCATGAAACAAAGTGTGAATTCAGTGGGAACAAAATATAAAAAGCTGCTTCAACAATCCTGATGGCTCTGACCTTCCACCAGATGACTTCAGCTTTGCAGGATATATTTTCCTCTCAAATTTTCTCTCATAAGGACATTCCACATTACTTAGGAAATTATATTTAGTAATAATATGGCTAAATCATGAGTTAAAAACAAAGGCACCGTTCTCCAGTCCCTATAGTAAGTGGCTTATTTTTGATAATTTGTTAGTTTTGGCACATTTTGGGGGAAATGAAAGAATTCCTACTGTGACTTTGGATCTGATCTAATTCAGTTTGATGGGCAATCCTACTGTTTTCCATGTGTTCGCATAGAAAATAAACCATGACACATAGAAACATTTCTCCTTTTGTTCCTTTAAAAACACATCAGTATATATAGATACTCTTCTGAAAGTCAGCCGTTTTGGTCCTATAATAAGAAAATGTACAAAATATTACAGCTCTTAGTTATAGTTTTTTTTTTTTTTAAAGGAGGCAAAATAAGAAGATTGTTTGTCACGTGAAACAATCTTGATTAGTTTCTCAGGCAGTAAGAAGAGTGAAAAAAAAAAAAAAAGAAACAAGGCTCCCGTTTGTAAGTTATTCACTTCTGTTGCCCCTTTGGGGAAAGACGACACATTCATATCATATGGGAACAACCAGTGGAGCTGCGCAGCTGGCGTAGGCAATCCCAGACACATAAAATGGTGTTTAAATCTCATAAGAACTACAAAACCCTCACTTTGATTCAGCTTATAAAATGTTTCTTTCCCAACTTTATTTTAAATTTTATAATCTTGCACCAAAAACAAAAGAAGAATCCGTTTCTTGATGTTCTGGAATTTGCTTTTTTTTTTTTTTTGGACTTAAGGAGTTGGGCTTCAAGTACACCTCCGACTTTCCCATATGATCCGAATGCGTCCGTCGTCATCCGAAGGGGCAGAGTCAGCCAGGGGTCGGGGTCAGAAGTACGGAACGGCGGTCAGTTTGTACCACTTGACCGTCTCTTTGCTGAGGTCAAAGTCTTTGAGCCTGAGCGTGATGCCACCCAGGAAGTAGTTCTCGCGCAGCGACTCGGCGCTGAGCACGCTCAGCTGCAGCTCCCGCAGGCTGAGGGTTTCCTTGCTGTAGCTGCTGTACACCAACTGGGGAGAGGAGACGAGCAGAGGTCAGAACAGAGACCATCCAAAAGGTCAGAGGAGGAGCTTTGTCCTCCAAGGCGGAGCTAGGTCATCCAGGTGTTTTGCACATCTGAATGGTTGCCATGGAGATTAAAGAATTTCTCAAACATGCATGAAAACATCAAGGTGACGCTCCTGGTATGTTTTTGATGACTACAATATTACAAAATGATGTAAAGCTAAAAAGAAAAAAGAAAAAAAAAAGTAGAATTTACATGGTGCTGCCTCTTTAAAGTGTCAGTAGCTGTGTTTCCACTGACCGTAGGATTGTGCAAATTGAAATTACAAAAAATACATTGACTTAATGGATGCGCATCTATTTAAAAAAAAAAGAACTAGTTTTGCGATTTAAAAAGTTTTTGTGTTAGGATGAGGTAGTTTGTTTTCCAGCCATATCAAAATAGATGTATTTCACTAAACTGGAATGGAAACAGTGTTAGTTTTTTTCACATCAGACGTTTAGTGAAATACATCTATTTCGATATGGCTGGAAAACCAACCACCTCATCCTAGCACAAAAACTTAGCCGGATGTTACTACTGGCAGAAACACCAAAGAAGACAGGAAGTAGTTGGAGGATGATTGTGTTTTTTTTCTTCCAGAAAATGTGCAGAAGCAGAGTTCTCACTGTTCACAAAAAAAAAGGTATGTCATTTCAATGTGGTGAATTGTAAAATTGCTGACTGGTTCATAGATGAGCACTAGAGCCATGTTTGAATTATAAATATATCTCATGTGATGTGTTTTAGCAATTTTTGTCCTTAATAAGACTATTCATGATTAATTTTGATTTCTTATTTAGTGGAAACACTGCAATATTTCAAAATTGTGTTGTTTTTTACATTTGCGGAATATTGATAAAGTTTTGTACACATTTGTAATGTAAATACAGCTGCTGCGGTACGTTTCCTCACCATCTCGTTGAAGGTGGGGTTCCTGGTTTTTCTGGAAATCTTCGTCTTGCGTTTTGAAGTCTTGTGAGGATCAGGAAGCAGGTAGGTTTTTACGTACGGGTTTGGATCCGTTCCGTCTTCAGAAACCTACAAAAAGTAGAGAGGACAATACAGTTCAGGTCAGATGTTTACAAAAGTCACATTGATAAAAGTTTTCTTAGTGGGGAAATGTTAACAGGGTTCCTGCAGGCTGCACAAACTCAAATTTAAGACTTTTTAAGATAATCTAAAAACCATTGTGAGTGAAATTTAAGACCTATGAAAAATAAAAGATTTACTCCCATTCCCAGGAAACCAAAACTTTGAAATTTCTGGGGTCTTTTTGCATTACGTTTAGCTACTTAGTTTTTTATCACGCTTTTTGCAGAAAAAGCTACCTAGCGTTTTTTGGGTAAGTGTAACTATTTACCAGGTCTCGGATGTGCATGACCATGATGAACAGAGTGCTGTTTCTGTACGAGATGGAAAGCTTCACTTCTCCTTCCACCCGACCAGAGGTTGGACTCAGCAGAGGCTCTGAGATGGTTAAACACCACACATCAAACTCAGAATATTACTGCTGACACGTCAAACTTGGGATTTTCACACACTCGATGCAGGAGGAAATAAAAAAAAAAACAAAAAAAAAACCGCTTGGAAGATCATTGATTTTCAAAGTAGACAGACTAATGACGAAGAACAAAGAGTCGTATGGAAAGTGAAACCGGGCAAAAACGTCTGTGGAATTCCAGACATGTGAGGAAAACAGGCTTTACCAGGTGGATTAGGTGTGGTGTCTAAGCCCTCTGTTTTCTCATCCCGAGCAATTGGATGGAAGAAAGTGTAGATCAGGTCACACTATATTTAAAAAAACGGAAAGGGGTCATTCAGAAAGTTTCAATCTTGACAGAGAAGGGGACAGGAAGTGAGGATGTTCATGTCAGCACCTGGGCCACTTCTGTGGAGCTCCTCATCAGGTTGTGGACGTAACTGTTGAGCTCCAGCTTCCTCTTTGCTGCCACCTCCTTAATGTGGGTGCGACCAAGAACCATCTTGTTTGGAAAACTACAGAATTAAAAAAAAACAAAAAAAAACTCAAGTTCTGATGGTTAATTTTGCTAGATTTAATTAATAATCTTCCAAACAGAAGGAAGGCCTCTTTAAGGTGGGAGTTGGATAAACTCAGAGTTACAGCAAAACAAGTTTTGGCAAGTCAGATTTAAGACTTTTTAGGGAAAGTTTAATGCCACCTTAAATGAAATTTAAGACCAAAATCTATACATTTATGGGATGGTTGGAAGATTTGGTTATTTTACAGTCAAGCACAGCAACAACGACAACATTTTTAATGTTTGTTTGTGGCTCTTGGCAGCAGCTTTGTGCTTTTTTTTTTTGCATATACCACTGCCCTGTAGTGCCTAGTTCAAAAGTTTTTTGAATGGAATTCACCTAGCCTTCTATTGGTTAAAAAACATCCGATAATTTCATCAGGTTTTTTTCTCTCTCTCAACATCGTTAATTGAAATTCATCAACACAACGATGACTCCAAACTCTTATAAGAAATTCTTCATGAGAAATTATATAAGCCAATTTAGAAAAAGGAAGGTTTGGAGCCAGTATTATGGATGACAGCTACTAAGATATTGGTTAAATGATGTTTATGGACTCAGCTGAAGAGTTTGGCCTATTTAAAGTCTGTGACGGTTGATATAAACTAATACTCTAATCTAACTGATCATCTGTCTTAAAACATCATCACAGTTTTCTGTCTGGAAACTACACTGAATGAACCTGTGGAGACTCAAGTGCAGGTGAAATGTTACCCTGGCAGTTTCCAGAGCGGGAACACAATGGTCAGTTTGTTGTGGAGCTCCTGAAACTCGTCGAACGTGCGGAAGACAAACTGAGCCTCGTTTTGGCCTTCCCTCATAATCCTCACCACGTAGGTCTGCCCAGACGGGAAGGAAACACACAGCAGCTTTAAGACAGTCACCATACGACACGGAGCAGAGTCGGCATCGACTCGTCGGTCGGGGCTCACGTAGTGCTTGTCCGGGTTGTATCTCTTCTGGAAGGAGAAGATGGTGGCGTGGACGATGCGCCCGTCCTGCTTCATGGTGTACGTCTTAGGCGAGAAGGACAGGATGGGCTCGTCGTTGGCAGGAAGACCGGAGAATCGTAACTGGGCGAGGTTGTGGATGAAGAAGTTGAATTTGGTGGCTATGCTTCCCAGGCTGGATTCAATCAGTCTGCGGCGTGGAGGACAGAAGGCGAAGGAAACAAAGGAGATTTAAGACTGAGGTGAAAACTGACAACAAAAGCTTTTAAAATAACTAAAATTAACACTTCTAAACTTTGTTTTGTTCAAAAGATCTAGTTTTAGACCAATATGTGTGGAATGTTTTCTGTTGAAACAGATGCTATTCAGTCTCTGGGGCTGTGTGTTATAAGCCAGTGGGGCCAGAAGGCTTTATTTACATTAATATTTGTATAATAGTACAAATTAATGAACTGATAATGACATAATGCAAGTTCGTCTTCTCAAAGACCAACACTTAACACTGGAAGACATTCCGAAGCAGAAATAAAAGCCAAACGACCAAAATCATAAATGAGACAAATCTATGAAAATTGTCCTTCACAAAATATTAACTCATAGCTCATTTTAATTTATCAAGCAATTGTTTGATTAATTGTTGATTAACTTGTTGTGACAGGCCCATCAGTCTCGTAACTCTGTTGTGCCACCCGGTGGCGTGTGACATTATAGAAATAATTATTTTTGACTTTCCACAGAATACTACCTCAAAGTATGAACATTTTACACATTAAAGTATTCATTTCGTTTTAAGGTTGGTTCTACACCCGAGAGCAGGTTACCGTGACTACCTCGTAAAGAAGATGGTGGCCTCAGCATCGGTGTTGTGAGGCTGCAGGGCGTCAAACACGTACTTCAGGTCCTGTGAGCCCGTCAGAACAGGCAACCCCGATGACATCATCTGCAACAAACACAACTCAGGTAAAGAGATACCAAACGCGTAGCACGCAGGGCTTCTTATTTATTTATTTTTTAAACTACTGAACAATTCGTTCCTGGGTATATTCTTACCCAGTAACATAAGATATTAGCCCTAGCCAATATTTTTAGCTTTGAAACGTCCCAGTATTTTAGCCATAGTTGCTTTCGCGATGTCTCACCAAGGACAGCAGATGAAGGAAAAGTCCGGAGTTCTTGCGGATGAGGTTGTAGGCTTGGCAGCACAGATCTACGAACAGCTGGAAGCGACTGGTGGGACGCTCCCCTCCGTTGATGACGTACGCCATGTCAGAGGTCAAAACAAAAGGGGCTCGGTCCCTGACGAGACAGGAGGAAGGGAGGCATTAAAATGGGTGGAAGTAGCCTATACCCGGTGAATTAGATTAGATTTATTTATTTATTTGAAGCAGGTTTGTAAAAAGGTTTGATATGTGCATCCTCTGTATGTTTGTGAATTTTCCACTATTTCAATTTGATTTGCTTGATCTTAAATTAACTTTTTTTTTAATTTGATGTCTGTGCCATACTTTGTACCTCTCTTTATCTACATTTCTGAAAAATAAAAGAAAGTGGGGAAAGTTATTTTGTCTAAACACTAAATCATAAATGCTGACGAGGATTTTTTTTTAAGACCATAAAAAGAGGACACACAAAAAACATGTGAAAGTGCTAAATGTGTGGATGTTGCAGTTAAGAATCAGGTCATGCTTGAAACATCTATTAATCATGCAACAGCAGCTTCAGCTACATTTCAAACTTGCTAACGTAAAAACCAGAAACGGAGTTGCTATGAGTGCTGGGGCACAGCTGCATATTTATCAGAGGTGGTTATAATAATTTCAAATAAAATAGTAAACTATATTATTAGTCTTTAAATAATGAAAAGTTACCAAAAGGTGATCTGGATTTGTATAAATTGTCATCCTTCCTTTCTAAAAACATAGAAAACTAGTTTGAAACTGAACAAATTCATATTCTATGTGATAATCTGGGATTCCCATTCAAATTTTATGGATGTTCTTGGAAAACACAGATGACACATTTGGCTACCTTTGTCCTCACCACCATGTACAGCGAAAACGCAAACCGTTTGGGTGAAATCAGCTGGTACATGACCTTTTATCCCCTCTGATAACACAGCAATAAATCCAAAACCACGACAGTCATCAACATCCTGTTCCACCCTTTACAGAAAAAAAACCTAAAGCACAGATAGTGAGCCAAAGCCCGTTTTATCTGACAAGCAACAGCAACAATTTACAGCGACTTATCTGATAATTACCTTTTAAAGCTGCCAAACATCTGGGCGTGGCCCAGGAACTTGCCAAAGTCTATGTGAAACATGTGACCGGTGGAGCGCAGCATGATGTTGTCGTTGTGGCGATCACAGATGCCGAGGACGTAGGTCGCAACGCAGCAACCGGCGCAGGAGTAGATAAAGTTCTCAGATGCCTGCAAAGATAAAAAAAACAAAAAAACAAGTTGAATATCATGGCTAAAAAGTTTTAACCATGGCTTTTTCATTTTAAAAAATGGCCAAATTACTTTAAAGAAAAGAGAGAAGGAAGAGAGAAATACATAAACTCAGAAAGTGGAACTACATTATGGTTTTAAAGTTTAGTTTGCCAAAATGACTAATCGGATTAATCGACAATTTAGTAATAGACTAATTGTTAACTAAGTATACAGACTCAAAAAGGCCAATTATAAAAAGAAACAAAACATAGAGCAATAATTAGACCAAAACCGTACTAAAATACACACATTACATTTAGCATAAATAACAACCTTTTTTTATCTTTAAATATGTTCTTCCCACAACTTCTCTGTAAAAGATAAATCTTATATATATAAATCTTGTATATATATTTTATATATACCCTGTTTTAATGTTAAATCAAGCAGAAAGGGATGAGCTCTTTATATGTTGATGGTAGACTTATTGGATTAATCGGATTAGTGTTTTTAGCTGGAAATTTGCTACAAATGATTCAATGCTTATTGCATGTTAGGCAATAAAATATTTATTTTCTTGTTTAAAAAGGGAATTTAATTATTTATTTACATTTATTGAATAAATCTCTGATATTACACAAAAAAAAGTGGTAAAAGGAACCCTGCAGAATGTGCCGTTTTTATATCTGATTAATCATCAGAATAATCTATTAGTAAAATAATCATTAGTTTAGTTTCACACTTTCTACTTTTTAACAAAATGAAACAGCTCTAATGTTGGAGGATTCCTTTCCATTAATGGATGAATAAGTGAATGAATGCATGCAGCACTTTGACAGCGAGTTTAGGAAGGAGTTTCTTTCATCTTACTAAAGTTATTGTCAGCATTTCGTGTGCGTACCTTCTCATATTCATCCTCAGCAGGGTTGTACTTGCGCAGCCACTCAGCCAGAGGTTTGTCCTTAAATGATCCGGTAACGCCATATTCTACCTGAATCTTTCTGAGAGTGTCAGAAAAAGGCACCAGCTCCACCATACCTTAAAAAAAAACAAAACAACACAAAACAAAAAACAGGATCTCTTTTTAAAAAACGGTGCAAACAAATTAAGAGAGATGCTTACAGGGGCTGGAAAAGCTGCTGTTGAACTCAAAGATTTGCAATGTTTACAGTTTTCTCAAAGTGTGAGCGCTTTGGTTGAAATCTGACGCGCGTCACCTTTATCCTGGCCGGTGGAGATGCATTTGAAGTTGACAATGCGGAGGTCCAGCCCCTCCTGCAGCCAGATGCGGTCCATAATGCGAATCATCTGAAGAGCCAGCATGTCCTGCCTCAAGTCTTCTCCTACCTGACGCATAAACAGATCAAACGACAGGTCAAAAACAAAAACATTCTGATCATGATAACATTGTCGGACTTAATTTAAGCCACCAGGGGGCGCAGAGGTGAATGGAGAAGCCAGGAAAGCAGTTTGTTTCAACTACTACTGGATTTTGTTTAAAATCTAAAAATCTAGATTTAGCATTAGCGCAGCAATGATTATTGCTTTAGGGTTAGCACAGCTAGCTTTTTAGCCACCACTGGAAGCCTGCGTCTGAAACATAACAGATTGTAAGACAGCTTGCGAGGCGCTGTGAGCCGACTGCATGGTAATAATGTTCCATTGTTGGTGTGTTTGTGTATGAGTGTGTGTAGGCGGATAACGGACCTTAAACATAACATTGATTTCCTCTCCTAATGGATCTGCATTGACCAATGCCAGCTTAAGGGGAACTGCGTTGGAGTTGAAGAAAGAACAGGCCTGCAAATAAGCACAAGTATGTTTTCTAATGACTTCTGCAGGATAAACACATTAAACATAACTAGAAAAAATAGATTAAGTATTTTCATCACCATCTTGAAACAATGCAAAGAAGAACAGAGATTTAGGTTTCATCAAGTAGAAAATTTTGTCCACTTCCTAACTTTTAGGAAAACAAGTTAAAAAAAAAAAATCCCCAAAAAACACCATTTAACCAACACTATATAAATATGATCATAAAACAAAACTCTGCACAAAAGTTTAGCTCAATAAATGTCATATTTTCTATATATTTATTTATATGAATCAATTTATGAGAGAAAATAATTAAGTCTTACACTCTACTGATTTAAAAATATTAGTTAATTTAATGTATATTTCCATAAAAATGTATTTTGTAATTATTGAGAAAGGGGCAGGTTTACACAAGATTTTTCCCTTTTTCTGCACATGTTTGTGAATCAATGATGAAATGAGTTAAATCGAGTATCTAAGCTGATTGATATTGATAGTCAATGCGTTTTGGAGGAAAAGCCAGTCGTTTCATAACCTACCTTGACGTTTAGCTCCTTAGCTACCAGACTCGGGTTCAGGGGAAGTCGGCAGCTGTTTCTCTGGAAGAAGTTCTGGATGTTTTCGAGGCCTTCCTGCAGCGCCACCTGAATGCATACAGCAACACAATAAATAAATCTAAAAGGAATTGCCTATAACCATTTAACACAGAGAGACAAAAACAATAAAACAAACTAAAAATCAGACTGACCTGTCTGGTGGATCCCCCGGCCTGTCTGACTCTCTCGGCGACCGTTCCCAGCAGAGTAGCCAGGTGAGTCTGCTTTTCCAGCTCTGCCCTCAGTTTGCTCCCACAAAGACACAGCAAGGCACCCAGGACATGCTCATAGCGCCGCCCCCAGGCAGAGTCCTGCACTGCATCTTTGAGTAGCCTACAGCAATCAACATGAATCCACCATTCAAAGAAGCCCCCAAAAAGGCTTCAAAGTAAGCCTCATTAAACCAGAGTTTGGTAGTAACTAGTTACACTTAGTCAGTTTACTTGAGCTGTACTTTTTACCTTTACACAAGTAGTTTTATTATGAAGTATCGCTACTCTTACTGGAGTAAAATTTCTGGATCCTCTACTCACTGTGAGTAACTTCACTGAATGAAGAGTAAAGATGTTACTCTTTATGTTAAAGATGTTAACCAAAAATTCACCACAAACCGACACACACCTGCAGTTTTCGCTACAGCTTGATAAGTTTTATGTTGAAAGAATTGGTTTCAAAAAACTTTTGTAATTATGTTATTTATATGAATTATTTTGATTTCTAAAATACCAACATCTCCACATAAATTGATGTAATTTTTAAATATCAAATGACTGATGTTTCTATCAGTACTTCATTAGACTTTTTACCAAATACTTTTTTATCCTTATTCAAGTCATTTCATGGACCGCTGCTTTTTAATTTTACCGGAGTAAAAGCATTTTTGAATGCTCTATCCCTTTCTGATTAAGACCTCAGTGTATCTGCAGACTCACCAGTACAGGTAGTGGGCAATGTTGATGTTTCCTTGAGCTCTGGATAGCAGGAACACGACCAGGGCATTGTTTAGGTGACACTCAAACTTTATTGCCTTAAGGAGAGCACAGATGACATTTTGAATTTAAAATTTGTGCATAAAAACTTTAGAAAATCAGTTAAAAAAACATAAATCGCTCTATCGTACATAGTGTACAGCGTGTTTTATGAGCTCTACCTGAACTAGCTGCGGCAGGTAGTCGGCAAGTTCGTCATCACTGCTCTTCTCAATCCAGCTAACAGCCACACTTCTCACTTCAGTATCTGCAAACCTACATAAACACGCGAAACAGACATAACACATTTAACGTTTTCAGTTGGCCACAGAGATTAAAACTTGACTGCATCCCAAAAAGCAGAATCACGAGCAGCGTTTCCATTAACTGTAAAAATTGCTCAAATAGAAATTACAAGAAAATAAATTTGCGCATTGGAAACAACAATTTGAAAAAGAATATTGTTTGAAAAATATGCTTGCTCTAGGACTAGGCGTTTTCTTCTGCTGTACCAAAGTACTTTTCTAGCATCGCAGAAGTCGTGCGATCAAACGGCAAATGTTACTAAAGGCGAAAACAACAAAGAAGATGACAGGAAGTGGCGGGATGATGATGATTTTTTTTGTTGTTGTTTGTTTTCAGACAATGTGCAGCTGGGTCTACGAGGCGTCTGGTTGCACAGTTCATAAAAAGTTGTGTCATGCCAAAGTGTTGAATCCACAACTTTTCTGTAAAATTGCTGACTACAATTTCCCCAAAACGCCGCCTACGTAGAGGCGGGGATTATTGCTCCTACGCCTGAACAAGACGCCGATGTCTTCTCTGATTGGCTGGTTGATGATGAGCGCTAGCATCAAGACCGAATTATCAAAAAAATCTGCATCCCAAAAAGCAGAATTGACGATGTAACCGTCTACATCAGTCGCAGTCATTAAGTCAACTTAATGACTTAAGTTTGTTAAGTAAACAAACTTAAGTCATTAAGTTTGTTTACTTAATTACTTATGTAAACAAACGTATTCACGCATGACTTAAATTTAATTTCTTATTTAATAGAAATGTGGCAATTTTCCAACATTAGTGGAATCTAGACAAAGATTTTTGTACATTTTAATAGAAATGCAGCTGTATTTTCATAAAACACTTTCTTGTTCTACAAAAATAAAAATAAGAGCATTCTAGGGCGCAGGTATGGAATGTGTTTTATAGTGCGTACTTTGAGTCCAGTAACTCCAGTGCAGTGACTAGGGGCAGTGAGGGCCAGCGGTGCAGCAGGGAGTGGATGTGAGCCATGCTGGCCCAGTCCCAGCTGGGCGCGCTGGCCAGCACCTTGGGGAGGCTGCTGGGGTGGTCCCGACGGCAGTGGAGCCGGTGGTCCCACAGGACCTGGTGGTCGGAGCGCTTTAACCTGCAGGAGGAAACAATCCACTTTGCATTTAAATAACCGATTCAGAATACCGCAGTTTTTACAATTTTAGGTTTTAAATAAATGAGACGCATTGAAAAAAAACAACTAAATAAATCATACCACATTACTTTTGTAAATAGATAAAAAGAAGTCATCTGTACTTATTTCTGTACATGTGTAGCATTCTGCTCGAGAACGTCAGTGCTGAAATTAGTCCATCTATTTTTATTTAACACCAAAGCCTTAGCAGGCAGGTATTTATAAGCAACAACTGAGACTGAGAACTATTCGGCTATTATTTCTTTGATACGCAAGTGGTGCCCCGACTTGATAACTTTGATCAAAATTACTCATTTAGCCAATAACTAGCAATAGTTATTTATAGCCACACCAAACTCTTTTTGTTTTACAATAATTCAAAAACATTCAGAGAACTCCACACACAATTTAAAGTGGCAGAATTATGCATTTTCTAGGCCATCTCGTAGCACAGTCTAATAGCTTAAAATCATGACTTAAAAGAAATGTGTATAACTTGGTGAAATTGGGCCTCCGTGACTTTAAAAAGCTCCTGCACTTTTTGAAACTCTGCCTTCAGGAAGTCATCACAAGCTCAGCAGCAGCTTCTCTGATGCTCACTTCCAACAGTTGTTTGTCAATTGCTGCTGGCTAGTCTGGAGGAGCTGAGTGGGAGAGGGCTGCTCTGTGAGGCGGTAACTTAAAACCTGCACCTCCAAGAAGGAGCTGAGCCTCCAAGGCGGTGCTGCACAGCTGAATGGTTGCCATGGAGATTAAAGGAGATTAAAGGATTTCTCAAACATGCATGAAAGAGTCAAGGCAACACTGGAGGCATGTTTTAGATGAGGGACTAACATTATAACATGACATAAAGCAAAGAAAAACCTTGATTTTAGATGACACTGCCCCTTTAATGGTATGTGTAGGCCTCACGTGTTCACAACATCCCAATGCAGTAATAATATCAGTGATTTTATGTGATGTTATTCATGCAGATCAACATTGTTTACAAACTCTTGAAGAGGGCGCTGGTACACAAATTTGTTGAAACTGTCCTTTTCCGTTTTCACATAGACAAAAAAAGAAAAACCAAAAAGATTCTCTTACCCAAAATTGGAGGCTCGGCTGCAGATTTTCTCCAGCTTCCGCCTCAGGTCCGGGTCCAGCTCTTCCAGTGTGTGGGGCTCGGGACTCGGGGCCTCCTTAGGTCCAACATATAAAACATCCACCCCTGATTTGGGGAAGTCCACCTGATGGCAGAGACAAGACCAGAACTGGGATCAGTTTGTTCTCTCAGTGGAAACCAACTGAATAATATAAAAATAAAAAGATCCTTGCTGGATCTACTGGTTTTGAATTATTGTCATGTTTCAAAGTCCAATTCTGCTTCACCTCTCATTTTTACAAATTGGCTCATATTTTCCTCAAACATCTTCTGATAAACACTCAACGTCCCTGTGGATGACATTTCAACCCCCATGTATCAGATTTGGTATGAGGTTGTTTTTAATTGGTCACTGCATGGCTGTATGGCCTGAGTTGATTCACCACCTCAAATTTAAGACTTTTTAAAGACCATTATGAACTAAATTTACATGCTGGTATTGTGACAAAAAAAACAAAACAATTCACAGAACATTTTTTTCATATTTGTGAGCTCTTTTGAACAGAACAAAGGCAAACAGTTACCTATGGAAGATGTGAAAAAGGCTGGCTCTCTGGTTAGCCAGAGAGCATTAGCAGCTAGTTAGCAGTAGCCTCAAACGTACTTAAACTTTCTTCTGACAGAAAAGTGCCAAGAGAAGAATAAATTCATAGAATGTGATAAACTAGTCCAGCCACAACCAAATTTAAGGCCTGTGGCTCTGCAGGTCTAACATATTTCAGGATAACCTCTATTTTAAGGCCTTGATTAAATGCACATGGATTTAAACCCTTTTAAGGATTTGTGGAAACCCTGAAAACATGTCCTCTGTTAAGCTGTCCAAATAATTCAACTTTAGATTAATCTGTTCAACAACATGCTTCCAGACGTTCAGGGGTTTGTCTATATTTCCTCTGATAAACTTGAAGAGAAAATGTTTCATCACTGTGATATGCCTGTGTGTAATTCTAGCCATTTAAAGTGGAAATAAATATGAATCTGTTCTAATTTATTCCTTGTCGGAAACTATATTTTACTGACTTTTTTAAAAAAACGTATCGTCTTTGTTTACCTATATTACTCAAGCGTCTCAGAAGTGTTCAAGTTTATATAAAACATTAACATTATGTTAGAAAAACACTCAGGCTGTAATAATTTCCCCACATGCCTGTATCTGATAATCCCATCAAACTGACCTGTAATATGATCCTTTCTGCAGGAACCTTTTTGCGGCTACCGGTAGCACCAGCAGTGCCAGCAGCTCCTTGAACAGACGTCCACATACACAAGAACCTTGTGTCTCGTGCAAGAACTCTGTTAAACAGAAATTAACATAAGCTAAAAAAAAAAACAAATCCCCAAAGATAATTTAATCTTAATGGTGAAAAGATACATTCTCTTTTTAAACCCCTTAAAGCAAGTGAGATCATTCCTTCTCCTCACCGTCTGAAGTCAAACAGGGGCATAGAGACTTTGCCTAAAAACTCTGGGGCTTTCCGCTGTTTGTTGGAATCTGGCGAGCCACTGGCATTCTGGTTCAGGACCCCAAACAGACTCAGACTCAGCGTGGACTCCAGAGGGAGCACGGCTACGGCGATGGGGAAAATGATCCTGGGAAGGACAAGCCGGCGTCATTAAAAGGTAAAAGGACCGCAATAGGTCAGTGAAAACTGAAAAATATAAGAGAGGACTTACAGTTCGTCCCATTTGATGTGGTAGAAAAAGCTTTTATATGTGCCCACTCTCTTGGAATGGACCGGCTTGAACAGGTTCTTCCCATTGTGGGTGAGGGAGCACATCAGGAAGTACTTCTCGTAACTGGAACGAGGCAAGAAACGATTCTGGTGTGAAATATTCCATCTATGACTAGCCACCATGTAGAAGTGGTTGAATCCACTTCTTAAAGGTTTTGATAGAAAGATGTTTTGTCTCATTGATGACAGCAGCTGTGGGCAGGTTGTTGGGACAAACAGGCCTAGAAAGAACTCCTTCAGGGCGATATTTTCAAAGAAACCTTTTAACGGAGTGCGCTGCTCAAAGGGAACTTGGAGAGATATTGTACGTGCCCACTAAGACCAGAGAGGTTTAATCAGGCTAATTTTAACCAGCAAAACTCCCCTGTGGCTGAATATGCCGATTCTCTACACCATTAGGGACGCTGGCGCATTTGAAGAAAGAGAGGATTCAGATTATGAGTTGAACAACAACAACATGCTGTTTTGTTTTCAAACTGATTCTGGGGAGATACCGCTTTTCTTAACATTTGGACAGTTTCTGAATGAATCTTTGCATTAATACACGTAAACATACATACACACACACACATATGTATACTCACACACACAACTGAAGATATATTAAAAGAAACTGTTGTAAATAAATGTATACCAATCCATACGTCTACTTTAATGGGATGCACACAAGAATAAATAAGTAAAATAACTATATACCCAGTGTGGACACGTCTATCCATACATACATACCCATCTAGGCATATACGCATAACAGAGAGGTTATGATGGGGTAGGGTAGTTGAGACTGAAAGATTATTACGTTATTTTGTTGTATTACTGAAATAGCGACGAAAAGATAGGAAATATTACTTATTTTTTTATTGTATTTTACTGTATGACTGTGACAGTGTGTCACAGCAATTACACACTGCAAATACTGCTCTTCAAAAACAGTCCTATTTGTAATACACTTTTTCATCAGTCACATAAAGTGGAATTTATATCTTAAAACTGAATATTGTAACTGCATTTAATCATGCTTTCAAATGTATTTACATTTATAGATCCTTCCAGTGAACTAAAAGTGGAGAAGACAGTAAAACTATTTGTATCAATAGTACTGGATGCTCCAGGGTTTTAAATATAATTTAGTGGAAATGCTAAATGAAAATTACTATCACAATAAGAATGTTATCACGACAAAGGATACGCGATACGATAAATGACCTCTTCTAGACCGATGGACCAGACTTAAGCTTTTTGTCACACAGTGTCTGTTAGAGACACTTGAGAAAAAAAAAATAGAAATGAACACACTCGTTTTAATTTATCAGACAATTAATTGATCTATCGCCAAATGCGACAGGGCTAGCACCTCTTATTATAATCTTTATTTATTGGGAACAGCTTGACTAATCGTCCACTGTGAAGTATTTCCCGGCACCAGTCACGGGCGCAGCTGTTGAGATGTGGCCTGATTAATCCCAAGAGGATAAACAGGCAGTAAGTGCTTCTATCTGTATACACTTCAAATTCAACAGTCTGAACTGTAACTCTGAACTGTCTTAACTAACAGAAGATATTAATATTTCCAGATGCTAGGCAATAACATCTAAGATGAAGTGTTCTGGTTTCAATGGGTCCAAAAATAAACTCGCTTTAATTAGTAACAGATCCCCACATGCGACCGTGGAGGGGAGAAACAAAGAAAAAATAAAAAATAAATAAAAAAATCGCGGGAGGAAATCAGATGCACGTTTACGCCGCAACAAGCTTGCTCCGCTGCTCCGTGCCATCTGCGCTGGCAGCTCCCTCGCTACTCGCAATCTGGCAATGTGGCGCGGTGAACAGATGGATGACACACGAGCCACAACAATGCTAAACACTTCAACCTCAGAAAGGCGCCGTTATGGTAGCGCCACAACAGATACGAGCTGCTGCTGCTGCTGCTCGGCCGCACGGGGGGGAGAGGAGAGAGTTAGTGTCTCGCTCCGGCTTGAAAAGGGCAGATTTTTTTTTTTTGACACATTTTTGGAATGGTTGTCACTGCGGCCATATTTGCTTCCTGCCTTAAAATAGTTGTTGTAAGAGGCTGCAGCATGGTTTGTGGCGGTTTGTCTTTTAATGAAAACAAGTGAAAGCTTAGAAGAAAACGAGAGAAATGACAGCAGAAGAAGATGAAATAGTTTAAATAAATAAAAAAAAAAAGTTGCCATTTCTTTAAAGTGATTACTTTAAATAGTTACTGCTCCAACAATTCCTATTATTTCATATTAAGCTGTCCAAGTCTCAACTGAGCTTTTTACGTATAAAGGGGAAGAAATCTTTTATTTTTGAAACTGCAGCGGGATCCTTGTCCCTGATCCTGGTCACTGCTGTGAAACAGAGCTGTGAATGGAAAATTTGTATAAGACCTGCTTAACACACACACACACCCACACAGGAGACAACAGATCAGGTCTGGTGTGAAACGAGACACTTGCATGGAAAAATAAGACGCAAGGATCAACACCAGATCTCTTTGCTGAGTAAAAGAGATCCAGGTGCTGAATGCTGCTGCTATGAAGGCACAGCTCAACAGAACAGGCTGTAATTTTATAGGATCGCCGCAACAAAACATGGAGCTTTTTACCAAATGCTCACCAACTAAATCATTTACAAACCTAAATATTTTACAGAAACTTCTGTCATTTGCTGCTCATTACTTCTTTTGTGGTAGGGCTCTACAATACGATTAAAAAATATATCACATTATAAGCATTCCATTGATAATTATCGATTATTTTTGTTTTGCTTTAGACATCTGAAATACTGCCAAACTGGTGGCAGGACCTTTCCTGTTTTATTCATAGTTTTCTCCCCGCACCGGTTTTTTTTTTTGAAGCAGTTATGGAGCAAAACCTGAAACTGCTTCTGCACAGGTCATTTCATAGGTTGTTGCTAGGTAACCAATGACGATTTCTGCATGTGATCCAAACTTTTGCCCAATAGAAAAGTCCCAAGAGAAAAATAAGCTGCACAGAATATATTAAAAAGTCCTGCTGTCTGAAAATTTAAGACCTGTGCTTAACAATTTAAGGCCAACTTAAATTTTTTTTAACAGAATTTAACACTTTTTAAGGACCTCATTTTACATACATGAATATAAGACTTTTTTTAAGGACACCCTAATTTAATCACTTGATGTATCGGGGCACCCCTCATTTATATATCAAGATCATGCAAGTTTCAGCATTTATCTTTGCCTTGATCCTATTCTTCGTTGCTGCTGTGCGTTTTACCTGCTGACCCAGTGGCCTGGGATGCCATGCAGCGCAAACAGAGTAAACTGAAGGTGGTCTGTGGTGCCAGAAGCTTCTTTGCTGCCCCTCCCCTCTCCGGCTCCACCATCGTCCGCAGACTGGGCCGAGGCGGATAAGCTGAAGGACGGTGACGGCGGGCAGAAGGAGCGCAGGTAGAGCTTGACCAGGTCATAGACGGCCTTCGTTAGTAAGGCCATGCTCTCCTCCACAGGACTGGAGCCACCTGTTGATGGGGGCCGGGATCGCGTGAGTGCAAGAATTTAATCACATATGGATAAAAAAGTAAAAGATAATAGGCCTTGCAAAAGTATTTATATGCCTTTTGTCTTTTTTTTTTATCTAAGGCTGATTATTAAGTGTTCAAGAGTTTTAATAAATCAAAGCATGAGATTAAAGATTTAAAACATGTGAAAACATGATGAAATAAATGTTATGAAAAAAGGCTCAAAAAGTATGATTTTGTTTGTGCCAGGCTAAGTATGTTAATTTTTACTGGAGTGAACGATTGTGACTTATATGCAGGTGACGGTTATATGTGACTGTATGTATGCATATAACTTACTAGTTGATGACTGACCAGGTGATGTTGACCCCAACTAGAAAGCAATGCATGCTGGTCTTAGAAAATGACATGATCTCATCTCAACACCAACCAACCACCAGATGTGTTAGCGCACGCGCCGACGGGGAGCCCACCTTGGGCGAGCGCGTCCTGGCTAGATTGGCAGAGTGGCGGAGTCTCTTGATGGCTTCCGTGACCGACTGCGTCTCCACCTCGTCCAGGGCGCAGCACAGGTTCTTCACGGTCTGCACCACCCGCTCCACGGTCTTGTACTGGGTACTCTGGGCACAAAAGATGGAGCAAAAAAAAAAAAAAAAAAAGGGAAGGTCTGAATCGGTTTCCTGTTCTGATTCAAAAGGAGCTTTAAAATAAACAAGTTTGGAGAAAAAAAAAAACAGCAGGATTTATTCTGGTTCATTAAAAAAAAAAAAAGCTGTTTTAACCACTTCACTTCTTCCTTTCCCGGTGTTTTTATATTATATAAAGTTCTAAAAATGAATATTTATGGTTATTCATTTTTCTCTCTGGTTTTAGACACTGCAAATGGAAGGATTTTTGCTCTTATTTATTTTACATGGTTATAATGCAAAACTGTGGCTAAAAGGTGACGTTTTTACAACTGGGAGAAGCTGATTAGCTTCCAGAAAGCTAAAATAATATCTAAACTAACACAGAACAGAACAGAATTCAAAGAGCAGAGAGCGAAGGAGAAAGTTCAAACTACCAATGATATCCCCTAAGCCAACGTTTCTCTGCTCAGCTGTCAACAGGACGATCTTAGTTACCACAGTATTTCGTTTCCCTTTGGCATAAATAAAAGTACTTTACATCTGAATTCAATAAGTAAGAAAAATTCTATTTTGTTTCATAATGTTTTGTGGGACAAAACAGGTTTGAATTTCCCGCCTTTCGCTTCAGACTCAAACAGGGACGACATGTACCTCATTTTCTAAGCAGATGTTGACCTGATTGTTGTATCCCTCCAAATAGTCAGCAAGCCCTTGTCTGCAAAGAGACAAAGGTGATTAACTTTAACCAGCTTTACACATTTACTTCCCAACTAATGAGTGACTCTTACCGGGTGACGTTCTCCCTAAAAGGCCTATCAACATGGCTCAGATATTTGTCAAGGTCGAGTCGAGAACCGTCATCTTCTGCCTACGGTGAGAGAAAATAAATATTAAATCACAGATAACAAGGGTCGTGATTTCACTAAAATGTATATTGGTACTTTATCAGTGGGAGGAGTTTGTAACTATCTTACTTAACTTGTGAAGAGTAACTTACACTTCGTGCCAGGTCCCTCCTCATGGTTGAGTGAGACAGCAGCTGTAAGGTGATCTCGTTCTCCCACTTCCGGCAGTTTTGGATGTACTCATGGCTGCCTAGACTGTGTTTACTGTGGCAGAGGGTGGCAGATACCCAGTGTTAGAGATAACACAATCTTAGAGACCCAAAGTAGCAATATGGATTGACTAATAAGAGGAACAGAATCAGGTATGTTCGCTTGGCTCATCTCCACTGTGACGTTTGATTAGACTGTAGAAAAGCTTCAATATTAGATTTTACTGTTATGGACATGAATTTAATTACACCTTCAAGGGAAAAAAAGAATCTGTACCAGAGTATGGTTTCCCTTTGAACTTCACTTTCAAAATGTTAAAAAATGAAGCATGTCCTGAGTACACTCCGCATAGCCCAGTAGGGTTTCCATTACAAATGTGTGCAAAACTTTGACAAAGTCCCACTAATGTAGAACAAACAAACAAAACAATTTCTCGATTGCGGTGTTTCCATTAAGTATGAAATGTAATTAAAATCACATGTGAATAAGTTTGTTCACGTGATAAGTCACCAAAAAATGTGCCGTGCAATCATCCGCCAACAACTTCCTGTCTTCTTCACCATTTCTGCCAGTAGTAAAATCTGGTTGTTAATCATGTGACGTGTAATGTAAAAGAAAAGAAGTGCGTCCATTGCAGTCTTGAAAAATACACTAATTTTGATATGGCAGAAAGGCTACCTCATCCTTGCGCAAAAATGTTTCATCAAAAAGCTTGAAAATGTTTTATCGGAATTGCAGAGTTTCCATTAGGCAAGTTTACTTTCGCAACTCCAATTTGGGTCGTGCCAGCTGTGAGATACCAGAACTTGATCATTTTTTGGCTGATCAATGACTTTGAGACTCATACAATTTTTTAAAAAACAAAATGTGAGAATTTTAAATCCGATTTGGCATTAGGTCACCCTCAGAATTAGGCAGTGAAACTGCAACATATACGTAGAGAACTCTTATGCTGCTTTCAGCAGTTCTCAAAAAATATTAAAAAAGTTTTGATTGTAATTATTAAAAGCTAAAGAGATTATTTGTTAAAGCACACAAGTCTTTCCTTCATGAGGGCATTGGAGGACAAGTTGGGAACTCCCAGTATGAGCTCAGGAATTCTGATCTAGAAACCACATTAAACATAACTTTAAGTGTTTTCTGTTCCCAGTTTGAAAACCAAACAAGCTGGCTGATATGATCCGTGACCAGACTAACTGCTTTAGCTAAAAAGCTTAGATTAACCATGTTTCTGGTTGCTTTTTACTTTGCACTTTCAAACACACGTACATCAAAAAGAGACTGTACAGCACTGCATGTTTGTGTCAGAAACATAAGGAACAGGTTGGCAGACTTTACATGCAAGACGGACATTTTGGATTTGGAGGTGAGAAACCGCAAACTTTCCTACTTTGAATGTTAACTTCCAGGGAGCTTTTGCTTAATATTTCCAAATTTGAAAATGTTCAACTTAGAGGAAACATGGACTCTATCCATAAACCTAAGTTGCATTTAGTAAGGATTTTTTTATGCTCGTTTTTAATGACAACAACCACCTGACAGAGTCCAAGGTTCTGTTTTTCTACGATTTTAAAACGTCTGTCAAGACTGTACTGAGGAGATAAGTGTTGGAAACAGTTTGAAAATCACCGTTATACATTGAAAACAGATTCTTATAGAGAAATCTTAACTCTATTATCAAAAACCATAAAATGGAATCAATGCTTTACCGACAAATATAGTTAAACTCTCCTCTTGTCTCATCTCCACAAACTGAACATTTTTTATTGTCTCATCTCATGAGCTAGACTGCACTCCTACTCACTACATTATTTACTCAGAAGTCTATATAAAGTGCAAAGACCAAAACAGTGTTGAGAGGGTTGGTGTTATTGGCATTTAAATAATGATAATTAAGTTGTTGAAAATGGCTGAAGAAACCTGAAACGTCTTATTTGTAAGTCTTCTTTAAGGTTTTGTGATAATTGTTGCTAATAGTATTAATGTAATGTTTGTAGCATTTAACTTTGAACACAGTTCAGTGGACTGTGGTCTACAAGTGCTGGTAAGGAGAGCAGCAGTTCCCATGAATCTCATATTTTAAGCGATGGAGGAGGTTAAAAGAAGAAATATAAAAACATCCACCATTTCTATTTGTGTAGGACGTGGGGGGATGCCAAGATAAGAGCGACACAGTAAGAGAAAGATGGAAAAAAAAAAAAGAGAGAGAGAGAGGAGGACATAAGAAAAAAACAAAAGTTCCTCAAATCTCCATGGGAGGAGAGAGCTTTCTTGAGCTGCCGGACGTGTTACGGTTTCGGAAATACTCACTTCTGCAGCACTTCCTCCCGCCCGCACACTTTGAGCAAATAGCTGGAGAAGTCCACCTGATCCAGGTCATCGTGAACCCAACAGAGAGTCTGACTGATCAGCAGCTCCACTGGAGAACTCACTGCAAAGGGAAAACAGGAATTCAGATAAGGAGAGCGGGATGGCGGGGGGGGGGGGGGGGGGGGGGGGGGGGGGGGGGGGGGGGGGCAACATACGGGTATCTCAACATCATCGTATCCAACACCAATACTGCAAAGAACAGTTTGGACCACAATAAATATCACCTGTTAATTTTAAGATTGGCTGATATAGCAGGATATATATTTGTTTAAGCTTGTTTAATACAGTCCAAAATGTTTTTTAGAGCTCTGGTTACGTGAGCAAATAGGTACAACCATGTTTTAGGACTGCACCAATCCACTTTTTTCACTTACGATACCGATACCTGAGGTTTGGTATCAGCTGATACCGATCCGATGCAGAAAAACAGTGCTGAGTTGGCTTAAATATACTTTAAGTCTTTCTTTTTTTTTGTTTTTAAACAGAGACAAAAATTTACTGATTTACACATTTGCCAACTCTGCACCAGTACAGCACACTGAAATACACCAATAGCTTCACAAGTTTGACCAAAAACGTAAAAATAACTTTCATTTGTTTAGTCAGTGCAATTAAGAGTAAAACAGCCAATGAAAAAATAAATGGAGAAACTGAAACAGACAAATCAGTTTAATTCTAGGATTTGTGCGCTGAGGGATGTCATGTTTTATTGATTTCACATTATATTTAGAATTTGGATGACTGTTTATTTTTGACCAAGGTAGTCACCATATTGTTTTTGTCAGTTTATGATTGATTTTACATTGGCTAATGCACTCCTAAATACTCTGACTGAACAAATTAATGTTGTTTTACATGTGACGTAGCTTGTGAAGCTATTGGTGAGTTTAAGTGTTCTGTACTGTTGCACAGTTATCAAATTAATTTGTAATTCAGTATATTTATATCGGTTTATTTGTTTTTAAAAGAAACTTTTTAAGTCAGTGTAGCACTGTTTATCTATATCAGAAACACATCTGATGCTAAACCTCAGATATCGATATCAGCAGTGAAAAATGTGGATCGATGCATCCTCAACCACCTCTCCCAGTTTTGAATTTCAAATCAGGTTTTATTGGACAAGTACTTTCAATTAAAAAAAAGTAGGATCTGTAACAAACAGACATTTCACCAGAACGCCTCGAATCACACTAACTGGGAGGGATGAGAGGTCAGTGACCATCCTGGGTGCAGCAGTGTAACCCGACACACTCGCAGATTACTCTGCTGCTAATCCATTTCGTCAGACGTGCAGTACACACAAACACGGCAAAGAGAGAGAGAAAGATGGAAGCATTTCGGCTCGACTAGCAGCGGAGACCACCTCTGACTCTAGCAACAACAGAACGCCACCCTTCAGAGGAATGGTGCTGCCAACACCGGTCCTGCAATGCAAAGCCGTGCCTGACTCTGCTAGAGTTCACAGAGGAGTGTTTTTGTGATTTAGTGAGAAATTTCCTGTCTCTCATTGTGTTAATTTTTCAGACATGGGAGCTAGGGAACGGCGCTGGCTGAGTCACAAAGGAATGAACATTTTAACAAACAAAAAAAAACAAAAAAAAAACAATACATTGGCTAAATCGGGAGTAAACCAGTAGCTGTTTAATAACCAATGAAATAACTGGCTTGACGGAGTTCAGATCCAGTTTCATGAGGCAGCTAATGAGAGGGCGAGTAAAGCCAGAAGTCACTCGGCACTTTGTAAATCCACAAGGCAAACATTGTAAAGACGTGAAAAGGGATGGCTGTAATTCCACTGTGACACAAAGCAAACAAGGATTTCTGCTTCTGGAGCAGCTCCTGCACCCAAACACAGATGTTCAGACAGACGGAGGTAGACCTGAGCTGAAGGACCACAATAACCAATAGCAAATATATACATAAAGTACAAGAGTTTCAGGTAAGAGTCCTGATTGGGGGTGCATCACTCATAAAGTATGAATACATAGGTTTTGCAACATTTCATGTAAGATGTGATTTAAGCTTCATTTAAGTCTTAATTACAGTCTGAGCAAATTCACATGGCAGAAAGAAGCTTGGTTTCCCGCACACTTGGTTCATACAAGAACAATTTCACAACTTGTGCTGCCAACCTCTAATTTAGAGTACCTCAAAGTTGTACGTGAGTAAGCGTGTCAGTAGTTGAACATATTTTTACTCAACTAGAAGTAAAAAGCTGTCCTACAAGGAATCACTCCAGAATATAATATCAGATCTTTTTTGTGTGTTGCAGTATGGCCACCGTGTAGCAGAGGGCGCCACTGGTAACCCTTAAGCAGGCGCAGTTTATACAAAAATAAAGATGGGGGAGGGATCCCAGAACAGGAAAGAAAAAAAACAGTCCTGTGTCTTTCTGTCCTACAAATGGCATAACAGGTTCAATAGATGGAAAATAACAGAACAGTAAAGCTTACGTACGCACAAGACGACTCACTTTAACATGAACTGCATCTTCGTCTCATGTATTTTAGTTAAAACACGTTTTTCATTCTTTAAAGTCACTCACCCGGAGAACAATCTCCAGAAATCCTAATCGAGTAAGAGTAGCATTACTTCATAATTAGTTACTTTCGAAGTATGAGTTAGTAAAACTTTTTTTTTTCTCATATCCACATATTTTATTCATTCATAATTCAGTACCATGATGCTGCCCACACCTGTCTTCTACTAAGATAACCCCTGATATGTGAGTAAATACAAATATAGAGCCTCCTATTGCATTTTAATCAGATGATGAATAACGCCATAAAGTCTTTTTATAACAATACACAAAGCATTTAAATATTACATATCAGACAAAACTCCAGACTTTGAAATAAATAATTTTTCTCCTTTTAAAACATCCAGCTTTGTTTTGTAGCCCAAAGACGTTTCCTAGAAAAAATTACCAGTCGGTCTTTCCTGTTTTTATCTCAAGAATTTAGAGGAAACATAATAGTTGTGTCCTATTCCAAACATTGTTTTGTCTTCTCTATGAATTTACTTCATGCAGTCAATTGTTTTTATGTGCAGCTTCAAACTTTCCACAAATCTTTCCTACGCTTTACTGTCAGAAACTCATGTCTCCCAAATTTCCCAACTTCTCCTCGCTCGACATTCTTCTTCGTTTTATTGCCATGCTTTCTTCTTTCTTCTTCACTCTGTAGCCACAATATGTAAAGAATCCTCAGAAGGCAGCAGTGTTTTACTTTCCAGCCTCCATCTTTTCTGCCAGACTTCTTAAAAAAACAGCAAAAAACCCACAAAGAGCTTTAATTACCAGACCTAATTTGTTCTTAACCAGTAACTTAATATCTCTGTGTGAATTTAAAAAAAACAGGAGCGACTGATAGCCATTTGAAATATTACTAAAATTTCAAGCAGAGAAGGAAACAGATGCAGTCGTTAAGACGGTGAAACGAGAATTACAAAAGAAACGGTAAGAAAAAGGTCAGCCATTGTGAGAGAGAATCAACAACCTTTGTTGGATAATGTTCAGCTCCTTCCATTAAAGCCAGAACTGAAGCCCATTGTTTCCAAAAAAAAAAAAAAAAAAAAAAGATTTTTTTTTTGTCCTATCAAAAGAATCCAAACATCAACTATGTGGGTCAACACACTGCTGACAGAGAAATAAAACAAAACAACAAGAAAAAAAACAAAAAAACAAAAACAGGAAAGTCAGGAACTGGATATCATGACGGGAAAGAGGGGAATTTGCCAAGAAAGTGACTGAGGCAATGATATTAAAAGGAGGAAAGAGAGGTAAACCCAGAGACCTGACTGGAATCCTGGAAGGTATGATTCAAGTGTTGACTGCAGTAATGCAGTAAATACTGTTCCTATGAGTTGTAGCTGGCTTATTAAGAGACTGAATGTCAGAATTAGAAAGCCTCTTTAACGCTAGGAATGCTTGCATAAGCTGGGAATTTTCTTCATTTCTTAAATCGCCCCCTATTTGCATGTCTTCTGCAAAACAAGTGGAGGAACACAAGAAGATAACAATAAACAGGCTGATATGCAGACCCATCTGTAACTGGCGCCACGATCTTCAGAAAGCGACAGAGTTCAAGACAACTCATTCTTTCATTTAGTTGATTTCACTGTAATATGGCAATTAGCTCCACAAACAGACAAGAAGTCAGAATGTATGCGTCCATTTCTACGCTAGTTTCAACTTTTGTGCCACAACAAGGTGTGCTACTTGTACAGACAAATTAGCTTGACTTGAACAAGTAGAAGCCATGGTTGTTTTGGTGAAAACAACCGCGGTTGGTTCAACATTCTCAATGTCACTTCTGACGGATGCCTTGGCGCCTCAACGCGATTAGGTGACGTAACTGCAAAGGGTCAATAAGTCATGTATCGGTCACACAGGAAAATCGCAACGTCTTTTTGCAGCGTTGTAAGATACAAAAATTTATGAGATATATATGAAAATGTACTAGTGAACATCCCACGTCTTTGAATCTTTGTACAATTTGACACCTTACAAGGGCAAGCAGGAGCTGGGCATTAATGTGAAGAAACAGGAGATACCGTTTTCAGTTCTGGAGGTCTTTTAAGATAAAAATCTGAACTCCACTCACTGGAGGACCTCTATCAAAGTGGATTTTATTTTGGGGTGTCAGAGTAGGGCTGACTAACTATGCATGTCATCCTTTTCAGATTGGCATTTGTAAAATTTAAAAAATAAAAAAAAATTAAAAATTCCCTTCTCACCCACCGCGGGTGGTTCTTATCCTCTGAGCTCGGGTCCTCTACCAGAGGCCTGGGAGCTTGAGGGTTCTGCAGTATCTTTGCTGTGCCTAGAACTGCACATTTCTGGACTGTGATGTCTGATGTTGTTCCTGGGATCTGTTGTATCCACTGCTCCAGTTTGGGGGTGACTGCCCCGAGGGCCCCGATGACCACGGGCACCACTGTGGTCTTCACCTTCCAGGCCCTCTCCAGTTCCTCCCTGAGGCCCTGGTATTTCTCCAGTTTCTTGTGCTACTTTTTCCTGATGTTGCAGTCACTTGGTATTGCTACATCCACTACAATGGCTTTCCTCTGTTGTTTATCCACTATGACAATGTCCGGTTGGTTCAACCTTACCATTTTGTCTGTCTGGATCTGGAAGTCCCACAGGATCTTAGCTCAGCCATTCTCCACCACCTTTGGGGGTGTTTCCCACTTTGATCTTGGGGCTTCCAGTCCATATTCTGCACAGATGTTTCTGTACACTATGCCTGCCACTTGGTTATGTCGTTCCATGTACTCTTTCCCTGCCAGTATCTTGCACCCTGTTATGTGCTGGACTGTCTCAGGGGCCTCCTTGCACAACCTACACCTTGGGTCTTGTCTGGTGTGGTAGATCTGGGCCTCTATTGCTCTGGTGTTTATGGCCTGTTCCTGGGCGGCCAGGATGAGGGCCTCTGTGCTGTCCTTGAGTCCAGCTTTTTCCAGCCATTGGTAGGACTTTCTGATATCAGCCACCTCAGTTATTTGCTGGTGGTACATCCCATGTAGGGGTTTGTCCTCCCATGATGGTACCTCCAGCACCTCAACTTCTGTTCCCCATTGTCTGAGACATTCACTGAGCACATTGTCTGTTGAGGCTTTGTCCCTGATGTATCTACGGATCTTGGATGTTTCGTCCTGGACAGTGGTTCTCACACTCACTAGTCCTCTGCCTCCTTCCTTGCGGCTCGTGTACAGTCTCAGGGTGCTGGATTTGGGGTGGAACCCTCCATGGATTGTTAGTAATTTTCGTGTCTTAACATCTGTGGCCTGTATCTCCTCCTTTGGCCAGCTAATAATTCCTGCAGGGTATCTGATTACTGTTATATATATATATATATATACACATATATACTATTGGTATTAATATTATACAGTCATGCTGAAAAATTGATAAATGTGTGATATGATATGTAGGCTGTATTGATGATTTTTTTTAAGTAAATGTTTGCTTTAATTATCTCAAGGTCAGATATTTTTACCTTTTAAGGGAAAGTTTTAAATATTTTTCAGGCATACAGTGCGGTTTATAGCACAATCAAGTAATTATATTACCATCAGTTGTTATAAAAATGTTGTACGTGTCAAACATGACTTAAGAGAAATTTGACTTCCTAATATAACGCCTCAAAATTGGGGCTCTGTCTCTTTAAAAACTGCTGCTCTTTCTGAAACTTCAGGAAGTCATCACAACATGGCTCCTCCATTAACCCTTTAACAATGTTTGTACCAAAGTTTCAGTCTGGGTCTGAAAGTGTAGGAATGAAGAGGCGGGGCTAGGTGCAATCAGGCGATTTGAGCAGCTGAATGGTTGCCACTAGAGATTAGAGTCAAACATGCATGAAATAATCAAGGCGACACTCCGGGTATGTTTTTCAAGAGGGAATAATATTATAACATGATGTTAAGCAAAGCTCAAAACAGTTGATTTTTTAAAATCCTGTCTCTATAGAATGTAAGAGAAAAAAAACATCTGTTTTGTTTCTTTAAGAATGTCCATTACATAAAAATTGGCATATACCCCATGCCGCATCTCAATATTCTGCTACAAGTGCCAACAGCGCAACTCCTACCTCCCCTTTTCAAAATCTGTTAATATTTTTCTTGTTTTTGTTTTTTTTCAGTCACTTGTCAGATGCTTACCATCACAGGTGAAAGTCACAGGCTGCTGAGATTCAGGGATTTCAATGGAAACTTTGACAGAGCAGTTATTGTCTGGTCCGCTCTCTCTCTGGGCGATGATGGGGCTGAGGACAAAGCCCGGATTGGTTCCAATGTTGTCGTGAGGGAATCTGGAACGTAGGCTGCAGGAGGAAAAGAAACAAAAGAAGGTCAATGCTTTTTTATTATGTTTTGGTTTTCATGCCCAGTGGGGGAAAAAAATGTAAAATAAAGGGAAACAAAGGCCAGCCAGTCAGCCGTATAGATCAGATGATCTGGATCAGACTGCTGGATGAATCATGGAGAAAGGCTGACCGGATATTTTTCTTCGCTAGAAAATGAAAATGCCAAGAAATTTTTTCTTTTGTCCCATTTTCACACAAAGGGACAAGATGCAGCTTAAACTGTAAGCTATGCAAATCATTTTTTGTTGACCACCCGGGATGCGGTGACGCTGCCAGACGCTGGCTGGGCGTTGACGGTGTGATCATAGTGAAAGTACATTCTGTGAGCACAGCTTCATCGTCACCCCACCCAAACCAAATACTGTGGTAAGAAAACTCTGTACGGATCCCGGAGATGAACTAAAGTGGAAACATGTCATCAAGCGAGCACGTGTGCATTTAGAAACATGCCTTCACTTACAAAAGGTAAAATGCTTGAATTAAACCATGGGTGTTTTTGCTTATTTTTTTAATTTAAGTGAAATTTACTTCAGACTATTAGCAGATTGATACCCGTTAAAATACTGTGGGAGAATCATTAGGAGACTCTCTCTATTTTAAGCCATAAGCTGAATTATATTTCTAGTATGAAAAACAAATTGTGACATCACGACCAGTCTGATACTTGAGACTCCAAAAATCTCTAAAAGTGCTTCTACCTGTCTACTGTAATAGATCAAGTACCAAATATACTGTCATATGAACTGATACACATGGTGGAAACCGCCTTAGCACAGCCACAGAAGCTAACAGTCTTCCTTATCGCTGCTCTTGTTTTACAAATGCCAGCAAGTAGAAGCTTGTCTAGGCATTTCATATTCCCAATGCCCAACAGTTTTCTATTCAGTTTTCTTATCAGTTTTCCAACCTAAAGTCTATAGAAAATATTTGGGTTGAGCTGAGAAAAGAGAGCAGGCGAAAGGAGTCAAAGTTTTAGACAATCTGGAGAGATTGTGCCAAACGGTCAACAATCTCCCTCTCTGTTCAAACCTCCAGAAATGTCAAAGACTAAGTGCTGTCCTTCTGTGAAAAGTGTTAACAGCAGCAATGCCAATTGTGGCACGGGTCATTTGGTCAAAAACAATGAAATGTTTTTCTGCTTTTTGATTGGATTTTCCCTAGCGTTTCTAGTGCCATTAGACTACTGAAACAAAACGTGGATTTATTTCCTGGATTCTTACACGTCTTTACCAGAGGTACCAATCATTTTCTTGGGTGTTGGATGTGATGTGTCGTACCAATATTGGTCCATCCATCCAAATCATTAAATTCAAGAGTTTCAGTCACTTCCATGGCCACAAGTGTACACAACTCAGTACCATGGTATGCTGACTACATCCTACAAACATCTGGGAAATAATGGGCTGCTCTCAGAAGCTCAGTGAATTCCACTGATACAATAAGACACATCAGCAACTCATTCTGGTTAGAGGACTTTGAGAGGCATCGAGTGCATCAAAAACTCTTAATCTCATTAGACATTAGCTGTGGGACGGAGTGTAAAATGCAACGCAAAGCATCAGATGTAGAGGTAAGGCATGTTGCTACTGGAGAGATGAGTTCTCTAGAGAGACAAAGATGGTCCCTCTGTCGCACAGTCCAAAGGAGTTTGGGTTAGCAGCTGCAAGGAGAACAGCTCTAGTGTTGAACGTAAAGTTTGGTGCAGAGGGGATAATGGTGAGGGACTGTTTTTCAGGAGCTGAGTCCATCGGTTCCAGTGAAAGAAACTCTTAGAGCTTAAGCATTCCAAGACATTTTGGAAAATTGCATGCTGCCTACATTGAGGGAAAAGCTTGGGAATGTCCCTTTCAGGTTCAACGTCACAGTGTACAACGTGAGTTAAGAGGAGAAGGGTTTGATTGGCCTGTACAGATTCTTGAACTCAATAGATTACTTTCTGAATGGGCTCAAGCTGAGACCAGCATCAGAGTTTGACCTCATATGACCTCCAGGCAGAATGGTCAAAAATTCCCATAAACACATTCCCAAACCATGAAGAAAGCATTCCAAGCAGACATGAGAGTAATCCTCTCATAGATATCATAGATAATACAATTATTGTATTGTTTATTGTAAAAAATTTCTCATAAGAATTTGTATTATGATAAATTTCAGTTATTGATAAAAACACAAAACTGACAGTATTATTGGAACCTTTATTTTTGCTATTTTCTCACCGTTTGTTCCATATTTGCTTCAATAAAAATCAGTGAATTTGAAAATATGATTAAATAAAGTTACTGTGTGCCGTTAAGTGATATAACTCTGCTTTTTACGCAAGTTGTGTCCTGAAGAAGCCATTTTTAAATGGGAATGTTTTTCAAGAATATTTCTATTTGTGGGACTGTGACCTTAAAAATGAAAAAGCAGCAAAGAGTGGACCGACTTCATATAAAACTCTTCGGATCGAGAGTGCAATGTCACTGAAGTTCAAATACGTTTGAAGATAGGTGAGCAAATAGTTTGAGTTGGTAACGGCCCAAAGAGAGGTTTATTGTTCTCCTCAGTAGAAACAATCCAGCTTACCTTGCCAAGTCTTTACAAAATGCAACAATCTCCAGGTTCTGGGCGTCCTGTTCCTCCAGCACAGCATTCTTCACCAAACCATTCCCCTTCCCCTAAACAAGCAAAGGATTCACTAAGATTAGAATTAAAAGAACAATTGCTTTAAAAAAAAAAACAGATAAAACTTGGATGATTGAGGGTTAAAAATAATTAAAATGCTTTATATCTTATATGTCCTTAACTATATACTTCTTCAAAAGAGCTTAGTAAATGTCATGATGGCAATAGTGAGCTCAAAGACTGATGAAGGGGAAGTTTTATTAGAAACACCGCAATGCTATTAATCCTCCAGAGCCAATCAACAAGTCAGAAGGAGCACAAAAACACAACCATCAATCTTTAGATCTCTTGTGTCTGTGTGACGCTGCCTTGGTTCAACAATGTTTGGGTGTGCAGCTTGAGTTTAATAAGAGGCTTTAAAATACGAGGCAGGGCTATCAAAGGTATGGAAACTCATCTAATACATAATTTTGCATATTCACACACAGAGAAGTAAATCCTGAGACAACACACTTTGGAATTACTTTAAGAGATTCCTGGAGGCTGGCCCGCAGCAGAGACATCGCAACTACACTATCTGTCTTTTACTGCCGTCTGATTGTCAGCAGCTGAGGAATGCACTTCCTGAGGCACAGGAAATGAGACGCGCAAAGACTCCGCCCCTTCCTGGGAAGCAAAAGTGCTCAGTCACGGCTTGAAAAATTAGTCAGACCTCATCCCAAAGGAGGCAGAAAGAGAGGGATGAGGGGGGCAAAAATGGATGAAACAAATGTGAAGAATATTGATGATAGATTTATCCTTTGTTAGATGATAGATTTGGTAGAGAGCTGAACTTAACAACCAGTGGGTGGATTTACTACAGAACTACTTCATTTTGTAAAGTCCCAAACACAACAATGAAGTTTGTGGCTTTAATTAGAGATGTACCAAACCAATATTAATATCTGTATCGATCCATATATAAAAAATATTCTAGGCTGTGTTTCAAAAGAAGAAACATTATAAGTCAACTCAAATCTGTATCAGATCGGTATCAGCTGATATTAAACCTCAGGTATCGGTATCAGAAGTGAAAAACATGGATCGACATCGCTGGTTTTAATGTGACAAAATACAAAAACATAAACCTTTCAGCAACTCTTGTAGTTTTTGTGTTATTAAGAAATCAATGAATGAGAGGAAATTAGAGGAGAATCAGTAGGGTTTGTTTTGATTCAATAAAACCACAAAAGATTCTTCAAAAATAAAGGAAGTGAGAATCTTTTATGATTCAGAATAGCCTGGATGCGTCACTGTAAAGCATAGAAAGGTTCCTCCATGTTTCACACCATTTTTTTTGTTGTTTTTTTTTTGCCATACACCGAGTGGGAACTCACCGGGTCTGAAGTCATGGGAACAGCTCCTTTAAATTCACATGCTGACTAATCTCCCATCTTCTCTCTGCACGTCCGCTAACCTATCGCAACGTTGACTGTAAAATCAGGAACACACTGTGCAACATAAAGACCACAGCCTGTTCTAAGTAATTCAGTGAGTTGATCCAAATAAGCATTTTTACACATAATTAGGCAACTTTTGCATCCACTAACTCAGTTTTTTTCATGTGTGATGGCGTTCTTGTCCAGGTTCTGCGGTGTGACTTTGTATGTGAACATCCTCTCTGAACATGTGTGACAATGTGAGTTCAAATAGGGACGAGTATTAGACTCAAAGTTGATGCCTTAAAAGCTATCCCGACATGTGACACTCTCATTCAAGATGAGGAAATGTAATTTTATTTTTCTGACGTTCCGTTTTGTTTTCTTCCAACGCCTTCAATCAAGAAAAAGGCTAAAGTTTAAGTTCTCTCTCCTTTGCAACACATTAATCAAGTTTGTAGTTCGAGTCTGCAAGTTCTTTAAAGAATAAAATGGAAAATGAAAAACAGCAAATGTCATATCAAAACAAAAATGTTTCATGAAGGACACATGGCTTCAACACTTAAAAACGCTGATGAATGCCTTCAAGACAAAAAAAAAAAGTAATTTTTTTTTTTAATTTTGACTAATTGAGTAATTTGTAACAAAAACTGATCAGTTTCGGGTTTTCTGATCCTCTTGCTGTCCAAATTCTATTCTAAAGTGACAGATAACCAATTAAAAACCCATGATTTCTTGCTTAACAAATGACACAAATGTTCCTGTTTTTTTTGTCTTGGGAAACTCAACCTTTTAGATGACAGAAGAAAACTACGATGCAAATCCTTAGCCAAACTGAAATGAAGAAATATCACTGCTGTCGTCAACAAAATGTTTAACAGTTCCCCAATTGCAAAAAAGTATTTTTTTTTCTAAAATTGTTTTAAAAAGACAAATACATAGTGAGCTTGAGTAACACACATTATACTGTCTAAGACAACATAAAATAAAATTAATAGCTCTTGCTAATTCCGCATTTAATAGGAAAAAACTAAAGGCTCAAACAAAAAAAAAAACGTTGAATCAACTGCAGCTACACACTTCAGAGTTGGATTTTAAAAAAGAAAGAACAAAACAAGGTTTTGCAGAAAAAGTTGAAAGGAGTTTCACTTTAATCGTCTGGGTGTGATATATTATCATTTTATCCTGTTGCACATTTACTGCCAGCAATAGCAAACACACTGCAAAGGGTCTTGTGAAAAACAGCCTTTTTTTCCCTCCGATCAGTCTCATCGGGTATCGAGTTCACCACGGGTGGAACTGAGAGAGGTCAACACCCTGAAAACAAAAACACCTTCCTCTGCTGAGGTATTAAAGGCTGTCTGGATAAACCTCAACGTCACCACAACATAGAGGCAGTGGATCATGTTGGCAAAATACTTTAGCAGCGTTCAAAACGGGTTATTTTCCAAGCAAAGCGACGCCAAGAAGAAATTGGCTCCAGCATTGTAAAGTTTATATCAAGGGGGAAGCAAGTAGCCTTAAAGCAGAACTTCAAGTGCTTTCAAAACGGAAGTATCTGATAGCTAATGAAGTCACGCTTCCTGTGATAAACTGAAATCTAGGACTACAAAACGTGGCTCAGTGGACCAACAGATGATCAAACTGTTAAATGCATCTTCCTTGTCATCATGCACTCTATTAAAGATTAGATTTGCTGTGCCAAGCTGCAACTCACTTCTGCTTCCTTCAGAGAAAGGTCAAAGTTTAGAAAGGGGCATGCCATTTGTCAGGTGAGTCGCAATGGACAGGAATCAATGCAACATCCTCTTACAGACTGTGCTATCCCACCAGAGGAACTTTAACATGAGAATCGCTTAAGGTATAGGTTTTCACATTTGTGCAGAGAGCGCAATTAACCTGAGCAGAATAGAAAAATGCGGCATAGTCTGAAGTGTGGAGGCGTTGTTAAAAGGCTTGTGGAGGTCTGAAAGTGTGTGGGGGAAGAGAAGATCTGTTTGTTATGTAAAAAAAAAAAAAAAAAAAAGTACAGTGCATGCTGACATCCTGCAGGTTTCACTTTCTTACTCAAGAACTTGAGCAACAGCACAGATAAGTTGGGCCATCTTATAATGTGGAGGGAAAGAGGAAAGGTGGAGGAGGGTTAGATATCACTTCAATAACAGCTGGTTATTACCAAAATGACATCATTACAAACTAGAAGATGATGATGTATTCAGCTGTAATGTATTGATTCAAACGTACATCCATCCGAATTAACAGACGCAACACTCTGGAGCTGACCGTGAGTAATGTGAATGGGTCTCATCTAAACCCAGACATGGCAGAGTGTAGAAAGGGATGTCACAAGGAGGAAGGTGTGAAGAGACGCCAATCAGAGGTCGACTGGCAAGAAGTCTGTCACCCACTGAGGCATGACACCTGAGCTAAATATAAAGGTGTATTTGTTTGGTGCTGATCATCTTCGACTCAAGCTTTACCTACAAATGAAAGAGTGAAACGCATGGGGTAGGTGGGTGGGCGGAAGGTACGCAGCAGCTAGATGGAAAGAAACAGCCACACAGTTTGAAGTCAAGTAGAGTCAAAGCGAAACAAGCACAGGGGATCTGAAATACATGCTGCTCTTTCCGGACTGTGTGTTGCTCCGGAGTGAAAGTCGCACTAGAAGAACAACGTTGTGAAGACGACGTTCATGTTGATGAAAGGTTCCAGACAGTGACACGTTGTTTTCAGTCGCTAGGAAGTCTGCTGGCAGTCTCTGATGCACCGATGTCTGTGCTCTTGATCAGGAACAAGTCCGCTCCGACTGAGTTCTGATAATCTGTGCAACCTTGTCAGATTTTCCTATGTTAACTGGTGAAGTGCGCAGAAGAGCGGAGAAGCCTACAGTAAGCCGAACTGCCGAAATAGGATGTCATTGTTGCAGTCAAAATCACATCATTTTGTCCTCAGCCTCATATTGTCTGCCCATTTTGGTAAATTTACACTTAAGCAAAAACAGAATAAATAAATAACCAGTCACTAAAAGCTGGTTATAGTTATGTTAGTACAAAAACATATAAATAAGGAGTGGAAGGGGAAGGCCTTAACAATTCAACATTAGTGTGTATTCTATGTTATTGCTTAGTCCGTTTAAATGCAGTTGTAGTAATTAAAAAAAAAAAAAAAACCTATTACATTATATTGTCAACAGTGAGGGAAGAATTTGTTATAAATAATTTTTTAAAAAATACATATTTTTTATGACAGTGTTCAGACCATTCATTTGGTTTTTCTCTTATTCTTTCAAACTACTGCCTTTTTAGACAAAAAGTACTGGGGAAAAATATAGACCATGTTGCTGCTGTTATTCCAACTGTTTCACCAACAAGAGTCTTTGATATCACTCTTACTAGTGTTTAAAAAGTTATAATAAGTCTTTAAACAAAACAACAAAAAAACAATGATAAGCCTGGTGGGAGTGCAAGTAAAGCCTGGTGACCCGCCAGCCTTATCATACACTGGGGGAAACCCTGGAGTTCCAACATTTAATTTGACTTTGGAATCAATAGAGAATTCTTTGAATTTGAATTGAATTTGCAGAAAATAATCAAGTCAGTATTGCTCATAATGTTGACTATTTATAACCTTTTCAGAGATCAGGCATCTGAGGAGAGTTGGGTTAAAATAGTAACACATTAAGGGTGATAGTTGGGTTATTCCGCCACAGACGACCTGCACAGACCTGTTTCTGTTTGCAACAAGCACAGTGGGCAGCAGCAGAAGGAACAAGGGGAGCAAGCAAACACACAAAACCACCATCATGACCTGCCAATATAAAGATGGCAGACATGACAGACAGATGGAGACAAGAAAAAGTGAGCGTGGCGTTGAAAAGGCTCAAACTGTGAAACATTAGTAGTTTCAGCAACAAACACATGCGAATCTAACCATAACATGGGCAAGAGTAAACAAGCACGGTTTCATCATTTCAAGAATAAAGACATTCCTCAGCCCTGGAATCCTCTCCGGGGTGTGCACACTGGATGAATTGCCTTTGATAAAGAGAAAAGCTAAATCTCCAGAGTCCTCAATGGAAGTATGAATGAGACATTATCAATAGCTTTCTTACTTTCAACAGCTATGTTGTTTTGTTTGTTGCAGCTGTAAAAAAGAAACAAAAAAACAAAAGTATTCTGGAAAGAATATATAAAATGTACTGTCGGGAGAGTTAATTCTCATCGTGGTGTGAGGAAGTGCAACAGAGAAAAATTCTTTGGTCAGGACAAATCTAAAACAATCAGCAGGAAGTGGCCATAATGACCCAACGAAAACACCCTCACAAAACAAAATCGCTTGAAAAGACTAAAAATCAAGAGCAAGGACAAACTATATTTTCATAAAAGTCTAAGTATTTTAGTATCTGGTGATCTGTGAGAATTAATCGTCTCACATAACAGCAGTTGAAGGGTTAGACATTAAAAGCACAACGTTTAGACTGGGTGACTGGTTTCAGCTTGACTCGGCACAAATAGCGGTCATATTGACAGATGGCAGACCTCTATTATGATTCTTGCCTAAAGCACTGTCCTTATTATTTGCATCAAAATCTTATAGCAGATCATAGAAGTACCTGCCTCTCTTAAAACACAAGGTTTTTGGGAGGTAAACAAAAATATACCCATGATAAATGGTCTTCTTGTGTAATTCACATATTAATTCAGCAGCTTTAACAAAAAAATATATTCACGTTTATGCAGAAGCAATAGTAGTGTCAAAACCCAGGGTTAATCTGTGTCAAATGCATGGTTCAATACAAGGCCTGTGTAGAAACAACATGTAAAACATACAAAAACAAAATGCCTCTGAGGGCTGGAGCGTTGAAGTGTTGGTTTGGATTTTGTGGAAGTGAAATTCTGTGAGGTCATCATTAGCAATGATAGACTTCCTTACAGTAAAAGAACAGCACATTACTTAGTGATAGACGTTCACAATGACAAAAAAAAAAATACACACAATGATGCTAGTAATTGAATTTAGTTGAGTTTAGCAAAAAGCACACCCACATCGCACTATCATCTGGTTTAAACAGTCTACAAAATAACTAAAGCTTTTGCCACAACTGCGGTGACATTACAAAAAACAGGATGTTTCTCCAAAACTGGCAACCTGGCAGAATGCTGACCAAAATAAAAATAAATAAAAAAATTACTGAAGGATCTGCAGGAATTTCTAGCAAGTAGTGAAAGTGCTCTACAAACAAATGTATTCTCCTGTATTAAATGTCTGGAATAAGAAGTACGGTTGGAAGAAAACTGTTGCCTGCTCTTCTTCAACCAGCAGAGATCTGCCTAAAATCTCCCAAGACTGTGTGGGATAGTGTGTTATAGTGTGAAGAAATCAAACCTAAACCTTTGGGAAACTTCTACACAAGCAAATCTGGAATATGAACCACTTTGAGGATCAATAAGAGAACAACAAAAGCAAAGTAAAACATATGGGTGTCAGCATCAGACTCACCCTTTAGACTCACCTGGGGATTTTGTTAAAGTGATTGTAATAGAATGAAAATAAAAAGAAAATGTGTTTTAGCTGAACAAGGTAGTGAAGGAGAAATGTCCAGAGAATCTCATAGAGTTAAAGAATTTGGCAAGATGAAATATGACTAGGTCAAGGTGTGGTGTGCCGATCACTCCAGAACTGTCTTAATAGGTTAAAGGGTTATGTGTCTGTCAAAATTACAAATAGCTAAAGTTGATTGCCTATAAATTAGCCTTGTGTGCCCTTACCTGACTACTTGCTTTTTGCTGGGAAGACGTCCCAGGGATATTGAGAGACTGGCTTCTAGCAACAGGTGCCCCTGTTGAACCTCTCCTTTGCTGTGAGCGGACCGACTGTGAAACTTTCCCCTCCAAACTGGGGCTGCCTCTGCTACCGGAATTGTTCCCTTCTGTTTCGAGCACGGCATCCCAAGGGTCCCCGGCGGAAACTCCCGGTACAACCTGACCGTCACTTTCCGACGCCATGGACACTTGCTCGTTCTCAGCTTTACGTTTCGTGAGCGGGTCCAGATCCAGCCACTCAAAGTGGGCAACGTGAGAAGACTCTGTGACTGCTGCCTGTTGAGGCGGTGGGTTGGGTGCCAGGGAGGCCACGCCGACATGTGAAGAGTCCACATCGACGCTGGTGGATCTGCCGTTCTTCAAGTATTCCGAGGTGCTTGCGATCTTGTCAAACAGTTTTGCCATTTCCGGGTCCACGGTTGGTTTTGGGAAGACCATGGCTGTAGGAGCCTGGATGGTTGGCAACGCCATGAAAGATGACTGCTGAGGCGGAAGGGCCATGAAGGACGACATGGGTGGAGTGAAGCCATTTTGAAACGTGCCTGGTTTAGGAAAGGGAGCCGAGGGGAAGAGTGGACCAGGTTGATGGGTTGGAGTGCTCACACTAGAGTTAGACTGGCTGGGCAGAACTGATGTCCACTGACTGCTATGGAAAAGAGAGGAGCTACAGGGATTCCCACCAGGGTAAGAGGCACTGAGGTTGAAGCCCAGCAGGGCAGAAGGGTGAGACGTTTTACTGTTGACGCCAAAGTTGTCATCCAGTAGGAGCTTTTCAAGTTCCGCATTAGTCAGCTTGTCCACATCAATATCCCTGAACTTGTCCCCCTCTGCTTGCTTCTTGGTTTCTGGGAAATCGATGAGGTCCTTGTCAGGTACATTCGCAGAAGAAAAAGGCTGAGGAGCAGCAGTAGTCGTGAAGAACTTTGACGGTTTGGAGGAAGATGAAGGAGTTAAAACTGAAACCGTATGTCTCTTATCCCGTTTCAGTTTAGCCATTGCCTCTTCTTCCATGCGGAGGGCTTCCTCCTTACCCACAGCCCCCTTTGGCTTGGGGACATCCATCTTGAACCCATTAGCATTATGTGTCTGGGCCATTCTGTCAGGTGGAGGGAGCCATTAGTATGACGGCTTTCAAGTCAGTGTGACCCTAAGGGTTGCCGTGTGGAGATTTAAACACCTAAAATAAAAGAAAAAGAAGAAATAAATGATACTTTTAAAAAAAATGGCAAAACAAGATAGAGGCGTGGCTGGCTAATAACCAGCCATGCCAAACTCCAACCCAGATATGCAGCAGTCAGAATTTTGTAGTAGATACGCAATCATCACCCTTTGTAAAACTAATTTTCTTATAGGAATTTCACTCTGCAAATTTTACAGTCCCTCCAGTTTTTCACAATCACAGGAATTTCTGGAAAATCAACAACTCTTGCTCTATTTAACACTAAAGCATCATTGAGAGTTTATTAAACATTTTCCACAAAAATGGCCAAGAACATTGAGTTTAAGCGAGTGCTAACTCCCCCTACAGGTGTCAGTATTTCTTGCTCAAGCTTTGACCTGACAGAGGAGTCCTGCAAGAAAAAAAAAAAACTACATCTACAAGATCAAATAGTGCTGCCATGACAAAATTTTAGACCTGTGATTAATACCTTAATGTATTTAAAACCAACTTCCATTTTTTAAAATAAATTTAATTTATTTATGAATTTAATATTAATTAAGGATGTGTGAACACCCTGTATTAAACAGTTCTTTAAACAATACACCGTTTTAGACATCACTGATTAACATAATAATAATAATAATAATTTCAAGTCAGATTCCCTCAACAACAACGTCAACACCAAAGAGTGTTATAGTTCTAATTCTGTTAGAACTGTGTTCTTACAGAATTTCTAATCATCCAGGACTGGTCAATCAAGTCCTATATGCATCTCAAGGTTCTTTCATAAGACTTTTGTTGCATAATCCACACTTATTCTTTGGCTCTACTTGAAAGTCCTGACATGAAATGGGGCCTTAAAGTCAAGCCACCAATGTCAATATAAGTCAAGAAAAACAAACAAGTATGGCAAGCGACACGACTCAAAAAGGAAACCACATCAGTGCCAGAGTCACCAGATTATTCTCATGAGTTTGTCTGATCAGAGATAAACATATCTGATGTAAAAACAAAAACAAAAAAACAACATGTCAAGGATGTACACGAAAAAACACTACATGCATGTGAACAACCTTTGGGAGGATTGCAACACACAAGATAAAGGAAATATAAGTGAATTCTGTAGGTGTAGGTCACACCCCTTTAATTCCACAACCCCAGCTGCATGCACTGAAAGCTCACATTTTGGCAGTTCAACTATTGTGCAAAGGCGCTAATTGATCTGTAACGAAAAAAGAGGTTCTTGGTTGCATTTTTATTGCAGAACAACTAAAGTGAGCTTCTAAGCTATCGTAACCCTTTATAAATCATCAATGCTTTGTTGCTCTAAGCGCATTTTAATTGCATATTGACTGACTGTAAATTGCCACAAATGCTACTCGGCCAGCCTGCTTCTAAAATCCAGGGCATCATGTGGGTCAGACCTCTCAAATCAGTATCCCGTGTATTCATACCTGAAGGTTCGTCAAGATAAACACTTCTTTATTCAGGTTTACAGTTACACCACAAGGTGCATGTTAAAACTGGGAGTGTCTGTATACTATAAATGACTAAACAAAACCATGATAAGCCTGTTAATCAGAAACTCATTACAGTTAATTCACAAATCTACAAGTTTATTTTTATTACTACTAAACCTGCTCATATTTTCTCCATCATTTAGCAACGCCTCCTTTCATAAATTGTAGGAAAATGCTCTGTCTCATGCTACAAAAGAAGGCTGACATATTTACAACCCTAACAATAACAATCCAAACATAACTTTTCTCATATGGCATGGTGGTGCTGGATGACACAGCAGCGTCCTCAAAGCAACCATTCATCGAACGATTGCGGCGCAGGGGTTGAGCGAGTTCCTCCTCTCCCCAGGCATCGCGGGCCTCTCCTGAGCCTCCCCTCCCGTTGTGGTGGAGAAGGCCGACTGTGCCGGCCGGGACTCGGGGCTCGCCCAATGCTATTGTGCAGCTGAGGAATTTGGCATGCTGAAAAGCTCAACCTCCCCTCTCTCTCGCTCCCTCCCTCCCTCAACCGTAGGCCTTCTTTCCCCTTCTGTTAGCATTACGTTAAGAGTCACGGCCCAAGCTTGTCTTATCAGCTGTGTGAACCCCAGCAGGTTGTGGCAATGTGGACTGCATCCATTAGGTCTGATCCAGAGTTTTACAGCAACACAACTCAGGGAAATCAATACAGATTGTCGTTTTTGGACCATGTTCTCACTAATGGTTTAAATTTTCTGTGGATTCTTTGTATCCTGACATGTAATCTGTGTGCCACTATTTTATACAATAAAAAAAAGCATATTGTAGCAAAACAAAACAGATACCTTACATAAAATGTAAACAACAAATGAAATTTCGCCTGCAACTAAACTTCATAAACATTAGTTGACTGTGGCTAGTTCTGCATTGTAGGATTACTTATTATACCAGTTTGTGCCACTTTAAGGACAAAAATTCAAATGTGCCGAAAACCCTTGAACCATGAAGCCCTCCAGCAAAACTTCCCGAATAAGGCTTGAAGCTAATTCGTTACAAAATAAGACAGTATTACTTACAGAAAGTGTGAGTGCTATTTTTTAATCTTATTTGGCCCAATTTTTTTTTTTTTTTTTTTGCGTTTTACAGAGTATGTTCTCTGTAAATATCGCAAAGACTAATACTAAAATCTCAAAGTAAGCATTTCTCAGAATACAACAATAATTTATTACATCAGCCAAATTCTTAAACAGCATACTTTGGCTATATTTTGTAAGTGAAGTGGAAGTGAGTTGAGCTGACTTTCAGTGCAGCTGGCAGTGAACCGATAAATCAGATCTGATTCCCCCAGTTTTGGGAGATAAGCGTTCGGCCGATACATACATGTGAAACCGATCTTATCCACCAAGCTTATCTTGCCCCACAAAGCTCTGAAAGTCAGCCAGTGTCCTCTTTTGTTCTGCCATGATAGACGGCTGACTGACACCAGATCGCCCACCAGATCACATCTGCACGTGTGCAGTTTACAAAAATCCCCAAAACTGTTGCCAGCTTCGCCAATTTGTTGCTGTATTTAGAAACTTAAAAAATAAAAAGAATAAATAAATTTTGGCAGGTCAGACTTTAAGAAATTGGTAATCAGCCAGAGAGCTGCAATTGGTGCACTCCTATCCTACAACAGGGCTACCCAATATATTGCAAACATATCGTCATTGCAAAAATCACAATGTATAAGACCAATCAAACCTGTCACAATAACAAATTTTGCTGGATGATAAATTCTCCCAGAAGTTATTGGGATAAAATGATGATAATGTCCTTTTGAGATCATTTTCAAGTAATACAATAGCAAAGGCATAATAATGCAAGCACAGCCTCTCAAAGATCAATAAACTTTCATTTCTGACAAACCTTTTAACATTAGAAGTGGGAGACATTTTAAATACCCAAAATATTTCAAACAAAACAAACAAAATCAATCTTTGTAACAACAAAAACTGCACTTAAAAAAAAAGATTAGTTGCGACCAAAGCACTAGATTGAAGACTTTCATCAAAAGAGAGATCATAAAGCTTGTTTTAATTTAGTTTCACTGATTTATTGCTTACTGCAACAGGCTTAATACCAATATCGCAGTGACTCTGTTGAGTGCAGTTATTGTTGGCTATTATATCTCAAGTGTATATAATAAGGAATTTTTTTTAACATGCTACTGCTCACAGCAGACAGAAATGACATTGCCAGCAATGCAAAAAGATCACAAAGTGACAGAAGCACACATAAGAACGAGATATAAGAATAAAATATTTCCGACGCTATATTTACCAGTATTGTCGCTATTGCAAAGTTTACGGATTTTGTGCGGCCTTATTGAATACAACTAGAGCAAGCTCTTGACTTTGAGGCGCCTTTTTCAGGGGTCTTTCTGAAAGGACCGGAATTTACAGCGTCGTTGAAATCGTAACATTTTAACACCACGGCACATCCTGAAAACAGTAACCAGCTCCACAGGGACACTGTGTTAATAAAATGTTTTCCTGGTATTCTAAAGCCATCCAAAAGCTCTGAGTAATCTTTTAAAAAAAGTCTTGCTTAATGAAACAATAAATGCAGAGTTTACTCTTGATAGGACATCCTCCCAGAAAGCTACATAGTTTGTTCAGTGCATTATGTTAATGTCACACAATTGTTAAAAATAAAACAGAAAATACATTTAAAACCGCAAATCTGCTGTTTTTACAGTTATGAGTCAACAGGGTTTAAATGGAGCATGGTGAAGTATGCACTTGTACTCTCACCTTAAATTTAGACCTAAATGTAACTGTAATATTTTTGTTTCCTGAGGCTGCGGGGGGAAAAAATTGCAGAGGTTGGCACTATAAGGTGCAGCTGATCAAAGTTCAGCCTCTTTAAGATTTTTAAAGAGGAAAATATGTAACAAAGTCATGCACCATTTAATGACACAATCTAATGTTTGAGACCATAAACTGCAGCAAATCACTAACTCTATTCTCACCATTTTCTTTTCATGATAAGTGCATAAATAAATCAATTTAAAAAAAGTTCATTGTGGCAACCACCTTAAGTTTGTGTTACAGCTGCATTTAAAGGGAACGCGTGATGTATTATCAAGAAAAATAATAGGGATTCAATCAGCTTAAGATCCGTTTGTCATCAAATATAGTTGCAGAATACGAACTCAAAGCACACTCTGAGGTCAGTTGCTTTCTCTACTCTGTCACTTGACGCAAACTATGGTTTTATATCGGCATTATGTCACCTTTGTTTGGTGTTTTTGACCGGCTGACTTCTTTCAAATCAGAGCTAGGTCGCTGTTAGCATGACGCAACTTCAACAATTGTCAAAAGCCGAACTGAGTAACCGAGCTCAGATAGCCACTTTTTGCTACTTTTGGTGGCCGTTTTAGTGAAACTCCCAACTTTAGGAGCTCTTTTGAGGCTAACTTAGCTGCTAAACCAGCTCAACCAGCAGCACCGAGCCCCATGTTTACACAACCACCGGCTTCACACAAACAAACGCTACTTTAGCCACTCTTCCCAGCTCTAAGTGACAACGGTTTAATCATTTAAAAGTACTCAAGACAACTGCCAGTTTGTTCTCGCCAACTAACCGCAACAGGGAACAAATGCAGGCTTTCCTCAAACGGGAAGCGGGCACATACGACGACGGTACAACCGTTAACATAACGCATCTACAAAGTTGAACTTTTCGTAAAAGGCGTGCTGTGTGAAAAGGTTTGTTTCTCACCTTTCAGCGGTCCAGTGTTTGGAGCCATTTTTCCTGCAGCCTGCATTTTTCCGTCCACTTGCACAAAGGAGACGTCAGTTCCTGTTGAGTTGGTCGGCGGAGTCGACCGACTTTTGGATGGAAGCGTGGAAAGCGGCGTCTCCGCTCTGACAAATTACATGGAGAAACAGCGCCACTCCGTGGACAAAGGTAGGCAGTGCATCGGTTGGCAATAGTACGTGTGTTGAAGAAAACAGTCTTCATTAGATGAATAGCAAGTTACTTTGCTTTTAATAAGTTTTTAAAAAAAGAGATACTTTTGCACTTTACTGCACCGTACTTCTTACTTTTACTGTTGAAGAATGTTACTCTAATTTGAACTAAATCTTTGGCAACTCTACCCACCTCTAGTTCCTTTGCTGAATGAAGAATAAGCATGTTTTAACCAAACATACACCAGACAGACATTCACCTTCAGTTGGTGTTTCAGTGAGACTTCTTATTTGAACACAAGCTGAAGTTGGAATAGGAAACCCTGATTGCTTCCTCTTGACAGTACTTCACAGATTCTCTATGGAGTTTAGGTCAGGTCCAGTTTGCTGGTTGATAAACCAAGATAGCGCCATGGTAACTGAAGCAGTTTTTGGAACCTCTAGCAGTTTGTACAGGTGGAAAGTTCTGCTAGAAAAGTAAATCAGCATCTCTATAAAGTTTGTTACCATGGGAACCAGAGCATTCAGCCTAGAACCCACTAGAACCCACTCCCACCTGGATCTCCGCAGCAGACTCACTGCCACATTTCAAATCCAAACACAAAACTTGTTTAAGCTAGCTTGTACACTTTGACCACAATTGCATTGTCTTATTTACACTTTGTTTTTGTATTTATGTTTATTGAGTCTTGTCATGTTGCATCTGTTTTTATGTTTGATGATGCAAGGTGGCCCTGAGTGCCAAGAAATGTGCCTATAAATAACATGTATTGTTACTATTATTATTTCATCCGACTTCTTGTGCAGCCTCCAGTCTGCGGTAATCTGTGTTGCTGATACACCTCTTCCTCCCTCATATTTTCCTTCCACTCAACTTTCCGTAAGCATACTTAGATATAGCACTCTGTTAAGAACCAGGTTCTTTTGCAATTTCTTTTTGTTGCTTAACCTACTTGTAAAGAGTATCAGTGACTGCTTTGGAGACTGAACATCTGTACAGTTAGTTCTCGTGATTGAATGCCCTTCAGAGGCAAATTTAGAGGCAAAAATTTCTGGTGTGCCAGCAGGAATTTTCAATATTTAACATTTTATCAATATGAATTTTTTTTTGAGATGCTGAGTTTTTAATTTTTATTATGTGTAACCGTAATGATAATTTTTTAAAAAAAAAGCCTTGACATATTCTAGCCTTCGTGTTGTGAATTTATCTGAGTTTCACTTTCTGAAATGACTGGCAAAAAAATATTGAACGGTTTCTAATTTTTCGAGATGCGTGTATTTGGAATCAAAGCTTAAGGAAGTAGAAATTAAAGTATAAAAAAATGACATTCGTTTGACAACATTTCCATGTGTGGCTCATGTATAGGGCACAAATTTGGAATTTGGGAAGAAAAGAAAAATAAAAATGTTTGGTCTGACAAATTGGAAGAAAAAGTATATGCAGAAAAGACATTGCACTGCAAAGGCTCTTGCCAAAGCTTTGCAAAGTTTGTTGACGTTAAGCTTGAAGTGGATCAGCGGGGGGTCGCTTCCAAGAGATGGTCAAACCGCGCCACCGCGTGGACAGAAGTGGATAGTGTCAAACTCCTCTAAAATGATGATTCCATGTGCTTTCAAGGCATTTAGATGTATCACATTAAAACTGATTCAAATTTTAGATTTCTCCTTTTTTTTTTTTTTTTTTACAAAAGGAGAAATCTAACTTATTTAAATACATGTGTAGTTAGTGTATGGTTGATTGTGGAACAGTGTATTTACAAATCTGCCTTGGAAGTTAATGAGCATCTGCAGCAAACTAGGAAAATAGAGCACATCACTCCAGTTCTGCAGGCCGTACACTGGCTTCCTGAAGCGAGTACACTTTAAAACACTTTTGCTGGTTTATAAGAATCCCTCAATGAATCCCTGTGACGATCTGTTGTAACATTAACCTTCCTGATCAGTCATGTTTTCTGGTTCTGGTTCTGCATCCCCACTTACAACCAAACGTAGAGAAGTCTGTTTCAGTTTTTATGCTTCTCTAATGTGGGACAAACTTGCAGAAGACTGCAAAAAATGCCGGAACACCGAGTTCTTTTTAAATCAAGGCACAAACACAATTTGCTTAGAGTTCCCTTCAATTAATAATCACTGGAACTCTGTCAATATTAGTCTGTTTTCCATCTTTTCATTACTTCCCTTTATTATGCCACTCCAATGTAGTGTTTCAGTTTGATTTATGTTTTCACATATGTTAAAGTACTTGCTGAAACGTGCTATACAAATAAACTTAGCAATATTTATTTTTCATACACCTATGGCTCCCAATGGGATGCCGCCCTGGGTGGTGAGCTGCATTTTCAACATTTAAAAACTGCACAGAGAGAATAACACATTTCCAATGTCATTAATTTTTTTAAAAGTATAAGTAAAACCATTGTGATTCTTTACATATTTTTCCACTTGGCTATTGTATACTTTTTTTTACAGTCATTTTTAATGAATAAAATATCGGTAGCCTATTATTTATTCAGGTGCAGCCCAATAATTCCTTCTGTTACGCACTTTTTTTTTAGGGGGGCTTAGTTTAAAATATTTCTGCCATACAGGTATAGGAGCTGTAGCAGGTGCAGCAAGCCTGAATTTTTCACAACTACAAAAATTGTTCTAAAATACTTTTTTTTTTTTTTTTTGCTCTGCCACTCAGGCATCGCATCAAAATGAAAACACACCAATGATAAATAAAGCCGCATCATGAAAATGTCATTTCTTCTGACTGAAGAGCTTTCTCGCAGAGGCCGCCAGTCTGGGGTTTGTCTGTAACGCCACGTACGGGTTTGTCTCAACTCTCCGTCTGAGTTCGAGACCCTTTGAGTGGCAGGCGCGGCATCCAATAAGCTTCCAACGCGACAGTTTTCCCAAAGAAAGTTGACTTTTCCCCGTCCAATGGCAGCGCGCGAGGGCGGGGCGTCACCATGGTAAACGGCTACCTCTTTTGTTTAGGTTGAGGCTACCTGAGGCTTGTATTGGCGGTGGAAGGATGACGCCTGTCAACGAGCTCCGATGAATCTCAGGCTGAGCGAAGAGCACTTAACGGTGGAAGCTCGGTGAGGAATAAGAAGAGGAAGTAAGTCTGACTTGACACAAAGGTAATTTATCAGTTAATTTCGGCTCGTTTGGTACATTTTGGGTGAATTAGCATTCACCACCGCTACATGATTCTAATAAATAACCTGCTAAATTGACACAGTGTTTAGTCACACGTCCACTACCTTTCATGTTAGTAAAATGTTTCAAAAATAAGCTTGTTTTTATCCAGCAGTCTCGTGTGTCGCTTGCTGCCTTTCTTTTGGCAGAGTTTGTTTAAAGATTAACGCCAACTTGCATAACGTGATCCCACATTTCTTCTCTAAGTGAATTAGCCTTTTCCTAATTAGCAATGACCCAAAAATAATTCATATTTTATTAACATTTTTCTTGTTTCAGCCACAAACCTCAATAGGTTTTATGTGATCAACCGACAAAAAGTAGCATGCTATTGTGAAAAAAATATATATATTTTTTTTTTTTCTAATGATTGTTTTTACAAATAAAAATGTGTAACATTCAGGCTGCATTTCTGTCGATTAGCCTGGAGTCAACATTTAGTAGTATTGTGAATTTTGGGTATGTGTGTGAGAGCATTGCACAGCTAGAGGCTGAAATCTCTTCCTTTGCTCAAGAGATGTTTTTTTTTTTTTTTGTTCTGGGGCTTTGACTGGGCCATTTTGACACACGATTTTTGCTTTCATCAAAATGCTTTCAGTGCATCTCTGGCTGAGTTGTTGTCCTACTGTGGCAAAACTTAAACGGTATGCTCTTTTATTCAACAGAGGTGATCTTTTCTTCTCTGCTCGTGGTTTCGTAAACTAATCCTGCTTCAAATTTCTCCGAAATGTTCTTTCTGACCTTCGGGTTTGTCATCTAATGTTCTCTAAGAAACCTGAGGAACTTTCACCAAGCAGCTGTGTTTATACTAAGATGAAATTACACACAGCTGGACTCCATTTACTAATTGCGTGATGTGTGAAAGTCTTTGCTTACAGTATGTTTATCTAGGGCTGTCAGAGGGATGGATAGAAAGATATACGACATTTAAAACATTTTGAAAACTGTATATACTTTATATTGGTCTATAACATAAAATCCCAATAAATCGAATTACATTTTTTAAAGAAGTATATGGTTGTGTATTTATTTATTTTTGCGTAAAATACTTTCTAACATGAGTACTGCCACTACTCTCATTTCTTTCTGCTTTTTTTTTTTTTTTTCAACTAGATGGTGAGGAGTAAAGCCTTGCCCCACTGCGGGCTGGTGCTGCTCAGTTTGTGGTTGTGCATCCACTCAGTGCCTATCAGTGTGGAGAAGGCCAAAGACAAGCCAGAGGTAGAGCAGCTGGAGCCACCGCAGAGCACCGTGAGTCAACAGTGTTTTGACAAATGCAGGGATATGCTGTTTGATAGAGAAAAGAGAGAAACGATAAATCGTGCAAATGGAAATTTTTCAGTTTACTTTCATTTATCATATGATTGTTTTATTTCAACTGGCCTAAACCTAACATGCGTCAGTTCATACCTGCTGATGAATAGGACTTTGTGCTGTAATGTACTGTAAATGTTTTTTTTCAATTCATGAATTAGTGCACTAATTGTACTGTAATTTGCATTGGTGAATAAATTTTTTCTTAGTGGACAGGGCACCCCCACATCTGGGGCTGGGGGTGTGGGGCCCCAACCCCGGGCCCCCACATCCTTGTAGATCCGGCTCTGGTTTAAAGTGTCAGAGAGATATAAATTACACTTAACTCTGAGGAAAAAGGCTAATGGACAAACAAACAAGAAAAAAGCTTTTAGAAGTCATTAGTGGGTGGTAAAAGACAGAGAAAACATTTTTATAATGGCCCTAATTAGCGTCGGGTTTCCAAATAAACGTGAGTCATCTTCTGTTTGTCAGGACACCGGTCTGCACTACGACCGCTACCTCAGGGAAGTCATCGAGTACCTGGAGAAAGATCCCCACTTCAGAGAAAAGCTGAAAAACGCCAATATGGATGACATCAAGGTGCACGCTCCCTTACAAAATCCCCCCTTTACCATTTAGCAGTCAGTTTATTTGCACTGCGCTCTCGATTTTAAACTTTGTCGTATGGACTCTTTGCTCGCAGCAAGGCAAACTCTCCAAAGAGCTGGACTTTGTTCAGCACAATTTTCGAAGCAAACTGGACGAGCTGAAGAGGGAGGAGATGAACCGGCTGCGGTTGCTAATCAAAGCCAAACACGACCTCCGGGAGGGGAACGGTGAGTGAAGGGACTTGGTGGCAGTTAGTGCTGCGTCACTGTGAGATAAGGGCTTCGTGAAATTGCACATGTTCCGCAATCCACGTCGGAGGTTTGTTCATCATCAAATGCAGGCTGTAACTCAAGAGATTTTAGCACCACTTAAATGTTTTTTTTGTTGTGTTTTCTAGAGTTCTTTTTAACACAAACAAAGACAAAAAGACAGCTGGACACTTTTACAGGGCTCAGAAAGAAAAACCGGCTTAACGCTGCAGCATATGACTTTTCTAAGTGTATAAAAGTTTTTACATATTTGTTCAAACTGTCACTGTGTCATGACAGTTTTGTATAAGACAGGTAATCTGTGAATAAAATAATTGAGCTCCTCTGCCTTCTCCCAGTGCTCCCAGTTCTACCTAGAAACAACCAGTCAGAGCCAGGAGGCAGGTCTTAGGTGCCACCGCAGCTAGCAGAGGCTGTTATGAATGCTAAGGTCTATCCGTTTATCCGCCGTCATCGGTGACTATAGCATAGACACCGATGACGGCGGATAAACGGATTTCCGATAATGGTAAGTTGGTTCTCCACCATTAGCATGTTTAGCATCGAGTACATGTGGATGAATGACAGCGCCCTGGCTCTGATTGGTTGTTTTTGGTTGGCAGCGGTGCATTTCTTTAGATGGCAATAGTAGCTCAGGGAGGATGTAACTATTTTTTCATAGAATATCTCTCATAGCATAAGAAAAACATTTTTTTTAAATATAAAAGTTACATAAAGTAGCTTTAATTGTTTTAGCATTATTCATTATCCCTTTACTGAATTATGTGTAAAGATCAGAAATAGTGGGTTGAACAACTTAAAACACACTGTAATTGTTGTTTTTTCTTTTTATTTTACTTTTCTTTTGAATTTTCTCTGTCCAGGGAACACACTGGACCACCAGGCCCTGCTGAAGCAGTTTGAGCACCTCAACCACATGAACCCACACACTTTCGAGGTGGAGGACCTGGATCGCCTTATTCAATCGGTACACGCATACATGTTTACATTGCTACCCACATTAGGACTTCGAATTGACTTCCATCCATTTGAGTAACTCTGTAAACCAGTGTATTCCTAACCCTAACCATCACGAGTTCTCACAAGGTTAGTGAATTTACAAAAAAGTCCTAAATAGGTAACACAAATTCGTAAACACACACAATACAGTCCATTACTATCACCAGCCTAACTTGTAGAGCTACTTGTATAAAATATCACCGCACCTGCACTGCAAAAACACAAAATCGTACCAAGTATTTTTGGTTAAGTTTCTTGGGCAAATATTCTATTACACTTGAAGTAAGATAAAATTATGTTAAAAGTAACTTTTGTGCAAGAAACAGGAGCTTGTTTTAAGTCAAAAATTCCTTTACATTGATGAAAAGGTATTAGTTCCACTGGCAGATTGTTTCACTTGTAGCAAGACATTTTCCCATGTTGTAAGCAAAATAATCTGCTAGTGAAACTAGTACTTTTTTTTTTTTTAAATCAATGTTAAGGGATTATAGACTTAAAGCAAGCTCCTGTTTCTTGCTGTAATGTTACTTGTAAGTTAGTGTTGTCTTATTTTAGGTGTACTAAGATATTTGCACAAAAAACTAGATGAAAAAACATAGGATTTAATTGGTATTGTTAACTGTAAGTGCTATTGTTGGCCCAGCGGAAAGCTACAGGTGTCGCAAAACAAGAATGAGTCCGATGTTGGCACTGTCGCCTGCTTTGTCTTTCGCTAATCTTAAATGTTGCAACTCGAAACTATATTTGGAGAGGAAGGGCTTTCTAAAAGTAAAATATTTGGGTTTTTTTTTAAGAGAGCAACTTGTTTCCTGTATGTTAAGAATGATGAGGAAGTTGCCTCACAGTTGACAGTTGAGGTCTGAACAGTTTCAGCAACTCGCACTGTTTGCGCTGAACAGAAAGGAGTTGTGACACACAGACCGAAATATATACTGGCCTTTAGAAATTGTATTCAAAAATACTTTTATTTATTACAAATACAAATTAGATGTTGTAACTCATATCATCCAAGTTTTATTTTCAAACAAAAAAGTCCAACATCCCTGTTTACTAAATAGGAATAGGCTCTGCCTTACATTACATGCCATAATGATACACGGATCCGATATCAATATTAGCATCAGTCCCGATACTGAAAACAAATGTGGATCAGGTATTGGTGACAGTTTGCTTGAGTCATAAGGATAGATCTATACAGTCTATTTCTATGCTTTGTGTTCTGAGCGACATCGTGCTTTTTAAATTTCTTTCACATTATATTTAGAATTTCTAATTGAACTTTCTGAACCATTTGAAAGATTTGCTGCAGTTTAATTTCAACATGTTTTGCCAAGGTAGTCTACCTTTTGTTTTTGTAACTTTCCTTATCATTTATTTTACACTGACTGTATTGCTAATCACACCACCTAAACAAATTAAAGTTGTTTTTATGTGCTTGACCAAACTTGTGAAGGTATTGGTGTATTTCAATGCGCTAGACTGGTGCAGAGTTAAATTTGTTATTAAGTACATTTATGTCTGTATTTTAAGTCGGTTTAGTACTATTTTTCAGTATCGGATCTGTATTGGGCGATACCAAACATATCGGTATTGGACATGAAGAAAGTGTACCAATGCATTCCTGTTATATGCTCTATTTGTGTTAGACTTTTCTGATAAACTAATCAGTACCTGAAAAGCCCCACTTTGACCATGTCAGTGCTCAACAGTTTGAGCAATGTAAAGTCTTTGCAATCACAAGAACAACCCAATAAAAACAGTATTCAGTGCAGATTAACAGCTTAAGTAATGCCAAACTTACTTTTTGTCCTTAATATTATAGGCAACAAAAGATCTGGAAAACTATGACAAGGAACGCCACGATGAGTTCAAGCGGTATGAGATGATGAAGGAGCACGAGAGGAGGGAGCGCTTGAAAACGATGAACGAGGAGGACCGGAAGAAGGAGGAGCAGCACTATGAAGAGATGAAGAAGAAGCACGCCAACCATCCCAAAGTTAACCACCCTGTAAGACACCCACTTTGAACGTGGACATTTAACAGTACTTGCACCATAAAGTACGAAGAATCAATCTGCTATCAATGATATCATTTCTGCTGTGAAGGTAAACTTGTTGTGCAACATGTTTGATTCAGCCAAACGCTGCTTCTATCATGAGCAAACACAAAGAACCAAAGTTCAGATACGGTTTCTCTCATCTGAAGGTGACAATTCAAGCCAGATGGTTGAAATTTTTGCAGTTTCAACAGGATACTGCACATCAAAATCCCTTAGGCATAGAACACACACAGCTGGACATTTGGGGGAACAACTAAATTTTTATGCATTTTAACCTCTCAATCACACGAAAACTAAAAACGATTATCTTTAAAATCAATTCCGACTGGTATAGGGGATCAGGAGGTGGCAACATAAACGGGCTCCACAAACAAAACAGAGTACACTTTGACCCTCCTGCGGTCTGACAGCATGGTCAGACAACAAGGGAAGCAAGTTGGGGGCAGGGTGTCCCGTCAGATCGTCAGTTCCCGAAATCACATGCAAAAGAAAAAACTTGTACAAGTGCACATGGGGTCAGTGCGACCCTACCAGAGCGTGCACAGTTGGTATAATAATCTGTATTCCAAATCTGAGCTTTCTGCATCCGATAAAGACCATTGGCGCATTGAGACAACTTTGTTCCACAATGAAAGTTTGTTTCTCTTTGTTGGCTTGTTCAGCCTTTGCCACATTCTCAAAACATTTTTGCAACTTTTCATCAACTTGTTGTGCAGACTATAAGTATTGTCAGAGGGAGGGGCGTTCTCTCCTAGAGCGGACCAGGTTCCTTCAGCTCCACCAGATCAGGAAGTAACGAAACACTGTTATTTTTGCTTTGTATCCTTTCATCCTTCCCAGCTAATCTAGACATTAACATCAGGGTCTTTATGTGCTACTGCTGGAAGAAAAATCAGAAATTTTCTGATTTAAGGCATCAATAGAAACCCCCAGCAATGTCACTCCCCTTTAACATAGTCACAATGTCTGTGGGTGAAGTTTTCAGCTGGTGCAAAGTGTGTGTGTGTGTGTGTGTGTGTGTGTTCAGGGCAGTGAAGACCAGCTGAAAGAGGTGTGGCAGGAGTCGGATGGTTTGGACCCAGAGGACTTTGATCCCAAAACCTTCTTCAAAATGCACGGTAACCATCGCTTCCAAATGTATTTTAGCACACAACAGTAGCAGAACTACTCCGCTGTGGTTCTCTTGAATCTGCAACCAACTATGAATCTAATAAAATAACAACTTTACAAGTATCTTACTTATCAAAACTGTATCTTTTATAGTCTGTGATTATTCATGTGGATGAGAGTTACTTCTAGTTCTTGACTTATGTGTTGCAGACAGCAATGGAGACGGTTTCTTTGATGAAAGCGAGCTGGAAGCTCTCTTTACAAAAGAGGTACTTTAGTGAATGTTAGGGATGCACCGATTGCAGTTTTCTGGCCGATGACCGATTCCAATTTTGACCGATACCAATTTTATTTTCACTTATTTATTTCTTTTGTCTGAAAAGTTGCTACATATTTGCATTTTCATAACGCTAGTTGAAGTATTGGCGTAACATCTAAATGTTTCGTTTAAGCTGGAGAAGGTGTACAACCCTGAGAACGAGGAGGACGACATGGTTGAGATGGAGGAAGAGAGGCTGAGGATGAGGGAGCATGTCATGAATGAGGTCAGCTGAACACATGCAGCATGGAGTCCTGTTTGTCACTGATGCATCGCTGAATGGCTCTGATTAGGCCCGCTAAGTAATGAGGTCATCGCTGTATCTCAGCAGAGTGACAGTCTGAAATCGGCTGTTTCAGTTTTCAAGATTTTTAAGGGGCAGAATTATGTACTGGGTATTTTTTTGTCAACATCATGTTATAACGTTATTCTCTCATCAAAACATACCTAGAGTGTTCCAGCTTGATTCTTCCATGCACGTCTGAGAAATCCTTTAGCCTCCCGTGGCAACCATTTAGCCGTGTAAAACGCCTGGATGAACCTAGCCCCGCCTTGGAGACGCAGCATTTAATGTTTTTAAAGAGACAGATGCCCAATTTTAAGGCGTTAAATTCCAAAGTCAAATTTCTTTTAAGTCATATTTCATATGTGCAGCATTTTTATAACAACTTGATTAACATAGCTACTTAATTACACTACAAAATGACAATAAAATGTGCCTGGAAAACACATAATACTGCCATTGTAAAGGAACCAAAGCAATATTCCTCTCCGCCATGTACTAGTTTTAGATTGCTTAGATTACTATTAATGTCCAAGATTTCTCTCAAAATGTTATGACACACAACTTCTGCATGCATTTAGAAAAAACTATATATATACAGTTTTTTTCTTAGTATAAAAATAACTATTTGATCTTAACACAGTGATTAAAGCTGCCTTCTGCTCTGATTTGTCAGGTGGACACAAACAAAGACAGGCTGGTGTCAATGAGTGAGTTCATAGCAGCAACCAAGAAGGCGGAATTCCATGAGAAAGATGAGTGGGGGGTAAGGTTTTAAAAATTCATCTCAGCATGAGGTTATCACAGATTATCACTCTCCTGTTGTACTTCCTATTCAGTAAACCACAGTGAGTTTGGCTGGAGATTTTAATAGATCTGTGATATGTTGGTAAAATCATAATGTATGATTTAAAAATAAAAAATAAAAAAAAAAGGCGACTTCAAAATCACAATGGTGTTGCATGTTGATATAGTATAAAATATGTTTGTCTTATTTTTATTTATATTTTTACTTTCTCTACCCACCCCTCACAGACTTTAGATCAAAACCCTGCTTACACCGAGGAGGAGCTGAGAGAGTACGAGCGGCAAATCGCCAACGAGGAGGACGACATCAACGCCAAGACGGCTGAGCTGCAGAAACAGAGGGAGGAGCTACAAAGAAAACAGGAAGAACTAGATGCTCAGAAGTCAGGGCTAAAACAGGCGAGTCATTGTTGTGAGTCTGCAAAAAAAAAAAAGAAAAGGAAAACTGGAAAGAAGTTGTAATTTGTCTTTTTTTTTTTTTTTTTGTGAAGTAAAATACGCTCAGTTATCAGCATATTTTAGGATTTTCACATCTTACCTGAGATGGCCTGGTTAAACAACAACCTGCCCAGTTAATCTGAATTTAATTCAAGTTGGTCCATCAATGTTTTCCTAATGAGATCCTTCCTTTCTATGCTGTTTGTTTCCTTCGTTCTTCTGCTCAGGCAATGGAAGAAATGGAAAAGATCAAAGCGCAGAGTTTAAAAGCTGAAATAAAACGTAAGTATCAGATAGTTTAAACTGCTGTCAGTTTAAACTCCCCAAGAGTTTAACATTTACTCTTAAAGCTACTGACTCAGTTAAAGCAGGTCTAAGGTTTCTCGTGGTGTCTGTCTGTCTGTGCTTTGTTTAAGTCAGAAATTTAGAAACATTTAACAAGAAACAGTCATAATTAGTTTTTTGCCTTGAATTTCCAAATCTACAGGAAAAGCTTGTAGATTTGGAAGCTACTCTTTACACAGTAGCTCAAATTTGACGAAGAGCAGTTTTCAGTTGTCAAATTTTTCATCGGACTTTGACTGGTCCATCCTAAGACACTAATGTTGAGCTAGCTCTGTAGCTTTGATATTCTTGCTCTGCGAGAACAAAACTATTCATTGTGGCTCTCAGCAAATCAAGAAGGGGGTGCAGTGATTGTAGTTTTGCGTCTGTTCACTAATCTTTAAAAAGCTTGAGGTACCAATTTATTTATTTTTTTGCAGAACTGTATCAGTCAGAGGTCACTTTTTTGAGAAGTCCCTAAATGTAGAGAGGAAGGCAGTACATTGGCACAGTGGGGTGACTGTGGACATGCAGATGTGACCCGTGTGGGATGGTCTGTCAGTCAGTCCTCTCTCACAGTAGAGCAAAGGGAGACCTTGGCTGATTATCAAAACTTTGCGGCGGTAGATAAGATCAGTTCTCTACCTGATCTTATCTACATTCAAAATTAAGGAAATCGGGAGCGATCGGTTGGCCGATTAATCAGTGCACCTCTAAAAACAAGAATAAAGTGCTTGATTACGTGTTTGCTCTTTTATGTCAAACAAACCACTTCCCAGAAGCCATAAAGTCCATGTTTCCAAGAATTTAAGCTAAATTCTATGATCGAACAAATGTCACTTCCTGTTGCAGAGCCCGGAGGCGCGATGGCAGAGGGGGAACCGGCACCAGTCATACCAGGAAACGCCCAGCCTCTGCCTCCTGGTCACCAACAGCAGGATGTGCCAGTGCCAGGACACTCCTAGGCCTCCCCTCTCAGTTACCCTGTCTGTTATGAGTGAGCGTCTTTGTGCGTCTTTCTTTTCGTGAACCAATTTTTCTGTTAAAAAAAAACTAACGTCCTGATTAACTAAGGCAAAAAAAGCCCAAAAAATCAGCTGAACAAGCTGATTTGGCTTACGGAAAATCGCTTCTTTTGTTTCGGGTATTTCAAACTTCCATCCCAATAAGGACTCTGTGTCCTCTGTGGGAAAATTCTCTGTAAATGAAGAGTTTTGTTTCAGGCATTGTGGTTTGCTGTGGGTGATATTATCTACAGTAAACATTGCAAACATTAAGAGATAATGGTGAAGGGGAAAAAAAAGAATGTCAGTAAAGAATCATTTTGGTTGAAGTTCACTTCCACACTTTTTGTTTTCCACGTAGCATTTCTGTTTCGTAGCCGTTGCGTACTGTGGACTGGACAGTCGAAGAAAAGCTCATCTGTTCACTGTACATTGAATTTGAACTTTTCACAACTGTGACATTCCAGCAACAAATCTGTGATACTTTGTGGTTCTTTGTGATTAGTATGTCCGCCACTGCTCCATAGAGTTTGTGTTGTGTTCGTGATAATTTATTTATTCTCTAAATCCACTGGAAATGTCCTCCCTTCAAGGTGTTTGATAACAAAAATGAAGAGAGTATGAGTTAATTCTCAGGGGACTTTAGATTGTTTTATTTAATCATGATTTTATGTTACTTCAACATTGCAGTAAAACAGAAAACTGGTAAAACTTTTGTTTTTTTTGTAAGTGTCCTGTGGAATGATGTCATCATGGTGTACATGGTTTGACTGTTATTAATTAAATTAATGACCTTGCAAGTGTAATGCTTGTGTCTTTGGATCATTTGCCTACGTGTTTCTTTAAAATGTATTCTTTATTTTCCTGGCCGACAACAACAGAAAAGGAGCAATTTATATCAAATTCAATCCAAATCAGCTGTAATGCCATTGTGGAATCTAAAAGGTCACGTGACTTAATCCTTCCATCCATCCATCATCTGTTCACCTTTGTCCCTAATGGGGTCAGGAGTTGCTGGTGCCTATCTCCAGCTGCGTTCCGGGCAAAAGGTGTCCTGTCACCCTGGACAGGTCGCCAGTCTGTCGCAGGGCAACACAGAAACAAACAGGACAAACAACCATGCACACACACACACTCACACCTAGGGAGAATTTGGAAAGACCAATTGATCCTAACAGTCATGTTTTTGGATTGTGGGAGGAAGCTGGAGTACCCAGAGAGAACCCACGCATGCACGGGGAGAACATGCAAAAAAGACCCAGGGCCGAGAATCGAACCCAGGACTTTCTTGCTGCAAGGCAACAGTGCTACCACTGTGCAACGCACGTGACTTAATCATAGGTCTTAAATTTAGTCTTGGCAGGACTATTTAATCTATCTCATATATTAAGTATATTTTGTTACATGTTTTTTTTTTTTTCCATTTGTGAACTTTTCTGTCAGGCAAAAGTTTGAGTCGCACTCAGAGGTCTTCATTGCGTTGAGACAGTCTCGAGAAGGACCTCGCTGCAGCAAACAGAAAGGGGCGGGGACGGACCGCTGTCAGTCCCATACCTTATATGGAAATGGGACTATTGCATTGCGGAAATGAAGGGGGCGCTATTTTCACAATCACTAGTATAAATACCTTAAAGAAGCGGGTTAAGAGGTCGATTGGAAGAAATTTGAGAGGTTCTTCCACAAATGTTCGGCTCACGATCCACAATCCAAAACCCACAAAGTCAGCAAAAGGTATTTTCTACCTTCTTAAAACTTTTTTTCGCATAGTACACCGATACGCTTTTCTAGATTAGGTTGAAAATATAATCAACAGCTGTAAACGAGTGAAATTCGTACAGGGGAAGGCTAATTTTAGCATGTAGCATAGCTAATTATTTCCCTGCAGGGTTAGTGTTAGATAAAAATAGAAAAGTAGATAACATGTATAATTGAGAAATGTGTTTTATGCTCAAACTTTTTTTATTTTCATTATAGAGATCCACGTATCTATTTGCAACATTCCGTATTGCATGAACGATAAATGTTGCTGTCCTCTTTGCTCATACAGGGCCGATAGGGCCCCTAGGTACAGAACCAGATAGCAAAAACTGCTATGGTTCAACATAACGGTATGTAAAACTACACTACAAAAATCTAACATATTCTTTTACATACGTACCAGTTTTCTAATGTGTTTCTTTTATTTTTAAAGGTTCATCATTTTTTTTGTACACCAATGTTACATTTCTGGAAAGTAATATTTTTTATAAACTAACAGCTGCCATCGTAAGTGGTTGTAGTACCCAGATGTGATACTCTAATGACGAGTAGCACTACTTCAATGTATTTTAGTAACTGTGCAACAAACTACACAAGTAAGAGTAACAAAGTATTTGGTGAAATGGCTATTAAGTACTGTTTTACTGATCATAATGTGCAATGTAATATTACCCATTTATTTCAGCAGACATTAATAAAAATGAAGTTATGTGCACGGTTAGGTATTTTAAAACCAAAAACGAAAAATATCAATACAAGACAACAAATTAAGCTTAGAAGAAACCTAACATAAACAACATTTATCTGTGTATCGTGTTGTATTTTTTTTTATGGATTAAAATGTGTTCTTCATTCAGTTAAGTTACTTGCATTAGGTTGCATATCAACATTTACTAAAGAGTATAATGTATGGTAAAATGGTCCTAATTTTATTTTATTTTTTTGCCAAAAGTTACAGAGTAATTGAGTAAATCTAATTAGTTAATCCCTGCCCTTGGCTGTGAAAAACCACAACAAAACATTAAGGTTTTATAGGAATAAGTTTGAAAGTGGTATCTTCCGTTTTTCCCGGAGGCAAAGGTTCAGCATTAATCTTCATATTTATGTAACAGTAAATATCCAAATTGAATTTGTGAATAACGTTTTAATGCCTGAAATCCGATAAGACATACATTTTCTAAGCTTAATCAAGTTATAAATTAATTAATTTGAGTTAAATAAACTAAGACTTCTTCTTTTTCTACAGAAGTCTGTCTTCAGATGTCATCTGCACCACGGACAGAATTGGTTGGAAATGATGTTAAGGTGAGACGTTATGATTTATGGGACACTTGTGGTTCTTCAGAGCTACAAGACTGCTTATTTCCAATCATCCCTGCTTTAAATGTTTACAATCAATACTGTGGATAAGGCTGTTGTTCTTTACCTCAATTTGATTGTTATAGTCATGACGCATTAATTTTCTTCCCCCTTTTTGAATTTTCTCTTAAACACCACAGGGATTGCCTTAACAAGGACTGTCCAACAACTATGGGATGTTTGTAGTGATGGTAACATCCGCTTCCACCCACCATATTGTTGTATGGTTTGTATAGACGTAATAATCACGTTTTTCTCAACAGCATGCACTGTACTTTGTGATGGGAGCATCCTTTGATTTCAGCGAGGTAAGGAAACACTTTATGCTTCCTGTTGGAATTTCGTTAAATGTGAACCTGTGATGTCCACAGAATGACATGACAATATGAAGATGGTGGTTTCTCACTCTCTTGAGAAACTTCCCTGTGAAGTCAGAACAATAATGGTGCACTGTACCACATCATGTTACACATATGTCAGTTTTTTTAAGAAAACCTTCAATTTGTCCTTTTTAAAAGGTCCAGAGAACTACTGAAGGAGAGAAAGCAGACAAAAGTTGATGAATGTATGAGCTACAGCTCATCTATGAGCTACAGCTATAATTCATCACTTTGTATTTTCGAATCATGTAACTTGTATTATGTCCATTCACAGTGTGCTTCTGCAAGTCTGAAAGAAAATCAGGATATAACAATTAAAAGCAGTTTTGATATTTGGATTTGCAGTCATCTTTCACTTAGGAAATATCTATATTTTTACAGACCACACTGTATTAATATTTTGATTACCACAGCTATGCCAGAGCAACCGAGGCACAAATTGAGGTTAATTTTTAAAATTTACACATAACTAGTAATTTTGATTTGTATATCTTTATGCCCAAATGACCCTAAATTATTATTTTTTTTAAATTAATTCATAATTTGGACAGCATTTTCTATACCATCAGAGATGGAAAGGATAAGATACCAAGTCTTATTGTTTAATGCTCTTCACCATGCAGGTACAAAGGATACCGCCAATCTAAGAGTCATTCATAATCGTGTCATAACCATTCTTCCAGTATGACAGTCTTGCAATGCACCTGTTTTTTTGTTTTATTTTTTTATTATTATTATTATTTTCCGATGCCTTTGAATGTACTTGAATCTGTTCTTCAGGAGGTGATTCCAGCACAGGGAGACGCCGCTTACCTCACCTTGGCATTGACCTGCAAGTACTTTGTCTGACCCAGTTTTCAGGAAGACGACTCACTTTGCTTGGCTGCATGGAAAGGACCTTTGACTTTTTTCAACTAAAACATGTGAAATTAGATTTCAACTACATAAAATCGGTTTTTCATTAACAGGTGAGATCAACTGGGGTGAATTTTCAGAGTCATTCAAGGGAGAAAACCGGATTCCTTTTGCGGTTGTAACGTGTTCCTCCTGCAACCGGCAATATAAAGACTGTGTGGGCTTCACTGGGAATGGGAGATGAGGAGAGATCCCTGGTTACTCTGATGGCTCCCTGGACACGGCCCTGATTGTCAGTACTGATTGCAAGGAGAATATTAGTTGTTTTCTACAGTCTTTCACACATTTCAGTTGTCACACCTTGTTCAATTTTTTTTGTGACATGCCATTTTAAATTATTTCCGCTGAAGCACATTTGCCTTTTGACTTGTTCAGTCATCCTTTTCATAATGTGTTCTTTCAGTATTATGTTCATTTTTCAATGTTACTTTTGTTGCAGCTCAGTTGATTTACATTACTTAGTTTTCATAGAAATGGTGTCCTTTCCACACAAAGTTACATTGTGGCTGTAATTTATTGGAGAGAGAGTAGAACCAATAAAGTAGTGGTAAATACATTATAATTGTGATAACCTTGTTTTAAAAATTTGAAATACAAGCAAAGTTAATAACTTGCAATATTTTATATGTGTAAATACAATGTTTCCTATACTTTTTGAACAATGACTGGAATCGATACAAATGTTCTTTACAAACCTGAGTTATTTATGTTTTAATAGTCAGAATCAACTGTTTTTTTTGTAATAAAGCAAGCACATACAGAAACATTGATTGGTGACAAAGTCATAATACAAACATAAGATTAAAGGTAAGCTGAGTGAAGGTGGAGACCAGGTGGAGGTGAAGGGAAGCTCAGTAGTTGCACACATCAAGTCGGAGTTTATGAAGGGGTGAGGAGATGAAGACCGGCGCCGTTAGGCTGGACAGAGGCGCATGATCAGGTGAGATGAAGACGGTTATAGTTGGAATTTACACAGTGGTTTAATTTATGTATCCAGTGACTTTATGCAAAAAGGTTTTCATATAGAAAAATAACTCATCCACGGCGGATCATTCTCTGGCGGTTACCAGCGCCAGAGAGATCTCTCAGCGAAATAATCTTCAAGATTATTTCTTGTCAAATAAACTTTCTAAAACCTACTTTCTATGTGAGTCTTTCCAGGTTGAAGCTACATTTAAAGTTTTAAATGAATCACTTTGGGTTTTACAATTGAATATTTAAGGTCTTCGGATCGCAGTTTATGAATCGATTGCAATTGGTAGAATTGATTTGGAATTTCTAAACGGAATAGTGGGACACCAATCAGTTTGCTGGTTTAGATATTATGGTAAACAATGATAATAGTGGAGCCAGCTCACCGGCAACCAATCATAGTTTTCGGAATGGCATTTGTTAGAAGTTCAAAAGTCCTTTGGTTTGTTTGTAAATTATATTCACAATGTGAATAATAAGAAAAATATCTGGCAAATAAAAAGAACAAAAGTGCACTGTGAATGAATGTACTAAGTTGGCCAAAATTGTTGACGATTACCGACCAAACCTCTTTTCCATCTAGTCCTTATTAAATAAGGCAAAGGCGATTATAGTTTAGATTTTAACTTATGTAGCCTATTCTAAGAGTGCCATTCACAGCATAAAAATCTATAATCTGAACTTCAGCACAAGCAGGTATTTGTTTATATCTGTTGTTTAATCTGCGATGGACTGGCGGTCTGTCCAAGGTCCACTGCAGCAGCCCTCACGACCCACTACATGGATAAGCCTGCATGTATAATAATTAAAGGATGGATAAATATGTTCTTAATGTAATGTAAATTTATCTCTAAAATATTAATTTGATTTAAGTTTCATGACTTTTGTTTGGGATATACAGCGTGTAAGGATAGATCAATACATCTCCATAATGATTCCTTATTATTGCTTATTTTAGATTGTTTGTTACTATTATAATTTTAACATCCGAAAACAATAAAGATTTAAAAATAAAAAAAAGGGACATACCACGTGACGTAACACGTTTTGTAGCTATTTCTTTACTGTTTCATTTGTAATTTTAAATGTTGAAAGTGTTCTTGGGTGTTTTGAAAGGCGTTGTCAAATAAAATGCCGCCCCTTTCTGTTTGCTGCAGCGAGGTATACTTGACTGTTGAGGCTACAGCTAAATAGCTGCTGAGATGCCCTTGCTAGCTGGCTAGCTGTTTAGCATCTCTCATTATATCATGTCATGGGAAAATAGTATTTATTTATAAATTTGTACATATCTGTAGATGTATGTATCTTAAATTCCTTTCATAATTATTTTAAAACGTCTTAACTGAGTTGGTGAAACTCAGTTAAGACGTCTCTTGTGTCTCTGTGTATGACGTCATGGAGAGGTTTTTTTTTTTTTAGCAGAGTGACAAGCATCTTTTCTTCAGTTCCTTCAGTATGTCTCGCTGAAGCGCTGTAAAAGGTATTCGCCTCCGGTGATGGGAGGATATTTGTTTGAGCCGTCGAAGCAGGTGATTAGGGCCTCGTTGTCCGGCTGGACGAAGTAAGCCAAAGACTGGCGAGTGCTGGAGTCTCCGACAGGGGGCAGCAAAACCCGGTGACGCTGAAAAGGCAGAAAGCAAAACTGCAAAACTACCCTGACTCAAAGCGTTGCATATTTTCCTGTAGCTCCGTTGCTCTTAATAAAATTACAAATGCAACAATAAACATTGTATCCCACAGTACAAAGTATAACTGAATGAAGTTGTGCTAGCTATGTACTAGCATTAAAGCTAAATGCAATAATGATAAAGACTTTATTTCAGAAATGTACCAGTTTTTTGCCAAATGGTTCAGAATTGTCAAGTTAAAAGTAGTCATGGGCCACAAAATGTACTTTTCATTTTCACTTAATGCTAAATTCTTAAAAAAAAAAAAAAAAAAGAAAGAAAAAGAAAATTATGTGTAGTAGTAACCATTACAGATTTGAAAAAATGCTCTTGCATGTATATTCTCAGTAACTAAAACAGAAAGTGGGTCTGTTTTGAAAATATCCCTTTATTTTGAAAAATGCCTGGATATTTGTGGTCTTATTTACTGTAAGATTTAATTCAATGCAAGACAGCTCATTAATGAAGGATTTTTTTTGTTTGTTTTTGATTATAATCTGCCAGCAAGTCTTTTAAAAGGCCAAACTTCAGAGAAAATTTTACACTAATTGTTTTTTTTAAAAGTGTCCTTGTTGCATTGACTGCCTGGACTGGCGAACAAAATTTGTGGCATTCTCTAAATTTTCACCCAGGAGCATTCTTTCAAAGTCTGCAAATGTCCTCTTTTTAGACACCCTTGCCTTGATTTTTTTTAAAATTTTATTTATTTTACCTTCTGAAGAAAAAGAAAATATGTGAAATCTTTTTAAGTTACCACAGAGATCAGCTGATCACTCGTCCAGCGCTGCATCAGGTCAGCGATGTTGACCAGGACGGTTCCAGGGATAGTAGGAGCTGAGATGAATTCTCCTGTGCGCGTGCAAACCTGGAATAAGATGCGTAACATGACTAAAAACAAATAAAATGCTTCAGCAAAATAAAAAATAAATGATCTAAATCCGTTTCCATAAGTCAAAGGGAGATGTCAAGAAAAGAGCTACAATTTCTTTGGGGTAAAAATAGATACATTTCACTATTAATCCCTGGAATTACCTGCAGACCATCAGAGCCCTGGAAAAGCAGAGTGATGCTTCCGTAGTCGGAATGTTCCCCACATCGCAGCTGACCTTCCTTCGCTGTCTCACTCTTCAGTGGAGGGTAGTAGAGAGTACGCAGCGTTGTGCCGTTCTCATCGGCTACAGGAGACACAACAGCTCTCTAAATGCATGTCAGCTCAAACACACGACAGTGCATCAGGGCCACTATACGCAGAAGAAAAAGCAGGAGTACATTTCTGTCAAAAAGAAAAAACTATTCCGAGAAATCTCTGAGAAATTTCTGAGTTTGAAAAGTGGAAGGTTTGCTAGAAAAAACTCAGAAATTTTTCACTTGATTGCAGAAATTTTCTAGGCAGATTTTTGAAATTTATGAGTTTCAAAAGTGGAAAATGTTTGAGTTTTGAAACTTAGAAAATCTCCAAATGTCCTCAAAATGTTTTGAGATTAATCTCAAAATTTTTTGTGTCAATTTTTTTGACTTTTCAAACTCATATATTTCTGAGTTCTTTTCTTGAAAGTTTCTGAGATCAATCACCAAATTTTTGACTTTTCTAGCAAATTTTCAGCTTTTCAATCTCAGCAATGTTCTAGAAAAACTTGGACATTTCTTAGTTTGAGGTAAAAAAAATGTTCCAACTTTTCAAACTGTCGAATATTTGAGATTTGTTTTTCTCAAAATAGAGATTAATTTCCAAATTTTTTAAAAAGCTGAAAATTTCTTGCAAATTTTCAGCTTTTTACTCTCAGAAATGTCCACGTTTTTCTAGAAAATTTCTGAGCTCAATTGCAAATCTTGGAATTTTTGGTGGAAATTTAATCCTTTTTTTCTAGTTATTATTACCCTAATAAGCCATCGTACGTACATCCTGCTGAGCGAGTTTCATGATTTTTTTACCAAGTGCACCATCCCTCACCCCCCCCCACGACTACATTGTCCACCAAAGCACTGAGAGACTGAAGAACCTACTTCCTATGAATTGATGCGCATTTAGGAATACGTCCGGGTCCAGACTCAGGCTCTGGGCCATCACCCTCAGCACCCGCAGACTCAGCTCCTTGCAGCGCTGGAAGAACGCTGTGTGGATCTCTCGGAAATCCCTCACAGCGTCTGATGACGGCCATTTCTGCAGAACAGACAACAACCGACGGGCCTGACCAGGAGATTTTGCAATGACCCGAAATGCTGCGTTTTCCAAACTTTGCACCAGCAATTTCACAGAGAAGCATGCTGAATAAAATATGAAGTGAGTCATTACTATGTCTGGGTGAAACGATGTCAAGTTAAATGCCTCCTTCAGGTCTCCAGGCTGGCTGGGATTCAACCTGTAAAAGTATTAATCTGGATTAAAAATCAGTCTTGAACTTTTCCACGTTACCAACACAAATGTCTGCGTATGTTTTTTTCTATGATTTTATGTGACAGCCTGACACAATTAAAAATGTAAAAACTGTAGCATGCACAGTGTCTCGACCAATGGCGTGCCTCAGAGTAGTGATGGGCAGATGAGGCCCCATTGGGTGTATGTCACATTTCCCAAACTGTGTCGACACTGTGTTGCTGTGTCACTCAATGGCGACATCTGCTGGATTAAAAAAGTAAATAATTCCACGGTAATGCCTCAGCATTGTCCTACATTTCACCTACAATAGAAATAAAAGTTAATCCATGTAAACTCATTAAAATATTCTTCAGAAAGAAATTGGAATAACCCGACAGAAGAATGATCAATAGTGGAAACGAGAACGGAATAATAATTTACCTTATTCTCCGTGATAAGATCAAAATGATCCCACACGGGAGAAAACTTCCTCTTCCTTGGTTGATCCATAGTTTTCGATGACAAGCCAAACACCAATGCAAAGCAAACGACACAAACTATCTCCATCCAACAAAACCCACAAACGTGTCGATACAGTTTCTGTTTATAAATACAATTTGTCGCGTTCACAACCAAACGACACAGGAACTGTATCGGTCACGTGGTTTTCCTTAAAGAGATACGCGCACCGACACGGGGCTTCGCTTTGTTTGCTCGGCGCCGAGGTTTCAGTGTCGTCAGACCCATTACTTCCTCAGAGCTCTACCCTTGGTCTCTTTTATTTTTTTTCCACACAAGTTTTCTCAAATAAAGCCGGATTAAAACATGGATTAGTGGATTCTATGTGGCACTTTAGAGGTGGGATGCAAAAGCAAACCACTTTTTTTTTTCTTCTGTTTTTTTTTTTTCAATTCATATCAGTGTCTGTTGGATCTGCGTGGCCTACCTCTCTTGTTCCATGCACACCCAGCCGTGGTTGGGGCTGTTTGGGAAGCTATTCCTGCTGAATTGCTTCTTCAGCTCTTCTGGCTGCAGGAAAAACCTCTCAGATGACTCCATGACACGCTCCACCTGTGAAAGGCATGCAACGTGTGAAATGCATACTTCACTTTTAGAGGTTGCAGTCAGAGCTGCGCGAGCCAGTGTCCTCAGCTGGACTCACCTCCTCTTGCGAAATCCCAGCGTTTTTGAGGAAGACGAACCCAACTTGAGAAAAAGCGGTTCTCAGCTCCTCGCTCAGACTCCGCAGCTCCTCGTCGGCGGCGTCTTTCTCGCTCAGGTTGTAGACGCCAAAATCCACCACAGGAATGATCATCTTGGGGAGGAATCCAGTTAAAACTCTTGAGAAGTCGGGAAGTAAAAGGCGTCGAGTCGCAGCTCTTGGAAAAATAAAAGCCACGTGACGTTCCTCAGCCAATAGGAATAGGGTACGCAGCGCGCTCATAAGTGTTATGCCGAGAAACGCATGCCTAGGTTAGAATACATACGTGAAGCTGACACCCCATCTACGTCAAAACAGTCCGATTGGTTAGTGCTCCGTTTGTGCCGTTAAAATTTTCGTTTGTGCAGCTTTCGTTTCGGAGATATTAAACATTATTTTTTAGGTCATCCAGAGTTCACCAGCCCCCCATATTGCTCCAAAACAAACCGAAGTGGGCTAGTTCGTTAGTGCTCGGTTTGTGCCGTTAAAAGTTTCGTTTGTGCAGCTTTCCTTGTTGAGATATTAACAATTATAATGTTGGCCAATGACGTCACCTTCTTCCAAAACAAACCAAAGTTATAGGTTTTGTCGCTATAACTTGGGAGGGAGAATTATGTAATATCTCCCTTATGAGATAATTTTCTTTCAGCTGACTACACCTGAATTGATGACTGTGGCCTGCGCTGGACATAACCACAAAGCAAGCAGTTATTAATTTCGTATGTTATTGTGTAAGTTATATTCTTCAGATTTTCAGCTGTTGTACAATGTATACCTTCTTTTGTTCTGAACTTCAATAAAGATTTAGAAAAAGAACAAATGTCTCATTTTAAGAAATGTTTTTAGATAGCTCAGGTTTCATATTAAATATTGACCATAAAAGCAGAGAAGATGTATGCGTGGAGAGCTTACATATGCATTTATTTAAATTCACAACTTATATTTGAATTATTGAAAACTAGCACAACCAAATGGTACATCTGGCCACATCTTCTTATATCAAGGTGTTCTGAAGGGAGACAACTGCTCAAAACTGATTCTGATTGCCTTTCATGCAATCAGAAAGGCATGACATTAATGCAATTGCAACATGGCTGACAGAATGGCTTTGTACAGGCGCAGCTGTACCAAAGGAAGCTGTGAGTGACTTTTCCCTGGCTATTCTTGGTGCTGTGGTGAAGGCCTTCACTCCTCTTTCTGACCTGAAGTCATACATTGATGAATGCTTCCATGTGCTACGTGGGAACCAGTCTGCAAAACTTCCTCCCTGTTACATCAGGGTTGATGTTGCCCACTGCATAAAGATGGTCTGCCAGTGGGACTGCCTGAAAAACAAGTCACTCCGTGTCAAAGACTTCTTTTGGAATAGCAAAGCTTCTTCAAGCACAAAGCTTGGACTATGCAAAGCAGCTAATACATGCCATCACTGTTGTGGCTCTCAGTTGGGCAGAAGGTGATGATAGTTCTGGAACCCCTCTTGAGTCAGAGAGGTGCAAAAAATACATGAAAGCCCAGATTGCAGAAGACTCCATCATCATTCCAGATGAAGATACACAGGAAGTGCATCAAGTGGATCCATGTGATGACTTCCAGACTGACCTACGAGACTGGGTGTCAAACATTTGTGAGGTGAGCAGGACACACTCTCCAGCTAATGGGGATAGGGATAACATCCATTTCCCCCCTGAGATTGTGCCACACATTATAAGACTTTCAAGTTACTTACCACTGTGGACAGGAATAATGGTTCCCCTCTTCAAAAGTACCAGCCTCACAGCAAGCTCAGCCAATGTTGAAGCTGAATTCAAAAATGTAAAACATGGCCTGTTCAAACATGAGAAATTCGAGTTGATCGCTTCATTTCTCTGCATCTTTCCTTCGTCGAAGGAAATATGGGGATTTGCTCTGCAAAAGCAAAAAAAGGAGGAGGGACAAGTTGCATCAGCAGAAGTTGCAGAAGTTACAGAAGCTAACCCTGCATCCATAATTACCTACAATGCTGAAGGTAACAGAAAAATGGATTCAAGCGATTTAATGGAATCGGATGTGTGGAGACGCTTATCGAGGTCACGCACACACATATGCTTGTATACACATTGCATTCTCGTGCTATCACACAGGGGCCCCTATATTTGTTACAGATTGTCTTTTCTCCCATCTTCAAGGACATTCCAATACTTTCACACAAAGGCCTTTGTAGAAATAGAAAACTTAGGTGACGCAGACCATCGGATGGCCACTGGGTGTGTTCTTAGATCATAAGCAACAAATCTTCCCGTTTTTGATCAGATGCTGTATAGACTCGGTCACATTCACTTCTAGTCTGTGAGGGTAAGCGTCTCCTTTTTTTAGCGCTAAAAAAAGTAATAAAAGAAGTAAAGTCTGATTACTTTTGTTGGCTGATTTTCTGCTCCCTGTGCTTGCACGTTTTTGGCCCATCGGTTTATAAAACATTTATTTCACAACAGATGCCACCAGAAACCTTTCCACCGCAGATGAAAACGTGGTTGAAAACTGGAGAGGACAAATTCTTCCACCCAAAAAGAGGAATAGGATTTCATACCCGAGTTCCTGCACTGAATGGCTCCATGCAGATACATCCTCTAGGGCAAAAAAAGTGAAAGTGGGACTATTGAAAAACGGAAACATGCATCAGCCTATTAAAGTTGGAACATTGTCACTCTCTGTGTTAAACACCTGCTCCTTTGATGCCTTTTGTCAGTGCTTATGCTGTACTTTCTGTGACAGCTCTGCATTTCAAAATATTATCATGAATGACAGTGATAACCCACTTCTGCAGCTGGTGAAATCCATAACTACAGATGGTGTGACCCCGAAGACATACTTGCAGAGGGCAGATCTGCTTAGTTCAATGTTTGCAAAAACACAGTTGAGGTCTGGCGCCCACCAAATCGATGCCCAGTGCAATATTGCCACTATTATTGGGAAGACAATGAGAAATGTATCAAGTGTTTACCTCTCAAAACACTGCTCTTCACAATACTGCCACCTAAACAAAGGAATGACCAGGGAAGTACCATTTGTTTTACCTGACATTTCGGTCCTGAGGAATTCTGGCATTGCTCAGAGCACAAAATTTAAAAATGTATGAATATAAATGAATTCATTTATTCACAAAATGCTACTTTAAAACTTTCAAGAAAGCAACGCATGCAACCACCTTCATATTACCTGAAATGAACATCTGTTGGCTAAGAAAATGCAAAAAGCTTTACTTTCTTTAAGTTTTCTTGACATTGTGTTCTTCATTTTTTAAATGCTGTTTTTTTTTTTGTTTTTGTTTTTTTTTTTAAAAAGGTTTTTAAAAAAGTAAAAGGAACAAATCCAACAAAACAAATATGAAAGCATACTCTATATTTCTATGACACAAGGACAAAAAATAAAATATATATATATATATATATATATATATATATATATATATATATATATATATATAGTAGTTGTGTTGAAAGTTGCAGGGTGACGGATTGACTTTAGGGTGGTACCTCTGAGCCACAGAGCGGGCGGAGTCAAAGGGCAGATAAGATGTCACCTTCTTGGGCAGGTACTCAGTCATGTAAGTCAACAAGCCCCCAGCAGTGTGCGTCTCCCTGCAGGCTTTACATAAAACTGACACAAATACAAGGAAACACAGATTTACTGAATACAACTGGGTCAGATTTCTTTTGCCCTTTCAAATCAAATAGATTTCCTCTGTATTAAAGAAGTAAAAGTTCCAGCAGCTGTTAACCCTCTGAAGTTCAGCTGGCAGGTTCTGTATGACTTTCGGATCGAGCCACGGGTGATCTCTCTGAGCTGACTTTTCACCTGTGGGTGAGTCCTTTGCCTGGTCGCAGCAGACACGCTCTGTCGCTTTGGCCTCGTCAAGAAAATCCGAGCTCATCCCACTTCCCCATGCTGGAGATTTTAGTTTAACAGTAACAATAAATAAAGTTACCTTTAAAATTAATCACACAAGTGACATCCACACCCAACAGTAGACTTACGCTTCAATAAAATAAATCTGGTTGTGTGTGTTGTTTTTGAGTCCTGCAAACTTTGCTTTAATTGTACTTCTTTTTTCTATCTAATCATAAGAAATCATAGTCAGAGAGAGAGATGAGACAGGAAGAGCAGGTTTCCTGAAAAAAGAGGAAGTAAGCTTCCAGCCTGCAGATGTATAAAAATAGAAGACCATTCCTTGTTTCAAAGCATGAAAGTTTTAAAGGATGAAATCTAAACATTTTGAGTAATTAAATAACATTTAAAGTGAAGTACTTATATTAATATTGGTTTACTTATAACAGTACTTACACTTACACTTGTGGGAACACTTACAAGCAAAACAAGTAACTGTAACTTTGGTATCAACTAATTACAATAATAGATTATTCTTGGTTTCTTTTCAGAACATCTGTAATAACCCACATTATGATCAGAATAAGAGTAATAAGTTATGGTTATCATAAAATTATAAATGAGTGCTAAATCAAATCTAAAAGGGTTATGAATGTGATTTTGACATTGAATTTGAAATGGTGTAAAACGTGTAACTGCAATTAAAGATAACTGATGATGTGTTGGAGGTAGATAGTAGGTGAAAGGTTAGGGGTATAAAGAGAACTAACGGGAAAGCAGAGATGACCAATGCCTCATTTGGAAATAGGATGTTGAGCAACCCTGAGACATTGGCATAGACCTCAGGACATAATGTCTCTAAGACAGTGATGGATATGAGATCATCTGTCCAAGCAGTCAGCCAATGAAATTGGCTTTATCCACCCTTTTGATGCAAATGCATCAAAAGGGTGCATGGAGCAAAAAAATTTGCTCCATCCAAAACAATTCTAAAACTAAATGACAATATTAGTCATAAAAAATAAAAAGAACACTAGAAAAGAGTTGAGCTGAAAAGGTGTATTTACCTGAATGAATGCAAATGCATCAAAAGGGTGGATAAATCCTATAAAAGGTGAAGGCAAAAGAGGAATCTTTGGTTGGATCCTTCAGGCAGCTTCGAGCAAGATCGAGATGGACAAAGAACTCTGCAGCTGAAGAAGAGCTGGGGCCACAGAGCCGAAGACTGTCCTGCACATGGGGACCAATCCACCAGCCCCGCAACATGTGGCTTCAAATTGCACTTCTCTCATCAGCTGGGTTCAGACCCCAAAGACAAAGATGAAGACCCCAAGGAAAAGATGAGGACCAAGGAAAAGATGAAGATCAAGACAAAGACCAAGGCAAAGATAAAGACCCAAGTCCTGTGTGACCTCACCATCGACGCAGAGATGAAAGCTCATCAGACCAACAGAGATCCCTGCCTTCAAAAAGAGTTGTGGTTTTGTCTCCCACTTTTTAACCTAAACTTTACATCACACGTCAAAATGCCTGAAGTACGTTTTTAATATAATTCTGACTCATGAATACGAGCTATTCCTTCACTACCAGCGTCATCGTGTATTTACCTGAATGAGTTCCTCTCTGCTGTCGAACTGGGACACTAGCAGGTTCCTACCGTCAGAGACTCTGGTCAGGGACAAGCTGAGCTTCCTGGACACTCGGAGGTGAGCGTCCTCTGGGAGCTCCTCCAGCAGCGACTCCTGCACCAGCTGCAGTAGGTTGTAAGCCGGGTGCAGGGGCCCCAGTTTGTGCTTCCTGACCTCTTTGGCTATGTGCATCAAATTAGTGCAGCATTTATCTGCACACACATCAAAGTACAGCAATCAGATACTGCGCAATTTGTACCGCAGCAGCCACAAACTTTAGAATACAGGAGAAATATCGTAGGGTTAGGAAATTCAGGTGTAACAGCTGTAAAGTGGCAGGGAGTCACGGCATGTAGGTTGACACAAAAGTAAAAAATAAAAAAAATATGAAAAACAAAACTATGAGTAACACGCAGTAATCACAATATAAAATACTGCAAAGTTATCAAAACTAGCATACAACAGATCATTTTAAAAATGGTACAAAATTTAAGATCTGCAAATAACAGAAGAAATTCTATTTAAACTGAGAAAAATTGAGCAAATGCTAACAGGGATGTAAACATCTATTGAGTTTGTTGGGAAGTGATGATTATAGTCCATTAGACTATAATCATCACAGATAAAGAAGAGCTGTGCTGGCTCTCAATAAAGAGCTTTATCACATTATCTGTCACAACGCTCCTTTGTGTTATAAGGTAATATCTGCTAGTTATATTGCCATAAGTTTAACCTAAATTCTTGTGTACAAACACACACACGGTGTAAATTGTTTTCCTGCAGCTGCATGGGAACCAGACCGTCTCTCCCATGTTTTGGATTCCTTATCCCTGGTATAAAACTCATGCGTTGACTCTGCCTTGGGAAGCTTTTCATTCAGAGCTTCTTTATTATTGACTGTTTTATAAGCTCCCTATATTGTGCACGATATACCAATAAACCTGACTGAGTGACTTCATCTAACAGTTGGAATTTTTTTTTTTCCCCCCACAACAGCACTTAGGATCTAGCAGCCTGTTAAGGAAAGAGCGTATTTTAATATATTTTATGTGATATTTGAAAGCTAAGTTGCACAAAGTGGAAGGACGATGGATATATTATTTGATCTGAAAAGTTTGGGATGTTTTTATGTTTAGCTTCTTTCAATATAATAATCGTAAGTAGGTTACACTTCATAAAGCTGGTCAGATATGGCAAAGATACCCTTTGCAACATAAATACAAACTGCTATCTGTGGCAAAAAAACCCCCCAAAAAACCAATACTTCACTGAAAGAACTATTAGCTGGTAGAGACAGATTCCCCCCCCAAAAAATGACTTGTAGTTCTTATTGCAAAAGGAGCTTCTGCACATTTCACAGCTTTACTTGTTCAACATTTTTGAAAACAGGAGAATCTGGATCTGTTTATATTACAAAAAGCTGCAAGATGATGTTAATTGGCTCCTCATAAGTTAATGTAACTAAACAGAGATGAACTGAACTTCAGGCTACCATTCTAGTTAGGAAGCCTTTGTGTCTAAAATATCTTCTGCAAAACTCAATAAATATGGGAAAAAGGAGTTTAAAATCCAAAAATATACCTCCATTTGGCTTTCCAACCAGGTAATGATTTCTAAATGCATCCTAAACATTTACAGTGAACGTGGTAGATGTCATAAAGTAGGCATACATGGTTTGTAATAGTTTTGAAAATGAATTCAGTTGAAAAATATTTTTTTAGAGATTCATCTCAGTGTCTAGGTGAATAAAATCCGCGCAGAACTATGTAATTAATTAAGAGATTGCATTTTTTTTTTCTTGACTTGATCAATACATGAACAGGGGAGAACCCCCACTCACCCAGGGGGATTCCCAAAGTGATAACGGCGGCCATCAGGCCCCTGCAGAGGCTCCGTAGATTTTAGAGGCATCTCGAATAAAGCGAGGAAACCGCTCGAGGATACAGCCGATGACGCCGACGTCATAAATTCCCATGAACCCGCATCCTGCAAAGGAGATGCTCCACTCTTTATTCAGGTCAAACATTTGATAAAAACGCTCCCTTCCGACACAAACTCCAGGTTACAACCGGGAGTGTTCCCAGCTTAGTGAAATATTCAACCAGGTGTCAACCTTTGGATTTCGCCTGCAATCAGCGTCCAAAGGTTGAAAAGAGCAAGGCAGGTGTTATGCCGAGAATTGCCTGCCGAGAATTGCTTCCCCTGTCGCGGGAGCGCGCATCGCTCTAAACTCTCGCATATTGATGAGGAAACTAGTGCTCCGTTTGTGCAGGTTTGTGCCGTTAAAATTGTCGTTTGTGCAGCTTTGGTTTCCGAGATATTAAAAATTATTTTTTAGGTCATCCAGAGTTCACCATCCCCCCATATCGCTCCAAAACAAACCAAAGTGAGCTGGATCGTTAGTGCTCCGTTTGTGCAGGTTTGTGCAGTTGAAATTTTCGTTTGTGCAGTTTTCGTTGTTGAGATATTAAAAGTTATAATTTTGGCCGATGACGTCACCATCCCCCCATATCGCTCCAAAACAAACCAAAGTGGGCTACTTTTTTAGTGCTTCGTTTGTGCAGGTTTGTGCCGTTAAAACTGTCGTTTGTGCAGCTTTGGTTTTCGAGATATTAAAAGTTATATTTTTGACAGATGACGTCACCATCCCCCCATATCGCTCCAAAACAAACCAAAGTGGTCTGGATCGTTAGTGCTCGGTTTGTGCAGGTTTGTGCCGTTAAAACTGTCGTATGTGCTGTTTTGGTTTCCGAGATATTAAAAATTATTTTTTAGGTCATCAGAGTTCACCATCCCCCCATATCGCTCCAAAACAAACCAAAGTGGTCTGGATCGTTAGTGCTAGGTTTGTGCAGGTTTGTGCCGTTGAAATTTTCGTTTATGCAGCTTTCGTTGTTGAGATATTAAAAGTTATAATTTTGGCTGATTACGTCACCATCCCCCCATATCGCTCCAAAACAAACCAAAGTGGTCTGGATCGTTAGTGCTCGGTTTGTGCAGGTTTGTGCCGTTAAAACTGTCGTTTATATTCATACATTTTTAAATTTTATTTTTAATTATATAAATTTATGATCTGTGTTTTCCGTTTATGCTACAATTGAAGACAATGACTCTGTATGCTTTTTTATAACCTAAACATGATTCTCTGGAGGAGCCAGAGGCGTATTGTACATTTTTCAGGGGGGGGCTACGGCCCCTCACAACCCCTGCTTAGGGTTGTCCCTGAATTTTGACCCAATTGCTTAAACTCACCAGCCCTCTGTCCCTACAAAATACACCCAGCTTTGACGACAAAAAAAAAATAGCCCAGCAGTTTGTTGGTCCCATATATTTCCGTAGATTTAAAACAAATATTGACTTTTATTCTAGCAGAAGGTTAGAGACTCTTCATTTGATCTAAATCTCTGAATAACTCCCTGACATGTTGGCTGCTTCTTCCAGAGTGAGGGGTTGGATTCCCGATGTCCCGACATCGCTCTTCGGCGTGGATGCGAGCAAACAAACTTTGAAGGAAAAGCTGGAATATAAAACCAGGTAGGCAGAGCAATGACTGAAGTTACTTCCACCTTCAGCTGTTCGTAAGTAATCGGGCTCTTAACGGTGTTTCGAAGAACAGAGAAGATTTATTACTCACATGAATAAAACTTTGACCGTCTCGTGGCGCTGTCGGGTATTCCATGTGTTCCTCAGACTCTGCGTTGTGTTTTCTTTAATGGTTATTGTCGGAAGGAAACTTGAGGCATGAATCGGACACACACGGCGGTTGAGATCGTGGTTCAAGACCGTTTATTCGGACCACAGCAAATTCTCATTAACTCACAAGTTAATGAGACTTGTGTCGACACAAGTCTCACTTATATTAATGAGTGAGTATCTGTATCTTTTGTTTACAGATACAGCATATATTAAAAAACAAAGAAGAAAAAGACAAAACGATGCAAAACTATTTGAACATTAAAAGTAACATTTGGCTACATTGAGCAGCTGGCGGTCAATGTCGCTTATCTTCAGAATTCACAGTAAATATTGACGGTTGTACTGCCAGCGCACAGTAACAGACGCCAAGTACGGCGACATTTCACCAACTTCCACAACCCAAAGAACAAATCTAACATTTTGGTGGCATCTGCTGACATATTTAAACCACTGCCCTACATCCACCCATTGTTTCATTGATGGCGTCCCAGTCATCAGACTACATATAAAACAACAATGAACATATAAATAAAAAAAGGCAGAGCTGGGTGGGGGTTGTTCCCATTAACTTTACTGGGATCTGGTAACACTGCTCTGCAGACTCTGGCTATATGCTCTTGTTTACCGCATCTCACATGTCACAATTGAGATTTGGGCTCGGATTGGAGGCTCTATGGGTGCCTGGACTTATGGTGGTGGGACAGGCAATGGAGCAGCAACTCTTGATTCAAAGTCGGTCAATTTAGTCATTTGCTCTGCTTGGCAAAGAGGTAACTTTTTAACCAGTTCTGTGAGCTCAGACAACTCTGAATGAAACAGTTTTGCTCTGGAGAGTTGCATCTGAATGACCTCACGTTACCTTTATAAAGCCAAACTGTAGCTAGGTAAATCATTAAGAGTTTCTAGATGTGTTTTTTTTTTTTTTTTTCCTCTTTTCCCCTCAGGCCACCACGACTGCGCAGGTGCTCAAGCCTTCCATCCGACCTGCACTTGTGGGACAGAGAAGAAGTGAATCTTTTCCCGGAGGATCCAGAAGGGGCCACCGGCGTGAAATCCCCTCCAGCTGAGGGGAGAGGCTGGGGCTTAGGCAGAGCGCTGGGTCCCCAAATAACCTGAAGATGCAGAGTTTTGTCTCTGCAGCGTACTTACTCTTTTTTTTATTATTATTAGTTTGCACTGAAGTGGTAACCCTGACTTTATGATTTATTTTGAATCTGTCAAAAAAAAAAAAAAATCTTCTCAAAGTTTTCTTTATATAACTTTTATCAAAAATATTTTTTTGTTGAAACTATGTTGTGACAGTTTGGTATGAGACAGTCTGAAAAAAAAAGTCAAACTCCCCGCTCTATCTAGAAGCAACCAATCAGAGCCAGGAGGCTAAAAAAAAAATCTCTTTACACAATACTACCAATTGTTGAAATGAATCAAATAGTATTTGTTATTAGAAATATCCCGATACTGATAACAGTCTGGGTCATTTAGGAGAAGGTAGCTACTAATAAGTCTTTATTCTTATTCTTCATTAAATTCATTGCCACCTTCTACAGTGCTGCTCCTTTTATTGCATATTAAAGGAATTTATAGAAAAACATATTTCGGTTTCCATCGTACCATTTATATTTTTAATTAATATTTTAATAAAGGTTCTAATATATTAGGAAAACACCCACGCTTTCACAGGATATGCTTATTTAATAAGCCAGGTCTTCTTATGTGACGCAGCTTGGGCTCAAACAGGGCTAAGTAGTGCAGGGTCACATGCCATTTGGCTGTTTTGATCACTCGTAATGTGTGTGTGTGTGTAGTGAGGTGAGCGAGTGGCTAGTACTTTTTGTTTTTCCTGTTTTGTAACATTTGATCCTGCTAAGCCCCGCCCCTTCAAGATAACACAGGTTTCTTCAGCCCAGCGGGGAATCCAGATGCAATCAGCTGCGGGCGTCGGGAGTCCCGCAATGGATCAGGAGATAAGAATGGTTTGAATTCTGCTGGATGGGAGACAGAGGCAGAATGCTGGACTTGTCCTCAGAGTGGAACGTCTCGTTCGCAGGCTGTGGGTTTAGGAGCATCTACTACATCGGAGCTTTGAGCTGCATCCTGGAGCAGGTCCCTCAGCTGCTGCACGGAGCCTCTAAGTTCGGGGGGGCCTCGTCCGGTTGTCTGGTGGCAGCAGCCCTGGCTGTGGGGATTCCCATTGGTGAGTCCTCCACAGAGCCACGCTGCTCAATAGCTCTCAAATACATAGAAGTATGAATAGGATCATCATTTATTCATTAAAAATTGACTTTTTTCTTTTTCTTTTCTTTTCAAATAATCCAGCTGTGGTGTATCAGAAAGTTTCACACGATGCCGTCATTCAGATCTAAAGTAAAGATTTTTTGATACTTAAATCAAATGTTCTTCATGTTGTACGCATGAAGCCCACGGGGGAAACGTGGGGCAAATTCCATAGTTCATGTCATATTCAGAGATAACGGAAGTGAATCAAAGCAAAACAACACATTCACAACAGTCGGTCAAGTCAGCGGGTTGGTTAAATTTAGATTTATCACATCACAAAAAGATTTTGAAGACTAGACTGTAAAAAATTATTTTTTTTTACATGTTTGTTAAAACTGCCACCGTGTCATTACTGCATAATATCAGACAGATAATCTGTGAAAATGTCCAGCTCCTACAGCTTCTCTCTACTAATGCACCTCTTTGGTCAAAAACAACCAATCAGAGCCAGGAGGAGGGTCTTGTCGCCGTCAATCATCCTCTTCTTGGTGCAACTAAATGCCCTAGCGGCAGAGAAGCAACCGTTTATCCATACATCATTGGTGGACATGCTGACAAGCATTAGCATTTATGACGGGCTATGTTGTGGTGAACCAGCTGTAGAGTGGTAGAGAAAGAGTGATTGACAGCGCTAAGACCCTCCCCTGGCTCTCATTGGTTGTTTCTGATTAGATCTGGGAGAAGACAGAGTAACTTGATTTTTTTTTTTGTTCCCCCCACACATCATCTGTCTCATACCATCCCAGTTTTAAAAAATATGTCAAAAAAACAAAACAAAACAATGTATTACAGTTGCACGTCTCGGATTTACTGTAATTTATGAAGCCTCAACCTCTCTCCCTCCTCAGAACAGCTGTGTTTCAGCATTTTAAACCTGGCAAAGGAGGCCAGAAAACACACTCTGGGAGTTTTCCACCCGACCTTCAGGATGCTGCAGACGGTGCGGCACTCTTTGCTGGAGAAGCTCCCGCAGGACGCCCACCTGCGGGCGTCAGGGAGGCTCTGCGTGTCCCTCACCAGACTGGCGGACGGACAAAATGTGCTAGTGTCGAAGTTTGACACGAGAGAGGAGCTCATTCAGGTTAGCACTGAGGATCACGTCGTCGTATGATGGACTGCAAAACAAGAGTAGATCAAACCGATTGCTCACGAAAGAGTGCAAAAATAGGAATGTAGCTTCAGGTAGCTGGAGTGACTGTGCTTCTCCTCACAGGTACTCATGTGCAGCTGCTTTTTTCCTGTCTACTGTGGCTTTAAACCACCGTCATACCACGGAGTGGTGAGTTTGTTCCCTCTGCGTTGTTTTCACATGTGGAATAAACTCAAGTTAACTTCAGTCAGCAGCGACAGTGTTTCAAGCCAAAAAGAACATTTCTTAAACAAATCGGCAACAAAGATGAAAAATTCAATTTGGAAAATTAATTTGGAAACAAACAAACAAAGAAAACAACAACAAACAAACAGTTTAAGCACGAACATTTAGAGAAATTTTAAAGTCAAGATACAAAAAAATCCACTTTTTGGGAGCTGGTTTTACATGCAGCAGTTTTCAGGTGGTGGACAAAAAAATGCTAGAAACCATCAACAGGACTGGTTTTGTGTTTCTGCACTGCGCAAAATCTCACCACGTAAGATTTTAAAAAACATTTTTTATCTAGTTTCTAATGCAAATATTTTAGCACACCTGAAATAAATAAACTGACTTACAAGTAATGTTTCGGCAAGATATAGGAGTTTCTTCAGGCTCCTAATTACTCTACTCTATTGGTAAATAAAAAAAAATAAATAAAAAAAACTTTTTCTACTGGCCCTTTTTGTTTCCCACTTAACATGAAAAAATATCTTGGCTTAAGTGTTTTTTTTTTTGTTTTGATATTAAGAAATTGTTGACCTAAAACAATTGCTGAAAATTGACTTGTAAATTAGTTTTGTCTTATTCAAAGTATATGAAGAATCTTCCACTGGCAACTAGACAAATCAAATACTTAAGATTTTGTATTTCTGCAGTGTGTGGTCATTACCATCTAGCAATAACATTATTAACTTTATACATCATGTTAACAAAACTATTCATCCCTCCAAATCCCTGAATTCAGGGCAACAGATGTTTAAAATCAAACTCTTAGGCCCAAAACCTGGACGGGCTTTTTGTACCTGGCTGTCCAGATTCACAGTTTCCTCTGCTTCCTCAGCACTATGTGGACGGAGCTCTGAGCAACAACATGCCCCTGTTTGAGCACAGAAACACCATCACCATGGCCCCCTTCTCGGGCGAGAGCGACATCTGCCCCAGGGAGGGGACCTTCAACTTTTTCGCGGCCCACTACAGCAACGTGAGCATTCAGGTTAACACCGGCAACGTCTACCGTGTGTGGACGTCGTTCCTCCCTCCGACTCTGGAGGTGAGTGGAAATGGAGAAATGTGATTTGCAGGTCCAGTCCGAACGTCGACGGACATCTGGGACAAACGAATACGTTTTTTTTTGTTGTTTGTTTTTTTTTTTTACGTTTTTCGTCCACGTGAAAACTCAGCTTGACGTCACTGAAAGCTATTATTTATAAAAACTGGAACAATAGTAGAGAAAATTCCATGGGGAAACAGAGATTTAAATTCCCAGGCATTAATGATTGCAACAAGTCATTTTTCCACGTACTTACTTTGACATGATTCCCAGTCGACAACATCTTGTTTTTTTTTTTTATTAACTTTATATTCTAATACGCAATTTAAAAGCGGTTCAACCTTTACATCAGTTCCATGCAAATAAACCTTTTAGCGCCATTTTTCATTCCCAACAGGCTTCTGACTGGCTGACAAAGGTCTTAGCTCTGCGCTATGCTGCCCCCTGTGGGTTTGGCATGTTTAAAACAACACTCAGGGCAGAAGTAGACAAAAAAAAAAACTTTCTGAAACCGACTCAGTGTTGTGTGATGTTGCTTTTAGTAAACAATGTGGTGGAAATGCTTGTTTTTATAGCGACCCGGCTACATGTGCAAATCTGAGTGTTCTGTTTCTTAATCCTGATTTTATTCTTGAAGTTTAACAATGAGCAGACCAGGTGGACCAGAGAAAACCTCCAGTTCTTCTTTGTGTTTTTCTTTTTGTGTCAATCAGAAGTTAGCTGAGATCTGCCACAATGGCTACGTGGACGCGCTTCGTTTCTTGAAAGAAAGGGGTGAGCATTCCCACTTCCATCCTCACTCGCAGCAGGTCTGTAAAACCTTTATTTTGTCGCCGCCTGCAAAGTCCGGCCTAAGTACGTCGCCAGTCAAGAATTTATGAATTCAGATCTGCCCGGTGCGAAGCGCATCCCTCCGAGCTTAGCGCTCGGGAAAGGCTGGACCACGCCTGCTTGTCGTGAGCGTGGGAAAGCGCGGGCTGATGCAGATGAGGCCAGGCTGAGGAAGATGCGCAAAGACGGAAACCCTCAGCGGGAGGAGCAGACGCAGCTCAAAGCCACCCACAGCCTCCCCGCCGGCATCCAGGAAGGTCAGAGTGGAAACAAACACTACAGGTCCTGACAGCAAGTTATCGATTAATCAGTTTGCTCAAGTTGATTGCTCCTATCAATCGACTAACGATTAATTGATAAGTGGCCGCAAAAACTCCATGTTTTTTCTTGCATCAATAAGGCCGGACGTCTTTCCTTCACATGAAGGGCTACATTTTTCATTTGCCTGGTTTAGAAAAGAAGCACATCATTCTATCTACTTCATTTTGTGTGTGTGTCGGCTGTGTTAAGTACCGACTGAGCAAATCGAAAAATTGTCCTCAATCTCAACCGTGCTTATTGCCATCATGCCTTTTTATATCATGGTACATTTTTTCTGTGTCCGGCCCTCCGGTTTCATACCCAATCAGTAGTTTTTGGTTGAGAAGTCGACACTACTGCATGGCGTAGCTCGGCTGGCGCTAATTTTAATCTAATAAACCGTTAATTAACATGTAATCACAAATCCATTCATTGTTTGTATCCGTAGCTTGAAAGGCTAAAATAAAGTTAGATTTAATGTCTTTTTGAACACAAACTACTACTCTGAGCAGCATGAGCTCACAGACTGAAACAAAATGAAAGTAATGTATTTCAAATGTCTTCTGAAGCGGACCATAAAGTTTGCGTTTTGGTTGTGTTTGCACATGTTAGTGCTGCATGAGGCGTGCCAGCATCATCGCGACCCAAGCAGCTGGTGGTCTCGGTTTACTCGCTTCCTCCCAATTAAAGTCATCGTTTCCATGCTGACCCTGTCCCTCCGGCCTCTCCAGCTCAGCCTCTCATTTGCCAAAAGTAAAGTAGATTTGAGTTTTTTTTTTGTTTTTTTTTTTTAAAGAAATAGAACATAGTAAAGTACAACCGGTTGTGGTTTAATGTACATGGAGAATCTGGATAACTCCAAAAAGGTTTGTCTCAAAGATTTAAGGTGTTGCAAAGAGTGAACTCGGCAGATTGCTCATCTCTCTTTTTCTTTAACTCATTATTAGAACAAGTCCTTTGGCTCGGACCGCGCCGACCGCACTGAAGGAGACACAAGGTCTGAACCCAGACTACTTTTAGTCCAGTTGTTAATTTGGTCCTTTGTTGGTTTTTGGATCAGGACAAGATTCTCTAGAAAATGTCAAGATGATGTTGGACACACAAATCGTGTAAAAAAGGGAAAGTGTCCATATGTAAACTATTTTATTTAACTTCATATTTTCTAATGGTCTTTCTCTTGTCAAATAAAGGTCATATTTTCTTGAACCCCATTTTTTTCTCGAGTTTTATCTATAAAATTTACATAAAAGAGAAAGCTGGAAATCGCTAGACCTGATTTATTATTGAAAATAGCAGATGTGTTTTGTTTTTTTATTTTGAGACGTGATATTAGTTCTTTTTTCCACAGAGAACCCTGGTACCTTTTGTGGATTATCTCTAAAACATTATGGGAGGGCTTGCTTTTTTTAATTAGCTTAGGCATTGGTTGACTTTTACAGTAAATTCTCAAACTCACATAAAGTTGTGTAAAAAGCAGAAATATGGCATTTAAGCGAATGCTGTTCTGAGATCAGCTTTGTGTGCCTTAGTGTCCTGCCTGTGCCACACTATCCATAGTATAGTAGGGTAAGAGAAACGTGTCTTTAAAGGGGAAACATGATGTAAAATCAACTTTTTTTGAGAATTACATCAAGTTCTGTTATTTCCTTATAAAGAAAAAAAAAACAACACCTTTTAATAACTTCGAATGACTACTTGATTGATTTTAAATCTTGTTCAATTGTGCAGAAGTCCCATAAAGTGAGTGATGAGTCAGTAGAATAACATTTTAATCAAGAAATGTTTCATAAAATCCAATGACAGTTAATAAACATACCATAATCCAAAGCATCTAAAGTAAAAACAAACAAAAAAGAAATGAATGGAGACCATTATAGGTTGTGTAACTTTGGAAGGCGAGTCAGCAATCCAGCTGCAGGACCGGTGACATTAATGCGGTTTCAACGAGTCGTCGTTGTGCGTCGTATCAGTTCATAGCACCTTGAGTGTAGCGGTAATCCTGATCGGATTCTTCCCTCCGGAGAAGTTGAGCATAAAGATAACCTGGAAACATTCTACTGGAAACAGTAGATTATAATGTTGACTCCAACTGCAGCACAGTGCAGTTAGTCCTCAACAATACAGCCATTAAAAACAAATGCTTAAATACACAAATGTCTGCAAAGACAGCCAGTTATGTCCCTGATTTACACGTGTAAAATGGCTCATGAATATAAAAAAAACCCAAGATAAAATGTGCAGAAAAACCAACATTCTGCAGTTTCTTTTAAATCCTAAAAGTGTTTATACTCCACTTTGCTAAAAAAAGAAAAAAAAAAAAGGAACATCTAAAACCTAACCGACTGCGGTTTGGAGACGGAGTTTGCTAATGTCTCTGGAAAGTGACGAAGACTTTTCTCGTCCTCCTCACACGCTGCCGGCGTTTGGTCCGCTGCCGATGTTGGGAATCTCATCGGCAAACGACTGGGTCATCCACTGTCCGTCTGGGAGCTGACCCTCTGATTGGGATGTGGTCGCCTCCTGTGCTCCTTCTGAGGACGGCCCACAAACGGACAGATGCAGGTGGAGGATTATTGAATGCATTACGCCAGCGGTGTCAAAAGCACGGAAATGAAATCATTTTCAATTTAATACATTTTAATGCCTTTTAACGATCATTATGAATTAAATTTAAGACCTTTATCTCCACAGAAATGTATAAAATTCATTGAGTCACTTTGCAGTAAATTTGCATCTATGACTCAAAAAAGCTAGCTAGCTAGATCGTTAGTGTATTTTAGCAGCTAGTTAGCAGTAACCTCATTCGTATTGAGTCACAGAACGCAATAAAAATGTCTGAGTGTAACTCAAACTTTTACCTGACAGAAAAGTCCCACAAAACATAGAATGAGATTAGATAGTTCTGTGACAAGAAAATTTAGGACCTGTGATGAACATAAGAAATTTTAAGGCCTTAATTTTAAGTATTAAGTATGTGGTCTTAAGACTTTGTAGGGAGTCTTAAATACCTTTATTTAAGCTTGTTCTCAAGCTGTTTTCTCATAACCTGAGAAAACAGCTTGAGTGGGAGCCCCAAAGTAAGTACAGATAAATGATCCAAGATGTCACCTCAGTGGCTCATGTTTCAAATAAATCCCATTATTCTATCCTGTTAGGATTCGTTTCGGGTTTAGCCATCTGCTGGTGGTCACCTGAGATGGCGGTAGACGAGAGCGTACAGTGACCGTTGGTCTGGCTATTGGCCTGGCCTTCTTCAGCTCCTCTCTCCACATACGCGCCGCCGTAGGCGTCCTCATATCCCGGGTCATACTGCTCCTCCTTTATTGCTAACCTCTTGGCGTCCTCTGTTGGCGTTCGGAGAAAAAAATAAAAATAAAAATAAGACGCTGATTGAAACTCAAATCAAACAGACTATCATGCTGTAATATTGTTGTGTAAAACGGTTTAAATCATTTCCTCTGGCTTATCTAGCTCACGTATGCACATTGATAATGAAGCCTACCCTTAGCTAACTGAAGATCGAACGTGTAGTTGACTTCCTCGATCTCGGTAGCTTTCCGGATGCCCTTCAGCTGATCCCGGAGCTCCCGCAGTTTGATGTAGAAGTGAACCTTGTCCTGAGCACGAGGAAACTGGGCACAGCGGGCGCTGGAGGAAGGCATCAGGTACAGGGCCTGGAGGGGCGACCAATCAACGGAGAAGAAACTCTGTAGTTTATAAATGCTAAGCTGCCTGTAGAAGGATTTCGATTAGCAACAGGTAATCTTTGTTTACTACTGAGACAGATCGGATGATGAGACGTCATTTACCTTTTCGGCACATTATTAGCAGTTTGCAATAATAAATTTTGTCTGGGAAATACGCGAGAACAAAGCCATATTAGACAATTCATGTTGTGAAAGAAAATGAATATTTTAAAATGTTACCAACTGGCTGTGATGATTATTTTAATCGCTAAACATTTTAATAACACTGGTGTGGTTAGGGTCAGCACTGTAAGTCACACTACACACCGCCATGCAACTTTTTTTTCTCCTTTTCCACATTTTATAATGTTACCAAGGACTTAAGACTGTTGCACACAAAAAAATGTCCGCCAAAAAAACTCAAGACATTTCTTGAAAAAACAAGTACATTTCTTGAGTTTCAAAAGTTGAAAATATTTTTTTTTTCCTCCAAAATTTCTGAAATTAATCTAAAAATTTTGTAGTTTTCAACTCTTCAAGCTCAAAAATATCCTTGTTTTTTTTTTTTTCGTCAGAAATTTCTGAAATTAATCTAAAAATTTCAGATTTTTTTTTTTTGGGCAGATATTTACTCCCTTTCTTTTCCATCTCCAATTGCCCCAACATACCATTGAATGTTGCAAACACAATCCTGAGTGAATTTTCTTTGTATTTCATGTGATCTCCAACATGGAGCCGCGTACGACTGCGCAGTAGAAGGAAAATGAAACATTTGTTTTGCCAACAAAAATCCGTGGCGTGCGTTGTGTTTAGCCTCCATTTCTCTAATACGTGAAAACTGCAACATGTGACACAAAAACCGACACCACTCAACAAATGTACAGAAATAAAGTCTATTGAAGTTTATGAATGCCACTGCTGAATGCTCAGGTGTTGTTATTTCGCTGTAGCTTGAGCGCGTTTGTCATTTTTTAAAAACTTGATGTATTACAGTGATGTTAATGTAAAGGCAGATTTCTGCTCTCACCACATCACATTCTGGGATCTTGTGCGGCTGCAAACCGAATTCCAGCTTTTGTGGTTTTTTGCCAAACAGTTCCCTGCAGAACATTTCATAGATGCCTGGGAAGAAGAAAGAAAAAAAAAAAAAGGCGATGTTACTTTGTGTCACATCAGTGTTGCTCTGAACATCATGAATTGATGGTGGGGGAAAGCGTACATTTTCCATTGAACACAGCAATGAGCGGTTTGTACTTCTTCAATTTCTCCACGAGAATTTTACCTCCTTCTCGCAGTTCTTTACTGATGTGGGAGAAAAAAAAGAAAAATAACATAAAATGCAGCATTTTACCAAAATCTGAAGTGGATATCTTAAGATTTTCATTTTTTAAAAAAGTATTCACCAGTTTACATGGCTACCTTGAGAGGTCTTTGCTTCCTGGTGTTGCCCTGGATACCATATTGGTGAAGCCCATTTTGTATTTGACCGGCAGCGTCGTGTCGTGCATGTGGTTGAGTTGTTCCTCGGTAAATCCAGACAGAAACAGGCACTTCCCTGAGAAAAAAAACAATCCGTGTTTAGAACATAAACAAATGTTAGTGGTTCCCTAAACACAATCAAAAGTGGAACTAGATTTCATCCAGTCCCAAACAGAACCCATTTCCAAATTCATATATTTCATTAATCTTCAGAAATTCCTTCAGGGGGAAAAAAAAAAAAAAAATCCTGGAAGAATTAAGATAATGAATGCGACATTTGATGGTGCAGTAAACCCACCAACGCAAACAACTGCGTTGTTTCTCAAGTAGTGATTGTTGCTGGCTTGGATTAACGCTAATTTGACAAAAACAAAAAACAAAAACGGAGAATCAACCTCGCTTACGCCGACAGATACTTAAAACATCAAAACCATCATGTCTGAAATGTGCAGCTTACGACTAATTTGGCCTAATTTCCAAAACGTTTCGATACAAACCTCACACTGCAGCTGTTTCTAAGCAATAGCTGAGACTGATAACTGTTTGGCTGTTATTTCCTGGTAATCGGGTGGCGCCCGGATATTTAAATTTTCATCTAAATTACAAATTTTGCTAATAGTTCAACTAAAATGGCCACTGTATTCCCTAGCCTTACAAACGGAAGCTCACGAAGAAGTATGGGAAATGCCTAAAAAGATCAACGTGGAAATGTCTTCAAACCTTCTCGGCTGAACGATCCTGCCAAATTTTACAGTACCGTAATTTCGCAGCACTTTGCTCTATGAAAAATTCCAGCCAAATATTGTCTGAAATTTCCAGCCAATTTCAGGTTATTACAGTAATTCCATCCCCGTCGTAAAAACGCCATGGAGTAGGGAGTGAAATTAATCTGAGGGGCGCTCCTTTCATTGAAAAATAACTCGCTAGATATTGAAAGTTAAAAGTTCTTACGGATAAATCAGCAAATATATTTACTCAGAGGACATCTAAATAACTTTGTACAATTAGAGCAAGCAACTATATCCAGGCAGAGATTCGAAACTTAAAATTTAAAAGGTTAAACTGCACAACATCATGTGTATTCAAACTATGGTGGCACTACAGGCACATTGTTACTACTTTGACACAAATTAAAAATAACCGTCACATCAGAACTCACAAAAATGATTTCCAGGTCCTGGAAACCACCGGCCAATAAAAGCTGCCATCAGTCCTGGGTTTATACCAATCTGCAAACAAAACAAGATGTCACTACGGTTACCAAAACAGCTTCAGCTAGTCCGTCCAAACACAGCCTCTCCAACACGAAGAATCAGGTAAAAACTGGACCTTACAATCACATAGTCCAGGTTGTAATCCAGCAGGTCGGGCAAAGTCTTCTTCATGACTTCCTCCTCCGTCATCCCTTTGAAGCGGTCCACTTTCCTCTTCACCTTCTTGAAGCTCTCATCGATCTTCTCCTGCTTGCCCTCACCCTGAGCCTCAGCGGCCTTCTTGGGTTTTGGACCCGGTTTAGCTTTTGGTGCATTTGGGTCTTTCGGTGGTTTTGGTGCTTTCGGGACCTTTGGGGCTTTTGGTGCTTTAGGGATTTTGGGGGGCTTTGGCGCGCCTGGTTCCTTGGGTTGAGCTGGTCTACCCCTCTTTTTAGCTGGAGCTATAAGAAAAAAGGTTGAAGAACAAAAAGTATATTTTAGAACTTTATGATTGATTATTGTTGTTGCCTCAGACTGTGACAATGTATTGATGTTACAACATTTCTAGATAAACTTAATTTCTTTGATATTAGATTCCCATGATTCATTTTAAAGGTGCAGTATTATACAAAATCAACTTTTTTGAGCTTCCCATCATGTTACAATGTTATTCCCTCATCAAAAGCAAACCTGGAGTGTTGCTTTGACTCTTTTATGCATGTCTGAGAAATCCCTTTATCTCCATGGCAACAATATAGCTGTACAAAACGCCTGGGTGGACCTAGCTCTGCCTTCAAGGACAAAGCTCCTCCTCTGAGCTGCAGTTTTCAAGCTTCCGCCTCACAGAGCAGCCCTGCCCCACTCAGCTCCTTCAGACTAGCCAGCAGCAATTAGCAAACATTAGCACCTGCTGAGCTCATTACAGGAGCTACTTCTCAGTAAAAACGTGATAGCGAAGCCATGCTGTGATGACTTCTTGAAGGCGGAGTTTCAGAAAGAGCAGGAGTTTTTAAAGAGACAGAGACCCAATTTCAAGGCGATAAATTACAATGTCAAAGTTCTTTTAAATTGAGTGCGTATTTTCCGGACACAAATTAACACTATGTGCCTGGAAAATACATAATAAACAATAATGCATTTTCACATAGATCCAAAGAGCAGGAATTGGCATGAATGTGAACATTTTTATCATTCATATAATTCAGATAGGGCAAATAAAGTTACTACACTGAGTGACCTCTCTGTGATAACGCAGAACGAGACTCTCTAAACCGCGTATGTGTCATCGTTATTTTAAAATCTTCCCAGTACGTTTAGTCAGGTCAGCAGGTTCCGTCTGCTCCATGGTGGGCTCTGGGTTGGCCGTGTGGGCCCTGGCTGCCTCTGCAGTCGGATTCTCTGGGTAGTGAAACTGATGTTGAGGGTTGAAGTTGGCGTACTGAGCCTGGAGAGCTTGAAACTGCTGGGCGGACCGAACCCTGTGGTAAAACAATACCAATGAAACATTTAATTATAAGATTGTAAGGATCAGTCCACAGGGTGTTCTGTGGAATAAAAGAGACCTTATTGTTAATCCAGTCACTGCCTTTTTATATATATATTAAAAATTAGTTTAAAATAAAAAATCCAATCATAAGAGAATATGTTTAAAAACCTAATGCATTTATTACTTTCAATATCAAACATTGTAATATCATAATAATCAGCATAAACTAATATTATGAAGGCAATCAGTCCTTTAGGAATACATTTAGAATTCTGCAGTCCTCTAAGATTTATGATTCATAGGCACAAAGTCAAGTGCCACCTTTCTGAAACAATTTTTAGTAAAAACATAGCATTTAATTATTTTTGAAAATATAATTCAATACATATTTTTCTTTTAAATTGAGCTATTTCAAAGAAATTGTCAAGTGAATAAAACTGGCAGATTTTCTGCCTAATCAGCCATGACCAATAAGTGCAGTCGATTTTTAGTTCAGTGAACCAACGCCCTTTGGTGTGGACGTTTTGACTGAGGGAAGAAGACTTTTGACAATCGTGATGCTAGTATTTGTAGGGCCTCTTCCAGTCATGAAGGACTGAACTACACGTAACAAAGACACTGGTGTAAAAACTATAAATCCCAGAATGCACTGCATTAGCCCACTTTCACTTCCAGACGGACGAGGAGGATCAAGATGTTTGTAGCGGTGTGTCATTTTGACTGAAGGGGTCGAAATAGTCCCGTCATAATCTATTTTTTGTGGTCAGTTTTTAAAATGATGACATTCAATTGTATGTGAATTTAATTTGGTTTAATTATACGTCAATGTATATAGTCAAAGTATATAGTTAAAGCGTCATGTGACATATGTCCTAACTAAAGTATTTGCTAGTGTGCTGGTTGGCTCAGTTGGTGGAGGTCGTGCACCAAACGCAGCGATTGTCGAGTTCGATTCCCGGTCCTGGCAACTTCCTGTATGTCTTTCCTCTTCTTCCTCTCTCTCGTTATTTCTGTCTACTTACTGTTCAATAAATGCCACTAATGCCGTAAAAAGTCGTAGAAAAATAAAACCAAAACAATTTTTCTAGCAGTCGAGAAATAGTTTGTACACGTTTGTCTTAATTAAAAAGAATAAATTATTCCAGGTTCTTTATTTTCCTGGTATTGATCGGCATATTACAACTCATATTACTATTGATCATCATTCATGGTCAGCATCCTATGGAATGATGATGACAGTGGTAAGACAAAAGCAAAAGGGTGAATAAGTGCACATGTAAGCCTGTCACAATAACAAATTCTGCTAGATGATAAATTGTCCCAGAAGTTATTGCAATAAACGATAATATCGTTGTTTCGATACGATTTTCATATACTTTAACGGTAATGGCATAATCAAAATCAAATAAAATTTTATTTGTATAGCACATTTCAGCACCAAGGCATTTCAAAGTGCTATACATCATAAACACAAAAACACAAAGTCCTGCAACATTGAATCAACAATCAAAACATTACATTAAGTCATTAAAGTTTTAATTGATTACGTTTCAAATCCAACTCTAAACAGGTGGCTTTTTAGTCGAGATTTAAAGGAAATCAGAATGTAAGAACACTTTCTTAAAAGATCAATAAACTTTAAATTCTAATGAACATTAAAACTCTGGAACTGGAAGACATTTAAATATCCAAAGTAAATAAACAAAACAATAAAACGAATTATGAAGTCTCTGTAAACAAAATGATATTTCAAACAGAGATAATTGAGGCCAAAGCACCAGACTGAAGACTTTTATCATTCAGAATTTGGTTAAGAAGAGAGAGAGAAGAGCAAAACGATAAATCAAGCGAATGAAAATTATTGAGTTTCTTTCAATTTATTATGTGATTGTTTTAATGTGACAGGCCTATGCACATGCTTTCATTTCCATTGAGATGTTTCGTGTACACACACACACACACACACAAACTGATTACTTCCTGGCTACACTGGTGAGGAGGAAGACTCACCACTGATGAAGATACTCCGGGGAGACAACAGGCAGTGATCCATTCAGCTTTTCCTCCATCTTTAGGCTCTTTGGACTTTATCAAATAAATCAACATGCGTATTGAGGAAACATAGCTGCTGGCTGAACAGGTTGCTTAGCACACAAATGTAGGACAGGGTATGAAAGTGAATGCATGTGCTAGCATTTATATCATCCAACAAGGAAAATTAAAGACAAACATCAAACAAACTATGGCGATGGACCATTACAGTACAGTCAACCAGCTTTTTGACGGATGCAACTCTATTATGAGTAGTTTCCTTGACAACAAAGGGACGCAGCTGCTCCCCCCCCCCCCCAAAAGACACAGCGAACACAATAACTAATGAAATACAAAACGGGTCCAGCTTAGCTTTTATCACGTAGGTTTGGAGCATACTATCAGCAATTAATTGAATAAGCTTCATATTAAACTATGTTTCATATTCAGTGTAAAAGCATGTACCCTGACTGTTTATTAATGTTTACCAACAGTGCCACAACCACAGCTAATGCTAGCCAGTAGCTAGCTGGTCGGTTAGCCTAGCCGCTGCGCTCCACTGAGAGAAACCCGAAAGAAACTCTAAACATTCAGTTTCTTGTTGCTGTTGAAGGAAGCCAACATACCTTATGAGGGTCAGGTTAAAACTTTTGCTCTCTCTTACGATAATATCAGCTTATTTCCCATCAGCTCCACACTTCAATTCACAGCTCCTGGCAGCGCCGCAGAAGCAACAAAGACATGATGACAAGCCAACCGGCCAACTTTGACACCGGAAGAGCTCGTTACACACGGAGGGGTGGATTGGCGACTAAATGATAACGACGTTATATTTTTTTTGCGAAGGGAAACCTTTTGTTTAAATTCAAATTGATTCCGTTTACAAACGATATGTTTTTAAAATGTCACCACCATAAATCCCAAAGAATGTATCAACACGACACCCGTCGTAGAGGTGGTACGACCCGCTCGACTTTCAAACACCGCGAGATTGTCTGCTATTGGTCGACCGTCGCATTTAAAGGGCCACGTTCAGTGCAGCGACAGTAAAACGTTCATTTTACTGCGTTCAATCTTCCTGCCTTTTAAGGCAGGAAGATTGAAAACGGATTTATTTGGAGTTTCAATTCCAGTCTTTTATTGTTGTAAGTCTGTCAGTAAATTCTAATTTGACACCACATTAGTCGAACTCAAAAAGTTTTATTTTCATGTTGGCTTGTATCTGTAGCATTGTCAAATAGTTTCTATTTAAATAGTATGTAGTGCATTTTAAAGTTTTTTTCGCTACGGAGACAAAAAAAATAAAAACCCTTCAACGTCATCAACTGTGCAAAAACATTAAATTTGTTGGAGTACAGATCTCTGCTAATCTCACCTGGTCAAAAAACGACCCTGGTATCTTGAAATGATCTCAGAAATTCACCCCTCTTAAAGCTGATAAGTTTAAATTAGTTTTTAAACACATTACCCAATCAATTTCCCCCTTTGAAATCCAATGTATTTTCAGTGTCTCTTTGAATTTCTTTAAACACCGTAAGGGAATCTTCTTAAACATAGGTCAGAAGCTATTTAAAAAAAAAACACACTGAGCAGGTCACCTTTAGACGAGATTTAATAAAGCCGTGCTTACAAATCAAAGACATAATTCAATAATCCATGTATGCAGCAAATAAATCATAAGATACAACTGTATCAAAATAGAAAAGAATTCACTTGAAAGAAATTTACATGATGCAATAAATAGTGATAAAAAATACAGTAAAAACAGATACCAGACTGTTAGAAAAATAGCTGAGGTCTCTTCATGGCAGTTCCGTGGGTGCAGCACAGTCGTCTTTCGTTTCCAGGGTGATTTACCTTGCGACTCGTTCAGGTAAGAAATATTTTTGAGCTTATGACCCCGACGGTGCCATTTGTGTATCGACTACTTCTGTGGAAAAAAAAATTTAAAATTATGCAATCCACATATAGAGCTGTAATGTTTTTGTTTTCTTATAAGCCGTTCACAACTAATTTAATGAGATAATGTACGGTTTCTTCCGAGAAACATGGACTTTGTTGAAGTCTTAAATTCTACCCAATCGGTAACGCTCGCTTCCTCCTCTGCCATTGCTAAAACTACAGGCAGACAACAAACGACGTCAACGTTCACAACTTCTTCTGTTCGCCGATTGGCCCTATTGAAATTCTACAGGAGAAATCCAGGTCAATGGGACAAATCTCAAACAGAGCAGTGAAGGGAGATGAGAATTGTGTAGGAAGGCAGTGCCCAGGCTAGGTTAGCATAGCAATATGGGTGCTAAACGCAACTTTTTGGTGACATTTTGTTAAATTTAAAATGGTTAGTGATTGATGCGATTTCAAGTCTGTACTCCACACCAGCTCAGAATACCAGTCTTTTCCTACAACTACACAATACCTGAGTGCTACAGTAGTTGGCCTGTGGTCCTCCTCTCCTCTGTCTCAGCTGCTCTGCCTCACCCCATCAAGAAGCCCACTACAGCTTTCATATTCTGGATCCACTTGCTCTTCTTTGATTGCCATCCTTTTGGCGTCCTCTGCAGCACAAACATGTCAGCCGTGGGTCAAGAGTTTCTCAGGACAAAAAAAATTAAAAAAATTGCAAAACACTACAGTTCTTTCGGTGCCCAAAGACGTGGTGCAACGTACCTTTAGCCAGCTGCAGGTCGAAAGAGTACTGCGTCTCCAGCACCTCCCCGTTGGATGTCAGGCCTTTCATCTGGTCACGCAGTTCCTTCAGTTTTATGTAGAAATGCACCTTGTCTTGAGCGCGGGGGAACTGGGCACAGCGGGGGCTCGATGACGGCATCAGGAAGCACACCTGAGGGGACGGGGGATAAATGCTGTGAAGAGGCGGCAGGGCACCGGGGGAACAATTCAATATTAAAATGCGTTCTGCTCGACACGTACCGTTTCAGTGTCTGGGATTTTGTAAGGCTGCAGGCCAAACTCAAGATTCTTGGCCTTTACACCAAAGATTTCTTTGCAAAATATTTCATAAATTCCTGAAAAAAAAAAAAAAAGTATAAGAGAATTGTTGCTGATTGACGGTAACGTTGACCATATAACTGGGCAATTTGACATTTCTAAATTAATTTTGCTTCATAGAAACATGGCAATCCCGACCCCACTGGGGAGAAGGGTGTTAGAAAATGGGTGGATGGAAACATGGCAATTTTGAAAAATCTCTTATTTTTTGATAAAACGTTTCGGTGCTGGGATGAGATGATTTTGTTTTGGCTGCATCAAAACTTAATTATTTAACAAAACTGCAACGGAAACAATTTTTTTGCGTCACACAAGTCACAACCGAATGTTGACACAGGCACAAACCATGAAGAAGAAATCGACAGGAAGTCAGTTGAAGGATGATGGGTTTTTTTAATGACTCAACACATGAACAAATTTATTCACGTGAGATTTCACTTGTGTTTCTTATTTAACTGAAACACTTGCATTTGCGGAGTATTTTTTGACAGTAGCTGAACACTGAGAAAGTCTTGCTGACGTCTGTAACGGAGACGCAGCGACAGTCTGTGTCTGCATTCATAGGATATCTTATGGCTTCAACAGGTTCGCTTATTTTTACCTTTGCCATTAAAAGCGGCGATTAGCGGTTTGTACTTCTGCAGCTTTTCGAGCAGTTGTCGACCTCCCTCTCGGATTTCCTTACTGGCAAACAGAAAACAATGTCATAAGAAAAAACAAAACAAAAAGATGTTATTTTTTAAACTAGGACCCATCAGCACTGGCGTCCCCCATGGGTGTGTTCTCGTCCCACTCCTTTTCTCTCTCTAAAGTAAGCATCTTATGTTGATAGTTTGCTAGAAGTAAACAATCTGAGAGTTTCCCCTCGGAGTTAAAATGACATCACATGGTCAGGTGGTTTCTACCTGGACAGGTCCTTGCTGCCCGGTGTGGTCCTCTCCACCATGTTGGTGAAGCCGATGCTGTATTTCTCAGGCAGGCTCTGGTCGTGCATGTAGTTGAGCTGCTGTTCGGTCAGACCAGACAGAAACAGACATTTCCCTGCAGAAAAACAAAACAAATTTCTTGTTCGCTAGCTCTGCAGACAAGCTGAAAAACAGATTTTTATGAGAGCAACTAAAACAGATTTAACAATGTTAGAGGATATATTGCGTGGAAATATTCATACCCAGTAAAACCTTTTTTTCTCCCCTATTTTCTCAAATTACAAACACAAATTTGAATGTATTTAAGGATTTTTATAATAAACCAACAGAGCAGCATGTAGTTGTGAAGTGGAGGGAAGTTAATACAATTCAAGAATGTTTTTGTGCATTATTATTAAATCCCCTTTACTCTGATACCATGAAAAAAAACAACAACAGTGTAACAGTTGCGCAGAAAGTGGGTATGCATTATATGCAACGCATAGGGGCGCCAATCTAGACGGGCGCCAGAACAACGGGAAGAATTTAGTTCTAGTCGGCATTTTCTGCATTTAACAGCTACTTGTGGATGTTTAAATGACATGACCAGTGTATAGTAGTATATATTCTTGGTTTCGGCTTGTAGGCAGTACTGATTCAGAACGTCAACGTACAGAAATGGTTCCCCGGGTTTGGGTAATGGCGTCCTTTGAAGGCTGATAATAGTCCTGGGTTGATTCCAATCTGAGAAGAAACATAAAAGGGGTTACCGTGGCAGCAAAATAGCCGTTAAAATTTTTATTTATTTTTTATCGTACTGCTAATCAATTGTTGCAGAAGACATAAAAAAAATAAAATAAAGACAACTCACTATTAAAATGTCGAGATTGTAGGCGAGGACGTCAGGGAGCGTCTTTGCCATAACTTCAGCCACGCTCATGCCGTTGAAGCGGTTCAGAACCCGTTTGGCCTTTTTAGCAGCTTCAGCTTCATCCATTTCCTCCTTCACCTCCTTATCCGCCACCTGCTGCTTAGCCGGTCGGCCTCTTTTCTTCTTTACCGTCGTCACAGCTGGAACAGAGAAAAAAAAAACTGAACAAAAAAACTAAACAAACAAAAAAAACGCACCACACAATGTCACATTTCTGCTTCGTTTGTGATTCGTTTCAGTAAAAGGCAAACAACGGGATGTGGGAACAAAGTCAGTCTACCTGGAGGAGGAGCCTGAGGTTGAAGGTCAGGTTCCTGCTGCTGGATCATGTGCTGAAGCTCAGTCTGCTGGGGGTGCTGTGAGTGCTGCAGGTGCTGCAGATGCTCGCTGAAGCTCGGCTGGCCGATCTGCTCCAAGTAATGACCGGAGGTCGGAGGGTAGCTGTGGTAAAAGGGCTCCTGGATTTCCGATGGTTCTCTGTGGACAGACAGCTCCGCCATTACGGGCTCCTCCATGTAGCCGTCGGCGTAATGGCCCAGGCCGTGATACGACATCATGTGTTGGGCCTCGGGGTGCTGCTGATTGGCCTGGTACCTAGAGAGAAGGTAGATAATAATAATAATAATAGTTATAATAAATGAGGAGAGCAAACACACACACAGAATAGAATATATGGGAAGGAAAACTGTCATGTCTAATGGTGAACAGTGTGAGTGAGAGGAAAAAAAATGCACACAGTTCCACAAGACACAATACTTACAAACAACCATGCACTGACGTACATCACTTTGTGGATTATATTTGCCACTGTGTGCAGCTCATTTAAGGAAGAATGCAATATACAGTGCCTTACAAAATTTTTTTTTTCTTTTTTATTGTTTGTTTTACAAATAAATAAATAAATTGTAGTGTAGTGAGCATTTTGCCGCATTTGTGCTGCCCAAATAAAACATTGTGCCGACAAATTACTCTATGAAGTCAGTCAGTAAATGGAGTCCAGATGTGGCGTGTAATCCCTGTGTAAATACAACCATTCTGTGTCTCGAGCTACACGGAAAATGCCATGTGTAGAGGAAAACGACTGCTTAGCACACTCAACAGACCATCTCCATGGTGACACTTCTTCACCGGCATAACAGCTGGAACAGAGAAAAGAAACTGACGAGCAGGGGGGTAGGCTGGTAAGAGCTGGCGTCTGAATAAATGCACACCGCACTTTTCAGATCCTTACACAGATTTTTTTTTTTTTTTTTTTTGCAAGGCACTGCATCTCTTCTTCCTTGTTATGAGCATACACATGTATTTTTCTATTAAATTCCTCTCAAGTGCGTCGCTTCACATGCCACAGTCTAAACAGCTTTAACCACTCGCCCATCAATACGAGGCAAACTTTCCAAAGCACGTTCATGAGTTTATCGTTTTTGACAAGTTAATCAAGTTAATGTGATTCCCAGCTACGTTGCGACCAGTCGAAAAGAAGCCCGGATGTACAACCTGATCACCTGTCTTTTCATTTTCTCCATCATGCATGAAAATGAGTGTGTGAGGGGAGATAAGATGAGAAGTTCCCCCAGTCAGTCGGTCAGCTCCAACATCAACTCACCACTGCTGAAAATAATCCGTGGGAACCGTCAATGCTGTAAACTGCTTTTCCTCCATATTAACTGTTGACTTATTATTTCAGTACATTTCATGTAATGTCATGCTACTGCTGAAACTCGCCGACACTTTAGGTTACAAAATAATGCCTCCGATTAACACACAAAGAGTCATCGTTACTAAAGGGAGGAAAGAGCTAGTACTGCTAACAGCTGTAGGGGATTCTATACAGGTATATTGAAACTGTGGGCCGAGCTGTACATTAACGAACCAAATACGTACTGGAGTGTAGGAACATACCTGTCGTACATTTTCTGATTAAGGTTAGCATACGGAAACGAAGCAGCCGCAAAACAAAGACCATTTAAATGCTCAACATTTTCTTCTCTGCCTGGTTTAATTGACGTTCTTCCGCCACCTAGTGTTCATAATGTATACCTCGAGAGTATCTGTTAATTTGCTTTATATTCTGACTAATTGTGAAATGACATCGACGTACAATACGTTCCAGTAAAGTGGTATGTAATATTTAGTAATTAAAATATGAAAAATTGCGCAACTGACTGTAAAGCCAGGAACGCGGATTGTCGCTAGGCGGCGATAAACGTTGCTGTCGACGCGTACAACAGCGCAAATAAATAGCAGAGAAGAAAGTTGAAAGAAAAGATTGTATATTTTTCACGATCATCACTTCGTGGTTAAAGCAGTAAACCAATCTCAATTGGTGCATTTTGGTGAACAGTTTATCTCTGTCCTCATTACGTGAAATAGTTCTAATATATGGATTTCACGTCGGCGTGATAAATTTCCTTTCAATCTGGAAACTTCAGGGGCAACTTGACTAAGTGCTCTGGGAGACCGCGTCATCAGTAAATATATGCAGAGTGAGGAGTCACCACTCAAAGATCGTTTAGTTGTTAGCTAAACACGACCTGCGTGCTGCTTGTGTCTCAATGACAGATACTGTGGTTTCAGATTGTTAGGAAAAACTCTAGAGCACCTATGTTTTGATGTAATAAACAAGGTAAGGACGTAAAGGCACTGCTTCCTGATCCGTTGAGTATGTCGTAGCGTACTGCTTTTTTGTCAGGGCTAATTTAAATTAGTTTATTCGGACTTCGTAACCTCTCTTCCTGCACCACATGCATGTAACCAACATTTAGATATAGATAATGTAAAATAAAAAAAAAACTGTTAAGCTAGAATACTGATACAGTTTTAGAACATGGCTTTTTCAAGTAAAATTCATACTGCAGTTTAAAAACCAAGTATAGAAGAGAGCTACAAAAAACGACAAAAACAAAAATAAAATTAGTATGTCAAAAAAATATTGCTGATAAATTTAAATATTTTATGTGGTGGGAGAGCTGCACTGACCATCCCCACACTGATGGTGGGAACATCAAGGTGTGGGGATACATTTTTCTGTGCTAAACAGTGTTCTCTAAGAGCAATCATAAGAAAATGACAAGACATTATTGCACTGTGACTTTTTTGTATGCTGGGTACCACAACAAAACCCTTCTCTGGAACTTTTGAAAGATTTCAAGGGTAAAAAGAGATCAGATAAATGTGCTGAACTAAGCCTAACATTAACAAACAGTAGAAAGGGTTTATCATAGTTATTATTATTTTGTTTCCTCTTATTAATTTGAGCAATCATCTCTCCTACAGGCTATCACTCTGTAAGAGATGCCAGCTGGTGTGTCGTGGCCGCGGTACATCCGGATGTTGGGAGCCAGTGTTCTGGCCATGTTTGCAGGAGCACAGGTCGTCCATCAGTACTACCTTCCTGATCTGGTAAGAGGCAGCTTGACTCCATTGTCACTGTATAAGCTCTGTTGTTGTTTTTTTTCTTTTCTTTTCTTTCATTTGAAACTTTCTGATAAGAAGTTTAGAAACAGTCCTCATCAATATTTAAGAAAATAATTCTTAAATATTTATTTGACTTATTCTAGCTCTTTTTTTTCAGTGTGGATCGATTGTACAACATAGGATAAAAAAAAAACATTTAAAAACAAATTTAAGTGAAAATGTGCTGTGCATTTTTTTTCTCATCACCACACACAAGCTCAAACGCACACATGCACACAATTTTAGCAACCAGCTAACAATTTTGTTAAATGTATTGACATTGTAAAACAAAAGAAGTTCCCAGGATATATCTGAAAACGTTTTCATCGTTTAATACCAACATTTGTTTTGACTATGACTGTAAGTATGGCACTCAGGCCAACATTGCTTGGTTTTTCTTTTGTATTTCAGAGCATACCGGAAATCCCACCAAAACCCGGAGAGCTTCGGACAGAACTGCATGGTTACAAAGCTCAAGAAGAAGCTGCTGCTGCCTTTCAGAAGATCAAAGAAGGACAAAATGTGGACTGATGAGGAAATGTGTTTGTTTTTTTTTTTGAAGAAATACTACTGAGTACCTTGGGATAGAATCTCATATGAAAGAACTGCAACGGATATGTTGCTCCTTTGCCTTATGTTGTACACAGACAATAAATCTTCATGTCTGAATGAAACTGAGCCAAAGAGACCCGGAGAACAGAGCCATCACATCGTGGCTGCTCATCTGCATCATTATTACCTCCAGCCTTCTTTCATTTGACTGCAGTTTCATCCATTTATAATAATCAGTTGCAATCACACTTGGCTTTCTCTGAATTATTGTCATGAGCACAATTATTTTGATGACCGTTTTGTCCATTTTAAGTGTTGCTTATTTTATAGAAGTAATTAAAGGAGTTAAAGCAATATTAGAATGTTTTATTTACACATGTAATACCCATTACTGCCATGGTTTCCAGCTAGACAGTGAAATGTACAAATAACAATAAAAGTGTCAAACTGGAATGCTGGCAGTATCTTGTTATTAATCTCACAAATACTAATCCACTTTAATTTATACACATATATGTATGTATGTATGTATGCGCTGTAGTGAAACTGTAAAGCGAGTAAACATTATTTGAGCATTTTTAACTTTTTGTGAAAGACGAACGTCGTCTTTTTAAGCCTCTAAGACATAAATTCGACGTATGGGCTCATTGTAAATAAAATGTATATTTTTAGTGTATTACAGAAGCAGATAAAAGCATATTAATACATATTTACAGGCCTTTCTCTCTCTTGTTGACGGAGGAAGTCGATGTTTTACAGTTTCCGTGCGCGCGCGCGCGCCTCGCCCGTTGTAACGTAGCAACCCTGTGGTATCGTAGCAACCTGATTCAACAGAAAAGAGGAAAAAATGGCGACCCAAAGAGAGCAAGACGCGGCAGCATATCTCAAGAAACACAAGATTGCTGAGCTGATGGAGAACATGACCAGCATGCTCCTGTTTTACAGACCCGGTTAGAGTTTATTTCTTCCTCAAACACGGAATATCCGTCTCTCGCGAGGCTTCCTTAGCACGATTTCTTTCCCGCAGCTGCTGATTTACGGTTTGTTTAAATTATACGTCCCGTCGTCGTCACGGAATTCTGACACCAATCAAGTGTTTTAATGTTAATTAACTATTCACTTTTTAAGAATGTACTTCGTAGAGATGCTCGTTGGGCTTATTTGCCTTATTAAACTCGCACTGGATGAACTTCAAAAGCTAGATCTCTAAACTCTGAAAGAGAAGTTTCTGTCAGTTATCTTTGCCTTTTTAGTCATCAGGGCTAAATGAGTATTTACACCATGCATAAAGGTAAATGCAGTGTGGATTTTCTAAGCACGTTTATGAAGCAGAGTTCAATTTTGCTTTGAGGTCCAATTTTGTCCAATTCAGATTTTCTAAAAGTTATGACAAGCTTTGTTTTGATGTAAGATCCAAAAACCATTTTTTAAAAATTGTCCCGCAAGTTCCACATTTTCGCCCTGTAGAAACAACAGTTCCTACAAATAATTTAAAGCCAAAAATGATTTAATGTTAATGCCCATTGCAGGGTATGATTGTTCTAGATATCTAGAACAATCTTTTGATGCTTCGTCGTCACAGTAGTTAAAATATTTAGTCTGAATATATTGATAGTGTTGATCCTGTGGCAAACTCCTCTTTTGCTCGTTTTACATTTCATTTTCTTAAATGACTAATTTTCATTATTTATTTTGTGTGTGTGTGTGTGAAAGTTTTGCCTTCGTCGTTAACGTGTTCAATGATTGTGTCGTTCAGAGAATCCCAAAGAGTTTCTCATAGAGCAGCTGGAGCAGCTGAAGATTTTCCGGGATACTGGAATGAGAGGCCCAGGTCTGTTTGACAACTCCAACCTGACTGCCATATGCGGTATACTGGATCCCGCTAACCAGAAGTACATCACTTTTGAACAGTACAGGCAGGGTGAGTGGTGCTGCTGGTCGCTTTCAGGATGTCTTAAAACTGCAGCTTACCTATTTTCCGTGAACAAACATTTTTTTTAAGGTTCTTAAAACCACAAACATTTGCGTGAAGCTGTGAAAGAATAAGCTTAGTTTTAAAATAATAATAACTATAACTCCAGTGTTACAGGGGTGACCACCAGGGAGCAAGAGGGGGGCCTCAAAATGTTGGAGGGAAATTAAAAAATTTAAAAAAAAAATTGCATAATATATACATTTCTTTTTATCATAAACTCCATAATCATTACCATAAGTAATAAGTTAAATTAATTTAACTTGACTGGCAGCCATATTTCTGACAGTCAAATTTATCTAGCTGCTTTGCTCCTCAAGCTAGCGTAGCTGCGCTAACGGACAAGTTTCTGACAAGGAAAAGGAGCCGACCAGGAGCCCAGCTAAGAACTTATGGAAAACTAAAATCGGAAAGTGTAAGGCAGCCTCTGTTCTAAAAGAGTGAAGTAATTATTAATCAGTGAATAAAAGTAATAAATAAAAAACATTCTAAAAGCTGATGTTTCTGTACATATTTTGTAGCATTTCCTGTGGGGTTTAGTGAAGGGGGTCCCTCGGCTGAAGCTAATGCTGTTTGCGGGGCCACGGCACGGAAAAGTTTGGGAACCTCTGAAAATATACCACAGTTTATCTGTACAGGTCATATTGTTGATGATCTCAACAAGGCCAGTTTTGATGTATTAGTCACATTTTTTCAAAGGTTATGTTATTACTGTAATTTACAGTGTTTCAATGTGAATATCATCCAAAACCCAGCCTGCTATTTACAAAACTGTCTCTCCCCCCGCAGCTCTGACCATGCTCGGCATAAAGCAGATCAATGAAAACCCTGAGGGCAAAATGAAAGACAAAATATCCCACGAAACATTTAAAAGCGAAGCGTAAGTGCAGCTTGCTGAGTCTGCTATATTATAGTATGTTTTGTTATGAATCGCTCAGCGAGTTTTTTGTTTTGTTTTGTTTTTTTTTTCTTCTTTTTTCAGGATGGAAGTTCTGATGAGAGACTCAGCGACATATTCAAAGTTCTGAAAGTTTTTTTTCCTTCCTCTGCAACGGCTGCTATTTTATTTTATGTTATTTATGATTAGAGAGACACTATTTGTCTGCTTCAGGGAGAAAACATATGAAGTTGCTAAAATACAGAAAGTCCCTGATGAATTGTGCTCAGTCTGATTCAATTTTTATGTTCTTTTAAAATGTACATTTTAATAAATATACTAGCATCCACTCTTGTCAAATAGTCTCTCCCCTAAGCCTGAACTTTTACTTAATCTAATGTATTTTTCCACACACTAACCATATTTTTATTTAATATGGCTGCTAATTTAGATTTTTACAGAAACTCATTTACGACACACAAAGAACAGGGACCTCATTAATATGAGACGATATTAAATAATTTATTACTTTGCTTTCTCAGTGTTACCTATCTTGTAATTGTATTATAGGATGCAGTGTCATAATTACATTATAGTTATGAAGTATGCATGAGTATACAAAAAAATGTTCTGAACTTAAGAGTAGCAGTAGAGCAGTACTTCCAACATATTTCTACTCAAGCAAAAAGAAGCAGTCTAAGAAATGACTCAAGTGAGCGAGTAAAAAAGTATTTGGTAAAAACGAGATATAAGTATTGAGTAACTGATCATATCAGCTTACTAAATTAAACAAAAATAATAATAAAACAAACTACTTTCAATTGTGTTCACTCCATCTTCTTGATTTTCAAATGGCACAAAAGGCTTAGTTGACAGAAAACACCATTAAAACAACAAAGTTTGTGGACCAACAAAATGCCTCATTTTAACATGAACTGTGTGTGTCTCATACATTTTTGGTTAAAATAATCTTCATTCAGTAAATCACTCACAGTGGCAAGAGTATCCTGACATTTTACTCAAGTAAGAAAAGTGATACCTCACATTAATATTGCTAAATTAAAAGTAAAAATAATGCTTTATTTAAAAAAAATTAAAAAAAACATTTCTAAAAATAGTTTTTAGTTAAGTGAATCTAACTGAGTAAATGTTTCCACACCTCTAGGCAGGCGAAAATAGGCTTCCATGTCTTTGGGTTTGAATTATTGTTAAAATGTTGCACAATTTTAAAAGTATAATCTTGAATGTCAAATGTAAAGCCCTCTTGCGTAGATATTGTTCGAAACTAGCAGGCCCTGTTAAAAACAGTAAAATAGATCTTTTCCTTTAGTTCCCAATGTATTTGTTTAAATAAAGCAACGTTCAGTCTGCGTCCACAGATTCACAGCGAAAGCAACCCGTGTCAGAGTAGCGCTGTTGAACGCTCCCCGGAAGGGGCGTGTCCAGGAAGTGACATTGCTGCCTCCTTATACGGAGGCTCCTTCGCTTCTACTCGGTTACTTGTAGGTTAAAGTAGTTTGTCGTTTTCCACTCAAAGTCTCTCCAGCAGTTTTCGAGCCAGCGGCCAGTGCAGCTCAGCATGGGCACCGTCCATGCCAGGGTAAGGAGGAGTCCGCGGGGGTTGTGTTAGCTCGGACTTTGACCTCTCTGAACATTTGGTAGGAGTTATTCTGTCAGAGCGGCTGCTGGACTGGAAGCAAAGGCCCGACACGGTTCATCCAGCGAGGCTCTAACTGGGCTCAGCATGCCGCTCTTTTGTAGCCCGGTGCTATTAATTCAAGATAGGAACTGTTTAATCTCAATTAATTCATGTTAAGCACAAGGATAAGGAACCGTTCATGGTTTGACTCCAATCTGTGATGATGCTGGTGTGTCTGTGTTGTGGCTGAAGCCATAAAAGCAGATTATACTCATACCTACAACACTTTTTGAACATTTTTGACCAGACAATCTGGGAAATGTTTTACTAAAAAGATGCATTTGTCATTGACATGTAAATGTGATTTCCTGACTCATTGTTTTTGTTGCCCTATACCCTTTAGTCATATTCTCTATTGCATTAAGTTTGTATAACCATGTATAATGCTTTTATTGGAAACTAACTGCAGCCAACATATGTTGCATATTAGTTATTACACTTGAAATAATAGCCTTTACACTGTATTTATCACTATGGCACATGGACATGTTAAGAAAAAACACACTAGTGGAAGATTTCTATTCTGTACTGTGAAGAACATTATAAGTTTCAGCCATTATTTCCAGCTATTATTCTCCACACAGCTTTCTCTGACATGTGGGAAAATTAATGTTCATGACAGTTGTCATGTCAGTCTTATGCACACCCTGTCAAATGAAGTGTTGCCCTAAAAACATTAATGTGAGGGCTGTTATGTGTGTTGCTTATGTTGCCATGTGACATTTGTTTTTGTTTCTGTTGTTACTCCTCCCTCAAACCGCCATGTTCTGTTTTTTTTATTTTTTATTTTACTAAGAACCAACATCTGATTAAATTAAATCTGTTTGTTTTTTGATATTTAACACATGAGTTTGGTAAAACACCACAACATATTTTGTTTCCTTAGAGCCTCGACCCTCTGCCCATGCAGGGGCCAGAGTTAGGCGTCCAAGCAGATGACGTCGAAGCTCCGGAGATTGAACAGGAGCCAAAGCAAGAAGTTCTTGAAAACAAAAACGTAAGAACGTCACTATTTTTAATTTTAGGCAGGAATATCTCAAAATATGGTAGCGCTATCTCATTGTTACTCTGTTTGCTCTTTTAAAAGGATGGATTTATTGCTTTATGACCATATAGAACTCTGTATTAATGACTTCCATTGATCTTTTGTTTCGTCATTTGCTCTGTTGAATTTTATTTTGGATGTTGATGAGATTTCAGACAGTGTTTCTCCTGTTTGTCTGTTTTTTTCAGATTGTTGTCCAGCGAGTCCACATAGATGGACTTGGAAGAACAAAGGATGACTTTTTGAGTTATGAAATCGCCGAAGTGTTCAGGGCAAAAGACCTGATTGACGTACGTCCGCCTCATCCCACCGCACTATTTATTGATTGTTCAGTGCCTCCGTGTTTGGAGCAGTCGCTGGCATCAACATGCTTGAATTTGTGACGCAGGTGATGCGGAGGTCTCACGAAGCGCGACAGAAGCTCCTACGTCTCGGTATCTTCAGAAAGGTGGAGGTTGTCATTGACACTTCGCGAGGTATCGTCTGTCGCCTCATTTTTATTTGGAAGAGTTTCGTTTTCCAGTACACGAGCAGAGTTCATATGTTCTTAGCTTGTTTTATTGGGACGCGCGATATATCGGCACCAGCATTGGTATCGACTGGTGTTAATCATTTTACGTATCGATATCAATCCAATGAATAAAACCGGATTGATATTAACAACCAATGTTTACTTCCATCGTGTTTCCATTTGTTTCTGGAGGGTGAGGGAAGTGATGGTGGACATTTATCATATTATTTACTATTTATTCTGATAAATTTCTTATCGCAGTAAGATTTAAATTTATCGCCGTCATAATAAATTCCAATTCATGATGTTTAAAACCCTCCAAAATGTCTGTATTGTTATTTTTGCTATTTTTACCCACTGTTTCTTCTGTAAAGGTGCGTCAGCAAATGTCAGTAATTTTGAATATGATTAAATGCAGTTACTGTTTAACTGAAGCAGACAAACTCTGATGAAGTCTGTGGTGTGGTTGTTTTTTCAAGATTTCGATAGTGTAGTGAAATATATATATTTACAATTTGTGTACCATATCGTTATTGGCTGTAACAGCAATATTAATATCGGATATTGTTATTGGCCCAAATTTTCATATCGGTGCATCCCTCTTGTTTTGTTTTGCCTCCAGGTGAAGGCGCCCTTCCTAATGGTCTTGACGTGACCTTTGAGGTCACTGAGCTCAGGCGTTTGACAGGCAGCTATAACACTATGGTCGGAAACAATGAAGGGAGCATGGTTAGTGTTATGAGCCAAGTTAACGTTTATTATTGTCATTACTTTTATTATTATTAGATGTTGTCTTAGTTATATATTGTTACATATAATTTATAACATCAGGTTTTATTAAAATAAGTAGTTTCCTGCTTCTACTCTCCGTCGTTTCAGGTACTCGGACTAAAATTACCAAATGTGTTAGGTCGGGCAGAAAAGCTAACATTCCAGTTCTCCTACGGCACCAAAGAGACATCATACGGACTCTCCTTCTTCAAACCCCAACCAGGACAGTTTGAGCGCAAGTAAGATATGGGATCAGCTTTTAGAAAACAGATAGTTTTGAGGTTAATCGTAATTTTATAAGAACATACGAAAACTTAAAGGGATAGTATTACGCAAATTTGACTCTTTTGAGATTCAAAAGAGTCAAATTTTGAATTTGAATCTTTTGTCAAATTCAAAAAGAATTTGACAAAATTCTTTTTGTCAAATCATGTTACAATGTCATGTTATAATGTCAACAAAAGGAATGTTGGAGTGTTGCTTTGATTATTTTTCATGCATGGTTTTTTGCTGGATGGTTTTGCAACCATTCAGCTGTGCAAAAATGCCTGGGTGGATCTAGCCCCGCCTTCAAGGACAAAGCTCCTCCTCGGAGCTGCAGTTTGTAAGCTTCCGCCTCACAGAGAAGCCCTGCTCCACAATCTGATTAGAAGGACTTTAAACCGTAGACACGGATTAAAAGCTCCACCAAATGTAAAAACTGTAACATCTCCTCTTTTCTTTTCGCTTTCAGCATCTCTGTCAACGCGTACAAAGTTACAGGTCAGTTTCCGTGGAGCTCGCTAAGAGAGACGGATCGAGGCATCTCTACAGAACTTAGCGTAAGTGCTTCTATTAAGTGCCGTTTTGCCACGTTTTGCACCATTAGAAATGGTGTTTGGTTTCGGGTTTTTTTGTCTGCTTCTTTGGATCTGGTTGAGCTTCTTCAGTAATGTCTTGTGCCAGTTTTTACTAGTCTGACATCAGCCTTTCATTCAGAACTTACTATGGTGTAATTAAATTAAACAACAACAACAACAAAAAAACACCACCTCACAGGGAAATGCTGTATGATAAATTATTATTGCAGATCTCTACTAACTCAAAAGTTGTTTCACACCAACCACATGCAGTTTCCTTTGTGGAAGACCAGCCAAACCCTAAAGTGGGAAGCGGTGTGGAGAGAGCTGGGCTCTCTGGGTCAGACGGCCTCTTTCGCCATCCGAGAGGAGAGCGGCCATTCGCTCAAGTCTTCCCTTTCGGTATTTGTCTTCTTTTTTTACACCAAAACGTTATGGTATGTGGTCAAAAATTGCTGTTTGGTTCCCAAAAAAAAAAAGAGTTGTTTGCAAGATGTTTAGTAAAGGTTTTAAACCAGCTTCATTAACATCTTCTAATGAAGAGATTTTCACTGGCTTATTTAGATGTTGTTGTCCAGTGGGAGACAATGACATTTCTGAGAAGAAAAATCTCATCAAATGTCGTCTTGTTTTCCAGCACGCCATGGTCATCGATACCAGGAACTCCTCTATCCTTCCGAGGAAAGGCGGATTACTGAAGATTCATCAGGTTTGGACTTCTCTGGAACATTTTTGTTTGGCTGTTTATGGCCACGTGACGACAATGTGACGGATCTTGTTTGTAAGGCTGACGTTTCGTGTCTGTGCAGGAATTGGCTGGTTACACCGGCGGCGACGCCAGGTTCCTGAAGGAGGACTTTGAGATTCAACTCAACAGAACTCTCGTTTTGGATTCGGTGAGATTTATCGTTGGAACTCCTCATCCACGAATCAAAGATCGTCATCGAAAATACAGTTTGAGGCGGGTTTGGATGTGGGGGTGTGTGAAAAATGTCATGCTCCGCTGACAGATTTTGTCTGTTTTATCTCTGCTGTTACACTCAACTGTTTCACATCATCATAAAAATGTAAACTCAAAGATAAGCCTGAGTTAATGGCAAAAAAACACCAACAACTCAACTCTGAGTTTATTGAATCTCATTAAAAATAGCCACCTGTAAGTTAGCAACATCACACAACGCTGTCCAATTTTAAACCGTTTAGAAAATTTTAAAAACTTCCAGGCTTATTGCTTGATTTACAAAATGTGACACGGTTTTGCTCCAACGGTGAGTTGGTTGTGTTTTCACATGGGAACCTCGTTAAATCATCAATTGATAGCAGCTGCTAGTATTTAATTAAAAACTTTTTCTTTTTTTCTTTTTTTTTTGCTGTTCGATTTCCTGGAACTTTGATGTGTATTTCTTGTGGTGTGCCTCAGGGCTCAGTTCTGGGTCTTCTTCTGTTTTCTTTACACACTCAGAAAACACGGCCTTCTGTTTCATTGTTATGCAGACGACTGTCAGATCTACAGATAGAAAATGTTAATCCTATTCATTAGAGTAATCAATAGTTGCAGCCCTACAATGAACTTTTATTATGTCGTCTCAATGCACAAGCCAAGTTTGTTCTTAACAGTTTTTTTTTCCATTCAGGTTATTTCTGCCTCATTGTGGGGAGGTCTTCTTCTACCCATTGGTGATAAGTCAACATGCATTGCAGACAGGTACACAAAAGAACAATAGAGAAATGACTATGTAGAGAGAGTACTTCAAATTTACCTCATGATATTTTGTAAAAAAAAAAAAAAAAAAACACCTCACTGTATCTTTGCTAACTTGTAGGTTCTACCTCGGTGGCCCGACCAGCATCAGAGGATTTAGTATGTACAGCATGGGCCCACAAAGTGACGGTAAGACAAAGACGTTTATCAGCAAAGTTGAAATTTGGTGTTCTACTCTAAAGCCATTGTTACTGATTTCACTGGCATCAGGTGATTTCCTGGGAGGTGAAGCCTACTGGGCGGGAGGCCTCCACCTCTACACGCCTCTGCCCTTCAGACCGGGCCGAGGCGGTTTTGGCGATCTCTTCAGAACCCATTTCTTCCTTAACGCTGGAAACCTTTGTAACCTCAACTACGGTGAGGCGAAAAAAGCCGGAGCTCACACAGAAGTCTGTTCTTTCTTTTTTTTTTTTCACCCCGTTCAACTGAGATCCCGTGTTCTGTTTCCGTCAAGGCGAGGGACCTCAGGCACATTTGAAGAAACTGGCAGAATGCATCCGCTGGTCCTATGGGCTGGGCATCGTGCTGCGTTTGGGGAACATTGCCAGGGTGGAACTGAATTACTGCATTCCCATGGGAGTCCAAAGCGGAGACAGGTAGCCACTTTAGACCTTTGTGTTGTTTTTATGGTTACGAGAAAAAAAGTCTCACTAAAATGAATCCAATTATTAGCTCCTTGGATAATGTGTTGTTCAGATCGGTTACCATGGAGATTTAAAGGGCTTCCAAATATCCAATATAATAGAAAAAAATAATAAAATGATAACACAAAATAATAAATGATAATTTTGAAAACTTTATCTTTATTATAATTATTATAAATTTTCAGTTTTCTCCTGACAGAGAGACTTTAACAAATATTTTTGAGTTTTAAGATAAATTTAATGGGGTATTCTTATATAAAATTGACTTTTGAGCTTTCCATCATGTAATAATGTTATTCCCTCATTAAAATTATTATTGTATTATAAATATATATATAGTATGTATATATATTTAGTATGTAAAACATTTGAGTTTTTTTTCCTTTTGGCTTACTTTGATTTAGGTCTCAGAAGTGTTCTCTGCTTTCCTTGCAGGATATGCGACGGGTTCCAGTTTGGAGCAGGAATTAGGTTCTTGTGAAGATACTGAACTTTTGTCGGTTGTGTTGAAAGTGTGTTTGTACAGTACTGTCGGAAAAACGTAGTTCAATAAAATTGTCTCATCTGACTTCAGTTTGTGTTGCTTTATTTTAAAAAACAACAACATTTTGCTGTGGAATGAGAAGAAATGAGTCCAGATCAGTGTGTAAAGCTGCTTTACCTCTGTTAGAACTATCATAAACTTCAGAGTCAATCTCTGACTTATTAATTGTCCCTTATAAATAAGACTTTGACAACAAAGGTTTCTGTTGTTATTATTCCGTTGAGCTATAGTTTTATCTTTAAAAAATGTCTGTTTTTCTGACTCCATGCAGTTTTTTTCTCTGTGTTCTAGCTCTTTATAAGTCAACATTGCTTGTTAACATTGTCAAATATGTATAGATTTCTCTATGTTTCTTTATGCCTATGAAAGTATAAACAACACAGTCATGTTGGAAAGATGTCAGCATGGCAATAATGCACCTTTGTATGACTCACGTCTCTGTGAGTGGGCTCGAGGAACACCAAACCATATTCTGAGCTGTGTAAAATTAGCTTCGGTTTTAGTTTAGCAAATGTCATTTTGAGTATTACGCATTTATGACATTTTTTTATTATTATTGAATTTCTAGCTACCTGATTTTTCTATCAATCTATTCAGAGCAGGAATTAAAACACCATCTATTAAGTAAACAGTGGATATTATGGCATAGATCAGTGTCTGGTTTATACCCTAACATTGCTGCTTCATTGTGTGAGGCAATTTATTTTTAGCCATTCAGCGACTGACTTAGTGCTGACTGGGTTGGATCTTTGTCCTGCTGCGTTACACGTGTGTGCCTAAGTTTATGGCTATGAACCAAAGGCGTAGCATTTTCCTCCAGGATTTTTGGGTCGGGAACAGAATGAATGATTTCAGAACATCACAGATTGTCTGTCATTGAGATCGTCTGTTCTGTGTTTCATGCAGTTGGACAGGTTCTACTTAGCTGATTTCTTAATTGAACAGGTCTAACAGGAGTCAGACCTGGGTGTGGACTTTAAAATGAAACTTGTCTTGAAAATTATGGAAAAATCACACTTTATTTAGAATTGAGCAAGGGGACAGAGTACTTTTTCCACATAATTTGGTGTGGAGGGTGTTACTTCTCTAGTCAATAAAACCATTGGACAATTTATTTTTGATTTTTGATTCTACTCTTGTTCTCTTCTGATATTATGCGTGTTTGATGATCTGAAATGTGTGACAAAAAAAATCAAAAACAGAAATCTCTATGGAATGAATTCATTTTGCTTTTACATGTTTTTATGTGGTTTTTATCTCTTATATCTGCTGCCTGTAGCATTTTAGGCCCAGACTCCATATTCCCAACACTCTTTACATGCCAAAACTACTTACAAGGCCCTTCAAATATTTAAATTTTGACTCAAATAAGCATTAAAATAAGACAGTCAGTGATTCAAAACTTCTTAAGTCTCCCACTAATTATATCAAACAGGGTTGACATGGTTATTACTAAAACATTTCACATCTGAAACACTGGTTTTTCACAGTCACACCAATTTTTTGGAACAAAACCAATTAATTGTATTTTATAACAAAAAAAAAAAAAAAAAAATATATATATATATATATATATATATATATATATATATATATATATATATCTGCGTTGTGGTTGTGCTTTTGGTTATATTTTCTGAATTATCCGAGTGTTAAATTGACCTTTGACACCGTAACCAGGCGAATTTGCCACTCATAAAATGGCAGACGCGATGACACCTAGTTTCCGTTCCTGCGTATCACGTGCTCTCAACCCAGTCTGTTCGCGCAGGAGCGGCGCATGGAGGAAGGCGTTGGGACGGAAGGCGGAAACGAGAGTGTACGGAACAAATAAACAAGGCGGTAGGATTAGAATTTTGGCGGATCGCATAAGCTGTATATTGACTGTAGCAATATGGCTTCTACATCAGGAGGAAATAGTGGGAATGAGATGGAGTGGATGATTTCTAGATCATCACGAATGAAAAGAGCAATTAGGAAAAGACAAAAAAGAGCAAGAAGTTGGTCAGACGAAAGTGAGGCAAGAGCAGACGTTAGCAAAAAGACAAAGACAAATGAAAGGTGAATTCACAAGAACAGGGTGATGTTCATTTTGAAGTAGAATTTAAAGTTATGGTAGAATTCAAGCAAGAGGGGGGAGCTATTCATCCCATAAAACTAACCAAAGCAATAGAGGCAGAAATAGGAAAGATTAAAATGGCTAGAATCATGAATAACAGAAGAGTGCTAATACATGCTAACAGCGATTCACAGCAACAGAAGATAATGAAAATGAAAACCCTGATGGGGGAAAGAGTTAAAACTCATATCCCAGGATTATTAGCAAGGCTGAGAGGAGTAATTTCAGGAGTTCCGCTTGAAATGACAATGGAGGATGTGAAAAAAGAAATCAAAGGAGGGAAAATAACAGGGCCACTAGGATTAAAAGTAAAAGGATGGGGAACTTAAAGACACAAGGCAGTAATTTACAGTTTGAAAATATTGTACCAGGAAATACCAGCTGGGTTACATGAACTATAGAGTTAGAGAATATATCCCTAACCCCCTCAGGTGTTTTAAGTGTCAAAGAATGGGACACACTGCAAAGGAATGTAAAGGAAAAATCAGGTGTGCAAGATGTGGAGGTCCACATGAATATGGAAAATGTGAGAAAGATGCGAAAATCAAATGTAATTGGCAGGGGAACACAGCGCAGCATATGGCGGTTGCAAATACAAAAGGAAGCTGGGAAAAAAATTAAAAAACAGAAAGAATTTAATAGTGAAGCTTAAAAAAGAGTTAAGAAAGACAGTGATAGAGGAATGGGAGAAAAGGTCAAAGAAACACAACTTGGAATACAAATCAAGGGCAGATGGTCAGAGACAAATATTGGTTCCAAATACAATATCCAAAATGCATGCTTGATAATGTAGAATGGATGATAATTCAATGGTGGTGAAAAAAAAAAACTTTGTAACATTTATTGCCATATTGTTAATGTAACAGTGCAAATGAAGAAGAAAAGTGATAAAATAAAAGCTATTGTAACAGCAGTGGAAGATTTTTAGATATGAAAGAGATACAAGCAGATCAAATACATACCATGTTGAGTGCCACTGAAACTACAGAAAATCTCAGGATTGGATTCAAGCGTTTTTAATGGTTTTACATATCCTTCAATGGAATGCTAGAAGCTTAATAGCCAATGGACAAAGAATTAAAAAGTATATTTATGAATTAGAAATTATCCCTGATATTATATGTATTCAAGAAACATGGTTAAAACCAAACCTAGATTTTAAGATTCTTGGATACAGCATGGAAAGGCAGGATAGAAGGAATGGTAGTGGAGGGGATGTGCTACTTTAATTAAAGATGGAATAGCTTATAAGAAAATATCAACAGGTAATGAATTAAATATGTTATTAAGAAATATTTAATTTAAGAAAATATGGAAATATCAAAATTATAAATTATTATAATCCATGTAAAAATCTTGATTGTACGATGCTTAAGGAAATGGCTGGGAAAATTACATAGAAAAGAATTATGATGTGGTGATTTAATGCCCACAATAGTCTTTGGGGTAGCAAGAAGACTGGCCAAAATGGCAGCATAATAGAAGAAAAATGGATGAAAGGTCATTAGTTTGCTTAACAATGGAAAAGGTACAAGAATAAATATACATAAAAGTACAGTTTCATGTCTTGATATTACATTAGTTTCTGACTGTCTTGTTAATTTATGTGAAGGGACGTCAAAGGGAATCTACGATAGGGAGCGATCACTTTCAGTGAGTACAATAATTAACGATATTAAAAGAGGCAAGAAGATGTCAGAATCACAAGATGGTGTTTTAATAAAGCTGATTGGCAAAAAATGTAAAATAAATTGTGGGAAAAGCAGTCATTTGGTTACATTAAAAGGCAATATAGAAAAATGTACAAGTCAGATAACAGAACATATTTTAAATGCTGCAAATTCAAGCATACCAAAAATATAATAAAAGGGAAGAAAAAGTAGTCCCTTGGTGGAATGATGAATGCACCAGAGCAGTTAAAGATCGAAGCAGGGCATTTAAAATACTGCAGAAAAAATTTAACAATCGAAATCTTATTGAATATAAAAAAAAGAGCGGTGGCCGTAAAACTATTAAGGAAGTTAAAAAGAAAACATGGAGAGAAATTGCTCCTAATAGGTTCAGAAATAAAATGACAGAATGTTTGGTCAATGTTTAGGAAAATGATTGGGAAAAGGGTGATGTTAGAATACCAGCCTTAGTTAGAGATCAGGAAATGGTCGTGTTAAATAACGATAAGGCAGATTTATTGGGTGAGTCATTTGCTGCAGTCCATAGTGGGGATCGTCTTTCAGATATTCATAGGCAACAGAAGATTCAAAAAGTTGGTAAGCATAAAAACACATTAAATAAAAGTCAGACATATATCTCAACATTAGACATGAATATAACCATGAAAGAAATTAAAACAGTATTGAAAGGGACTGGATATTCAGCTCCAGGGGAGGATCAGCTATGTTACGCTATGTTTCGACAGATTCCTGAAGTATCATTAGAATTAATATTAAAACTGTTTAATAAAATATGGAAAGAAGGTTTAATACCAAAAAGCTGGAAGAGGGCAATAATACTACCGTTTAATAAACCAGGGAAAGATCCTATGAATCCAAATAACTATAGACTAATAGCATTAACTTCACATTTAAGTAAGTGGATGGAGAAAATAATAGTTAATAGATTAGAATTTATTCTTGAGCATAAGGAATTACTTAATGAAAATCAGTGGGCTTTAGGAAAGGGAGATCAACAATGGATGCACTAACTCGAGTTAGTAATGATATAGAGAAAGCTTTAAAAATGAAAGAGATTATGATTGTAGTATTTTTTGACATAGAAAAAGCTTATGATTCATTATGGGGAGAAGGATTACTTATAAAAATAAAGCAGATGGGAATAGGTGGGAAGATGTATAATTGGATAGCAATTTTTTTGTTGGATAGAAAAATAAGAGTGAAGATTGGAAATGATTACTCAAAAGAATTTAATGTTGTAAATGGAATTCCACAAGGTAGTGCAATTAGCCCAGTATTATTTAATATCATGATTAATTATATATTTTCTGAGACAAATGAATGTATAAAATCTGCATTATATGCTGATGATGGGGCCATATGGATGAGAGGAAAGAATATAAAACATGTGGTAGGAAATATTAAGAAAGCAATTAGTAAAATAGAAAAATGGTCCTATGAATGGGGTTTTAAATTATCAACAAGTAAATCATGTTATATGGTTTTTACAAATAAGAAAAATATTGATATAGGAACAATAACATTATACAAACAGCCGTTGGAAAGGGTAGCAGAATTAAATACTAGGAATATGGTTGGATCAATCATATACATGGAAAACACATATAGATAATCTGGAAACTAAATGTAAGAAGGTTATAAATTTACTAAAAGCTGTGGCTGGAAATAATTGCGGTGCAGATAGACAGTCGTTATTAAATACATATAACATATTATTGATCTCTCGTGAGATCAATAATAGATTATGGTAGTTTTATATATGGAGTAGCAGCTAAAACAACATTACAAAAAATAGATACATTACAGAATAGGGCTTTACGTATATGTACAGGGCAGTGAAAACAAACCTATTAATGCTCTTCTAATAGAGACTGGAGAGTCCAGTGAAATGAAAGAATAAAATTAGCTCTGACATATTGGATGAAAATAAGAAGTAGTAAGGATGGAAATGTAAATTCAACTATTTTAAAATATTGTTGGGAATATTCAAAGTTTCAGAGTAATGGATTTGGATGGATCATAGACAAATTGATTAAACTGTGTGGATTAGAAGATAAAGAAATAGCGCAATTTAAACCCACTAGTGTTAGCCCACCATGGATTTGTCCGGAGGTAAATGTTGACATGAAACTCCTGAAAATGAAAAATTATTGGGATTTAAATGACATAGGGGTAAAGACTGACATATATTTAAGAAACTCGTATTATAATTATCTTAAAATATATTCAGATGGTTCTAAGGATTTAAAAGGTCATGTAGGAATAGGAATATATATACCAGAGTTTAAAATTGACATTTCTAAAAGATTATCTGATCAACTATCTGTATTCACAGCAGAAATGGTGGCAGCTATCATCAGCTTACAGTGGGTAGAGGAGGTTCGTCCAGACAGAGTGGTGCTCTGCACCGATTCCAAAGCAGTAATAGAAAGTATTCAGGGAGAAGGAAATGATAGGAAAGATCTAGTACTAGAAATTCAACATAGCTTATTTAGACTATATAGAGGTGGTATTGATATTTGGTTCTATTGGGTACCAGCACATGAAGGTGTAAAAGGCAATGAAAGGGCAGATAAATTAGCAAAAAGGGCTTTAGAACAGGCAATAACGATTAAAATACCTATTAGGAAAGGGGAAGGGAAATCAATTATTAAGAATAAAGAAATGGAAATATGGCAAAAAAGGTGGAATGAAGACAAGAAAGGAAGGAAATTATATAAAATACAGAAGTCAATATTAAGTAGAAATATTAAAGAGAGAAATAGAAGGGAAGAAATAATAATGATTAGATTAAGAGTAGGTCATACATATTTAAATGATACTTTATATTTAATAGGGAAGAAAAAGAATGATATGTGTGAAGAATGTGGAGAGAAAGAAAACGTAGAACATGTATTGATGAAATGTAAAACATGAATGTGAAAGGGAGAAATTGAGAAGAATAGTTGGAAGGACAGTTCGAGAATGGAGTCTGAAAGGAATACTGGGAAATGATGGTAATATAATGGATATTTACATAGTAAGGAAAGCATTATTTATTTATCTTCAAAATACAAAAGTAAAAAATAGAATCTGACTGATGTAAAATACTGTTGCTACACACTCGTGTACAGTAGGTGGCGGTATGCACCTTAAAGTTGCTTGCGATCCGCCATAATAGAAAAGAAGAAGAAGAAGGAGCGGCGCATGCGCACCGCCTCGTCTTCCGTAGCATTGTAGTAGCCATTAAGCCAGAGAGAACATTGCGGGAAAACGAACGTTCGGAGGGGGGGAGTTCATTCACGATTTTCTCGAAATTTCACCCTCGCGCTTCTGTCGCTTCCACGATAGCATCTGACATTGCGACGTTCGTGGTTGCGTAGGTCCTCCAAAGCTCAGCTACAGCCACCCTCCGCGAGGTACTATCGTTTCTTCCTCTCTCCCGTGGTTTCATCAGCGGTCTTCTCTGAGAACGCCAGGGACCGGGACGCACGCTGATGGCGGTCACAATCGAGGAGCTGTATCGGAACTATGGGATTCTTGCTGACGCTAAAGAAAACCTCAGCCAGGTGAGGGAGAGACAGCCCGCTCAGTTTTGAACACGGCGGTGTTTTGAGTTTCGTCGCATTGTCCACAGCGCGGGCGCTTTGCGTGGACTGAGTGGATTTATTGACACGGTGTGTGCTCTCTGTTAGCTACAGCTAGCTACAACAGTGACCGGGCTAATGTGAATGACCCGAGCCGTAAACTGGGCTAAGAACTCGCGAAATCCATCACCATCAATACTTCAGATACGTTTTTACCACCATGTTTTCATTCACATCTACATTTTCTTGAATTTGCGACACTTAATTTCAACAAATAGTTTGAACGGAGTCCCGTTTGATTCATTGGTGTCGGGGATGCAAACTTTAGTCCTGTCAGTTTGTGGAGCCTGATGGAAATATACTTATCTCGTTTGTATTGTTTGGGGGAGGGGGATAACTTTTCTCTGAAAGAGCATTGAAATAATTTCTAAATAAGATGGCGTATGTAAGTTAAAATAACAGTAATTATGTCCTATATATATATATATATATATATATATATTATATATAGTAAAACCTGCTAGAGGTTTTGAGCCAAAATCCTTATGTTGGTTGAATGTTTTGTTGTTGTTGTTGTGGGTAGAATAGTACTTAATTTAACAACAACAAAAAAAGTAAATTTATTGAGAGAAAAAAAAAACCACGTCAAAAATCTCTAAAAAAAACAAACAATGTTTCCATTTAAAAACAGCAACAAAGATTACTCCACAACAGAACAATTTCAAGTTCGGGTTGCATTATTTCCTAAAAAACAACAACATTCCATATGTTCTATAAGCTCATTTATTAGCTTTATCAGTAAAATTCCACTTTGTCAACCGGAACAGAAAAGAAATATTACCAATATATATATATTTTATTTTTGGGGGTATGTATCTATCATGTTATCCATTAAGAATAATCAAAACTGCAACATCTACAATAGGTTATTGAAAAACTTTTTTTGAGGGCACAACTGCAGCTGTTGTATGTCGTGTATATTGTCTGGGTTTTTTTTATTTTTTTTTCATCACCAGCCTCATTAACTCCTCATTAACTCGTGTATTTTATTCTGCAGCACAAAGATGCATACCAAGCAATCCTGGACGGCGTGAGGGGAGGTCCTAAAGAGAAGCGACTGGCAGCTCAGTTTATCCCCAAGTTCTTCAGCAGCTTTCCAGAGTTGGCTGATGCGGCCATAAATGCTCAGCTTGATCTCTGCGAGGATGAAGATGTGTCCGTGAGTACAAAAAAAAAAAACCCAGCAGAAAACTAACAATCCAGGCATTTTCTTTTCCTTCAAAAGGTGCTTTTAATCTGACAAACAAGCCTTTATTAAATATGACCTTGTAGTAATGTTATCTGTAAAATGTATTTAGAAATTTAGATGTGATTCTCATAAAAGGAACTATGAAATATCAGTACTCTGAAATGCTTTCAAACCTTTGTGCAGCCGATTCATTATTAGGTCTTAGTGTCGGCCGTTACCGCTGCACTTTGTCTGATGTAATTAGCTATTTTGACAGAAAATCCTGAGCTGTTTTTCAGGCGTGATGCCATGACTTGAAAATAAGCTCTACCCGTCTTTATCCAGATTCGACGACAAGCCATTAAGGAGTTGCCCCGGTTCGCGACAGGCGAAAACATTTTCAGAGTCGCTGACATTCTGACCCAACTCCTTCAGACAGGTAATGTGTTATGTGGATCATGTTTATTTATTTATTTATTTTTATTTGGGCTAATAAGTAGTAATCCTAATAATCGTATCTGCTATCATTGCAGATGATACTGCAGAGTTCAACCAAGTGAACGCGGCACTGATTTCAATCTTCAAAATGGATGCTAAGGGTAAGGGTTTGTTCGTATGTTTGCATGTTGGCGTTGGTTTTGTTTACAAGAATCTCTTAAAGCGTTCTTTTTTAAAAAAATAATAAATGCATTTTATATATTTTTTGTCCCCGGTGGTCCAGGGACACTCGGAGGTCTGTTTTCACAGATCCTGCAGGGCGAGGACATTGTGCGAGAAAGGGCCATCAAGTTCCTGGCCACCAAGCTGAAGACCTTACCCGAGGACGTCATGACGAAGGAGGTGGAGGAGTATGTCTTTGCTGAGACCAAGAAGGTTTGTGTTCAGAGGGAAACTGGTTAGCTTCGGCCATTCTTCTTATTTTTGCTAATGGAGAAAGCTCAACATATAACACGATAGACTGTTCTAGAGGAGGGTAGAGTAGTCAAAACTTATATTCTTGAACATGCTTTTACTCTAGTAAAAGTAAAAAGAAGCTGTACAAGAACATCGGTCATTTAATATTTAATAATTACATCATCAGACAGGCTAAAATAACAAGTTATCTGGAAATTATGGCGTTTTAAAGGTCAAAACGAAAATGATTAATATAAATAATTAGGGCTGTTGTAAACGAATATTTTAGTATCAATTATTCTTATGATTAATCGAGTAATCGGATAAAAAAAAAAGATAAAATAAAATTTACTAACATGATAGCAGTGTTGCTATCGGTTACCAACATCAGTCCAATTTTTCATATTTGAGCATCCCTAACAGTACGTTTTTTTTTTTTAGCCTGCAACATTAATAGCTCAGTTTCTAAGTTAACCTGAGTAAAGGTTTTCCAAAAACCTGAAATTCTATTGAATTTCATCATAAAGAGGCAGGATTACAAATACACTTATAAAAAATGTCTGAGCTTTTGGTTTATGTATTCATCTTCAGTCAGTTTAATAGATGAACTCTCACCTTGCCCCGTACTTGTCACGCTTTGGGTTTGAGAATTTGGGAAATGTCACCTGGACTGGGGGGCTTTGGGGTCAAAGGTGAAGGGGGCGGGGTAGATTAGAGGCCCACATAAGCCTGGGGGGTTGTTACTAAACAACTGCTGGTATCAGTGGGTTTTTTTTATTAAGAGTGCCATTGATTCCTAAGTAAACACTCTAGAGAGTAACTGGTGATGCGTTATTTAAATGCATGTAAAATCAACTTTTTTGAGCTTTGCATCATGTTATGTAATTCCTTCATCAAAAACATACCTGGAGTGTTGCTTTCATTCCTTCATGCATCTTTGAGAAATCCTTTAATTTACATGGCAACCATTCAGCTTTAAAAAAAAAAAAAAAGCCTGATTGGACCCAGCTCCGCCTTCCAGACGAAGCTCCTCCTCACAGAGCAGCTCTCTCCGGCGACTCCTTCAGACTAGCCAGCAGCAATTAGCAAACACCTGGCGAATGCTGAGCTTTTTAAATGAGCTACTTGTGAGTGAAACGCTGGTAAAAATATTAAAGGGTTAAAAGAGGAGCCATTTTGTGATGACTTCCTGGAGGCAGAGCTTCAGAAAGAGCAGAAATTTTTAGAGAGAGAAGCTCAATTTCAAGGCGGTAAATTAATTAACCCAAACTCTGCAAGTCACTGCATTTTTATAACAACTGAAGTTAACAGTTACTTGATTGTGCTCTAAAACGGCACATCGTGCCTGGAAAAACACGTAATACTGCCCCTAAGTTTGATTTATTTAGAACAAGCGCTTGACTCGACGCCACTATCTGATGAGGAAGAGCTCACCTCCCCGCTGTCTCCTCAGGTGTTGGAGGATGTCACCGGGGAGGAGTTTGTGCTCCTGATGCGTGTGGTGTCCGCTCTGCACGTGCTGCAGTCGGTAAACGGGCGGCAGCAGCTGGTGGAGCTGGTGGTGGAGCAGGCCGACCTGGAGCAGGCCCTCAACCCAGCGGACCCTGACGCCGTGGACCGGCTGCTGCAGTGCACCCGCCAGGCTCTGCCCTTATTCTCTGTGAGTAGCGGCATCTAATGTCTGAACGTGTAGCTGCCACTTTATGTTACAGTTACATGACGCAGTTTTAAATTTGGAAACCTTGTATATGTGTGTGTGGGTGTGTGTGTTTTAAGCTTCTTAGCCTTGCTTATCTGTAATAGTGAAACACATTCTAGGTTACAGGATTTGTTCAGCAGCTTAACAGACTCTTTATAGTGACTCAATTTCATTTATGTGTTTTCAAGGTTTGGAAAGTGCTTGATTTCTGTGTAAAGTCACTGAAAGTGCTGGATATTGTAACTGCACAATTTGATAATAAAGTTCAATCTGACATTTGATTAAAAGCCTAAATTTAGAAAACATTATTTACAGTTGAAACAGGATATTTTTATTAACCTAATAAAAAGACAAGCTCTTTTTTTCTTCTCTTTTTTCCCCCCTCAGTCTGAAGTTAAATCGGACTGAACTTTTCTTGTTTTAGGCCAGTCATAATTACTAAAATAATTTCTATTTGCTAAATGCCAGAAAAACTTGGCAGGAACAACTTTTTTAAAAAAAGTTTTATTTGTAACTTTCTTTGTAGATTATATTTAAGATTTTAACTGAAGCAGGAATGTCATTTACCTCAACACAGATTATTTGTATTATTATAATGAATTAGATGTTATTATTCCTAATGACTCATTGATTTATTTAACTGGTTTATATATTATCTGTTAAACAATGTTATAAAAATTGGGGATTTTGTATTATTTTTATTATTATTATTATTAAAGTATTGTTTTATTCTCTAACCAGTTAGGTATGCAGTCTGTGATACTTTTGAAAACATTAAAGTTAGTTATATTTTAGTTTTCTTTGAATACAATTACAAGACTATTAATATCATGTAATTGTGAATTGAAACTCTGTTTTTTTGTTTTGTGTTTTTTCGTTTTTATTGTTTTAATCTCCAGTGTGTGCTGCTGGAAAAGTTTCAAAACTTGCCTGGAAAATGTTCGAAGAGTGATTTAATTTTACTGTGGGGGGGGAATGTACAAACCCTGAAGTGGGTTCATTTAAATGTAAGTGTAAATGTATGACGGCCATCTTTATTTTTCAGAAAAATGTCCATTCCACCCGATTTGTGACTTATTTCTGCGAACATGTGCTGCCTAACCTCAGCACCCTGACGAGTCCCGTAGCAGAGCTGGACATCCAGCTGGAGGTGGGTTCGTTTTCTTTTTTTTAATCGCTGATGATCACTTATTTCTGGGCCTGGGCTGGTGCGGCATCCTCATGTCATGACAACCTTTACTAAAGTACCACAAAATACAACTCGCAGGACGAATAATCATCTCTAGGTTCTTTCTATTAAAACAACCTTAAGCCCAGGAGAGGTAAAAAAAAAAAAAAACAGAAAATTGAAATTTGAAAAGGTAAGTTTCAAGGCAGAGATCTTTGTGACCTTGAAAATGTAAATCCTTCCTAAACTCCAGCAGGAAACACAAGAGTCTCAGATGAATGTAGCTGCTGTTGCAATAGGAGGCAAATGTTTTTCTTCAAGTTTTGCAAACCACTGAAATAAGTTGATGTCTAAACTTTCACTAACAGTTAGCCAGTGACCCGCCTGTTAAATTGTTGTTAAAGGGTGAATAGAGGAGCCGTGTTTCTGAAGGCAGAGTTTCAGAAAGAGCAGGAGGTTCTTAAAGAGACAGAGTCCCAATTTCAAGTTGTTAAATGAATCCAATTTCTTTTAAATCATACTGCATATATAGCATTATGTAGTTGTCATACAGCATTTTTGTAACAACTGTAGTTAACATAGTTACTGGATTGTGCTATAAAAAGTGGTTAAAATATACACAATACTGCTTCTTTGAGTTATTAATAACTGTATAGCAAAAGGTGGTTAATAGATTTAGTATTTAGCTGAGTTTGAATCTGATGACGTCAAAACGGTCGTTTGAGAAATTCTGGGTTGAACACATTTACAGACAAAGAACGTAATTTTTAATTACAGCTGCAGTCTGTAATATACTGCACACTGTTGGCTTTAGGAGCTAAAATACAACAAACAAAGGTGCATATTCAAGCACAATGAGAAAAAAAAACGTGAAAACCCATCAGCTGAAGCTGATCTTTAGCGGTCGGCTCTGCTCAGAATAACCCGTTAGTGCGTGTTTTCACAACCTCCCCTAAAAAAAAAAAAGAAAAACTCAGCTTCCTGACCCGGGCGGCTCCGGGCTGACTCAGCGTTTCAGCGCTCTCTGGACATGAACTCTGCTGCGAGGACGTTGACATTTGCTGAGTGTTTGTTTGTGGCGGTAAACAAAGTCAGCGTGGCAGCCACCTGTCGGAGGCAGCGGCCAACTGCTTGGTGTTAACGGGTCGTTAAGCCTGCGCCACGCAGCGCCGGTTCTCATTAACGATGAATATTTTAGCGAGGGTAAAGACGTGTGTGTGCGTCTGTCTATGTGTGTGTGTGTGTGTGTGTGTTGGCAGGTGCTGAAGCTGCTGGCTGAGATGAGTCCGTTCTGCGGAGACATGGAGAAGCTGGAGGCCAACCTCAACACGCTGTTTACCAAGCTGGTGGTGAGAGTTATTATTCTGGTGTTTATATTGTGAGAAGTTAGAAACGTATGCGACACTCGGGTTATTAATTTCTCTGATTTTCTCAGACGGGGGAATAAAAAAAACTCACCTAATTAGCAAGGTTATTATAGTTGACTAAAACTAACGAAATAAAAAGAAAAATTGAGAACATGAACAGAAATAAATAAAAACGGTAATTAATGGGGAAAAACTATAACAAACGGGAAATATGTTGCGTGTTTATAAAACTGAAACATACAGAAATTGTCGACCATAATATTCTTCGTTTTCATGTTTGTTTATTAGCCTGGTGTGAGGTCGATCGCTTTGTTGGGTTTGTTTTTACGCCAGCTGCCTGGTGATCCTCACACTGGTTCGCAAAATGGCGACAGCAAAAGTTGAGGAGAAAACTCCAGATAACTTAAAAATGTTTTGAAAATGGTATCGTTTTTTGAGTATTCATCGTTCAATCAATGTTTACATAACAACACAATAGTTTGACCTTTTTGAATTCTGCACCTAAAAATCAACCGAAAGATGAAAAAAAAACTAGAACCAATCCTATAACTAATAAAAACTAAACAATGTTTAATAATAACTAGTTAAATCTGACAAACACACTGTAAAAACTAAATGAGTTAGAGAAACTAAAAGTCACGACAAAATGAAATCAAACTTTAATGAAAAACCCAGAACTAATATAAGCTAACATTAAAGTTCTCTAAATAAAAATGGACTTCCAGCGTTTGTGGGGGTTTGGGATAACAGTGACACCTGCTCTCAAAATTCTTATAACTCCATATTGTAATAGTACAAACACTAAATATAGCATGTTATTACGCATCAATATCCACAGTGGAAACAGTGTCAGCATTACAGCAGAAGCTAATATCTGCAGCATCCGTTACCGTTTTTGCTCTGGGTCCATTTAAATAAAACTATTTTCACAGCTGGAAATGTTACATGACCTTCTTAAAAAAGTAGATGATTTATTCTATGATAATACTATAGAAAATTTGCAGCCATTTTTATAGAATCGCTATTTTATATTATTTATTTAATTTATTATTAGTATTTTTTTTTTTTTTTAGCTAAATAAAAATCCAAGAGCTTTAAAGTTTAGTAAGAAAGAGGGCGGATGCATTTCTTTTTTTCTATGGCATTTTGATATTTGTCTGAATTTGAGTAAAAAGAAAATAGAAAAGTAGTTATGAATTCACTTTTAATGGATTTGTTTCATAAAAATAAAAAATAAAATAAAAATCCGTATTTAAAAACATTAGTTGGTTCCACAGTTTGTAAAAGCAGCTGTTTGACCTATTGTCTTTATTTCCGCTCTTTGGGCTCCGATTTTATTTATTTTTCTTTTCATTGACTAATCAGCACAAAAAAAAAACAATAAATCTACATAAAACTTCAGTAATGAGATTTACTTAAAAAAAATAATAATAAAAAAAGTTCTATAAACCATTCAAACACAATTCCCGGTAGCATTGTGGGCCACGTTTTTTGCTGACTGCTTGCCGTGGTTTGTCAGGAGTTCATGCCTCTGCCGCCTGACGAGGTGGAGAACGGGGAAAACTCTGCCAGCGAGGAGCCCAAGCTGCAGTTCAGCTACGTGGAGTGTCTCCTCTTCAGTTTCCACCAGCTGGGCAAGAAGCTGCCTGACTTTCTCGTGGACAAAGTTGATGCCGAGCGCCTCAAAGACTTCAAGATCAGGTGAGGCTGTGACTCTTGATCCTCCGGGAAAACTCCTGCTGATGTCCGTCATGAACAGAAGGTTAGGTTAGTGATTCAGCCTAAACAGTGTCTTCATTTGGAATTGCCTTTGGTTTTGTTTGCAACAGGCTACAGTATTTTGCCAGAGGTCTGCAGGTTTACATCAGACAGTTGCGGATGGCGCTGCAGGGGAAGACGGGAGACGCTCTGAAAACAGAAGAGGTTACTGTCTTGTTTATCAAAACCACATTTAGAAAACGACACGAGCGAGTCTGCTGTAAAAAAAAAAAAAAAAGAAAAATCCTCGTGACTAAAACGTTATTTTTAATTCCACCAGAACAAAATCAAAGTGGTGGCCCTTAAGATCACAAACAACATCAACGTCCTCATCAAGGTAAGGGCTTGAGAAACGCGTGATTTTTCTAACGTTTGTAGTAACTGGTCAAACATGACACTCATTTTCATGTAAAGATGCTTCTACAATTGCGGCTAAAATCATCAATATTATCAAAGATGCAAATTAAAATGCAACCAAGTTCAGTTGAGCTAAGGTGATTTTTTTTATTTATTTATTTTATTTTTTTGTTTCTTCATATGTTTCATTTTTGGGAAGAAACTTCCTAGGCCAAATTTAGAAACAGCAGGTGTTTGCTCTGACATAAAAAAAAATTGAAAGAAATGAAATGGTGCAAAACGTACACAAACATGGACAAAGGATAAATAATGGCATGAGGTTCTGGATCACAGCTACAGGGATAACTGGGTCATCAAAGCCAGACTCAATGACGGTGTCTGCATCCATAAAAAATCTTACATTTATGTATCTAAAAGTAAGGCCTTCCAATTTCTTTAGTTATTTAAAAAAGAGTAAGTTGGCCTCAGTTACTTTGTTACAGGTCTTAGATTGTGTTTTGTCCTACTATTTAATCTCCGATATATTTTATGTTTTTTTTTTTTTTCCTCTAATGGGTTTTTCTGTCAGTCAACCGTTTGAGTTGCACTCAGGCACCTTCAGTGCACTCTGTGTGTGACTCAAGGCAGTTGAGGCTACCGCTAACTAGCTGCTAGCATATCCTTCCTAGCTAGCTGTTTTGCGTTTATCTCGAGAAAGTTCCGATTTTTCGCCAGTTGCCTGAACAAATTTTGTTATTTTATGTGAAAATCTAGGTTTTAAATTCCATTATTTATTTTTAAAAAGGTTTGAAATTTGAGATTTGACATTTGAGTTGGTGAAGCTCAATGTAACCCTGAAAAACAAACAACAATAAAAAAAAAACCACACAACTAAAAGTTGTGGGTCTTCTGTTAAAGAAACTAGTTCTCATACAAACTGGGAATTTGTTCATTCAGACTCCACTTCGTTCCAAACTTTAAAAACGACGAGTAGCTAAGCAGTCTGAAGGTAAACTACCTTCGTTTGCTCAACTGAGTTGAAAGAAAGTCTTTGTTTTCCTTTCAGGATCTTTTCCACAACCCTCCATCATACAAGAGCACAGTGACCTTATCCTGGAAACCCGTCCAGAAGCCGGAGGCAGCAGCGTGAGCCAATCGTTTCAAAGCCAGAAGACGTTTGCCTAACGTTTGAACGTTGTCCGTTGAAGCTTGTGTTTTTGTTTTGTGTCTTTCCTTTGTGTTCGCAGGCCTAAACGTCCGTCGGGTGAGGAAATGGGATCTGGCGCTAGCACAAAAAAACAGATCACGCCTCTGCCACGGCGGGACGCCAGACAGATTTACAACCCACCCAGCGGCAAGTACAGCGCCTCTATTGGCAATTTCACCTACGGTGAGGAACGTTTCTGTTCACGGCTGTTCCGCATCCGTTCCCGTTTTCACTGCATTTGTTCACTCTTTGAAAAGCACTTTGAGAAACTCGGGTCATCTCCAGGCTGGCTCAAAATATCACCAATTCCAAAAGCTTTGCGCACATCTGTAATGCAAACGCAGCCAGCGTTAGTCGGAAAATGCCATGAAAAGTCGGTTCAGTTTGTCTCACCAAATCTCGCAAAAGCCTGGCAGGAAGACAACCGTAAGACGATTTGCTTGGAAACAATCGACCACAACGTTCCAGTCCACAGTTATTCACTCTGTGTTTATGTCAGTTAGTCCTTTTCTAAGGACTAACGTTACAATTAGTCCCGATTGAAAGTTTTGCGCCTGCATACTCTACAGACTAATGTTCACCCTCCTTTGTGAGTCTGCTGTGTCTTGACTGAGCTCTTTTTGGCACCGTGTCGTTGCAGAACAGCGCGGCGGCTACAGGGGCGGACGAGGACGAGGCTTCTGGGCGAGAGGCAGCAGGAGCCGAGGCCGGATCTACTGAGACGCACAACACTTTGCTCCTGGAACTGCATCACATCAGGATCTCACCCTCACCAAAATGGACAATTTGTCACCTACTTATACCTTTTTTTCCCCCCCTTTTTATTTTCCCTTTGAGTTTTTTTTTTTTTTAACATGATAGTTTTTTATTTTACTCTTATCTCTATCTGAGGTCCTGTCTTGAGTTTCTGGCTCCACCTTTTCTACTTGCCATGACAACGTGTAGTAGCTGTATTTCTCTTGGCCAAGGTAATAGTAAATCTAGATGTGTGTGTGGATTTTTTTTCTCTCCCCATCCCCCCGCCCACCGAAATCTTAAAACATTTTGTGTATTTCTGTCAAACAAAAGACTGTCAAGTTGTCACTAAATATTTTTGTCACATCCTGGTGGGAAGAGATGATCTTGTTTAGCAGCATGTCAATGAATTTATCAATTTGTAACTTTTTATTTAACCATGTTCTTTTTTTTTTTCTTTTTGTTGTTTTTAAAAAAAAAAAAAGCTTAATTACAATTGGCTGACTGCTTCTTTGTATAAATCAATGATGCTGTTTCATTGGATTTTTATCATAAACTTAAATGGAATTACAGTCATTTGTCCATTTGATTGTGAAAGAAGCCGCGCGTCACAAAGAGTTTTAAAAAAAAAGTCTCTTTTTAGTTTCTTATTCTGTTTTAGTCTAAAAACAGAATTAGAAAGTATCTGTTACAAGTGATAAAAGGTAAAATCTAAGCTATGAATAAATCCAGATATTTATAAAGTTCGGGTTGTTTTGCACAGCCTGGTTGTGGCGCCACCTGCTGTCTAAGAAACAACACAGATTTTTGTTACAGTTGGATAAAAAAAAAGTGGGGATGAGCTCGGCCTTACTTTTTAAGTTAAAAATCAAACGAACTGCCTTTTTTTAAGTAAACCAACAGGCTGTACCTATTGCAAATTATGCTCTGAATTTCTTCCTATTTTTTTTTTTCTGTAGTTTTTAAAGTAAAATGAATGAGCGAGCCTTACTTAGTTTCTTCCTGTGGAGAATGTATCCGTTCTCCATGGCAAGTTGTTGATGTATGAGGTTGAAGAAGAGTCAGTGAGTTGAATTCATAAATAATACCAAAGTTCAGCTGGTCCATTCAGACATGCTGCCTTTAGGAGCTAACAGAGCAAAATGCCATCAAACAAAAGTTTCCCTTAGTGTGTCATATCCGTAGCTTTTTTTTAACCGTAGCTTTGAGGGTGTTTCTTAGCATGTCATTTCCTTTAGCTTTAGCTTTGCAACTAGCTAAAAGAAATAGAAGGAAAAACAGAATAATTTGATTTCAACAATCCATTATTAAAGCTACATTTCTGTAAACCCTCAACCTCACCTTCCATATACTTTAGGCAAGGTGTCGTCTTTAAAAAGTCTTTAAGTATTAAGGCCTTAAAATGTGATTTGGCCTTAAATGTTTTAGTCGCAGGTCTTTTAAGTATTTTAAGCTTTTGTTTTTTCCCAGTCCAGCAGAAGTCGCGTGCAGACATCAGTTCTACGACTTGAGGCTACCGCTAACTAGCTGCTAATATAATCTCACTAGCTAGCTTTTCTGCATCTATCATGGATAAGTACAAATATGGCTGGACGTTTATCTTTGCAGCTGGCTAACTGTCCTTCAGGCTGGACGTGTCAAGCACAGAGATTTTTTAGCTTGGCACTTTGAAGCTTTTTGCTACGCTTGATCGTGTTGCAGCAGGATTTCCCAACCATCTCCTGTGATTTCATTCCAGGTGGCATTAAAATGTCTTAAAATTTATTTCCTGAAATATATGCAGACACCATGGCTGTTTAATTGACATATCTTCCTTACCAAGACGTTTTCAGGCGTACCTTTCTAGGGACCTCACTGAAAGTACCTGATTTTGTTTTGTGAGTTAATGTTAGTTTTGTTTTTCTATCCTGTTTTTAATCAAATTCTTCCATCAACTGTTTACTTGTACAACCCTAACCCTACTCAGCAACAACCATTTCACACCAAGTGTTTTAAAGCCCTGATCTGGTCAGGTAGTTAGCTGTGCCTGCTAACCGTGTCACAGTGGTAATTCGGTTTGGATGTGTTGAACATACATGGAAACCATTTAAATTTCTGAAAACAACTGGTGTCTGCTTTTGCTTCAGGCTCTTGAAATAACCAATCATCCATAATGCCCTGGAGCTCATCAATTTTCAGTTCTGGCTCTAAAACGTACAGCCAGTCTTTCCAGTCTCTTGATTTGTCATGTTCACTCATGAGCCTGATTCTTGTCATCAACTCAAAGCAGATTTAGCTGCTTTCTTGCCATTTCACTTTATTCCTTGATTTTTCCAGAGCTTTTATATTTTTCACGACCCTGCGGTGGAAATCTATACATAGCTGTCATTTTTAAATGCATGGATTGATGGCCGTCCTTTAATATGCAATGGCAGGAATGGAGGAAGGAAGAAGCTGGGGTTTCAAAAGGTGGAAAGCTCTGTGGACTGCAACAGGTCTTCATGTGTTGGCGGACTGTGGCAGCCTGACACTGAGAGGCAACTCTTAATGGGTTTTATTCTGGAAAGACTAGGAGTTTCATATCAATCAATCAATCACATTTTATTTGTATAGCACATGTCAGCAGCAAGACATTTCAAAGAGCTTTACATAATAAACACAAAAACACAAAGTCATGCAACATAGACTCAACAATCAAAATTAAGTGCCATAACAATGCAAATAAAACATTTTGAATATTGAACCTACAAAACTCAGTTAAATGTGTTATATGTCTGTTGCTGTTATTGGTTTTATGTAGTTAATCGTCTTTTTGATGAATGACAAAGCCTCACTTTTTTCTTTTTCTTTTTTTTTTAGGTAATAACTTGATAGAATATATCCCGATTTGTCCCACATGATGGTTAAGAAAATGAATAATTACACGAGTATCTTCCGGGCCTCTCGCGGTGTGTCGTTGCATTGGCAGAGTGTCCCCTCCAGAGGGCGCCCCGGACTAGGGCTTTCCTCTCAAAAGCACCTGGTTTTTTAAACCGGTTGAACTCGTCATTTAAAGCGACCGTGATGTATTTTCGTGTTGTTCTATTACCGGGCCGGGCAGAGCAGAGGACTCTGGTATTTAACATCCACAATGCCGAAGACAGTCAGTCCAACATTTCTAATTGAATGTTAAGACATCAGCATCCCAGGATAATTTAACTAGATAAATGCATTAGTATGTTTTCCAGATCCTTTTTAAATATGGTGACAATTTGTATTTTTATGATCATATTCAAATGCACTTTTTTTCTTTGCAATATGGCTATTAAGTTAAATTAATACAACGCATATTATTCATTCTTTCTTTCTCTGATGCTGCACATCTGCTGACTTCACGACCCCTTCAAGCTGAAGTGTTCGTTTCTGAACGGTAGGGGGAGCCACGACACTGCAAAAAAACCAAACAAAAAAAAAAAAAAAAAAAAAAAAAAAAAACCCTCGCTGGTGGATCGTGACCAGGTATTTCCCAAACCAGCCAGCCAGGCACCGACCTGCCGAGCACGTGCGTTTGCACGAGCGCGCGCGCACAACCAGAGCTGAGCTGAAAATAATCAAGTGGTGGAAGAGGAAGAGGAGTGGGCGAGAACAGCAGAAACGACGACCCTCAGAGAGAGGGAGAGGTAGAGGGAAGGGCCAGTGGAAAGTGAAGGTAAATCAATAGTCCTGAAGCACTTGGTGGACTCGATGGGTTTCCTCTCTCTGTATCAGCGACCTTTGGGAGGGTGTTGCTGTTTATGGTGGCAACACCATGACTTGAAACTGTACCCACACACTTCCGGCCTCAGAAGCCGCCGCAAGGATAATGGGGGCTTGCTTTTGCACGTCTGTCTTAGTGACCACGTGAGATGACGTCCACTTGTTGTCTCCGGTGACGCTGCGTGGCAGGACTTTGTTTTACAATAACAGGCCGGCATTCTTCAACTGGCAAACAAGGAGTGTTGACTTTGGGATGTACGAAAGGAAGCACGCCCGCACATGATAAAGCAGCTGGTATGATGTTTCCGACTGGATCCTGCAGATGATGGAGAACAGGGGCTGCTTCCTCAAGGTGTTCAAAGGGTCGACCAGATGGGGATCTTAGCAACTCGGGGTGGTGTGGCAATAATGCTTTTATGACCACAACTGACATGCCAGGAAGGACAAAGTGAAGACTTGCAGTGATTATATATAATTATACATAGTTCTCGTAAGAATGTCTCTGGTAAAATTCCGTCCCAGTCATCAATGGCGGTCGCCACCTGTGGAACCCCTTTGGTCACACCAAATCATAATGATGAAAGGCAGTTCAAGATCTGAGTTTGGTGCATTTCTTTTTCTGTTCTCGACCAACTCCAGTTCATTGGACTTACGAAAGACTCCAAGCCAAAATGTTTATCGTAACGCAGTCTTACTTTCCTTCCCAAACCATCAAAGTTTTTGAGAACTCTTCTAAGGTCTACTGTAACACCTTGACACAAGTCTTATACCTACACAGATAGCAAACCATTACTACAACTGGTAATAGTGAATCAAAATGTATTGCTGCGATTGATAATTTAAGTGATACCAGTCCACTTTTTTATTCAGAATGGCAGACAGAGCAACTACAGAAAATTTCAATTGGCTAGATAAGGGTCGCTGAAATGTAATAAAGACATTTCAGGATCTCATTTGGGGTCTAAATGCTCAAACACTTTGGGGATGAAGGCAATACGTAAAATCTTTTCCATTCTCAAGCAGAACAACGGAAGAACCAAAGTCCATTGATCTATTCTGTCTTGACAGTGCGATCCAGTGTGAGTTACTGAAATGTCACAGAAATCTGCTGTGTTTGTGGTTCGCGTTTTGCTAGGTACCTGGTCAGCCATACACTAGCAAGTTGAAGCGGGACCGTTGCTAAATTTCCTGGCATCGTTGAGGCAAAACGGCGAACACGCTGTCACCAGCCTACTTCAAGCACATTTCTGTCATAAATCTCCAAAGATGATCCTTTTCTTAGCTGCCTGTGGCCGTTCATGAATCACAAGTAGACACTTCCAATATCCTGCAAAGCTCGTGAGCTTTCAGAAACGCAGCCAACAGTGAAAAAGGACAAGAGGCGTAGTGCGGCATTGACATCGCATTTTTCCGATGCTGCTGCGTTGAGAGTTCCCTCATATCGTTCCTTATGGACACAATCAGTGTAGCAATCCTGTTGTTGGTCGCTCGCATACCCTCACATTTTAGCAACTTTTCTCACCTTCTTACTCTTCTTGGAATGCATTTCTGAGTATTGTTTTGTACTTTTAATCTTGGGAATACCAAAATTCCCATTAATGTTGGCATGTAGAATGGTGTAGTATGGTGTAACACGCATGTAATACGCCCATTATTGGTATGGTGAAGTACATCATTTCTACACCACACATCGGAAGTGTTTGGCGAACACAGAAATGGTGAAAACGTGTCTAAATCCTGGCTATAAGCACTTTGTAATGGAGGCTAGTGACCGACGTTCAAAAAAAAAAAAAAAAGAAGATGATCAAATAAAGCAACCTATAGCGCTTGTCCTTCACGCTGGTAAATTTATGCTTCAAAATTTCCATGTAAGATGATTAAGACTGTTGGGGGGAGAAGGGGTATTTTTTTTAGGTGTGGCTCTTGACCCCCAGACTCCCGCACTAGGGTCGCCTCTGGATCCTCTCTGGACTGGAGCTGTCCTTGGTGCTGAACCCCTGTCTTCTCTTCTCTTCTCTGATTCAGTAATGTTTGTTTGGTTTTTTTTTTTAAGTTTGTTTTTTTTTTTATGTAAAAAGAAAAAGAAACGATGTCTTCACAAAACTTACGCGTTCTATTGAAAGAACGTCAAGTGAACACGTTGAAGTTCAATCGGATCTCGCTTTGTAATCCGACTCCGCACGACTCCATCAGACAACAAAACGCTTTTTTTAATTTAAAAGTTTTATTTGGTTTTTTATTATTATTATTATTATTTTATTTTTACTTTTATGAAGGACACCTTAGCGTTGCGGATGATCTTCTGCTCCCTTGTTCCTCCATTCGCCTCTTCCTACTTTTCCTCTTCACGGAATCGTGACAGCTCTGCAGCTGCGGCGTCCCTGAACCAACTCGGTGCCAGTGGAGGATAACAGGTCGGCATGCAGGCGCAAAAAATAGAATCAGTTGTGGGAAACCAAAAAAACAAAACAAAACAAAAAGATAACTTTTGCTTTCTTTTTTAGAAAGAAAAAGAAGAAGAAAGAAAGAAACACACACACACACACACACACACACACACATCCCCTACCGTCCGCCCCCTCATGTACAATGCTGGGAATAGTAACAGCACTGTGAGGTTGGGCTAAATATAGCAGCCAGTGAGTGTTAACATGTCAACTTCTGCAGGAGCGGCTGCTGCACGTGTGACAGAGTTTGGATATAAATACCATAAATACCAATGTGCCGTGAACCCAATGCACTCCGAACCGATTCGTTCAGTAATGAAGCGAGGGATGTTGCACAAAAGGACCGGGGGAGGGGAGGAGGGGGCTAAAATAAATACCGATGAGGCCAAAAATAGAAACCAGAGACGTGCATATTTAAGAATGAACTGGAAGTTTCCGAGTTCATCTGAACGAACCCGTTTCGTCTCACAGATATTTTCACACGATGGTGCTGCTGCCGCAGGCGGGTTGGAGTCTGACTGGCAGCGGCTGGGAGGGGAGGGGGAGGGGGCGAACTGCTTTATTTTTATCACGGCCGCCTTTCGAAAATAGAAGGTAGTCTAAAAAAAAATAAATGTCACTCACGAGTCCCTTTTTCAAGCCAAACGCGCTTGTGCAGCAAAACCTCGCGAGCGCGCTTCATTTGCAAAATGGAGGGAGACTTTAAAACGACTCACATGAAGCCGCTTTTCCACTTTATGTGATCTGGATCTGGAATGAAGCCGAGTGAGTCCAGACCCAAACGAACCCCCAGGGGACACCGTGTACCGTGTTGTCGCGCGAGATGTGACAGGTTAAACAATATTTACCCTCCCCAACCCCCCGATACACTTTTCCCAACTCACATGCGCGTTCACGTGCAGTCTAAATCACTGATTCGCAAATGCGGTTTATTGAACACAAACGAGCTGACCGACGGTGAACCGGCGTCCATTGCGGCTGAACTGGTGGCTTCTCTGCTTTCTAACCCGTTTTCTTCCTCCTCCTCCTCCTCCTCCTCCTCCTCCTCCTTCCTCCATTCACAGGCTCTGCTGCAGAAACTGTGTGAATGAGTGAATCGGGGGGAAGGATGAATGAATGACTGCTGGAGGTGAGTGAATGAAAAGCTGCGGCTGCAGGAGGAGAAGCAAAACGCAGGGGGCGCATGTCCCTCCTGTCCCTCTCAATGGCTCCTCCTCCCCCCCCCATCACCCCCGCCCTCCCCCACCCACCGCCACCTCCTTCCTCCTTCTCAGGGAAGTATGGCTGCACGAGCAATAAGCAGAACAAACACACGCCAGTCCATGCACGTTTGTGTGTGTATTTGTGTGTGTGTGAATTGAAGGTCTATAAATAGCACTATAGCACTGTTTCCATTGACATCATTTAGGCAGGAGAGATGGAAAAATAAATAGGTGGAGGGGAGGGAGGACGGGGCGCAGGGTTTCTTAATCTGGGTTTGAAATTCAAACAAAACCTGGCCAGCCGTCCACCTCACACACATCGCACACTCAAAACAGAATTGATCCAATTTCTTCTCTCCCTCTCCTTTTGCCTATATAATTATGACCTACAATAAATGCACCTTAAAGCTGCAGAATGTAGCGTTTGTAGAAAAATATTATTTTACCGTCGCCGTGTGTGGCAGTGTGGTGAGACATCCAGCTCCTCCCCCTTTCTCCCAGCGCTAACGAGAAACAACCAATCAGAGCCAAGAGGCGGGTCTTAGCGCTGTCAGTCACCCTCTGTGTGGCGCTGCTCATCCCCCTTCCCACTACTACTTTGTGCTGATCTCATCACTAAGGTGACAGCTAGCGATTATTTTGGGTATTGATTAACCTATCGATTGTTCTAACGATTAATCGGATATCATGTCGGCACATTCTGCTAATTTTTCATTTTACACTATTAAAATACACACACAAAAAAAAATGCAAACACAAATAATTCTTTTTTTTTTACATGAAATGATCAACTTTTTATTGAATAAACTCGAACAGCACAGTATTCCTTTAGTGAACGCTTAATCATTTGTAGCAAAGGATGCTAAAGAAGGAAGCTAAATAATACTGCTAACATCAGCAGATGAAAAGTTCAACCCTTCCATCTTGACTAACATCTATTCAGTGTAGGGCTGATTTGTTGATGATCTTTTGTATGATCAATAACTGGATGGCAAATGGTGCTTAATAGGTTATTTATTTACCAGCATGAATCTAAAACTTGTGGAGTTTCAGATAGAACATATTTACCGTATTTTTCGAACTTTTAATGGCTAATTTGTCCCACGCTTTGAACCAGGTGGCTCATAGCCCGGTGCTGCCTATACATGTACGTTTCCAGTTTTTATTTTTATTTTTATTTTTTTAAGAAAACTTTGTAGGTGCGGCTTATAGTGAGGTGCGCGCTATAGTCCAGAATATACAGTACATATTGTTTAAAAATCTTAAATACAAAATGTACGTGTCCAGTTTTGGCTGTGAGTGTGTTGCTCTTTCAGCAAATGGCTCTTTTCTTTTTCTTTTTTTGTCTGTATACTCCAGCTAACGATTAATCAGCTACTGAAGTAGTTGAAAATTAGTTGAACAGTCGATTAATCGTTCCGGCCTGGTCACATAAACAGACAAGGCTGTGGTAGGATGTCGACTTAATGTTGCTAGAGCCTTTTTACTTCAATTGATTCCTGTGTATTTAGTTTGCTGTTGGAATTTCATATTCACAAATTAACCTAGCTAAAATGTATCCAAACCAGGAGCGACATCACTGCGTGTGCCGATGTTCGAGGATCCCCTCCCTCAGCAGGTGGACCGATAGTAAACATCAGGGCAGAACGCCGACTGTTTTCAAGAAGGATGAAGCCTGCGAGTCGGAACGGAAAGCCACGAGGCAAATGCTGGGAGACGCCAAACAAATTAGGACCATTGTGTCTACAACAGTCAACCAACTAATACACACACACACATACACACACACACACCCACCCACACACCCCCACACACCCACACACACACACACACAAAGCTGCTGGGATCACAATGGAAAAGGTAGAGGCAACACACACACCTGAGGTAAGATGTTTCACAAGACGGTATTGTTGTGTTTGCATCCTTTAAACGAGGAAAGCGGAGGGATTAATAAATCACGTCAAGCAGACAGACTTGTGTGTTGTGCGGCTATGAAGTGTTTTTGTTTTGTTTTTTTCCGTTGTTGGCGTGTCTGAATCTCTAAGTGTGTCGTCAGCCTTGGCACTGACCTCCGAAGTGCTGCGTGACTTCTGCCGGTGCTGATGACGTCTCCCATGTTACATTTCTTCCCCATGTGATTACACACCCCAACCCATCCCCCCACCCCCCACTTCTCTAACTTCATATGCCTTCGTTTGCCTCTTACTGTTTCGCTAAGTCGATGTAATCTTGTTAAACAACAGCACAACAATCAGGAAGAAGTTCTTCACGGTCCTTGAAGCTCCTCCTGCATTAGTTACTAAAGCGGTACAAGTTTCGCTCCGGTTTCCTTCAGACTAGCCAGCAGCAATTAGCAAGCACCTGGTGGGACGGAACATCAGCTGGGCTCATTACATGAGCTACTTCTCAGTGAAACGCTGGTAAAAAAAAAAAACGTTGTTAAAGTGTTAATAGACGAGCCATAAGTGGAGTTTCAGAAACATGGGGAGTTTTTAAAGAGACAGAGGCCCAATTATCAAATGTGAGTCAGATGGTTTTGTTCCAGTGCAGAATCATTAGTCCATCAGTCCGTCCTATTCTGAGAACACTAACCTGTTCTGACCGCTTTGAGCCACTTACCGAAGCATCTCCTCTCACTGTCTGTTGTCATCTTAACTGATCACATTCTGTCTTTATTAAGAGCAACTTTAATATCAATGTGTAAAATCACAGAACGTGAATATTTCCTTTCAACACTGAGCCGCACAGATAAACACATGTGTGTTTCCCATCCGGTCAGTTTGGAAATGGTGTGGAAGGGCTGTGGGGGAGGGGGGGAGTAAGAAAAAAAAAAAAAAAAAAAAAAACTATTCCACACCCACCCACAAACCCACAGTCGCCCCAGCCCCTACTTCTTCTTGCCAGCTGAATTAATTTGATACTATTTTTGAAAGTCAGTGTTTCTAAGGGATACCTAATAACGCAATGACGTCAATGCAGGTCAATAGAACACTCCTGGAAAAGAGGGACAGGGAACGGGAGAGAAAACACACACACACACACACACACACACATATGGCGAGAGCAGAATTGAGGAAAGCTGCTTAAAGATCTAAATTCCTTCCCTGTTTGGTTTCCAAAAATATTTCCGGTGAAGCTTTTTTTTTTGTTGTTTATAGTTGATTTTAATTATTTATTTTCGTTTCTTCTTTTTTTTTTATATGAATGACAGCAGCAGTTGTTGCGTCGCGCTGCCCCCCACCCCCCTCTCCATTGATGCTTTCCGTCTCTGTCTGGAAGACACACACACGCACACACACACACACACACACCATACACACACACACACACACATACAAAGAAAGAGAGAGAGGGAGAAACAAAACGGCGAGTCTCAGACCGAGCTTCTACATTGAGAAATGAATCGTGTGCGTCTCTCCGCATGCGTAAAGCTCCCCTGCCACCCCCTTGTCTTTCTCTCCCCCTGATTTGGCGGGATCTCTCCATCCGCTGGGCTCCGTTTGTGTCTCCCTACTTTTTCCGTTTCTCCGACCACCAGCCACCTTTCAACTCCCATAGCCGCCCCTCCCAAGCAAGAGAAAAAAAAATCCAGCCCTCATTCGAGCAGGCTCCTTGAATCAGAAATGGCAACCACAAATATATGTCAGTTTACCAAAGAACAGGGAGAGGACGCACATCCTGACGCAGGGGGGGGAGAGAGAAAGAGAGAGAGAGAGAGACAGAGAGAGAGAGAGAGACTGTGGGGCGATCCCGCTCTGCCTTGCTTCTGTCGGTGTCAGCCTGCAAACATCATTTCATTTATAGAAATAAAACAAAATAAAAAATAATCTAAATCTGAATGGTAAATGTCTTCGTTTATGGAGCCAGTAGGTGGGAAATTTGCAGTAAGAGTCGATATTTTCGCACTTTTTTTTCCTTTTCTTTTCTTTTTTTTTTTTTTGGTGGATGATCAGAAGATGAATGTGGCAGCACTCTGCTGATCTGAAAGTAGAGTAGAGGGGAATTCCACCCTAACTACAGATCAGCCCGTCGTTTCCAAGGAGGTTTTTGGTCCAGTTTTTTTTTTTTTTTTGCAAAGCAGAAAGGGGGAAACGACGTGAGTGACGTTAAAGCATGAACCAGTCGAAACATTTTCTGGGTTTCATTTGCATCTGTTCTCAGTTGGTCTTCGGGATGATTGCTGCAGACCCGTCAGGGGGTTTTGCACGTTGATGTTCTAACTTCGGCTTCTGACCCGATTATGATGTAAACATTTCACTGAGATCGCGCTCTGTTGGGATGTTTTGTTTGTAAATGCTTATATATATATATATATATATATATATATATATATATATATATATATATATATATATATATATATATATACAGATTATATATATATATATATATAATCTGTAATATCCTCTGCCTTCTGTGGTGAAGCCTCTAGTGAATGAATTCATACTGACTGAGGGGGGGAACCTCATCCAGGATCCATCTGTCATGACTTTGTTTCTTCAGTTGCATGTCGCTCCAATGTTCTTATTTCTCCATTGTTGCTCGGGACGGATTACATTTAGGCACGTTGATTGGTTCTTAATGAAAGTCGTTTGCCTTGTGGAGATGTTGGCTGAAAAAAAAAAAAAAAAAAAAAAAAAAAACACGCACGCACGCACGCACACCTGAATGGTCCTTGGACAAGCTGTTCGGCACCAAGGACAGCTCCCACCACGTCCCCTCCGGCTCTGGGTTTTTCTCTTGTCTGTGGCCGCTCTGATGTCCCGATGATCGATGTTTGCAAACGGTTTCAACAACTGGGTGATTTTTAAAAAAAATATATATTTTTATCGGTTTTCATCACCGGGTGCTCTGCCCTCAGATCGTCTCCCAATGGTAGGTTCGATCCCCCTTTGAGCCTCAACAGGTGTTGAACTATCCTCGGTCAAGACGCTGAACAACTCCACAGCTACCAGTGTGTGTGTGTGTGTGTGTGTTTTAATGACTGTTAAAAGAAAAGTGCTGCTTATCTATTGTAATCACTTCTTTATATGTTTGAACGTGGTAAAGAGTGTGTGGAGCGTCTGTTGTTTATTTTTTTCTCTAGTCACGTGAACTTTAAAAAATTAATCTCAATACATGCTGCACTTTTGACGTTACCACCATTTGTTTGGACAAAAAAATAAATAAAACAAAGTTAGGTGTTTGAAGTTAGTTATTCATTGGCTCTGCGCAGCTCGAACAGAATGTGAAAGCCCAACTCTGACTTGATGTTGTCTCCTTGGACCTGCGGGAACATCACGATCTGTTTCAGACGCTGGGAAGCTGCTGCTGTCACATCCTCAACAAGTACTTAAAGGACTGCAGCTTATTTTGCATTATGGTTACGTTCCCAACCCGCTAATTATCCTAAGAAATGACCAGAAAAACCATCAAGTCGAACTTATTCTTTACTTTGATTGTGCCAATTTCTGAGAACCGCTTTAATGACACCAAGCTTGCTCGTCTAGGTTTTAGATCCGGACTTGTTTTTTTTTTTTTTTTGGGGAGGGGGTAAGTTCTTCTGAAACATGACGGACTCCAAAACAGCTCCGAGTCGAACTCCTGCTGCTAGATGACTTTCATTAGAGCCATAAAACCCACACTTTCTTCCCCGGAGTAAGAATTGAAACAAGGTCGGCACGAAACGTCCCGCAGCCTGAAGCCCCATTTCGTACCCGAATCGAAATTTTTTAAATTTTTTTTGGATATTGAGCAAGAACAATAGGGTGGGGGGCGGGGGACGATGTTGCCTCACACAGTTGGGAGTGTGGCAACATCGGTGAGCTTAAGTCACGTCGAGGATTGGGAGAAGCTTTGACCAGAAACTTGCTGTGGTCCAGAGTGTATGGTGCAGTTTGATTCTTGCCTTCTGTGGCCGGTGGGATGGGTTTGGGATGACGAAAGGCTGCGGCGCGGAGTTTTGTCGACATCTAGCGGCGTTCTAGGCTCATTACATCGTGGGACCTCGGCTGGATTTGCAATGATGCTCGACTGAATCATCTTGATAAATACAAGAACCACGTTCACACACACGTCTGTCATTTGTTGTTATCTATCTATCTATCTATCTATCTATCTATCTATCTATCTATCTATCTATCTATCTATCTATCTATCTATCTATCTATCTATCTATCTATCTATCTATCTATCTATCTATCTATCTATCTATCTATCTATCTATCATACTGTTATCGTGAACGTTCTCTGAATGTGTCCCCATACATACACGCACGCGCCAGCAGTCACGGATATACAGTTGGCCTACAGGCAGGGATAAAAATAGCACAAACAGATGCGACGGGCGCAGCCCTTTTCCTTTCTCAGATCCGACTTTTTTCCAGGCTTCCACTCAGTGGATACTAAACGCCACTTTTAATCCTCCCCCCCAACCCTCCTCCTCCTCCTCCTCACCCCCACCCACAGCCCACCCCGTCCCATCACGTTCGTGTCCACGCGGTGTGTAAAGTGTGCAGACGGACAGAGCAGAGCAGAGTCGGCGCGTGGAGGGTGACAGACAGAACGGAACATGCGGCGGACGGAAGTTTGTTTGTTGTGCTTGCCGCCTTTTGCGCCGCGATCCGTGGAATGAAGCTGCAGGGTCTGACTGCGTGGGCTGCACAGCTGGCTCAGCTCGCCGTGGCTTCTATTTGTGCGTGTGTGTGTGTGTGTGTGTGTGTGTGTGCGCGTGTGTGTTTATGACCGCCAAAATGCACTGGATGATGGAATATAAATTCTCCCGGACCAAAACAGCAGCAACACTTGGGATGCATAGAGAAACGACTGGGAGGAGAGAGAGAGAGAGAGAGAGGAAACCCCGACGCTCCAGCCTTAGATGAGGGATTTAACCTGCTCCAAAAATATATAATAAATAAATAAAATCGTTTCCAACGAGTCCACGCCACATTAGTCCGTCTTATCACTCTTTTTTTCCCCCTTCTTCTTCTTCTTCTTCTTCTTCTTCTTCTTCTTCTTCTTCTTCTTCTTCTTCTTCTTCCGTGGCACAGTTTGGACAGAGGCGCGCGCACAGAGGCCGCCTTTAATCAGGCTTTACTGGCTGGAAAGTGAGAAAATCTGAACGTGACGTCAATGCCTAGTAACTGACGCAGCCCTTCAACATAAAATGTCTTTTTTATTTATTTATTTATTCCCCCTCCCACCACCACCACCACCAGCCCTCCTTCTCTCTCTTCTCGTCAGCAAAGCTTAATTACTCAAATTCACAGAGCTCCGTCAACTAACAGAAAAAAGAAACAAGGAAGGAAGGAAAGAGAAAGAAAATCCCTGCAGGCGGCGCCGGGCGGTCCGCGTCCATCACTGCTTGGGCAAATTCTTTGGCGTTCAGGAGTTTCGGTGAGCTGAAGTAACACCGGAACCAGAAGAGGGCGACGAGACATCGGATGTACTCGATGTGATCACAGTGTAGTTTGTCAGGAAGGAAAGTGGAGGAAGAAAGGATCAGAACGGACTTTATTTAATTAGTTTTTTTTTCTTTTGTTTTTTTGTTTGTGTAATGGTGGGGAAGGCTCCTGAGCAGAGCTGGAAAAAACAGATAGACAGAAAAAGAAAGAAAAAAAAAGAAAAAAAAGACATGATGCACTTCACGTAAAGATCCCAAGCGATGCGCTCGTGAGTGGACGCTTTTTTTTGCACTGCTAAAAATAGCATCACAGTTTTGATCATGCGCCAGAAATAGACAGACAGTTCTCACTTTTGTAAAGAAAAGAAAAGAAAAGAAAGAAAGAAAGAAAGAAAGAAAGAGGGCGATCCAACTTGGACGTGCCACTGTAAGCCAATTTGAAAACAAGTGTGTGTGTATGTGTGTGTGTGTGTGTCAGAGTGTTAATCTGTTGCATTTCTCTGCCTGTTTCCACTAAAACAAACTCAATGTCTCTCTGTGCATCTCCCTCATTTTCTTTGCAGCTTTGAGGGAGGACGGGCCACATCACGGTGAGAGAGACATCTGCACACGCAATGTTGATCCCCATGTACTTCTATATCTGTGTGTGTATATATATATATATATATATATATATATATGTGTGTGTGTGTGTGTGTGTGTGTGTGTGTGTGCATGCTTCTCCTCCTTCCTTCTGCTCTTACCTCGTACTTGACTCCGAGTCAATTATTATTTTATATTTTTATGGTGGGAGGGGGGACACAGCTCTTCCTGCAGCGCAGGAATCTCCCCCTTTTTCAGTAAATAAGCTGGAGCAGGAAAAAAAAAAGTCTCTTTGTTTGTTGGCGCTGTCGAGTCTCTATTACGCGTTTATTTCTCCTCCCTCCCATTTCGGTGCTTAACCGCGAAAGCGAAGGGGGGGAACCCTGCTCTGCTTAGCGCTTTACGGACGACTTTCCCCGTCGGTTTCTTGATTATATATATATATATATATATATATATATATATATATATATATATATATATATATATATATATATATATATATATATATCCTTAACGTCCAAAAGAAGAATCGTATTGACAGAAAAGTCGCTGGAAGAAGAAGAAGAGGAGGAGGAGGAGAGGAGGGAGCTGCTGCTGCAGCAGCAGAGAGCTGGACGCACCGCATGGGGAAACCCGGGAGCTGTCCAAGCAGCAGTGGTGCTGAAACTACACCAAGTGGCAGTAGTGGGCTGTTGCTGTGCATGCATGTACGTGTGTCTTTTTATACGCATGCATGTGTGTGCGTGTGTGTGCGTGTGTGTGCGTGCGTGTGCGTGTGTGCGTGTGCGTGTGTGTGTGTGTGTGACTCCTCTGGAGTTTAGCTGGTGTTGTTTTTTGGGGGGCACTGCTTGCTTGGGTGTGTTTTTTCTCTACTTTGAGTGATTTCTCTTTTTTTTTTTTTTTTTTTTTTTTTTTCTTAAGATAAAACTTTCTCGCGGTCAGTGACTGGAGACAAACAGACAAACTGTAGCAGAGCTTGTTGTCTGACGTCAAACTTTTGAATCCGAAGCGCCGGAGGGATTAAAGACAGAAAGAGAGAAGAGGTAGAGGCATCGGGAAAATTTGGATCCGCATGGAAAACACCTGATGCCTCCACCCAACCCACCACCACCACCACCAACCCCCCCCCCGCCCCCCAGCGTTTTCATTTTTAGTCGGGTTTGCAGTTCTTTATTATCTGTAGCTTCCCGACGAGCGGAGGGCGAACAGGAGTGGGAGATGCTGCTTGCCACGGTGGCCCCCAGCCTGTCAGGCAGAGGGAAGGGAAAGGGGGGAAAGGGATCACCCCTTCCCCGCCCCCCCACAAACCCCATTTTTCTTTTTTTTTAACGTGGTGGAGGCGCTATGACGACTGTCTGCAGGGACAGCAGCGGACAACACGCCGCCCTGACCGTCAGAACCAGACAAATCTCTCAGCATTGCGAACCTAGAGGCTTCCGGCTTTCGTACAACAAAGAAGGATCGGAAGGGAACGAGAGGGAGAAAAAAAGAACCGTAACAAAAAAAAAAAAAAAAAAAAAAAAAAATCTGTCTTCGGTCGACATTTACGGTACATCGCTCCACCTCTTAAAAAAAAACACACACGCACACACACGAACACGGCAATGAAAGAAAAACACCGTCTCTTCTATCCTTTCGTGGCGTAAAACGCGCCCGTGTCGAGCCCTCGCGCGGCAACGCGACGCCGAGCGTGTAATTTCAGTGGAAACGACGCGGATTCCCGAGTCGTGACTGCCACAGTGAGTCATGTGCTCGCCGGCTGCGTCAGGAGAGGCGGTCACTGTTCGGCGCCGTCGGTAGGGGGAAGAGTCGTGACTGACTGAGCTGCGAACAAAAAAAAAAAAAAAGAGAGAGAGAGCGAGAGAGAGAGACCACTCAATAAAAGAGAAAGAAAGAAAAAGAAAGGAACGGGGGAAAAAAGAGAGAAGCAAGAAAAATATATACAAAAACAAAACAGAGAGGGAGGGGGGAAGCGGGGGGATCCACTTATGGGGAGAGGGGGGAGAAGGAGGGGGAGAGGGTGTGGTGTTGTTATGGGCTGGGGGTAAGAGGAGGAAAAGTGTAAGGGGTCTTAGATAGGTGCTGGGTGGGCCTTTGCGTGAAGTAGTTTCCCCTTCAACCTCCCTGTATCCTCCCATCAGACCCCCACCACACACACACACACACACACACACACACACACACAAAGCTGTTTTTTTTTTTGTTTTGTTTTTTTTCCGGAGAACGTCGTCCTGCTTGTTTTCATGCTGGCTGGTTGTCTGAATGCAGACAAATTTCATCAGGAGAGAGGAAGAGAGAGAGAGAGAGAGAAAGAGAGAGAGAGAGAAAGAGAGAGAGAAGGGGGGGTATCGTTGGGGGAGGGGATGAGGTGTGTGTGAGGGGTAGGGTGAGAAGGAGGGTCCGGTCCGGATCGTGACCCAAACTTCCCCGTGCTTGATGGCAGTTTAGTGAGTGGCTGAAGAGCCAGGATGAATGTTTTGCAGCTGCATGTGACAAAAACAACAACAACAAAACTCAAGCTAATGGAACTGTTGCTGGGAAGGAGGGGAAAAAAGTGAAGTAAGTTCCTGCTTCTTTATATGAAAAAAAATAATTAAACAACTTAACTTTAAAACAACATCGAAGAAGAAGAGACGATTCAAACTGTGCGTGCGCGTGAGAGAGAGATGAAAAAAGTGGTTCATGGTCCCTTTCTTCTCTCTGATTTCTTGTTTTCCTACGTTGCGCTGCACATTTTCTTATTGCAGTGTGAATGGGTGTCACTCACCCTCAGCTAACACGGTTCCAGACATAGTTTGCAGTTTGGACCCCCTTCTCCTCCCTCCCTCCCCCCAAGCCCCCTGTGGTCCTTGCGGTTCCCCCCTCCAGTGAACCAGGCGGCCCCCGGTCCCGCTCTGTGACGCTGTGTGTGTTTGAGGGGACGGAGCCGCTTCTCCCACATCCAGTTGTTCCGACTGATGTTGCCTTCACGGTTCGGCTCGGTTATTTTGTTAATGATCACTCCTCCAGCTGCACGAGGGGTGTGTTTTTGAAATAATAATAATAATAATAATAATAATAATAATAATAATAATAATAATAATAATAATAATATTTTTAATTGGGAGTGGCTCTTCCTTGCTGTGTCACACATCTTGTTTATTGTTACTGTTATCATATTTAATCGTTTTCGCTCGTCACGATTCTGTCAGTTTTGCTTCTTTAAAAAAAAAAAAAAGAATATATATATATAAACTCCCATTCAAACCAGTATTGGTTTTGTATCCAAATCTAAGTATATACTCGGTGATATAGATTACAGTTTGGTTATAGCCGTCTCTCTCTCTTCTTTTTTTTTGTTGCCTATTTTTTCCCCTTTTTTTCAAAAAGGGGGGTCCCTATATGAGCGAGGCGCCGATTGGCCGATGACGAGATTCGGTTTGCTCCAATCAGATCGCTTCTTGCTCTCTATTTATTGCCAGCAGTTTACAGCCTTGCTCCCTCCTCACCCAGAGCTTTAGAGCGGCTGCAGACAGCCAGCGCATTTTTTTTTTTTTTTTTTTTTTTTTTTTTACTATACAGGCAGCAGATAACATTACACGCACACGCGCACACTCACACACAAACAACAAAAACGCATCGGTGCACAGCTTCATTGCGATCACACGGGTTTTGCACGGCATTGCGTTTGGCTATAGGGGACAAAAAAAAATACTAATAATAAAAAAAGAATCTATGTAAAAGCAGTCTGCTTGGATGGGGATGCTTGAGGGAGGAGAGACGTGAGGGGAGGATAGAGAAGGATTCAAACTGGAGAAGGAGCGTAAGGACCTTGGATAGCTCTCAGTTGCAGCAGCAGCAGTAGTCGGAGACGCATCTCCCCCCCCCCCCCCCACACACACTCACACCCCTCTTTCCCCCCTCCACCCCTCCACCCCGAACCCTCCAACCCTCCCCACACCATCTTTTTCTATCATCCATCCTCTCCTCTTCCTCCTTCTGAGTACACGTTGGAGGAAATATAAGCCGCGGCTCGCTGAAAGCCGGAGATACAATCGACCGAGCCGGGACTGGAGATGGAGGAGAGCGGGGCTGCCCGGGTGTCACGGAGTCTCCGTGGGACCTTCAGCGGCGGGAGCCGCGGCAGCAACGAAGATAATGTCCTTCACGAATCTTTTTGCGGTCTGGGCTTGCTGTTCCTTACTGTTAATCTGGGAAGCCCTTACCCCAAAAAGCATTTGCGGAGGGCGCAATCGCCGCGCCGAGACGTGCTTAATGCAAAGACCGGGAGCTGGAGGGGGGCGGGAGGGGGGGGGGTTGTTGGAGGAGGGGGTGCTGGGGTGTGTGTGTGTAGGGGGGGGGGGGTAGAGGTCTTTCCACTCGTGGAATTCTTTTCAGAATCGTATTTTTTAATGGACTTTCCTCCTTTTTCTGCCCACTTTTCCATTTCGGTTAATTGCTGTCGGTATTTACCCTGGCCATTTACAACACTGCCACAACTGTGGCATTTTTATCATAGTTGTCTTGGTTATATTATTATTATTATTATTATTATTATTATTACTACTACTATTACCCTCCAGCCCCCCTGGACGTGTCTCGTTATTTTCCCCAGTTTTCCTGCTTGGACTCCACGGGGAAGCGATCTCTCACTTTTCTGTTCCGTTGTTGTCGACACACACGCACACACACACACCCCTGCTCTCACACCAAACTTTGGAGTTTGTAACATGAAGTCACTGCTTCAACCAAACACCCCCCAACCCCAACCGCAACCCCCACCGTGTCCCAAACTGAGCAAATGAGAAAGGGGCCCCCCGGTCAGAGCAACGGTGTAAACACAGGGAGACCCTTCCGCGTTGCACGTGGAGGGTCGAGTTGAGGTGTCACTTCACTTCCCAAAACCACGATCTCACACCTGAAATCCCCGATTCAGAAAGTTGACAGTGGGAATCACGCACACGCACGCACGCACACACGCACACACACGCTCTCTCTCTCCCTGCAGGGTGCAGGGTGCGAAGGGATTCCCCCTCTCCCCCTAAAACTGTCCATCCCGACAGTTCCAGATACAGGAGGGCTGTTTGCTGCTGCTCGGTCATCACGGCGACTCGAGGAAACAGATTTCCTCATTTTACGCACGCGCTCTCTCTGGAAACGTACACGTGTCTCACTTTCCAAGTTTGTGAATAGAAGTTCATCCACGTCCCTCAAACATCGTTCACTTCACCCCCCACCCTCTCCTTCCCCCGCTTCAACCTGCGAAACAGAAACAAAACAAAACAAAACAAAAAAAAAAAAAAATAAAATAAAATAAAATAAAATAAAATAAAACATTAACCTCGGTGAATTCCTGCTCCCACAGCTCGTCAGATCTCTCCCGGTCTCAGACTCCGCTCTCTCGAGCGGACGTTGTGACGGAGCGGAGCTCGCGCAGAAAAAGTGCTCGGATCGCAGAAAACAAAAGTGGGAAGCGAAAACAGACGCGACCGACAGAGAGAGTAAAAGGAAAAGATGGAGATTTGGCCGAGTTTAAGCTGGAGGAAAACGAAGAAAGGAAAAGAGGAAGGGAGAAGTTTAGATGGCGTTCCTCCACCTGCTGTGGCACATGAAGGGGGGAGAGGTGGGGGATCCCCCTTCCTTCTGGCGCAAGAGCTTCATATGTACACGGTATTAATCATAAATCACTGCAAAGGGATTTAAAGAGCAATAAAGTCTCTCGAGTTACAAACACAAGAAACTTAGAAATTCGTCAATTAAAATATTCACTTCCGCATAAAGTTTGAACTTGTCGCGTTTGTTTTTAATCCAGAGAGAAAGAGAGAGAGGGAGAGAGAAAAGAAAAACGGAACAGAGAGGAAAACGGGTGGAGAAGGAGAATGAACGATCTGGTGGTGACAGTCACTGCCGGCCTCTGAGGAAACCCGGACCGGCGAGGAAACAGTGGCGCACTCGCTGGATTTCCGGGAGAAAATCCGCTCCTCTTGGCCTAGTTATTTTATTTATTATTATTATTTTAATGTGTGATGAAGTCTGAATGCTTCAGAGGGTTAAAGTACGAACCACGCTCTCTCAATAATCCAAAAGACAAAACAACAACAATAAGAATACACAGACGGGAAAGCGACGTCGAACAGATTAAAACTAAAGCTGACCTCTGACCTAAAGTGCGGGCCTCGTTTTACTTTGCGTTTGTCTGTCGCCTAAGTGGACAAAAAGAAGAAAGAAAAAAAAAGCCACCGTATTTGTAATAAAACGTGAAAAATATCCGGTTGGAAAAGTGATTTATGATAAAACAACGACGATAACAAAAAAAAAAAAAGAAAAAAAAGGTGATTATGACTTTATGTTTGTTGCGTCCAGATGTCTCTCTGTTCGGCGTCCAGGTTGTGTCTCGGCTGAAGGTCACGGAGTTTCCTTCGAGGCCTCCGGAGAAACATTCAGCACTTACCAACACGACTGTCCCTTATTTTTTGTCTCACAGAAGAAGTAGAAGAAGATGAAGAAGAAGAAAGGAAGAAAGAAGGAAGGAAAAAAGAAAGGAAGAAAAGACGCGGCTCGTCACGGAAGCGAGGCGACCTGAGTGGACTTTTTCCTGCTGAGCTCCGGACGGGGAGAAAAAGGCGAGCAGGCGGGTTGGAGGTTTGCGCCGAGGACCGACTGATGGAGAGGGACCCCACATCACTCCTCATAAGGTAACTGGACTACGCTCTCTGTGCGGTCATGACGTAAAGCTCAAATTTTGACTTTGGGATATGCGCAAGGCGCTTAAATCACAGGTTGAGCGCACGTGAGACCGGAAGAGGTGCCGCCGGGTTCTCCTCTGCGTGTTTCTGGTGTCGCTGAGATTGAAACGATCCGCAAACACCGACTCGAATCACCTGCGGTGGAATTTCTCTTAAAAGTAGTCCTTCTACTCAAAATCGTGCGTGGAAGTTTTTCATTTCTGCTAAATTATCACACCCATAAAGATCTTCGACCGATTATTGGTGATAGTCTGTGACGTCGTCCAGTTCATTCTCGTCTTCTGTTTAGTGTGTTAAGATGCTCACTAATGCTGGAGCAGAAGTACATTGTCGTTGTTGTTGCTGTAAGTCATCAGGGTCCCGTCAGAAAATTCAGCGTGTACAGTTTCAGCATTGCGCACTTTTCTGCACGTTTATGACCCCAGAACGTTTCTTTGTTTTGAGCCGCGTCTTTTGCGGAACTTTGGATTTCTTGGTTCCTGTGATTTACTGAGAAAATGAGGCAGGGTCCCTTCTAAATACATATTCCACTTATTTTCACGTGGTGAAATATATATACTTTATATACTATATAGAGGCATTTAGAAGGGACCCTGCCTCATTGCCTAATGTAAGTCTGTTGGGTCAGATTGTTCACATACCTGGGTTGAGGCTCTGCTGCTGCGACAGGGAGCGGTTTGCACAAAGTGTTCCAGCAGCGGCTCTTGGCTCTACGGAGGCCCCGGGTGCCCCCCCCCCCCATCGTATTAAGACACCGGTCACCTCCCCCCCCACACACACAGGGCCTCACAGTTTGTAATCAGTGAAAGATAATTCAGAGCATTCAATGAGGCGTTCACTTTGGACTAAAAAGTTGGATGTTCAACAGGTTTGCATTCAGAAATACAAAAGAAAAACAAAAGAAAAGAAAAAAAAAGAATAAATCTAGTATATCACACTTAAACTGACCACACTTACAAAAAAACATTGTGAAAGTTGCAGGTTTAAACTACTTATTAGCAACTTTTATAGCTTGTATCTAACTAAATAACATTTAATTAGTGATGTAGAGTATATATTTATGAGCATTTTAAAAAAATGATTATTATTTAAATACCCAAAGTGAAGAAACGACACTTAATTTGGCTTTTATTGCTAAATTACACTCACATAAAAAGCACAAAAACCCCAAAACCAACAGCACCCAGAATGTTCTCCGTTGGGTGTGACATCATTCATGAGATCTGATTTCTGAGAGAAACCAAATGCAACAAACTTACTGCGCTTCATTTCAGGTAGACCAAGAATATCACTGAGAACAAGGCTTTTACTGTGTTTTTATAGACGGACTAAAAGTTTCATAGTGCAGTTGTAAAGAATAATCCAGTTCAACTTTGACCAGTCTAAGTGTGTTATATTTACCCCCAGAGATGACAAAATACTGTCTGTATTATAAAACAAATATGTAGAAACCATTTATTTTATCTACCAAGTGGAAGCTTCAAATACTTTTTTTTTTACCTCCCCTGGTGGACTGCTGCCCTGGGCGGTGAGCCGGAGTCTACTCCAAAAACCCAGCTGTGGTTTTCATGAGCGCACACTGAGAGCAGAGTGACGTATAAAGTACCTGTTGAAACTTTCAGCTGATAGTTATTTATATCTAAAGACTAAGAAAATGTGAACATTGAAATATGCATCTGGCTCTAAGTTCTTTTTTTTTTTTTTTTAATTTAAGAATCATCTGGAGAGTTGGGTCGGACTCTCCGGTCCAGCAGTCAACTAGTTTGAATCTTACATAAAGAACAGGGATTTCTTTATTTCAATTGGAAGCTTCTCGTCAAAGAGGTCAAAGGTCACATGTGGGGTACCTCAAGGTTCAATCCTGGGACCCCTCTTATTCAATATTTATATGCTCCCACTAGCTCAGAATATAACAGGAAATAATATTAGCTACCATAAATATGCAGATGATACTAAGCTCTACATTATGATGTCACCAGGTGACTCTGAACCCATCCAATCACTGAATAAATGCTTAGAACAGATAAATGTGTGGATGTGCCAAAACTTTCTCCAGCTGAACAGAAACAAAACTGAAGTTATTATTTTTGGACCTAAATAGGAACGACCTAGAGTCAAAGCACAGCTTCAGTTATTACAACTAAAAACTAGCGATCAGGCTGAAACCTGGGAGTAGTGATGGATTCTGACCTGAACCTTCAGAGCCACATTAAGACCGTCACAAAGTCGGCCTTCTATCACCTGAAGAACATCTCCAAGATTAGAGGATTAATGTCTCAGCCAGATCTAGAGAAGCTCATGCATGTGTTTGTCTTTCGTCGCATTGATTACTGCAACAGCGTCTTCACAGGCCTGTCTAACAAATCAATCCTCCAGCTGCAGCTGATCCAGAAGCTGCTGCTCGCGTTCTCACTAAAACCAGGAAGACAGAGCACATAACACCAGTTCTACAGTCCCTACACTGGCTCCCTGCAGCTCAGAGAATAGACTTTAAAATACTGTTGTTTATAAATGACTGAACGGCTCAGCACCACAATAAAGATCTGCTGTTGTTGTATCAACCTTCCAGACCCCTCAGGTCTTCTGGTTCTGGTTCTGCTCTGCATCCCCAGAACCAGAACCAAACATGGAAAAGTAGCATTCAGCTTATGTGGACCACAAATCTGGAACAAACTTCCAAAACACTGTAAAACAGCTGAAACACTGAGTGCCTTTGAATCTTGACTGAAAACCCACCTGTTTAGAATTGTATTATGAATTTAACCATTGGATTTTTTGATTTAATGTCATGTTTTGATTGTTGATTCTATGTTGCATGACTTTGTGTTTTTGTGTTTGTTATGATATAAAGCACTTTGAAATGCCTTGCTGCTGAAATGTGCTATAAAATTTGATTGATTGATTGATCGATTACCACCACAGAGGATCCATTTCATTTCAACGTATCCACAAACTCCGCACAACCAGCCTGTTGACCTCTGTGATGTCTCTCTCAGACCGACCAGCGCTCAGCTGTTTCTCATGAATTTTGCTGACAAAATACATATTTTAAAAAAGTTTCAGCGTGGCGTTCCCTGAATCCGAGCGTCGCTCAGCTGGGCTTCATGAGAACGACGGCAAAAACGATCCGATTCAAACCAGCCGCTAACAGATCCGGATGGAGACGAGGCTCGGGCCGACCGGGTCACCAGATCCTCACGGTTCTCGTCAGTGACCGACCGACTGACTGACTGCTGTGCCTTTGGGAGGAGTTTGTCTGTTTTACTCTCTGAAAACAGTCTCTTCATCACGCACAATGTATTTACTGCACGTCTGCTGCCTTCTGGAGACGGATCTCTCGCCGTGCGTCGGAGCCAGAGACGTCTCTGGGTCTGCTCCCTTCGCGTTCCGTGGACCCGAACCCTGTGCGGGTTCTAAACGCTGCATGGTTTAGAACCAGGATTTAAGTTTATTGGCAAAATGGTGGGGTGTTATAGTTTCCCAACAAAACCCCCACTTTGTTCTATAAACCACATCTTGACCAAACACACGCAGGAGGACAACTGATTTCATTTTTACAAACTTGTAATTCTTTTATTTATTTATTTTTTCGGCCTGTTTCTCTAAAAGAACCGAATCGTCCCAGAACGTTCTGCTCCCGCGTCCAGCGATAAATCCCAGCATGTTCTTAAAAGACTAAATTAATTAATAAATTAATAAATAATAAAAAGAAAATCCACTAACAAGCGTTTGTCTCGTTCGATCCCGGCCACCAGCGAAGAAGCTATATTTAGGACGGTGACGTCACGGTAAAAACTGAAACCGAGGGGCTTTGAAGGCACGAGCAAGAGAAAGAGATGGAGGTTTTATCAAGTCCCAGTCACACAACGACACAGTAAATTATTCATTATTGTTGTTATAAAAAGATAATTGTCTTTATCCCACCTGGCTGCTTTGTTTAGAAGGACAGCAGTGACTTTTACATGTGAAGCTGCCATTAGTTTGACCAAATGTCATCAAGTTGTTTTACCTTCTAGTTGCATTTTTTATATTTTAAACAACAATCCGTATAGTTGACTGGTGTTGTGAATTTTGCGCCTTGCTTCTCTTCGTTTCATATTTCTTTCATCCGTTCATAAGTCTCAACTTTAAAAAAAAAAAAAAAAAAAAAATTATCGCCACCAAACTTTTACATCTGTTTCGTCTGACCCCAGAACGTCTCGCTCACCCTGGACAGAGTGCAGTCAAAGTAACGTCACAGGAAAAGAGTGGTCTCCTCGTCTCTGCTGGTCCAGATTCGGCGGAAAACACTGATCCCAAATGTTCCCGTAACTCTTGTCAATTCACGATTCTTGGAAGCGTTCTTGTAGATAGTGGTGGTAGCCGTCTGTGTCGCGGCAAATTTGCAGAAGCCTCTGACTGAAGACGCTCTTCTTCTCTCACGAATAGGATGGTCTGTAATTTTCTCGATTTTAAGTCGAATCCTTCTTTGCACCATCTTGAGAAGTTGTAGAGTCGTCACTACGACAGCCTCGACATTGAGATTGAAATAACTATTTTATTCTTTTAACAAGCAGAAATCTTTGGGAACTTGAGGAAGTTAACGCCTTTGCCAGCATGACACTATATGGAAGAACATTGATGTCAGAACACCTGATCTCAGTCTTTTTAACATCTTAACATCCGCTCTCTGTTTTTCAGTTCCTGATTATACAGTCCAAATCAGATATTTACGTACACGCCACAAAAAGACACAAACACGTTCTTTCCCTCGCTGTCAGATGTTAGAACGGCCAAAATTGTTTCTATTTGCTAAAAGCCGGAAACTTGGCGTGAAGATTTTAAATGTTTCAATTTAAATGTTTTTTATTTCCCAACATTTTAAAATGTGTAGCTCTCTTTTCCAGTTTTTTGTGGACATTTAATGTTTATACTGCAACGTCTTTGAATTTCAGTGTTTATTTGCGCTTTTAATTTGTATTTCCTTCTTTACCACCAACAATTTTTTTCTATAGATTTTGTTTTGTGACTTTTGTTGAATTTGGTCAGCTGCTGTGTTCATTTCAGTGTGTGTCTTTATGTTGACACGTTTCGAGTGTGACCAACACTGACCTGGTCCAAACACGTTTTATAAAGACACACACACACACACACACCCACCCACACCCACACACACACAAGCACCAGGTGTAAGTGAGGGTCTGGAATAACGCAGCTTCAAACAACAACACCAATAAAGACCAAATAATAAACGCAAACAAAGACTCTGTGGAGCTCGTGTTGAAAGCTCGAGTTATTCGTGAATATAGAGACAAACAAAAGCTGCACATTTTTTTAGATTTTTAACTTCACCGATGTTCACATATGAGAGCGTTCCACATTTTTAAAGTAGCGCTCGCAAGAGTTGTGACAACCAGCTGTATGTGCAGTACGGCGCCTTTCAACCTATTCGCAATTTTTCAGGTAAAAACCAGAAATTTCTTTGGGCTATATTGGGGTTTTTTTAATGATCGAGATTAAGTCTTGCGTGGCGTTGAAGTGGAAAGAGAACGATTCGAGGATTTAAAATTCTTTGGCAATTCAGAATCTTAAAAGTGTGGCATGCATTTGTGTTTGGTTCCCTTCATTCTGAATTCCCTAAGCAAAGTCCAGTTAAAGCGACGTCCTCCCGGATTCCCAGAGCGAGTCCACATGTGTGCAATTTAATGTCAGTGTAAATACAGTTGCTCTGGGACGTCCTCAGAAGTCCTTTGGATTTCCTCCAGCCGAACAGAAACAAAAATCAAGTTATTATCTCTGGATCTACAGAGAAACGATCGCGAGTTGACGCACAGCTTTGGTTACTACAGCTAAAAAGCAGTGCTCAGGTCTGAGATCTGGGTGTGGTGACGGATTCAGAACTGAACCTTCAGAGCCACATAAAGTCGGTTACAAAGTCGGCCTTCTGAACAACATTTCCAGGATTAAACATCCAGAGAACCTTATCCGAGCGTTTATCTCAGTACCAGGTACTGGTGACGCTCTGCTCCTCTAATCTGGAACAAACTCCCAGAAAACTGAAAATATGCTGAAACACTGAGTTCCTTTAAATCGAGGCTCAAATACTCATCTTCACAGAGTTGGCTTTGATCAATAAAAACCGGAACGTCTTTAGTTGTTCTCCGTTTTCCGACCTTTCGCCGCTTTCCTTCACTGTGTTTCTGTGACGTAATGTTTCTCGCCGTTTCATGTTTTCGTCATGGGAGGCACTTTTTGAATTTCCTCGCTACTGAAATGTGCTATACAAACAAAACAGCCTTAGCTTGCCTTGACAAGTGATATTTAATTCATGCATTTAGAACATCCACGTTAAAGAAAGGGGGAAGAAAAGGCGTCCGAGTGTGTAAAAAAAAGACGTTCTTTAACACGTTTTAGTAAGTACACTGAAATGATTACAACGTCTTTAAACAACGAGGGAAAGTCGATGTGATGACGACATGAACCAGACGATTCCACCAAATACCAAGGAAATGTATGCAAACTTCTGACCTCGAAGACATTATTACACAAACCTCTGTCATATTTTTTTTTCTCTCAGTGACGTTTAGCAAATAGAAATAACGTTCTAACTAAGTGAAAACAAAAGACGTTTGGAGTAATTTAACTAGACGGTCAGGAAACAAAAGCGGTTGAGTCTTTTTATTCAACTACATTCTTGAAAATTAAGGATAACAAATAACAAAATCCTATGTATGAAAAAGTTTGCACCTTGAAAAGACAGACAGTCTCTGGTTAGTCTTCATGCATATACAAAAGAGTTTTACTTCATGGAACGTTTCAAATTTCAAAGGATTTAACGTGACATTTGTTCCACCCTGCGACAGACTGGTGACCTGTCCAGGGTGACTCCGCCTCTCGCCCGAAACGTTCGCTGGAGACAAGCACCAGCACCCCTTCTGACCCCGCTAGGGACAAGGGTGTACAGAAGAGGGATGGATGGATTTGTTCCACCAACCTCATGCCAGACTGAGACAGTTTTTTTAAATGATAAAGTGCTAACGCCTAAACTCCACCATAAGTTGCACACCATCTCAAAAGATGGTGTGCAACTTAGAAAACGTGAGACCATCGGTAAAAGTTAAAGTTGAAGCAGAACCTGACGCTACGACACGGCAATGAGGCAAAAGACACAAGTAAAATCCCCGCAGATTGTCAGAGTATTAAAAAGTGATCAAAAGCAGCATCTTAAATTCATTGAGCTGCTTTGCTGTACATGCAACAAGTTTGGCAAACTTTCTTCAGACTGATGTCAGAAACTGGTAAATGGTTAAGAATCTTATTGGAGTCAAAAAAGTTTCAAATTGGGGTTAGGATGTTCTGTTTCTTCAGTTTGAGTACAAATAGAAAAACTTCTGCATTGACTAACGGAGATGGAGATCTTCTTTACTCCATTGAGGTGTCAAACTTACTTTACGAAGTTCTGGTAAAGTTTGTGTGCACCTGCAGGGCAGGGCAGCACTTTGGACCAGCAGACATCAGCAGTTCCTCCTTTCAGTCGTACAGCAGATGCAAATCACATCTAGCCATCCATCCTTCCTTCCAGTTTTTCACAATTATGCGAAAATTCAACAAATCCCCCTTGCCCCCATTTTTTACGCTAATGCATTTAATGAGTTACGATAAGTAAATGAGTTTAGTGCAAATTTTGCAGAAACATGGTCAAAAACATCGGGTTTAAGTGTCCGCTAACTCCCACCTGCAGGTGGCAGTGTTTCTTATTTTTGCCATGCTGCTGCCTCAACCTTACTTGATGTCAAATTATGGCGCGTGATCGATGCGGCAAGCAGCCAAAAGTTACGTTAAACACCATATGTATTTCTAAACGAGCATCTCAAAATCAGTGACTAGCATTAAAACGTATGACCAGCACAGCTACATTATGTCCAACTCCATCGATCAATGCGCTACAGTCCAAGTGCAAAACAACGACTCTCATCAAATGACACCCAGATTCCTGTTGGGTTGCCACCTTAACTTGTCTTTCAGTTTTTATACCTTGATTTAAAATGTACAACCCTTTACAGAGTGTTTTAAAATCGTCTTTATCAGCACTTCTCAATGCTTTCTACTGATACTTCAGAGTTTTTCTTTGACCTTTTGCTGCCGTTTCATCCAGTAGCTGGTTAGTCCTTGGAACCGTGACGACATATAGTTCATGCAAAGTCAAAAGATCAGCTCTGCTGTTTGCTCAGGAGCCTTCAACTGTTAGCAAGATCGTAAAGAACCATGTGCAGCATGTCATCAAGAGGAATCGTATAAAAGTGTTTCATATAATTATGAGTTCGATTATTTGTCAAATACTTGAACTTTGGATCAGATTCTACTGTACCAGACCACTGATCTACAAAACATGGGCTCGGCGATACAGATTTAAAGTTTCATTATGATATTTTGTGGTTCTATTATGATAAAGAGTTTATTTTTTAGGTAACTGCATTACTGTGACTGAGGCTGGAACATTCGTAACCCCACAAACACAAACACTGCCCTTGAAAAACATATCTGTTTGGTAATATGCTTCTTTAGGACACAAAACACATGACAGAGTGTGATTCATGTTCCTAAACTGCACACAGTAACCGCATTGAATCATATTTTCAAACTTACTGGAAATATTTATTGGTGCTTTCATTGGACAAACTGTGGAGAAAATCTTAAATCTAACAATCCAGACAGTTTTTTTTTTTTTTTTTTTTAGAAAAACAGAATTAATTGGAGTTTATTGTGACAGCCATGCATCAAAATTCGTATCATGATGAGCAATTTATCACAAAAAAAACAACAAACGAAACGATAAATTCCCTCCCCTCCTGCAAAAGCTACTGAAGACGTCTTCATTTACACCTGTTAGATTTTAAATTGGATTTAGCAAAGCTAGTCAATCAATCAATCAATCAAGTTTATTTATGTAGCACTTTTTAGCAACAAAGCAGTTCAAAAGGCTTTACATCATACAAACGCATCAATACGAGTTCACCAACAACTGAAACATTACGTTTTGCCGGATTCCATCATTTCACATCTAAATGTTGGTCGGTGTTTCATTTACTGTGGTTCAAAAGCAGCTCTGAACGGTTGGGTTTTAAGATAGATGGAAAGGAAGTCAGTGCTATGGCTGTTTTACAAATTCCCAAAAGTTTGTTCCAGATTTGTGGTGCAAAGAAGGTGAATGCTGCTAAAGATACTATTGCAAAAAAAATAAAATAAATAATAATAACAATAACAAAATAAATAACTAAAAAAAACAACAGAAATCATTTTTCTGGCTTTAACAAGCACATGTTGATGTTGCAGACTTGCTGTCTGTGGGAATCACTTTGTAAAGTTTGGTTTGCTACTGTTAGATTACAGAGCATTAGAAAACTGAGTGGAAAATCAGTTCTGCTGTGTTTTCAGCCACATTTTTTCCCGGGTCAGGTGTTGACACGTGACATTTCAGACCTATCACACAAAGTAACACACACTGCTTTCTTTTTCCTTTTTTTCCCCCCCATTTATCGAGCTGAACGACTTAATATGATGAACACTTCCCAGCTGTTTTCAGGCTGCGCCTCTTGTCACATATGCAACGAAAGTCACAAATGGTTTTACTTGTTTTAAATAAGATCACGGAACTGTAACATTGTTGAACTTTAACCTGCAGCCTAGTACCACAACCTGCACGTGTTTACCAGGCAGTTCTGCGGGGCTTTCTTTGGAACCGTTCTGCGTTTGAGAGAATGTAAAAAACAGGGTGTTAAATAAAAATACAAATTCTGTTAATCCGCCTGCCGGTGGAACGCTACAAAAATTATATGTCATCTATAAAATAAATAAATGTACCATTTATATTAATTTGGAGAAACAAATTCACATACAAAACAGAAATGATTAAATTATTATCATTGTGGGACTGTGTTTGCTGTCTCCTGCATTTTCTTTGTTCCCCTTTTCTGATCGTCTGGAAGTCATGATGTCATGTTGTTTATAGTCTTTCTCTGAGCATTTGAATGAAAAGGAGAAGGTGTGTGTGTGTGTGTGTGCGTGTGTGTGTGTGTGTGCACTCAGCGACGAGAATGTATGGTCACCACCACTGCTGGTCGTGACTCCCAGGCTCACAATGCTTTCCGCTCCCTTCTGGAGCCCCTTTATTTATTTTTAGCTGAGCATCGTTTTATTCACTTGAGCTGCGGCCCTGCAGACAGAGAGACACACACGTATGGAGGGCAGTGTGTGTGTGTGTGTGTGTGTGTGTGTAGATGGAGAATATGCACCAAAATGTCTTCGTACTGTTTTTTGCCTGCCGTTCTCTGTGACTCTGTTTGTTGTTGCTGCGTGTTCGTGAACTGTATTTTCTCAGATGATTGACAAACCCTGCTAATGCCGTTTAGATAGATATAAAAAATGTGATTAAATATATAAACGTGGTGGCTTGTAGAGGAAAAAGCTGTAGCAAGAAAGGAAATAGTGACAAAAACAACACAAATGAAAATGTTGGTTAATTTTAAAATTAGACATTTGGTAACATCTCCCTTTAAATCGGTTAAAGAAGGTAAATCTGACTCAATTTTTGGTTTTAAGAGAAAATAAAACAAATAATAATAATAATAATAATAATAATAAAAACCTGAAATGCTGTTATCGACTTCCCAGTCAGTGTCAGACAATATATGAAATTTCTGTGATAGTTTTTGTTCACTTTGAATTTGTCATTCTGTCACGTTACAACTACAAACTTCAGTGGGATTTCATACTACAGCCCAAAACAAACAGACACATTTCTTTTTGTTATTTCATAAACACAACAATGTACAGTAAAACTAATTTGTGTTTCTTTTATTTAGAGGACGACTAGTGAGTGAATTTAAAGAAAATAATGTATTCTTTTTTTTTTTTTTTACTTTCGAATTTAAATTTGAGTCAGCAGAAAGACATTGAATGTAGAAATACCCTGCAGACATTTACATATATATGTTTATCAAATGTACTAATGAAAAAAGTGCATGATTTAAAATCCAGTGCAAGCAATTTGCTCCAGAAGTCAAATAAGTCAAGTAAAATGTATATGTATGGAATATTTGAGCAGATCAAAGTTGTGTTGTAAAAACATAACACAGTAACCAATTATGAACAAAGCAACAAACATGACATTTTTCATCAAAATCACCAAGCAAATACACATTGAATATATTGATGAATGTTCCAGTTTTTCTTAATCACAGGCGACTTTAGCTTTAGGCCTTAATTTAAAGGAACTCAGTGTTTCAGCGTTTCTGCAGTTTTCTGGAAGTTTGTTCCAGATTTGTGGTGCGCAGAAGCTGAAAGCTGCATCTGGTTCAGAATATCTGAGAGGTCCGGATGTGATCTGACGTTAGTACGAAACCGACGGCTATGTGATGAGAACAAACTACGCTTATGTCTTCTTTTTTGTTGTTGTTGTTGTTTTTTTAGGTAAAAACTTTCAAACCAGGTCAAAAAACGACGCCGTGCCTCTACGGAGGATCTTAGATATGAGCTTCTTATCTTGCAGGTAATGATAAACGCCGTCCTGTCGTCGTCAGCTGAAACGCCGAACGCGATGTAGATTCTACAGTGAGAAAGAAGTATCAAATGAAAGAGTTAAAATGATGAGTAAAACATAAAATTACACTGTTTCACTTCTGCTTTATGTTTTGAGACTTTTGAGACCAGATCTTCAGGACTCTGCCTCATTAAACCGACTACATTACCAATTAAATGACCAATTAATGGTGTCACCTTTTAGAAGAGATTTCAAACAGACGTGCGTCAATCAAATCATCACCAAATGAATCTGTGGTTCAGTTACATGTTTACATACAGACCTATTTACAGTCCATCTGAGGTTTGGTAAATCTTCGTGTTGATCTCTTCCTGTCTCTTGCCTCTCCTTGGCTCCTCGTTCATCAGAGGCCTGACAGGAAACGGAAGACCCATTTTCTTATCCCCCTTTGTCTTTCAAGCTCAGGTTGCAGTTTATTTGATACTTTAAACATAATTTGAGCAATTTTAAATTCCACCAGCTCTTTAAAGGAGAGAATTCTAGGTTTTGAGAATAACGTGTTTGTGTGCTCACAATAACCAACATGATGGATGATTCTAGTGTCTCTGTAGGAAACTCAGTGGTTGTAATTAATTCCTCACACTTCTGAACAATATGTTCAATATGGCAAAATCAGAGAGTTATCAAGAAGATGAAGAACATCCAGCCCGGACTGATTTGCTTCTTCGTAGTTTGTTCTGTAAATGGTTCCTAAAACGGCCACGAAAACGCTCCCCCCCTCCCCACGACAACGAGTCACATGACCAACATCCGGTTGTTCGTAATGGCGAAACGCAGAAGAAGACGACAGGAAGTGGTAGGAGGATAACTGCTTGTTTTTTTTATGGATAATGTGCAGCTGGCTCCACTAGAGCTCTCATAGCTTCGCACAGTTCATAAAAAGTTGTCATTCAAACGTGTTGAATCCAGTTTTAGGGGCCTGTCGCCCCTAAAACCTCAACAAAACACCGATAACACGACGAGGTCTCGCGCCATGGCTGAACTGTGAACATACCTCGTCTGTTTCCGTCCGTCGCTGCCGTTGTTTTTAATGACTTATCGCGTGAACTAGCTTATTAAAGCTTATTTTAACTTCAACGTCCGCTGGAGATGGGCACCAGCAGCCGTCGCCACCTCACTACGGATAAGTGTGTCCGATAATTAATGGATGAATTTAACGGAAACGCCGCAACTGCAAAATTGTGGATTTTTTTTTTTTTTTTTTTACATTAGCAGAATATTAACAAAGATTTGCGCAATTTTTTAATGGAAACGCAGCCACTGTTTACAACACGCAAGAGAGTTTTAATATTCATAAGTTAGTAAATGTCTTCAAAAAAATACCTAAATTCAACGGCACCTTCAGTCAGTGCAATAGAGGGGAAAAAAACAACAAAACAACTCAATCTGACTAACAAGGCTGGATGAGGAGCCATGTGTACCTTGACTAGATCACATTTTGATAAATGTGGCATCTTGTCTTGTGTCACCAAAAAGTCCATGGCAAACATTGGGCCACATCCAGACGCTAATGATTGAGACACCAGCAGGGGGAAAAGCCTTTTCTGTCCTGACCCTCTCAGTTCCCGGCCCCAAATACCAAAAAACCCGTGGTTTGAGCTGAAGAGGCGAGAGGAACCAGAACCAAACACATTCAGCTTCTACGCGCTACTAATCCGGAACAAACTTCCAGAGCTCTACAAAACTGCCGAAACACTGAGTTTCTGTGTTGATTCATAAAAATTGGAATGTTGATCAGCATATTTAATGTATATTTGCTTGATGGGATTTGACAAAAATGTAATGATTGTTTCTTGTTTCATAATTAGCTTCTGCTTTATGTTTTTACAAGCACTTTGAAGGTCTTTACTGTCGAAATGTGCTTTACAAATAGACTTGACTTGGAGAGAATCTAGGACTCTTAAGATCTATGTCAGAGGTTGGCAACTTATACAGTCCTAAGGCTGCCCTGGGTCTAGTGAAAGAAAACTCATTTATCAATCAATCAGTCAATCAATTTTATTTATAAAGCACCATTCATACTAAAGTGCTGTACAGATCAATAAAAATTCTTTTTTTTTTTTTTTTAAAGACAACTATTTTAATTTATATTTTTTAAGCTAAAAAAATAAAGTAGATATGTTTTCTTATTCGGGATGTTGATATTTGTGGAAAATGATATAAGAAAACGCACATAGTTTTCTACTAGTTACAAGAAAAAAAACTTAGTCAATTAAAAGAAAAAGAAACACTGAAGCTCTCCTAAAACTTGCAGTTGTTAACATATCTATTTTTAAAAACAGTATTTGGCTCTTCATTTTTAACGAAAGATATTAGGAATCATTGTAAAAGATCCAGAAACAAAAAAACCTATGTTGGAGAGCCAATGAAGTCTCAGATTTCAAAACGTTTTACGGGGACAGTTTGTGAATAGAAAACCATTACAAAACCTCAGTCTTCGGTATTAAAAAACACACTTAAAAAGTATAATTCTTAACATGGGATTTTTTCCCCCGCCCATTTACTAAAAATGTGCTCAAATTAAAGGTTTTAATTTTTTTTTTTTCAGCATCAGATTATGCTTCTCCAGTCAAAGTGGCACTTTATGCGTCTTTGGAGAACGCTGAACACACACACGAGTAATGCAGGGGACAAATAACTGAGATTGGTTGTCCTTTACTTTTCTTACTTTTAAAACAATTTACTTTCAGTCAACCCTGATGATCAAGCTTACCTACGGAAATCCAGCCTGGCTGTTTTGTCGCGTGAAATGCTGAAGACAATATGAGCTCAGGACTCTCAGACGCTGCTCTCTAAAAATGTTAAGGGATGAAAGTGGCTCTGTAATCAAACAAAATACTTACTTTTTTAGAAAAGCCTAACTTGTTCTGGTTGTAGGTCATCACAGGTGCGTGTGTGTGTGTGTGTGTCGAGCCATTTTATTGCTGATGTAATAGTTAGCGGCGGTAATGACTCAGCTGAATCGCACTCTGACGTCTGCAAAGCTGTTTCTGACAGCTTTGCAGACGTGAATCAGAAAATGGATTTCACTGTGATTTTCAAAGGTGTTTCAGTTTAGATGAAATCTGAGATTTGTGGAGCAGATTTTTAAAATATTATTTATTAATTTTTTTCTATCTTTTTTTGTCTCTACGCAGAAAACAACAGCGCCACCCCAAAGGAGTCCCGAGTCTGTGACCGGGGTCAGATCGCGGTCCAACGCAGGTATGTCAGCAAAGCTGGATAAAAACTGCAGTAAAAGGTTTAAGCAAAGAAGTAAAGCTCAACATTGAGCTTAAAGATCTCCACAGATCAGAAAGCATCTTCAGTTTTGTTCAGGTTTTACACATCTACCAAGAACTAATCAGACTTTACAGATGACCAAAGCTTTGAGTTCATCACTTATTTATTTATTTATTTATTTAATACACTCAGTTCAAATTCAGCCAGATTAATAAAGTGAATACTTTTTGCTGTGAACAGTTCATTCTGAATAGCTCTGACTTTTACTGATCTGGACTGGAGATAGCTGCTCTACATCTTTCTTACCCCTTTCAGAGACACATCAGTGTTTATATATATATATATCATGTATTGACCCTGCGACAAACCGGACTCTCCGGTCTGTCGACCCCACTAGGGACAAAGGTGAACAGAAAATGGATGGATGTAATAGACCAGCACACGGTCGTACACACCTGTTAAATAACAGAAAGTTGTAAAGTTGCATATAAAACAGATTTTGGGGGACGTGTGTATTCATTTGCATTCAGCCCGGCCCAGTCAATACTTTGCAGAGCCGCCTTTTGCTGCGCTGACTGCTGTATGTTTCTTGTGCCTTAACCACATTTGCACTGAAGACTGAAACTCTTGCACATTGTTTGATGTATAATAACTACAACTCAGTAATACTGGGAGGAGGGCATCTGTAAACAGGAGTTTTTAAAAGGACAGGATTATGTAAAATTGATTTTTATTTATTTTTTTTTTTAGTTTTACGTCATGTTATAAAGTTACTCCCTCACCAAGCGTTGCTCCTTTCACGCATGTTTGAGAAATCCTTTAATCTCCCATGGCAACCATTCAGCTGTGCAAAATGCCTGTTTGGACAGAGCCCCGCCTCTGAGCCGCAGTTTCAAACCTACTGAGCTTCCGCCTCACGGAGCAGCCCTCCTCCTCGTTGCTCCTTCAGACTAGCCAGCAGCAATTAGCAAACACTTGGTGGAACTGCACGTCTGCTGAGCTCATTAAACTCAGTTAAACTCTGGTAAAAAGTTTCTCAGTTAAACTGGTAAGAACAAGTTAATAGAGGGGCTTTGTTGTGGTGACTTCCTGGAGGCGGAGTCTCAGAAAGAGCAGTAGTTTTTAAAGGGACAGAGGAACAATTTCAAGGCGTTAATTTGCAAAGTCAAATTTCTTTTATTTTTAATTATAGTATTTTTAGAACACCTGAAGTTAACAAAGTTACTTCATTGTGCTATAAAATGATGCTGTGTGCCCAGAAACTACAGAGAATACATAACGCTGCCCTTTTAATTTTGTCACAAATTTTCAGTTGGGTTAAAGTCTGAATTTTTGTCTTTTTACATCTGCCTGGTTTAGATCCCTGCATGATGCTGCCACCACCATGTCTCACAGTGTTTTGTTTTGCATGAAAATCAAAAAGTCTTCCTCTTGCTCTTCCACATGTCGCTGTGGACAGATGTGTTATGGATTTCCTTCAGCTGCAGCTTTTTTATGACTCGAGTAGCTTCTGAAGGAAAGTGGTTGCACTAGATTTTCTTCAGAAGTGTCAGAGTAAAAGGGGGCCAGATATATACAACACACAGCGAAATTGGCTGATTTTCATTTGAAAATTAAAAGGGAAAAAAAAAAAAAAAAAGTGGAAACTGCAGATCAGTTTTCTTCTGCCTCACAGTTTTGCACTACTGTGTTTTTCCCAGCAAAACGCGACGACAAAATGTGACTCAGTCTTTGTTTTTGGATTTCCCCTCTACGTTCTTTTGAAAGAAAAAACAACACAACAGCAACAAAATAAAACGCGTTTTAACCTGTTTACAAGTTTTCTTCAGCCTTCTCAGCCTTCGGTCTTGTGACACATTTTACACCACTTTTGTGTTTTTATTTTATTTGACAGTCCTCAAGGTTAGCATTTGACATTTCGTAGAACGCGTGTGAACATAACGAGCGTTGTCAGCTACATTTACTGCCTTATTCGACACATGAAAGTATTTGTTCCTCCAAAGAATTTTGATGTGAATATTGAACATTCAGGTGATTGCAAAGAGGCCTGGAGCTCATCACCAAAAAAATAAATCATCAAATTATCAGCGGAAGCCTACACTGACTCCCATTCATTAATGATAGATAGATAGATAGATAGATAGATAGATAGATAGATAGATAGATAGATAGATAGATAGATAGATAGATAGATAGATAGATAGATAGATAGATAGATAGATAGATAGATAGATAGATAGATAGATAGATAGATAGATAGATAGATAGATAGATAGCATTTATTGTCATTGAACAAGATTCGACGAAATTTTTATTGCAACTCCCGTGCAAAAACTTGTTTTATATAATAAGTAAAACGTAAATGAAAAGAAAAAAGATGCATTATCGTTTGCCTCTGACGTCCTGTCAGAATGTCTCGGTTGAATAAATATCATTTTAAATGTAAATCTACCGACTGTATGAATATTTTTGGGCTTGTCTGCGCGGTCTGTCTGTCGTTTAACAATTAGGTTTTCTTCAAATGAGCAGAAATTTTGATTTAGTAGGAATTTAGGAGAAGCTGAGAAGCGAAAACTGAAAGTTTCTCCGTCTATTCTCAAAATCGGCATCACACTAATAAAAATAGTAATGTTTTGTCAGTTAAAAGCACCATTTCTTTTCCTTTTTATATATTCTGTCCAATATGGTGAGATTTGTTTTTTTTTTTACATCAACAGGTGAAATATATTTTTCATGTTGTCAAAACAGCCCGTGGTGTGTATAAATGTGTGTGTTTTCAGAGATGACATATTGCGTATAGGTGTGTGTGTGTGTGTGTGCGTGTGTGTGTGTGCTGAGAAGCTTCTGTGATTTCATAGACGTAGGCAGAGATCCTCATTTATGCATAAATATTTGCTCTCTTTGATACATTTTTTTTTTTTTACACTTTTGCATCACAAAATTTCACTTAACAAAACTTTTCATTTAATATGCTCTTCCTTACAAATACAAATATGTCAACTGATGCTTTGTTTTTTGCTGCCAGTTTTGAGGAGCCAAATTTAGATTTTTGGTAACGTGTTGAGTTTATATTTAAAGCAGAGGGATAAATCATAAATTTGATCCATTATTATTATTATTATTTTGTTTTTGTAGTTTTGTGATTTAGTTCAGTGAAATGTGAATGCAGCCTGGTTGTTTTGTTGCGCACACATCCTTCACATACGTCAGGAACCGACAAGTTCTCAAGTAAATTCTCACTCCTGCTCCGACACACTCGCTGAGTCACACTCTCACTCGTCTCCTCACACACACACACACACACACACACACACGTTCACTGAAGAGTTAATTATGAACACAATCAGACAGATTCTTGAACGTCTTTTTATTTTTCGAAATCTGTTCGATAAAAGCAGATGAACTCAGATAACAAGACAAGAAAAAAAGAAAAGAAATATTAACAACCCCAAATAACACATTTTCCCACTCATAGTGAGTTATGTTCAGCTCACTGTTAAACTGTTCAATCACCTTTCATGTCTATCTGTTTTTTCAAACATCTGGAGCTGCAACATTTCTGCAACATTGCAAATATTTCCCTGTGAAATCTGTTTTCTTCTTTCTTTTTTTGATCTTATTTTGTTTCACTGACAGTCAAAATGTTCCAACATTTTATGCAGGAAACAAAAATACAACCTTATAATAATTACATCAACCGACATGAAGGACTTGTACGTTTAATTCCTAGTAATAATTAGAAAACTTTGTCTTCAGGCAAGGAAATTTGTTCAGTTTTTTTTTTTTTTAATTTCTCAACGAATACAGAGTTTCAGCTCTTGCATGATAACACTGAAAAGGCCGATTACTACCATAAGAAAACAGTTATTATCTTGTAAAGTCACTACATTTTTCTCTTGCGACTCGCGCTGAAGTAGCAGCTAAACTCCTGCTCAGAGTTCAGACTGAACCGACTGACTTTTGAAGCACATAAACATCGAAGATGGGAGAGGAGGCAGAGATTCAGCTTACACGATCCTACATGCATGCAGGAAGTCTGAATCTGCAACCGAGTGCGAGCTGTGCTCTGATTGTTCGTTTTCAGTTTTTTGTTACAGCCTGATAAACGTCGGAGCGCTCTGCAGACCCCTTATGTGCAAGCAGATTCAAATGAATGAGAATATTACAGGAAATTTACTTTATTCCAGGAAGTTTCTCACTGAGTGAAACACGTCACATCGACACCCAGACGGAGGATTGAAAGCCTCTATTTCTGTTAGTTATTACACGTCTTCTACTTGCAGTTTATGAAAATGTGGCGTTTAAAATTAGAATATTACATCAGACAAATAATAATAAAAAAATCTTATACTTTTTAAATACAGAACTGCAGTTTTATTGAGGTTGCTACTTTCAAACGTTCAGTCTGACCAAAGAGCTCCATCGAAATACGCTTAATTTATTGAACACGATTGTGCCGTAAAAATGAAATCAAATGGGTTTAATTGACATTAAAGACGGCAGTGAAGGTGTTCATACTCCTATGTTGAAATTTTACAGTCTAAAATTCTCTGCTGATTTATTTTATTTTATTTTATTTTTTAAGTGTACCTTCAGCATGTCAGATCTGTCATTAAGACTCTGGACTCGTCATAATATTCTCGACGCTCCGTATGAAATAATTGATCTTCAGCTGAGTGAGGTTTATTTTCACCGCGTGTACCATTTTTCTTCTACTGGTTGTTTTTTCTGAATCCCTTCCGACAGCGGCTCTGTGAACTCCGATGAACTTTATTGTGTTATGAATAAAGTTCATCTGGCTCTGGATTCTCTAGTTTATTAAAAAAAAAAAAAAAAAAAGCCTCACTATGCGCGCAGACGTTGAAGCAAAGCTCTAATGCAACGCCGCGGTTTTCAACTACTCTGATGTTTTCCTCATTTTTTAATGTTTTTTTTCAGTGGATATGAATCATTTCCAAGCACCCGCTTTACCATCATGAAAACTTATGAACAATAAGAGGCGAAACATGTTGGTGGATGATGTCACTTCCTTCTTCTTCTTCTACAAACAGAGGAGTTGATTATTTTTGAAGCAGAAGCCGAGTGATAGTTTGGACGCCTGTGTCTGTAACAAACGAGGATTTGCAGCGTTGAACTTTATCCTTTTATCCTTTATCCTCATTTGTGATGAGGCAGAGGTAAATATGGAAATCCAAATTTGTAAAAAGTTTCCGTTGGGATGAAATCGTGCTTTTCCCGACAGATTGCAGACCTGATCCCTCGCTCTAATCTTTCGCAAAAGCCTAAACAGCTTCAGAGTTCACGACCTTTGACAGGAGGGCAGGAAAACGTGGCTCATGCGCGGCGAGCACGCGCCTCCTCGCTTTTTATTTGTGCTCCGGGGGTTTTAGTTTGGAGTGTTTTGCGCAGCAGAGGGCGGAGACTGTAGTCGGTAAGTATTTGAGGAAACGTGAAAAGCTACTGCGCATTTTGCCGCTCAGGAAAGATTGAGTTGCCACAGACATCAGGGCCGCTTTCAGGAGAAATCCTAGTAATTACAAGGTTTTTTTTCTTTTACTCTGTTCGGCTCATGAGACGTCACTGAGGACGATAAGAAACAAGTATTTTTCCAATAAAAATAATGGATAAGAAACATATTGTGCACAGATTTAAATGAATTTCTTTCCTACCCAAAGCTTTTATTCCATCATTCAAGGTTATCAACATTTCTCTTTTATTTTTAAGGTAATTTTATTTATATTGCACATTTTCAGCAACAGGGCAGGTCAAAGTGCTTTTATTGTTCTTCCATATATATATATATATTTTTTTTTGAAGAAGAAGAAAGTTGTCCTCATATTTGAGCTCGCTGAATGTTTTTAAATGTTTTTAAATTGCAGCCAAGTTGTTGACGTGTCAGAAAAATGTAGGATTGCACTGTAGCAAGAAACAAATACAAAAAAAAAAAAAAAGAAAGAAAAGCTTGGTCTTCAAATTCGGTTTTTCGAGTGCTTCACTGCAAAATGCACAGTGTTGATAAAAGCTTTGTTCATTTTTGCCATCGTCACATTTAGGTTTAAATTCCTGTGAAGCAGATTTGGGTTCAGAAGTTCATCTTGTCTTTTTCTTGCAGAATCGTTCCTCGACGCTAACGATAGAGCTGCTGGTAACAATAATGAGTCAGAGAGCATTAGGGCAGAGGTCGAGGTGAGAGGAGAGGAGTGGAGCTTGTGAGTTTTAGGTCTGTTTCTCACGATTTGAGGATCGTCGGCCGATTTTCCAAACCTCTGTGACCACAGAGCCGATAAAAGTCCAACAGGTTCGATCGGTTCGTGTGTCCAGGAGCAACACGCCACAAGAACCGATTCCACTCACGAACAGAAGAAAATCCAGTAAAACCCCCAACATACCACACATGAATTTAGAATAATCAAACACGGATAACGATATAGAAGCAGTAGTGATAGTTTGTGGAGTCATTTTAAGCGATAAAAGATGAAACAAAAAGAAAAGGCGTTGGATAAAAGGTGGCGGCAGCAGCCGCTCTGTCTACTGCACTATATTTGGAGATGAGTTATGTTTTTTTTGTAGTTAACATTTTTAACTGAATAAACATAGCCACATATATTAAACATATACAAAAATGACCTTATGGATACGGCACATTGTCACCCGTAAATGATCTAGAATTTGTTTCAATATCGTGCCCAATACAGATATCGATATCGGTGTGAATTTGCAGTTAAAATCAGAAGCGGCCGAGGAAGATCATTTCCTTCTTGTTGGGACACGAATAAAGTTTTATTAAAGGCGTGTGAACGATGGGAGAAAAGATTCGGATGCATTGAGATGCTTTCAGACCCAGAAGCTCCCAAACACTCACACTCTTCTTTAAGAGTTTTCTCGATGGCTCATTGAAAACAATTATTAATCTTGTAGCACAGATGTAGTACTCTGTTTAGCTTTTTTAATGACAAAGTCAAAATGTTGCTTATCTGTGAACATTTACAATTCTAAAGAGTTCGAATTATTTCCTTTTTTTTATTTTGAAAGTCTACACCTTGGAGGTGGATTTGTGTCTTGGTGTGATATTTATTTATTTATTAAAAACAGAGGAAGATGACACAGGAATATAAAACAATATGAAGTGAAAAGATGCGTGTTCAAATGTAATGTTCCATCATTTTGACTTTTAAAAAAGAGGGACAAACACCTAAAGTACTTTTTATTTGTCTCCCTCTATAATGATACACACCTGGTGTATGAGGGCGTGTGTGTAGGGGTGTGTGTGTGGGGTGTGTGTGTGTGTGTGTGTGTTTTGAATTAATATCACAGTCAGCCATTTTGTTGCGACCCCTCTGTTGTTAGCCACGTTAGCGCCGCTGCAACCAACAAACGGGAAGAATAAAAGAGCTCTTTTTTGGGAGGTTGCTGTTCAGCCATTTACCTTTTATCATGAAAGTTTTATCGTTCTGTTCTGATCCGGTTCCGAGAGACTTTCAAGAAGCGCTGCAGTCTGGCAGAAAATGGCCAAATGTCAGGCTGAAGGCTCAGAGCTCAAATCCTGGATCTGTTAAAGGAAACCTGACAGAAAACCGTCGTCTGAGAAAACCGACTGATTATTAAAATATATATATATATATATATGACGATTTCCTCTGATGACCCTTGTTTACATTTGAAGTTTAATGTTGAGGCTACAGACAACAGAAATGAACTCAGTTTATGTAACATTGTTGCATGAAATGATCAATTCAGGATAATTGAAAGAAACTCTTTAAAGATAAAGATGACTCAGAACAAAGGAAACACACACACACACACACACACACACACACACACACCTACACACACGCGCAAACACATTGAAAATATTTGTTTCTTCTGTTAAAAATGAACATCTTTTTGCCCTCCAGATGTTATATTATCAGAACTGAAGAGAATTTGAGTTTTATAAATGTCTAAATTAACCCCAAAGTGATATTTGTTGTGAAAAAGTTGTTTGTCTAAGAATCAGCTAAAACAAGTTGTTTTTTGGGGGGTTTTTAACTGTGAGAGAAAAGAGAATCAAAAGAAAGAGCTACAACTGAAAAAATATGTTAACCTATAATTGTATGAATTATGGAAATCATAAAAGCAGCATGTGGAGTTCAGGACATTCAAGTACACACACACACACACACACACACACAGCACGCAGAGAGAGAGAGAGATCATTTGACTGTTCCTCAGAAAATTCAATGCAGTCATTTATTTTATTTGCTAAAAAGCAGCAATAATGTATTTGAAGTGATTGTTGCTTTTTGTGTGAATTATACATTAAAATTGACACATTATACTTCTGTGTATTTCCACTTTATTTGAGAGTAACTTTTGAGAAAAAAAATGTTTGCATTTATTTCTTGAGCGTGCACTCTTTGAATTTATTTTTTGTTGTTGTTGTCTTTGTTTACCATTAAACGTGTGTGTGTGTGTGTGTGTGTGTGTGTGTGTATGTGTGTGTGTTTCACTGTAAATCCTGCGAATCAGAGAAACTCCACTGCCAAAAAAAAACAAAAAACCCCTCACTGACAGAGTTTAACACAAAGTCCCTCTCATTCCTGTTTTAAATATTTTTACATCTGATTTAACGTTTTCTCAACAAATGCTATTTAATTTTTCAGCAAAACAACATTTTACATTACTTCCCAGCGTTTTCTTTAGCACACACACATTTGTCTGTGTGTGTGTCATTTTTAGGGAGGGAGGATGATGACGTCTAGCGGACAGAAACGAGACGAAGTGGACGGTGAACCGGAAGAGATGGGTCAAAGGTCGTTTGGTGTGAGGACGTCTCGGTACGGAGAGGTAAACACGCGAGTCATCCGAGTCTGACTGAGCTTAAATCCTGTTTCCAAACACATGCAAGTAGGAAAATAAATGGCTTCGTCTCACAAAAGTCTTAATATTTGTTGGCGAAAACTAAAAAGTACGAGGGAAGAGTGAAGGTGAGCGAGGAAATCCCGTTCAAGGTTCAGCAGATTGCTTCAGCTGTTAATCAAGTCTCCTGCTAACTTCAATGGAAGCCGCACATTTTTGTCGGAACAGAGCTAGAAAAACACGCATGAGTTGAAAAGCACCTTTCAGTTCCTGTCAGGATGTCAGGTTTATTTAAAACAAAACAACAACAAAAAAATAAATAAATAAAAAAAAATAAAAAGCAGCCGATTTATAAAGGTTGAAGAAATTGCAGTTTGGAAGATTTTAGAAAGGTGTCATAAAGAGACTTTATGTAACGTTGGAGGGATTTTAAGAGGAATAAACTGGTTGGATTTTAGCCCAGATGAGATGATTTGGAGCAGATTATCAGGAGACTTTTGAGGGGGTTTTTTTTTTAGATTGATTCCCCCAACTGTTCATTGAGGGAGGGTTTTATTTGTTTTGTTTAGTTTTTATTTAACACTCTTTCACCTGGGAGAATCACTCACATGTGTCAGCTCCTGTTTTCATATAACCCCAAAAAATCCTCTTAAAGTGTTTAAATAATTGTGTAGAGTTTAGAAGGTGTTGAGGAATGAACCACAGAAAAAATAAAAAGCAAAAAGGATGGAATTAATGCATGCGGTCATAAACTGGCTGGTTTCAGGGTCCAGCTCATCATCACGGTGCTTATTGAGAACCAACATTTTCTCTAACACTGTGGAGAAAAGAAAAAAAAATTATTGAATAAATCGGAGACATTTTAAGACGTTTCCTCAAACTCTGTCCAGTGACCCCAGAACCGTCGCAAAAACGAAACGGTTTTAGATCATTTGTTGGCGTTTGCTCTAGTAAAGCCCGACTCCCCGGTCCTCTGACGGTCAGCGCCTGGCGGAGCGACCCACAGCCCTTCACTGTTCTGCACATTTGAAACAACCTCCATTTGTTGTGTGTGTTTGTGGCAGAGCAACATAAAAGATAAGATACAATAAAATAATGTCCTTTTTTTGCCAAAAGATTAAAAAAAAAAAAAAAAAAAAAGGTTTGGCAACAAAAAAAGCGACAAAATGCCGTCAGTGGCAGAAAACTAGCAGTCCACATGGACCTGAGTGGACGGTTCCTGTTTTGGTGGTGACAGCGTCATGCTGCGGGGATCCTTTTCCTTGGACAGAGCTCCGGATATGCTGGTTCAGACTTCTAAACCCATAGCCACAGCTTCAGTTTTAGTTCTCGGTTTCCAGTTGTTGTTGTCTTTTCTTTTCATTTTTACTTTTGTTTTTCCAGCTTTTTTGTTGCATCTTCATGCAACAAAATGGTGTAGTCAAAGTCCAGACCGAAATCCGACCGATGGTTTGTGGCAGACTGACGTTCACAGATGCCGCCCAGCTCATCTCACTGATGAGACATAAATATTGTCATTTTTAATCACAATATATTAGGTTTTGCATGTTTGTGCTGAGCTTTGAGCTGCTTTGCAAGGAAGAATTTGGGGGAAATAATGGTCAATGTCTTATTGCACAAAGCTGCCCTAAAAGAAAGCATTGACTCGGGGCCGAATATTCATGCACGCCACACTTTTCAGATTTGTATTTTAAAATCTTCTCATCCTTTTTTTTTTTTTTTTTATAGCTTTACAAGTCGGTCTGTCGCAACACCTTAATGTTTATGGATGTAAAGCGACAAAATGTGATAAAAGTGGAACGTGCTGCTCATGCCACACACCCTCTCTTTCTGTGTGTGGGTGTATGAGAGAGACGGTTTGTTAGAAGAGTGTTTTATGTTGACCAAACAAATTTAGAGACTTCTCCAGAGTGAGGAGGAGACGCGACAGGCTCTGTGCAGAACAGCAACAAAAACATATACATGAGGCGAGAATGGACAAAACTAAACCGCTACACAAATGATGCAACTTATAGAAGGATTTGTCATTTTTAATCACAATATATTAGGTTTTGCATGTTTGTGCTGAATAAAAGAGTGTGTGTGTGCGTGTGTGTGTGTGCGCTTGTTCTTACTAAAATCGGGAGTTATAAATTGCACAAAAAAAGAAGAAATTTAAAAAAAAAAGAAATCCAAAGCAATTGTGCATTTCCTTCATGTAAATGTTATTTTTGTTTGTTTTAGTTGTGCGTATCCAGGGCTTTAGGTAGACGATTTGTGAACATAGAAATATGAACTCTCTGCTGTGACAGAATGAGTGTGTGGGCTGAACCTGAGCAGGCTGTGGACGAGCTCTGAGATGAGTTTGTTCTCCTGAACTTTGTGACAATAAACTTACAGTGAGGGCAATCTGCTGACAGAGGATTCATTTAGAGATTATCACCAGTTTTTTTTCCCCTCTGATTTTAGTATTTTTTTGGCATTGATGGTCAGAATGGTGCAGAATTGATACTTCATTGCTTCATGTCTGTTTTTTTTTTTTTTTTTTAACAAAACTATTAATAATAAATTTTAAGCGGCGATTGGTTTCTGACAGAAAATATCCGACTGCAGTAGAAACGTCTTTAGAATTAGGCGAAAAGTTGGAAAAAATGGGTTTTCTTTAAAACGAGCAACAACTTTTGCTTGATCTCATTTTTTGCATTTCATGTTTGTTCCCAATCAAACATTTACAGCTGACTGTCTTTAATGTGCTCAAAAATGTCTCGTCTTTCTCCTGAAGTTTTTATGTCTTTGTTGTTCTTTTTTAGAGTGTCGGGTGGCAGGAAGAGGAAGCAGATCGAGCTGAGGAAGCAAAAAGCAGGAGACGGAGAGGAGGAGGAGAGATGGCTGCCGGGTGAAGGTGGAGGAAGGAGCCGGAGCCTTGTCGCTCCAACCGAAAACCAGGAAGTCAAGTCTGAGCGGAGTCCATCCGTCTGACTCCACCCTCGTCTGGACGCAGACAGCAAGGTAAACGGAGGCGACTCCAGGACTGAATGTGAAAATCAGCAAAAAGAATAAAGAAAACAAGAAAACATCTACTTTTTTTTATTTTTTTTCCAATGCAGAATTTGTACACTGCAACATTAAATCTTACGAAGCAACTTTGGTCTAGTTTTTCAGTGCACACTTAAAATCAGGCAAAATTATCACAAGTAACTTTTCTGCAAGATTTAGGAGCTTATTTTAAGCAAATACCTCCTTCATGTTGATGAAAATATTAGCTCATTATTTCACTGTCTTGTTATAAAATAACCTGGTATGAAGGAATCAGTATGAAGGAATTGTTGACTTAAAACAAGCTCCTGTATTTTGATGAAATACAGGAGCTTCCTGGGTTTCACACATTCAACATAAACAAGTAAAGATACAGAACATACAGAAATGACATCACAAATTCAAAATAAGACCAGCTACAAGAACAGAAACAAACAAATGCAAATACAACATAAAGGTAAAAAAAAAAACCAAATCAAAACAAATGAAATAGGTTATAATAAAAAAAAAACATTCACTTCATTATATGCATATAAGAAAAAAAAACATACACAATCAATATCACTGTTAGGTACAGTGGAGAGCGTATGGTGCTGCGGGCTTGCTTCTCTGAATGATATGAACTATCTGAAATAGTAAAAGAAAAACTTTAATGCATGTCTGATGAGGCAGCAGGGAGTAATTCAACACAATTAATCAGATGCATTTTGGGTATTTTGAACGCAGTTACGTTTAAAAAACAAAAAACAAACGCAAGGCGACCGTTTTGATGGAACGCTTTGAACGTCTCTGCGTGTTTGAAATAAAAGCGAGCAGAAAAATGATTGAATGAACGGGAGCATAGTTTTTATTTTAGTCGTACGAATGGATAACCAGAGACCATCGATTTGGATTATTTTATTATTTTTATTTTTTAAAGTCTCCTGCCCAACAGAGACGTGTAGATTTGTGTCGATAAGCCTGGATCTTATGTAATGGGGGAGGGGGGGGGGTATTTCCAAACCTCGTTCAGTCCAACACAGTCCAGAGAGACTGTTTAGGATCTGAGTGAGGAACATTTCAAAAATCTGTAAATAGTTATCAGAAGAACACAAATGTAGGTACAAATGTCACAAATGAAGGTACTTAGTAAGAAAAACAATCTGCTTTTCTTTTCAGAGTTTCAGCATAAAAGTTGTCAGGGTGTTTTTGTTTTTGCTCTGTTTTAATATTTTGAATATGCATTTTGCGAAGCAGGACAGTCAGTCTGATGAATCCCAGGAAAAACCTCTCAGGAATCCTGCTTTAGTTTTTCTTCTGCTGTCCTTCGCATTTACAAGCTAGTTTTACAAATGTGCATATATATATATATATATATATATATATATGTTTTAAAAAAGAAAAAGAAAAAAGAACGTAATCAAATAAATACAAAATATAGCCCGACATGATCAAGCTCATATCTTTGACAAGCTGCAAAGATAACAAAATTTAAAAATCGGTTTAATGTACATTTCATGAGGAATATCCAACCTGTTCACGGATCGATAAATGTTCAGACTGCTTTAATGTTCAGACAAGTTGACAGACATGTGTGTGCGCGCGTGTGTGTGTGTGGTGTGGGTGTGTGTGTGTGTGTGTGTGTGTGTGTGTGTGGGGTCTGTGTGAGTGTGTGGCGTTTCCACAAAGTCAGCAGGATTCATGTTGGTTGGTTTCCAGCTGCTTTCGTAGGAATTTACAGACATGCGACAGTGTGAGAAGGGTGTCTAACGTGTGTGTGTGTGTGAGTGTGTGAAAGAGAAAAAGTTGCTGTACGTCTGGAGATCAGCATAGAGGCATATTGGGAGCATTTTCTCCTCAGCGTGTGTGTGTGTGTGTGTGTGTGTGTGTGTGTGTGTGTGTGTGTGTGTGTGTGTGTGTGTGTATTCACTGTGTTTATCTCTCTCTGTTTCTTCCAGGATGAGCAACATGGCCTCCGTCTTCCTTGTGCTGAGCAGCCACACACTCAGGCTGGACACACACACGCACACAGGACAGGTGTGTATCCGCTGCTTTTCACGGTCAGGTCATGTTAGACACAACATACAGGAACTCCTGGCTGAACGTGTGAATTTTAAACACTTTACAGAGAAATAAGAGAATCAGCTTTTACTGGAGTGCTGATTTAAATCGGACAGAAAAACAGAAAGTTGGTGATATGTTATTTTCCTACACATTAAAAAAGACGGTTAAACGTCTCACCTCCTTTGTGTTTTCACTCCTGTGAATTTCTGTAATGTTTTTAAATGTTGAAATCTGAGAACTGGAAGTGCACAAAGCGACTAGAAGCAATCAGGTCTGAACCTTATTTCAGAAATATGTTAGACAATCAGAGGTAAACATGAACCTACAGGTGTTAGTTTGTTACCTCTTTTTTCTAGAAAAACCCAAACTAGCACAAAGTCTGAGCTCTGCTGCTTCTGTGTGTGTGTGTGGGTCCACAGTTCTCTGCATGTCTCTGTCGGATAAATCGTTGAATAGATCGGATGTAAATCAGAACACGTGATATTTGAGTTTCTAGACGTTTGTTGTGTTTTTCCTTGAGGTTGTTCAGACGACGTCCAGCTTTTCAGGGTTCAGACAGTAAAGTTCAGGCTCCTGAACTCCAACACTGTGTGTCGGTGTTGTTGTGCTGTAGATTTAATCTGAATGTATGGAGGCGTGTGACGCATGTTAAACCTGGTGTTTGCCGTGCGTGAATCACGCAGCGGGAGCGCCGTGCGCTTCTGGGAGAGTTTTGGGAACTCCTGTCCAGGTCAGAAAAGAAAAAAAAGAAAAACAAAAACTTCTCATCCAGGTTTCAACGTCTCGGATCAGATCTATAATTTATCTTTAATTTATGCCTGCAGAACTGTAAAAGGGAGAAACGGGCGACGAGGGAGAGAGGGAGGGGTTCTGCTTTGAAAATCTGTCGGTCGTTTTGTGCTTTACCGCGCAGCGGCAGCGTAAAAGCGCAAAAGAAATGCCGCACGACAGACACGCCGTCTGCGCTGAAAAATGAGAAGGGAGGCTTCATAGTTGCGCTGTCCTTCCGCAAAGGCGCTTTTCAGCACCGCGGAGCTGGACAGCAACACACGAAGAGTCAGTTATGAAAATATCATGTTTGTATCTTTGATGCGAATCTGTTCACAAAAACGCCTCGTTTATTTGTGGCAATTTTTTAAAAGAAGAAGAAGAAAAAATGGGCTGAAAAATGTTTTGTCTGCATGTAGAAACGATAGAATAAGGAGTGTTAGAGTGGAGAATTGATCTAATTAAAGCTAAACTATATGCCATGCGGTCACTGCGGGACGTAGGAGACTCTGAAGTGAGAAAATGAGAGGATCCAAGACCCCGCGGGGCGCCGGAGAGGCTCCGGGTATGTGCTGTCAGCCCGGACAGGGTGATTAGATGTGTGAGTGTGTAAGAGAGGGAGAGAGAGAGCAGGGTCAGCATGGATACTGTGGTAAAGACAAGGGGACAGAAATGTAACCAAAGCTTTCAATTTAAAGACGATGGTGGGGTGTTGTGGTGTGTGTGTGTGAGAGTGTTCTTGCTGCAATCGATACCACGGGGGGAGTGAGCTTCACGTGAATGAAGGGCAATTAAAGCGTTGCTTCACGAAGCAGTGTGAGCTGTGAATTTGCTCGCAGTTTTAAATTCCTCTTAGCGATTGGTGTTTTAATCATTAAAAGTGGCCGAGCTGCCTGTGAAGGTGCACCGTCGGTTTCCTGTGTGTTTGCAGCTGTTACACGTTCCCGCTGTGTAACAGCGGGAACGTATAAGAGATGTAGAGAAAAACAAAGTTTGAAGATTGCTCCATCTTTTATTGCAGCACTACATTTATTTAAAGGGGAGGAGATGAGGGATAAGCCATGTCAGGAGATGATTGCTTTTATTTTAAAAAATAAATAAATAAAAAAATCACCACCAGCTGATTTTTTTAATTTTTTTTTTTTTACCTCGGGTGTTATCCTCATCCAGAATCCCAGTTCTCACCCGGCTGGTTTCTCTCCAGCCTCCAGTTCTGGGGTCTCACGCTGCAGGGACAGGAAGTTCATTTTTGTGTCCAGTTGCCCGTTTCCTGTGCAGAGTCGAGCTTTCGCTCCCTGCTTGAACAAAAAGCTGGTGTTAAGCCGCTTTAGTTTTCTGGCAGATTCTTTTTCAGCCCCTCTTACACTCACCCACCACTGAAAATGTCAAAGTTCTTCTCATCCTAACAGCTCCAGCTGGAGTGAAACGTACAGAAAGCTTCGTGTTTTTGTGTTTGTTGTTGGTAGGACAGAAAAAAAAAGAAGAAAAGAAGGCTAACCTCCAGTTAGCATGTTTGTTGACGCTGTCCACTGGTTGCTATAGCGACTCGATGGGTGCAGGGTGCCAGTCTGGCTATAGCTCTCCAACAATAACTGTTTAACCCTTTTAGCTGTGCGTTTTTTTGTTTCGTTGTGGTTTTTGACCGTCCTGCTCCGCTGCTGCTCGTCACAGCTGCAGTCGTTTTATTTTTGGCCGTCGACGTGCGTCTTGTCACGTTTGATTGAACGTGTCTTATGGCCGTTTCCCGATTTATGGCGTTCATTTTTAATGCAGGGGAGACAAACGTTTTCCTGTCTTTCCCATTTTGAGGAGCTACCAGGAGAAACGCTGCTGATGAACAGCTCGAACCTGCTTGAACACATTTGGAGAGAAAAACAAAACAAACAAAAAAAAATCAAAAGTTATATTTATATTGAAGGTATTTAAAGCAGCAGTAATTGTGCCATGAATGATTTTGCTTAAGAGGCCCCCACTATCATTAATAAGATTTTTTTATATATTAAATGAATTTTTCCTAAAACAACAAAAAAATATATATAATTTATTTTATGTCTTTTTATTAGGTGCATAAGAGCATTATGAAAAGCTAAACGTGTTTTTGTCTCTTTGCAGCTGCGTGGATCATGACAGTGATGCAAAAGTGGACTCCCCTCAAGTCTAAGTGTGTGTGTGTGTGTGTGTGTGTAAATATTAAAGTGTAAAATTAAAGATGATGGTGGGATGTATTTAAAAACAGCTTGATGCCATTTTATTTTTGCTGGTGCAACAATAATCACACTGTATATTAGTGCATTAATTGATGATATAATATCAACATTTTCACATCTTTCTTTAAACTTGTAAGTTTAAATATATATATATATATATATATATATATATATATATACTATACAACTGTGTCCCATGAATTCTGTATTTTTAAACATGACATTTGTGCAAATATGTATTTTTATGTTGTCGTTGCAGTGACATAGAGACATTTTGTTCCCACTGCGTTTGACTGAGCGTGTTATGAAACTGTTACACAACTTCCATCTCCTTCCTCTCGGATCCCAGAGCTTTGCGTCCAATTTTGCGAACAGCAGCGCGATTCGTTTTCGGATTCGGACCCAGTTTCATACTCTCGCCCCTGTGCAGAGTACACGACAGGCTTCGCCTTCAGCCCCGGAGCCTCGGTCTGCCTGTATTTCGTGTTCGGTTTGCCCCGTGTGATGGACGGGTGGATGGGTCGGGGAGGGGAGAAAAGGGGAGGGGGAGCATGGCGGCTTGCATGCAGAGAGTTCGAGAGAAACAGGGAGGTTATTCCTGCACATTCGTCTCCTGAAAAAATAAAAAATAAATAACAACAAAATGGTGACAGCTGTTCCTGGAACATGCATTCTCTGTAAACAAGTGTGTATGGAAATTTTTAAAAACTGTGAAATAAAAGCGATGGAAATTTACAAGCGTGTCTGAATGTTTATGTAACTCCCGCACACACACACACACACCGCACCTCAATGTTTTGGATGGGAGAACCACATACTTAGCGGGTGATCTCGCGAGAGTTCGGGTGGATGTTCCAGCTGGGGTTTGTAGTTTTTGTTTTGTTTTAGGGGGTTTTAAAATCTGCTGTTACATCTCATAAGTTGCATCTCGGCCGGATCTGATCGGTGAATCCGGGATGTTCACCTGTTTCTTTCTTTCTTTTTTTTTTTTTTGTGGTCATCAGCAGCGCGATGCAGACCGAATACCTAAAATAGTGGAGTGAGTCACGCTGAGCTGACCTCACAGACCGCCGTCACTTCAGCCAATGGGGAGCCTTCAAACCGGCTCCGGAGGGGCGGGAGGCGCGCGCACATTCCTCACCAATGAGAGCACCGTTTCATTCATAAAGCGGTACGGGCGGTTTCAGAAAGCGTGGGTTCGGAGGGTTTCATAATGCTCACTGAAACCGCCCCAACCTGTTCGCATCGGGAGCCAATCACCGGCTCCGGACGGGACGCTGCCGTAAACGCTCCTCCAATCACAGCGCCGCTCCGGGTTCCGAATCGAACCCACCCCTCGTTTTTTTCCCCTCCCTCCCTCTTACAGAAAAACCTAATGAATGAGGGGAAAGCTCCGGGGATGATTGAGGTGGAGAACCAGCCAATGAGGTGAGGCGGACAGAAAGAGGGACGCCTGGCGCAGCCTGTGAGGAGCGGATGTGGGCGTGGCTTCCTCAAATCAGGCTAGACAAGTGTTGAAGGGGGGGAGGAGGGAGAGAGGTAGGAGTGTGTGTGTGTGTGTGTATATATGTGTGTGTGATGCTACAACCTCCTTATAAAGGGACTCTCTCTCACGTTGTGGCTTGGATACTAAAGCACATTGCCTAAAAATTGAGGTCTCCAGTATTACGCACACACAACACAAGCCGGAGTCACTGAAAAGCCGCTGCCATGAACCGGGATGAGATGATGAGCCGGGCCGAGACGCCTCTCTTCTGGGTCGGCGCGTTCACCGTGGCCTCCCTGGCGCTGTGGCTGCTCTACAGGCTGCTCACCGGCTTCAGGATATGGATCCTGGGGAACGGGCAGCTCCTCACTCCGAGGCTGGGGAAATGGGCAGGTGAGTCTGATTTCAGCAATTATCCCCTCTCCACCTGCAGTCTCACACGGCGGACGCACAAAACACCCACCAGAAAGTGGAAGGTACAAACTTCACTTTGCCAACCCGTTGGAGAGCTGCGTCCTGATGTCGGAGGGGTGAGGAGGGGAAGGTTCTGTGAGGTTTGGATGACCGACTTCAAGGAGGGTTTTGTGTTGCGTAACAGGCGCAGGTGAGCTGCTAATTGACTGACAGGATTTTGGGGGGTTTTTATTTGCTCCACTTTGAGGGAACAAAAAACCCATCTGGCTTCAATTGGCTCCCAATCAACCCACAAATGGAGCCGTGTGGAGGGGAAAGGGTGGTGTGTGTGTGTGTGTATGTATGTGTGTGTGTATTGGGGTGGGGGAGAGAGAGAACGGGTTCCCCATATTGGTGAGCCAAAATTGCGCAGGCTATGCGCACTTTTCAGTGTGGGGGGTCAGCTCTCAACCTTTTTTTTTTTTTTTTTTCTTTCTTAAATAATAATAAACAAACACTCAGCCACAGAAGGAAGCTTATAGTTTAAAAAACCGCGAGCCACGTTTGGAGAGTTTCGGACGCTTTTGATTGACACGTGTCACATTAAAGTCCCTCGTCGTCTTGGAGTCGCTTTCACCCTTTGATGCTGTTCGGATGTCACTGACTGAAGGTCTGGATCCTCTCGGTGGGGTTTCTGTTCTACTGGGAGCTGTGGGGACCAGTGGTGTCGCCCCTCTTTGGGTTTGACCCACTTCTCCAGTCTGGTGAAGACTGCTGCGCAATTTTTTTAAATTTCATTTTCTTTTTCTTTTTTTTTTTTTTTGTTTTGTTCTCTTTCTCTTTCGCGTCGGGATAATGTTGGTTTCCTGTTGGTTTCATCCAAGCAGAACCTGGTGGTTTGGGATGACTGACCATTCTGACGCAGTTGTTCTCCGAACTCCTCTAAAAATATTGTCCATATGATTTTAATTGCTTCTATAAGAGGGGAGATACATTTTTTGCCCCTTCAGGAATGACTAATCCACCCCCACCCGCCTGGTTGCTCTGACGGAGTATGCGGAGGAATGCCGCTGCACTGATGAATCATGCTTGTTCATCGTCATCAATTGGGTCTTGTAGATTCTGATCACCCCCCTAACCCACCCCACCCTCCTCCACCCGCTTCTCCTCTCCACCCAGAGAAGGAAGCCATTTATATTCAGATGTGGCCCGAACTTCTTACAAAAAGCTTTCTGTGCTGCGCAACAAGAAGTGACTCATTATGCGTATTAATTGTGATCCTCCTGCAGAGTTTCCCCCCGACCCCCCTTCTTCTTCTTTTTCTTCTTCTTCTTCTTTTATTCGTTTTTATTTTATTTTATTTTTTGTCTGTTTTTGCGAATCGAGCATGACTCAGGGGGCTGGCCCCCTTCAGCCGCAGCGGAGATTTACCTTCATCCTAACTTTTCCACGCACGTCCTTTTGCGTAACTTGTGAAGTTTGCATGCCACTCCCTGAAACCGATGGCCACCACCAGTCCGACAAGTCTGACGTTCGTCGCCGATCGCAGTGGCTAAAAGGATGGCTCTATTGGGATGAACGGGTGTGTGGGTGTGTGTAAGTTGTGCGCCATGGATGAGCTATTCTCCTCAGCAGGTTGGACCTGATGCGCCTGTGCAGCCAGTTCAGCCGGCAGTGGTGATTTCTGTATTTCTTTTTCCTAAACGCAACTGAGCTTGGGGGGGGGAAGTGACTCGACAACTTTAAGTTTCAATCAGAGTTACTTTTATTGCTCTTTTTTTTTTTTTAATGATTATTTTAGTAGTTTTCCCTTAATTTAATGAGACAACAGTTTAAAGTCCTGCTCAGCTTCGCATTGCCTCTAAAAAGTCTTAATTTGGGGGCCTACTTAAAGTAAATTCCCCATTGATCTGGTTACGAAATGATGAAACTGAAAGAAAACCAGCAGGGCTCATAAAGCTCTCCACTTTATCTAGGATCACACAGAAATGTGTGTGTGTGTGTCCTGTTGAGTTTTTGCCTTGTAGCCAGAGCCGACCCAAGAAATTATGAGGACCTAAGCCGAGTGAGTTAGGGGGGCCAACTTCCGGTTTAGGCCACCATAGCTCAACTTACCTTGGTTCTTTATACTGTCCATTTATACTTTTCCCCCCATTAATATTCTTCACAGCTGCATGTCAAACATGAGGCCCGCAGGCCAAATTGACTGTTTATGTAGTCCTTCAAGAAAGCAAATTGTGCTTAAATATTTGTCGGTCAAATCAGTTTTTTATTTATATAATGCCAAGTTGTGTCAAACTGAAACAATACTAAGTAATTGCTTTAATTCTTCGAAGTACTCGTGGAATGCTGATGGCTGTATTTAATGGCTGGTTTCACGTAACGGACTTTGAGCTTCATGTCGCCGAAAATGAGTTTGGTACCGCTTTAAGGGACGACTTCGTCAGCAGCCGTCCAGGTGTGGAGGGTCTTTTTAATCACCGCGGCCCACAGACGCTGATTTGGCTGCAAATCAACATCCAAATTTGTGCCCTAAAAAAAAACCCCACAGTTTTTGCTAGAAGCAGTTTGCAGCACAAAGTTTCCACCGCAGACGAGCAACTATGGTACCGAAATCCACCTGTCCTTCAAGAACATTTGCCGATGAGGCCGTAAATCGTGATTAAAAATCAAGCATCGGCAACAAATTATTTCATTTCGTCAAGGTGAGGTGGGGGCAAAAAAAGTTACTCGGTTTGATTTCAAGCTTGGAAAAAAAAAAGAATCTTGCTGACTTGGCTGATTACCTGGTAGTTATGGTAACTGACGTTTCCTGGTTGGACAGGTTTGAGTCTAAGGAGGAATGCTTTCTGATAAAGGTGTTTTGTTTTTTTTAACCGAGATGGGTTTTTGTTTGTTTGAGAAATAGTGTGTGTGTGGGTGGGGGGGGGGGGGGGTTGTGTTTGGATGATTCTCTGCAGCTCTTACTGGCAGCTCAGGGATTCCACAGGAGTTTCTATTCAGATGACTGGGACTCCTAGTGGCTGAATAGGAGCATTGCAGCATGAATTAAAACATCTGCCTCTTCAACACAGACTGTAGCTTTATCACTGACGGAGCCATAAGCTTGACGCTCTCACCTAGCTTCTTGATAAGGTTCAATTGTTTACTTCAGAAATAAAAACGATACAAACATAAATTATCGACAAAAACAGGGACAATAATTACACAAATGAGGTCAAAACCCACTTCAGTAACTCTCCCACTAACCATGAACCTCATATGTAATTCAGTATTGAATTAAGTAATTCAATATGCAAACTCACAAGAGGAACTTGATCTCTGAATCCTTTTGCATGAGAGCTTTAGACCTGTAATTTATCATTATGTACTTCTTCTTTTTTGTACACTTCTTTTAATCATAATAAACTTAAATCATAACAAAGATGAACTTCATTTATCCAGAAGATCTGAACGATTTTATCTGAACTTAGGCCTTCACACAAGTATTTCCCCCTTTTTTTCAGATTCACTTTGCACAAATGAAAATATTAGTGTGGTATTCTAAGGTATGAAAACTTTTTTGAATATATATATATATATATATATATATATATATATATATACATTTAATCATTTTTGCATCTTTCCAGTCTGATTTGCAGGACTCCTTGGGCTCCCTCTCTCCGTCCCTCCCTCCTTCTGACTCCAGTTTGCCATATGATGTAACAGAGCAGAGGTGTCTGCTCCGCTGCCTGCTTGTAAAAATTCATTACAGGGGAAAAAAATTTAGACCGAGGGGAGCTTATTATTATTATTATTATTATTTATTATTATTATTATTATTATTATTATTATTCTGTGTGTGAGGATGGGCGTGTGATGGGAAGTTGCTCCGCTCCCACCCCTACTTCCCTTCTGACATCAAGTTTATTCAAAAAATGTCTCTATGATGCAAGGAGGATGCAGCCGTTCATCAGCACAACTCACGGCTGACGATTAATCGGATTATTATTGCTTCCAATGCCGGAACATGAACGTCTGTTTCTAACCGAAGGGAATATTTTATGAATTGGGTTTTCACGTGCACACATGAAAACCCATGAATGGAACCCGTCCTCGTGCGCGTCTCAATGGATGCGGGGTCTCTCTCTCTCCTTTCATCCTTGCGAACGCGCTTCCCTCCCTCGCGCGCTCTGGATGCGCGTGGGCAGCGGGAGCGCGCACGGCTGTTCGCGTGAACACGCTCGCTGTCGCACGTGTCGCCAGGCTGCAGGGAGAGGAAACGCGACGATCGGTTCGAGTCCTTCTCTGACCTCTTGCACACATTCTCCGTGCTCAAGTGATCTCTGTCTCTCTCTGCACCCCCGTTCTTATTTCTGAGCCCATCTGAAATATTTGTCTGCCTGTTGTCGCGCTCTCTCAGTTGCTAATAGGTTTTTAGCATTTCTTTATACCGCTTCTGTTTCCCCCATATTTGGTTAATTTTTAAAAAAATCGACTTTTCCAGTTATAATGGTTGCGTTGACATCCCTGAATGCCAGCATCAATAGTGTGATGTTGAAAGCAATACTTTGTAGGGTTAGGTTTTACTTTTCTTCAGTGGTTGTTTTTGAAGTGAAACTTTCGCACTATGATATAAATACAGAGCCCATATTGCCGATACTGATACTTATTATTATTGAGTTTGACATATCATTTAACTTCAGATCTTTAGCCAATTTTTTGTTTTAAATTGTTTTTAAATTTTTATTTTTATTCAAATCCAGGACAGAATTTGAAAAAGGTCTAAAAATACTTAAACATATTAAAATGACAAATGGTAATGATACAAAAAAGTAGAAAATATCATTTGAGTCAGTTGAAACGCTTTTGAAGGAAAGTTGAGGGGAAAAATTATGCTCAAATAAACTTTAAGAATCTGAAACTATCTAAAATTCTATATTAGTTCAATTTAAATTTATGCTGCAAACAAAGAAACGGAGTTAGTTGATACAAAATATCGACATTACCAAGTTGATCCGATATTTGGTATTGATACCGTTATCTTGCGTCGACTGGCGCTACTCTTTGTTTGCAGCGTAAATGTACCTTAGTCTGAAGGAAAACATCTGGACAGTGGATGAGAAATGTTTGCATGTATTTGAGAACTATAGAAGAGAACCTGAAAACAATTTGTTCCTGTTTTCAAGATTATTAAAAGTTGCTAAAACTTTTACAAACCTTGTAAAAGTTGAACCGCAACACGTCCCCACCTGCAATCACCATTTCCTTGCCATCTCGGTGTGTTTATCTCGCCTCTCAAACGATTAAATGCATCAGTGCAAACCCTCTCGGTCATGCAGTTTAAGCTTGAACCTCCTGCATGGCTTGACGCCATCTGCTTATCTGACGAAAATGTGGTCCGTTCAGTTTCAGATATTGTCGTCGGGCAAAAGACGTCAATTCTTCTAGGAAGTTCTGGTAGAAATGTTCTGTATGAAGTTATGCTGTTATTGCATTACATCAGCTCGGCTGTGTCCAAATACTTGCAAAAAACTCTCTAGATAAACATGAAGGCTGTCGTTGGGTTCAAATAGCTGAACTTTTAACCAGCGTTGGAGGCTTTTTAGTGTTTCTGGTTGCAGGATGAAGAGATAAAAGAAAAAAATACAAATGATGGCTTTTAATTTAATTTTACTTTTTCCATACAATAAGTGTTTTGAGTCGTACTTGATAATGAAGTTTTTAAAACAAAGAAAAACTAGTAGGTAGGGATAAATAGGGATGCTGCTTTCAAGAAGAAAAGAAGAAAAGGTGAATTATTTATTGCTCTCTTCTCCCCCAAAATAGATGCAGGTTTTATCTTGAGCAGCTCAGAGGTGCATGTTCTGTTTCCCTCCCTTCACTCCAGTCTCCTTTTGGCCTGATCCAGGTTTATTTTAGTCTTTGTTTGCATCAGCCATGTGACTCCCATCCCTCCTCTTCCTCCTCCTTCACCCCATTTCTGTGTTTTGAATGTGAAAGGTGGGCTATATGGACTTAAAGTTTTATCAACAAGTTTTCGTGGTATTGTAACAAAAGTGATAAACTATTTATTACTTTTGTTGTTGTTTTTCGTTGACTGCATGGCACAGCAATCATGGCTTCACAAATATTGCTGTTGAGGAACATCCCCATTTGTAAAGGAGTGTGATTTGTACACAGGAACTAGATATTTTTATCATGCATTTTATATTTATTGATGCTTTGATTGAAGGAAAAAATCGTCAAAGAAAGAATCTTTAGGCTACGGACCGTTTCGGTACTTCTTAAGACGTCATTAATCGGAATTTATCGTCACGGCGATCAATCGAAATTCTAAGAAATTTACGACGATAAATGTTACGATAAATTTGTCCCAGAGGGTTGTATTTATTATTATTATTATTATTATTATTATTATTATTATTATTATTATTATTATTATTATTTATGGGGATAGGTGCCGACCGATTATGTAACGCTGAGCATCATGATGACTGCAGCCTATTCGCAGTCGGCTTCACTAACGCCAGTGTTGTCCCTGTCCTCTGAGCTTGCAGGGTAATGCAGTCTCTGGACCGACCATCTTCCTCCTCCTCCTCGGCGTGGCGGCCGCGGTGACAGGTGGCGGTGATGAGGTTGAGGGAGGGATCTGATTGGTACTCGGGTGTTGCGGCAGGCGGGCAGCTCCCAGACGAGCCAGTGCAGGCGCTGCTATTTTTACTCCCCGAGCTGCTTTTTTTAGACCGTCAGAATAGTGAGCAGGCTGCAGGCAGGGGCTGCTCCGCTGCGGAGGGCGGGGAGGGGAGCGGGAGGAGGCTGGCTGGGGGGGATGTCTGCGCCTCCTGAATGCGTTGAGCTGCGGTGCAAACGCGCCCCCTTCAGGTCACGCCGGAACCCTGCAACGTTTGGAGCGAATCCTGGGTATGGATGGCAGAACATGGACAGCGAGGCAACAGCCAGCCCCCCTCATTACACACACACGCAGCATCACTGTAGCCCCGTCAACACACACTCTCTCTGCTGTCGTCAGTGCTGCTGTCACTAAACATGCCTGCTTGCGTACACCGCCTTTGTTACGTTGGAGCTTCATGTCACTGATGTCATGCGATGGTCACGTGAGGTGTAGGAGAGGGGGAAGGGGGGCGGGGAGTATTAATAATGAAGAAAAGGCATAATGAGCTTGTGATATTATTATTATTTATTTATTTTTATCTCTACAGCGATGAGTTTCTTCGGACTCTAATGCAGCAGAGTCGAACTCGGCTGTCCTGCAACATTTATTGAGAAAAATGGTTCCATCACATCATGCATGTGAGGAGGCTCGCCATTCAGAAACTGTTTGCGTGAATAGAACGGAGCGCCGTGTGTGTATTAATGTACCATTGGCTGACATCTCCGGGCAAATCGCCTTCGCCGCGATTCCCTCCTGCTGTTAAAGCGGCTGATTATCTGTGATCAGGGTTTAAAAGATGGCGAATCAAGATGTTTGTCTTGAAATGTGGGGATGAGTATTTTTGAGTTCCTGCAAAATTTTCAATGTACCGCGACTGTCCGTCTGTTAGACAAATACCCGGATCGGGATCAGTGTTGTTCTGATTTTAACCCTTTAAAAAATGTTTGGGGGAAATATTTACTTCATGCAGATCACATCTAATTTACATCCAAAGAAAAAAAGGGGAAAAAAAACAAACTAAACAGTTATACAGTGGAGGTTCTCTGTCTATTGTACTTGGAAAGTTACAAACCTTCATTCCTAAAATGCTCGACGTGTCCGACAGGACCGTCAACCTGAAGGCCAGCACAGACTGGTTTGAGGTCGGAGAACATTCCTGTATTACTGAGTTTATCTACGCGAGTGTGTGGGTGTCGTGGTTCAAGCTGTTTTTTTTGTTTTTTTGCTGTACGTGCATTTTGGTGCATTCTTGCTCCGTTCCCAAATATGAGCAACATTTTTCTTTTTGCACCTGATCGCCGGTCGGTCCAGCTGCATCCTGACTGCCATTTTTTGGTGGGGAGGGGGAGTGTGGGAAATGAGTTTCTGATACAGTGAGACTTTACTTAAAAGTGTGAATTTCCTTTACTTGGTTCCATGAAGGAGTTTCTTGCTGTTTGTCAGAAGCTCTTCCTCCAGTTGGACAGATTCTTTCTCATAAAAGTATCTCTAGCATTTAAAAAAAAAAAAAAAGACAAAATGCAGCAAACCCCCTTTCCCTTCATGTCGGCACCCTCTTCCTCCTCAGCCATTTTTCTTTGCAGCATCTGTAGCCCCCCCCCCCTCCTCCTCCACCTGCAGCTGCAGCCTCAACCAGATTTGGTTCAACATGAGCCCATTGAGGCTTTTCTGCTGGGGAGCGTTTCATTCTTAACATTGGGGGGGGCAGAGGAAGAGGAGGGGGGTGGAGGTTTAAAAATAACCAGGGATTCTTGCTCTCTCTTTCCAGCTCCTCTCATTCACTCTCCTTCTTCTTCTTCTTCTTCTCCTCTGCTCTGATCTCCATTCTGTAGATCTCCTCCACTCTTTTGTTCTCTTGCTTTGCTCCAGTTCTATTTTTAGCCACCCCTAGGATCCCTCCCTACCCCCACTTCACCCTCCTTCCTCCCTCTCCATGTTCGTCATCACTCCCCTCCCCTCCTCTCTGCATCCCCCCCTCACCATGTCATCTTCCTTCCTTTTTTTAAAGCCTTTTTCAAGAGAATGTCCTCTACCTGCATAAATCTTTTATATCTTTTAAATACCTTTTTATATTTACATGTAGATGGATGCTTTTTACAACATATAAGCGTTTGTACACTTGTAAGCAGCACTAAACTCCATGACGGTGCTCTCTGATCAATCAGTTTGGTTGGGGTTGATGGGCAGCACAAGTTTAAAAATAGCTGCTTCTTCTTCTTTTTTTTTTTTCTTGACAAGGTGAAGCTCTTGCTGCCTCCGTCTCCTCAGCCCTTCCTGCTGTCGTCTTCTACGAGAATCGGCTGCTTTTACCAAACCCTTTCTTCTCCACACTTGACTTGCCGCCGGTACTTTCTGTCCTCTGCTCGTTTTCTGAGCGAGGAAGCATCGACGAGTACGACACAAAAAGCAAAGCATCTAGGGTTAACTTGAATTAAAAAACAAAACAAAATTACTTTATTGATGCCCAGCTAAATATTGTTGTAGCTCATGTTGATCCAAGATTCTTCTGAGCTGTTGAAGGCTGTGAACAGGAAGGACTCTTCGCCCTCTGATCTCTGTTTCTTTCACTGTTTCATCCCCACCTGTCATTCTTTTGGTGGGGATGGTGTTCACTCAGATCTACACGCCATCGTTCACACGCTCAGTCATGGTGTAGATGTCGTCTTCATGAGGCTGGCAAAGAGCAACCCGATCTGTAACCTCAAACCAACTCTCTACGCCTTCTTTTGGTTTCTTACCAACTCCATCCTTTTTGTTACAGATCGTCTGGGGTTTGGTTGTCATTTGATTTTTAAATTAAAAAAAAAATATTTTTAATGTAAGATGTTCTCATTTACTTTTATACAACCACCACCCCTCTCTATATTACATGTCGGCTCTAAATATGTTATCATACGACCTCGGTCTCCCCGAGAAGCAGCAGATTAAATTTTTTTTTTTTACCCAATTCTTGAATTCAGCAATATGTTTACAATTTAAAAAGCAGAAATAACGTCTGGCTACTTGCGGTGTTGTTTTTCTTATTTGTTTGAACAAAGTATGAACCAACTGAGAACAAGTTGAGGGGCTCTGGGGAGAGAAAAATGACAAATACTTCTGCATACCAGTGGATACTTGTGCATTATTCAGGACATGACAGGAGTGTAAGTGAGGGAAGATCAAACCTGACACACACACACACACACACACACAAAAACTCAAATTGGCTGATTTATTGAAACGCCTCTACCAAATCTGGATGCACAGACTTTCCATATCTGACCCATTTTCCCCAGCAGATGAATTTTATTGCAGGGTGTGTTCAACTGAATTTGCGTCGACTGTCTTTTTGCACTGGCTTGACTCCATATCAGGGCGTTGACTGATGCAAGTGGCCAAACCTGCTGCTGCTGCTGAATTGTAAACTTTTGTTTGAACAAAAGATCTGATTTGCAACTGCCTCATCCAGAGGAAATTCTGTCATTAGTTATCTTTGTTGTTTTTTTTGTGTTGTTGTTTTTTTTCCTGCACTTGAAGCGTGACTGAGTTCATTGTAAGAGTTGGTTTACGTTTGCCACACTTGGAAATCGTGATTTCAGTTTAAATATTTCAAGTACCGGCTTTGAGACGCGACATCGTCTTGGCCAGAGTCGCACTGTGAGCTTCTCAACATTAACCTCCACTGACCTCTCGCTGCTTTTCCTCTCGTTTCTCCCCAGTCGTGACCGGAGCCACGGACGGCATCGGGAAATCCTACGCGGAGGAGGTGAGGCTCCCTGCACCTCCTGGGGGATATTTTTTTTTTGTTTGTTTGTTTGTTTTTTTTCCTTTCTTGGAAAATCTGTGACTCATGCACATACTCTGTTCACTCATAGGTCACAGTAGGGAGAGTGTGTGCAGGCATATCTAAGTGCTCACAGACTTGTTACACCTAAATATGATAATAATAAATCCTACATCCAAAAGCTGTGCCGATTTGATCTTTTTCTAGTTAATGCATGTTTTTGTTGCTTAGGTCTGACCTGTCGCTTCTGATGTTTTTCATTCTAAGGATGATGCTATGATGTACGCAAGAAGAAAATATGTGCAGGGTGTCTTGATTACTTTATCTTCATTACATACAATTTAAAAAAAAAAAAAAAGAGAGAGATTGGAACTATTGTCACATAGGCATCCAAGCTATGTCCCTTATCTTTATTTGATGTAGTATATATATATATCCTTTACTGGCAAATCTAAAGTGCAGGACTTCTTGGCTTTGATAAAAGTCAAAGTTTTGGGTTTTTCGATTAGAGCCAGTCAAGTCTAACCTGATTTTGATCCATTTTTTGTATTTATTCACCTTTGCTTGTTTGTCCCTCAGATGAGTTTTGCACGTTTTTTTTTTAATAGTGTCCATTTACAAAAAGGAAGTCTCTCACCTCTTTAACCTTTCAGCTATTCCACAATAAAAGCATGTCGAGCATTTGACCACCTCTGTACCCACCATCAGTAATAAAACTACCTGTTTTTCATTGTCTTCGTCATGTGTGACATGATTCGGGTTTCTTGTCTCTTGATTTGCAGTTGGCTCGTCGAGGGTTCGCCATGATGCTGATCAGTCGCTCCCAGGAGAAGCTGGATGACGTCGCCAGATCACTCGGTAAGAGTCGACCTGAATGAAGCTGATTGTCTGGCTGCTGGTTTCTGTTCGGGCCTGGGAGCTGGACGTGTGAGCGAGGCGACGCTTTTACGCGTCTGCGCTGCTCCCCCAGTTTCTAGTTGGTCGGATGTTGAAAATGGATTTCTGACATTTGTTCCTTTTAAAAAAAATAAAAAAAAAATTTGAAATGTATTTTTAACAGAATAGATTATTAGATTTCAAGGAGGGAGGGCAGAGATTCCTCAGAATGTTCTGGCTGATTCTAAGCTGTAAGCTTAACTATTTTAGAGATCTAGATTTAGAGATTTGTTTCCTGACCTTCATGCTTTTAATTATCATAATTTAAAGATGCTTTATTTATCCTAAATGAAAATTAAATGTTGTTGCAACTCTGATAATCTGAGTATCTCGTGGATGGAACTATCTCTGGTAGCAGAGAGTCTTGCAACAAAACTGAAGACTATGTGACCTCATCATGACTCTCATGAAATGCTAACAGCTCAGTCTTGAGAAAGGACTGACAGAGTAACAGCAGCACATCCTGGATGCCATCAGTTGTTAGCAAGCTCTGCTAATCCACCTCATTAGTTTTTGCTGCTCCTCCTTAAATCTCTATTTTGGCTATAGAGTTAGAAAGCCGGTCAGCTGGTTCTTTGCCTTTGAGCAACTCGAATGGTGACGAAACGGCTGCGCACACAAACCTGTTGTTTTACTTCCTCTTTGTTCAGAGGGAAGAGGGGATTAATATCCGCCCTGCTTGGAGAAACTGCACCAACTTGTTTCTCTGTTCACATTTCCTCCTGCCTGCCACGGGGATCTGTCCACCGCTCTGCTCTCTGTCCAGATTTTGGCTGCACGACGAGCGTGCCCCGTCCCTCCGCGAACTGTGCCCCTCTCCCGGCGACCCGCCGTCTTATTCCCATCTGTTTCTGACGATTTCCCACAGCGCGGTTTCCCCCTGTCGTGCCTCCAATCGACAGAGGGGGCTGACGGGTAGTCACGAGCGAGGAGCGGCGTGCCAAACGCTGGCACGCCGCTCCTCACGATTAGCCTGACAAACTCAACCTGCCTGACATGTAACCTGGCAATCCTCCATGTCCCACCTGTGATTTTTTTTATTTATTTATTTTTTCCCCCCATGTTCCATGTAGACTTATTTCCATCTCCGTTTCTTCTGTACGGTCTCACAAAGTCACCATGGGAGTTTCAGATCTTTGTCTTCAACACGCAGGAGGCTTTTACTACTTTTGTCAAAGTCAGCCGGACGTTTCAGACTTTATACATTGTAGTCCACCCTTTAGTTGTTGTTGGAATCTCTCACACTTTTTGTCCTTTGTCTTTTCTTAAATTGACATTATTATTATTATTTTTAATCTTTTCTGGACCCAGATTGTAGAGCGTAAGCCGACTCTGTTGACTGAGCTCATGTTTGAGGTTCATCCCAGCAGATCTTCCAAGGTCCTCTGATTAAGATTAAGGATACCTTTGTTTTTAATCTGCAATGATTAAGCAGAGGGGGGTCAAAGAAGACCACCACTCTAGTTTGTTGGTGCACAGCGCCCTCTGCAGCTCATGTCCGACCCTGACTGGGAACAGATTTTGCAATAGGACCAACATCTCTGTTGGGTCTGATTTAGGAAATGTGGGATTTAACAGTGAAAGACCTTTAAACATGCACTGTCTTAACTCTTTTTTTTTTTCCTTTTTTTGTTTGTCCTCTTGTGAACAAAGAAACTTAAAAAACTTTCTCACCTTTCTGTGTAATTGTTACTGAGAAAGCAAATGAACTATTGTTTTCCTCTCACAGAGGAGCAGTTTAAGGTGGAGACCAGGACGATCGCTGTCGACTTTGGCAGACTGGATATTTACTCCAAAATTGAGGAAGGACTGGCTGATCTGGAGATTGGTGTTCTTGGTAAGAGCTGATTTCTTTTGTTCCTCATTTATTTCTCCATATCAGTTTTTCTCTCGCAGTGCAGCATTGGTCGATATTTATCCTGCTTCGTGTAACTTTCCTTAACTCTCCTTTTTAAATATGTTTTTATGTGTATAAATGATTACATCCTGGATCCCAAATGGGTGATTTTGAAAATCTGTGTTTGATGTCAGATGATGGCCACAGCTTCAGATGTCCAGTCCAGAAAAATCTGAACTTTTTACTGTCTTCCCTTGAAGTCCATCACAACCAACTCCCTCCATTAATGCACCAACCACGTTATTTGATCTGTGTTTTCCGCTTTTATACAAATCGGATGAATGTTGAAGGATCCGATCTTTGATGCATAAATGGAGAAAATCCCTCGAGCCCTTTTGTCTTTATGAAACGCCTCCGAATGCAGCAGAAGCAAATCCTCTTCTTTTAGCCTGCATGTTGTGATTCTTTAGAACTATTCTTTTTAATCCTAATCGAAAGTCTCCCAGCTGATGTGGCGGAAACTCAAAATCGAGACGACTGAATCTGGAAAGGTGTATAATTTTGACAATACAACTTGCAGGAATCCCAGAGAGACGCCAAAGATTAAAACGTTTCCCGTAAAACCAAAAAAAATACAATTGAAAAAGTTGACGACCTCTTGCTATGTCGTCCTTTTAGATATCGTTAACTCTTCATAAAGTGTTGAAGCCTGACATCTTCCACAGGGAGAAGCTTTACTATTGTAAACTTTGGGGTTTGTGTTTTATGCTGTTGGTTACATTGTGAATGCTGCTGAATGAGGGGCTGGGATTGTTTTTAAGTTGACTTTGGATCGGTTTTTTTATGTCATGGTACCATAATACCCTCTCAATCGGGTATGATGGCCATTTGACCAGAGACATAAAATCTCATACCTACTTTTTTTTTGCACGTTTTTAGGAGGGGGGACAAAAAGAAAAACTGCACTACCTATTGAAATCACATTTCAACAAACCTTTATTTTTCTGTCGCTTTAACAACAACCCCGGGGTCAGGTGTGTGTGGGTGGGTGTGTGTGTGTGTGTGTGCGCGCCAAGCGGTGACGTTGACTGTACATCTCCAGAGTTCACGCTGTACTTTTCAGTTGAACATTTAAGGAACTCTTTGTTCTTTTTATGATGCCAGTTTTGCTCCACTGGTTGCAAGGTGTGGCTGTCTGCCGTTTGGTGAATCCCTTCCTCGTGCTTGCTGGCTTTTGCTGCCACCTTGCGGTTGATAAAGATGATCTATTTATTTTTAACTCTGAAGCTCTAACATGTTTTATGAACACAGTGGGTTAATTTTCCTCTTCCCTCCATCTTTCTGTCAACAGTTAATAATGTAGGTGTTTCCTACCCCTACCCTGAGTACTACCTCCACATTCCTGATCTGGAAAATGTGAGTAAATGGGGGGATATCCTGAAATTGAGTCTTTTTTTTTCTCTCTCTCTCTCTCTCTCTTTAAACAAATACCTCTTTAAATTTTTTTTTTTTTAACTCCAAACTTGAACATACTCTCTCTGGGTTTCAGTTCATCACAAACACCATCAACGTCAACATGACCTCGGTGTGCCAGGTGAGGATTCTGCTCCATTTTTCTTTGTAAATTGTCCAACCTGTTGCTTTTACCTTCCATACTTTTCTTTTCCTCTATCCACCCCCCCCCCCAGTCCTCCTCCTCTTCTTGCTCTTCCCACCGAGGTACCTGCAGTGTCTCAGTTGTTCCTAAAGCAACAGTGGACTACACCAACGCTGTCTGTGCTCGCCACCCACGCAACGCTTTCCCTCTGCTGCTTGTTTTTTTTTTTTCTGTCCATCTCACCCTGCTACTTTTAGTCCTTTTTTTTTTTTTTTTTTTTGTCATCTTTATTCTCCTATTCTCCTGCTATTGTTTGTTTGCAGTTATTAACACCGACTGAACTTGTTGTGTTTTTGTTTTCTAGATGACTCGCCTGGTGCTGCCCAAAATGGTAGAGAGGTGAGTTGTTGGGGCTTCCATGTTTTGCGACATGACTGCAGTCAAACAGCAGAGTGCTGAGTGATGGAGTGAAACACACACACACACACACACACACACACACACACACCCCTCAGCTGGGATCGCCACAAATAATTATCTTGTGAGAGGAATGACACTTTTCATAAGGAAGTGGGATGAGAAATTAGTTTTGTCTTCTTCTTCTTGCCCCCCATCACTGCATCTCTTTCCTTCTCCTCCTTTGTTCGCAATGCTGACAAGCTTTCAATTCACACAAAGTGCTCTTCCCACCCGATTGGCTGCTCCGTTCCCATGTGATTCCCGCCGGCCAATGGAAACGGAGGCACATTTGGTGCCGTGTGAGGCTGTAGCGTCTTCACTATAACACTGCAGCAACAGGCTGCCATGGCAACGCACACAGGCCACTACCCCCCCCCTCTCTCCTCTCTCTCTCTCTTGTGTGTGTGCGCGCGCAGGATTAACTTTCTGTGGAATAATTATCAAAAAGTATTAAGAAAAAAAAGTTTGCTTCTGAGAAAGAAATGTGATGCACAGAGTGATTTCTGTTTTATCTGCGCTGTGCTGGATTCCTACAGTCTGAAAATATCTGGAATTTAGGTGTGACTTATTATAGAAATATTGGGGAAACATTTGCATCTTCCGACTTTCTTCACCAACTCCATCTTCTAAATGTTCTGCTCAATCTGAGTATTTATTTATTTTTTGTCTTTTTGTTGCTCTGCTCTTCCTGAATTTACCGATTTGAACTTTTGCGTCTCTCTCAGATCCAAAGGCGTCATCCTCAACATCTCCTCTGCCAGCGGCATGTATCCCGTCCCTCTGCTCACAGTCTACTCTGCAACCAAGGTATGCGCCTAATCCGTTGTCGTTGGCACCTCCGGTAGGGATTTGAAATCGCTAAAATCGCCTAATGCAGCAGTGACATTATGTCGTACTAAAACCGAAACATAATAACATCCAGACTTCACTTGGTGTGTATTCATTTACTGGAGTGAAAATATCACACGAGTCGAATGCTCAATAACCGGAGGTAGCCACTGTCCCAAACCACGACAGGAAGTAGTTTGGGGATCGTGTTTTGTATTGGATGAACAAACTTATTAAAGTGAGATATTTAATTCCACTTCTTATTTAATGGATACAGTTAAATCGCAAAAAAATGCTATTATTTTTTGCGACATTAGTGGAATAACGACAAAGTTTTACGTACATTGTGCCTCGCGATGGCTTAATAATATCCCATTAGCAGTCAAGTCTGATCAGCCTGAACTTATTCAGTGAGATGCTTTGGTAAAAAGACATTTATTTTAAGACTTCTTACACATTTTTCTACCATGGATACAAACAAATTTTATGTAAGTAGTGGTAGGTCACTTAAAACCAGTAGCTGCTTCTGCAAAACTGATGTAGGGTGAAACGTGTTGCAACTAACTTTAGATTAAATCCTTGAGATAAAAACATTGTCCGAGTTATATATATATTTAAAAAACAAACATAGAGAATGACTTTATTTTGCACTCACCCCTTGATAAAAGTTAACTTAAAACTACGCTAAATTGCAGACATAAAAGCGGGCGAGGTCAAACCGACCAGCATTCGGCGCGGCGATGTCTCGTGGGTATATTTAGTGCCAAATGTTCAAAACGGCTCCTTCTTCTCTGTGGCTTTTTTTTTAAATTTTTTTATTGCTGCTGAAAAGCTTGACTGTATTTTACGCCTCCCTTCGCAGGCGTTTGTGGACTTCTTCTCTCGCGGCCTTCACGAGGAGTACAGACGGCAGGGCATCATCATTCAGGTTGGTTTGGGCCTCGTCACCACTTCATCTTGCGCTGTACTTTTTACAAGTACGCCGAGCTCAGGGAGTTTTGATGTAAAATGTTGCTGTATGGAGCTGAGGAACCGGTAGACATTACAGCAGCAAAGAATTTTGATTCCTTCCTGAACTTTGGTCCACAACTTTTTTTTTGTTTATTTTTTTTTTAAACCCGTTATGTAATAAGATAGAAGGATACTTAAAATGTGCAGCTTTTTAAAGTCCTGCCTCTGAAATAAAGTGTAGCTATTTTTTTTTTATTGTTGTTTTTTGACTAAAAATATTATAGATGTAGTAATTTTTGCTGGGCAATAAATTTTCCCTCAAGTTATTGAAACAACCTTTTTTTCTGAGGTACCATTTTCAGGTAAAATAATAATAATAATTAATACAAGAACACATTCTCAAAGATCTATAAACTTTAGATTCTTCTGTACATTTAACTCTGAAACTGTAAGACATTTTGGCAATCCGAAATAAGTAAACAAAACAAACAACAAATAAAATTAACCTGTAAACAAAATTGTCCTTTAAAAAAAAAAAAAAAAAAAAAAAATTATTTGTGACCGAATCAGCAGACTGAAGACTTTTGTCATCCTGTGTTTGGTAGGAACAGATGGAGAGAAAAGAGCAACGATAAATCATGCAATTGGAAATTATTGGGGTACTTTTTACTTATCATGTGGTTGATTTATTGTGAAAGGCCCAAATTTAGCTTAAAAACATTGTTGCTGATGGAAACGTGCTTCATATAAGACTGAGCTTTTCTGTTCAACTCTGCGGTCCACTTCCGCCACCTTGTGGCCAAAGTGTTCACGAGTGTGATGTTACAAGAGATATTTTAAGTTGAACTGCATTTTTTCTGTACTTTAATTCTGTCTTTTCTCTTTGTTTTATTATTATTATTTTTTGAAAGAGTGTGCTTCCCTTCTTTGTGGCAACTAAAATGACCCGCATCAGGAAGCCCACCCTGGACAAGCCCACCCCGGAGCGCTACGTAGCAGCTGAGCTCAACACTGTGGGTCTGCAGAACCAGACCAACGGCTACTTCCCCCACGCTGTCATGGTATGGAAAACAAAAATGTATATCTGTTTACAGTTATTGAGAGAGAATACATAAGTTAAAATGACTTTTAACTTATGTATTAAAGTTAAAAGTCAAGCTTGTGAAGCTTGACAACAGTTTTCCTCTACTCTGTTTTTGGCATTTAACAAATGTTTGGACCTTTTGAGGATGGATTAAAAATATTTGCCCAGGGTGAACACAATGACACTTTAAATAACTTTTTAAAATCTAAATTCAAGTGTAAAAGTTCAAATTTCTTCATGTTCAAGGTTTGTTTAAAAGTCCTTTAAATTTGGGGGAACTTTATGTTGCCATCAACAAGCTTCTGGCTGTGTCATAGTTGGATATTTGACCATGCTTTTTATCGAAAATGGTGGTTTAAGTTGGTTTCCTCACACACCCCTTGTAATTTTCTTTGGTGTTGAGGGCTTGTCCGGGATCCTAATATTGGCCTGCTTTATCCATTACGAAATAAATTTGGGTGTGGCTTTTGAGATCATTTTCTTGTGGACGTGGTTCAAGGTGAAGCTGAAAAATTTGAAGATGATTGTCTTCTTTTTGCATCGGCAAAGTGCGTTTGGATTTGCAGCTGTCTTCGACTCATGTACAAATTGTACGATGACCTTGCTTCTGAGGCTGACGGTTAGGGTGAAATGTTTCAGATATGGACACAGGTAGGTGTTCCAACAGCACACTGGAAGAAATCAAAACAGTCTATCAAGTTTCTGGAATATTCCCGGTTTTATCCTTATTGAAATGTCTGTCATAATTAAAGGTACAACTTGTGCAACAAACACAAGTTGTCAAATTAAGTTGACCACCAACTTCGCCAGAATCTTGGTGCATTTTTAAGAGGATTGTCAAAGTTAATGCATACAATTAATCTGAACATTTCAATGCTCAGATTATGTAATTGCTGTGTTATTACATAGCTCAAATCAATGGAACTACCTGTTTTGGCCTAAAAGCCTCAAGCTCAACACATGGGGAGCAACAAACGGCAAAAGCTGAAAGTTTAATGCAGCAGCAACAAAAGTTAACATTTTTTTTGCTGCACATCTACGTGTACGAGCTTGAGATTTCACATGCGCGAATTACATCAATCACTCGGCTGGACGAGGCGACTGTCGCCTCATCAGAGAGGTTCCATGGAGAAGCACGTTTCTATGACGACGCTTAAAACAAAAATGACTTCCTTTAAACCTTCCTGGAGATAAAGACCTGGAAAACTGAGAATCTTCAGAAATGCTTGGAGTCAGAAAATAAAGATGTTGTTCAACATTTTTGTGGAAAAACGTGCATACGGTGGTGGCTTTGACATGGGCATTTGCTCAGGGCGGCGTCGTAAAGGAGTGGGGCACCCAAGAACTAGAAAATGAAATCTTGTCAGTTTTCCTGTGAATAAGTTTGCTTATACTAAGCATGCATGTGTAGTAGAGTGAGTTTCCCATAGTTGCTGAGTCCTGGGAGACTACGTCATCTGCTTTCTGGTACAAAAAAACCCACCAGATAATTACTTGTATTTAATTAGTTGGAGTGTCAGAAGGAGGGGCTTACCCAGGACACCATTCCTGCAAGAACCACAACTCTGTACACATTTATATTTCAAGCTCATTGGTCACAATGCTACAGTGTGATTAATCTGATTTAATTAATTAATTTATTTTTTCCTATATTTGACTCCAAAGTTTAATGCTGCGTGTTTGCGTAAACGCGTGTCTCCTGCTTGCAGGGCTGGGTGACCACCCGGATGGTGCCGAGCAGCATCGTAATCTTCCTGGGGGCCAGAATGAACCGCCTTCAGCGCACAGGATACCTGCACAGGAGGAAGCTGCGGGAGCAAAGGAACGGAGCCAATCTGAAAACTGAGTAACCTCAGGGCCGCAGGCGACGCAGGCGGCCACTCCTTTTTCGACCAAGACTGTGCCTGAGGAAGTACGTTGGTGTGCTTCCATCCTCTGGAGCTGCTTTGAAATGTAACCCCGTTTGGTGCCTTGAGTAAACGTGCACAGCAGACTTAAATCTGCGATAATCTGCCCCTGATGTCTGTCTGGGTAGATGTGGCCAAAGAATTCAGGAAGTTGTGTGGTATTAAGCGCTAGTTTGTTTTTTTCTTTTTGGTCGTCGACGCCAACGGTGGAAATGACAAAGCAAATCGAAGACCAAACGCTGCTGTAGTAGGCAGTGACAAATGGTGACGGGCATATTTTTTTTATATATATATAATTATTTATTGTATATTTGTAAGATGCACAAAATCTGCAGCACCAGCGTTGAACCTGGTTCTCTTTACTAATCTGAGATATTTAAAAAAGGCAGTTTCTGCTTTTATTATCCCTTAGCTTACATTCCCCTTTTTTTTTTTTTTTTTGTTTGCTGATCTTGTGTCTTGCAGACTATTTAAAGTGTCCCTGTGGTGGGTTGTGTTTGTATTGACGTGTCGCCTTTTCCATGCTAGTCTATTCAAATTCTTAGTTTCTTTTCTTGTAATATTTCTACAAACGGTTGGATTCAGTGACGGGGTGGTTGTTTTGATTTATTATGACAGGATCTTAAATGGGAATAGTGAACAATTATTATTATTATTTTCCCCCAATCACTTGACTGTTAATTTTGGTAGTTTTCTTTAATGTATCGGAATGGCTCTAACATTGACGGATCCCTCTGTTAAATGCTGAGCAAATATTTCATTGGAGATTTTTAATATCGCCAATCAGGGGTGGTCGCATCATCAGCTTTTCATCTGCGTTTTTTTTTACAATCGACTAGTTCAGATGCCACCAAGTGTTAAATTTTCAAAATCAAACAATGCAAGTGTTTTTTTGTTTTATATATACTTGATGCCTGCGGCAATACCCCATATGATGTGGTCTGACCTGGACCTCTTGTGGTTTTCTTGTGAATTTGTTTTTCTTTTCTCTTTTATATGCCTTACAAATGCAGTTCCAAATGTAAAATGCATCAATTCTGTTCATCTTTTCTACTGTTTGTTAATAAAAAGCTGTGGCAGAAAAAGCTCTGTGTTTTGTGTGTCTGAGAATGTTTAAATTAGAAATGTTTTGTACTGCTTGTCATTAAAGCTGAAGTATATAGCTTTTATGCAGAATGTTTTTACACATATTTGTTAAAAACTGTCGGCGTGCTGTGGTGGTGCAGGGGGGTAGCATGCCCTACGTTTGTCCTCGATGCGGATGTTGCAGGTTCGACTCCCGGTCCCGGTGACCTTTGCTGCATGTCTACCTCCCCTCCACCCTCCCTTGCCCTCCCTCCTGTCTGCCTACTGTCAAAAATATAAGCCACTAGTGCCGCAAAAACTCTTCGGACTCCATGGAGTAAAAGTATGTCAAGACGTGTAATAATCTCCTCCTGATGCTGTGGGATGAAATGCACAAAGTAACCAATCAGGGCCATGAGGAGGGTCTTAGTGCTGCCAATCATGCTCATGCACTTACAGATAAACTTATTAATGATGAGAAACGTCTTAACTGTTTATCTGCCCTCATCGGTGGCTATGGTAACTAGCCTTAGCAATCACTACCGGCTGAAGGGGAAAAGCCGTAGCAGAGGGCAAGTAAAGAGGGTGAGGGCACCAGGAGAGATTGATGGCGTTAAGACCCACCCGCCTCCTGGCTCTGATTGGTTGGTTGTAGTCAGTGGTGGGAGAAGGCAGAGAAACTTTATTTATTCTCTCAAATGATCTGTCTCATGCCATACAGTGCTTAGGGGTTGGAGATGAGTGAATGTTATGCTAAACAATCTGGGCCCCTACATTACATTTAGATTTAAAATTTTGAAATCCACAAAGAGATTTGCTCTGAACCAGGATGATGGTCAGAAGTAGTCAGATTTAACAGCATTAGTAACTGTTGTTTTTTATTCTCAGATTACATTCACAAAAATCTGCCAGTACAGTTCACAAATACTTTCTTTATCCCATTGAATGTTGTAACTCGTTTTAAGTGTTTTCTATGGATTGCAGTGATGTGGGAGTGATAGTCAATCCTGCAACGAATCTGAAGAGGAGTCTGAGGACTGTTGCTGGGCAGCAGCGTCATGACTACCATGACACGCTAACTGCTCACATTACTTCCTGTCCTACTTAGAAAGCCACTAGCCACTGATATATTTATTATATGACTGGGACCATCGACATGTCTATAGTGGAGACTGTGGGAGGACATGGGAACCTTGATGAGTCTTGATAGTTTGAAGTCGGACCTATTTTTCTGTAACACGGTAGCAATGGCTGACAGACATCAGTGTTTTTGTAAGTCTCTCGTGACTTAGTTCTGTTGTGGCGTTTTAACTGCTATTTGGGTGAGTATTTGAAGGTTATTATTTTTGATTTTTTTCACAAGTCTGTCAACTTATTTATTATTTATTATTGACGTAGCTTTAAACAGACTTGCTGTTTTCTCCCCCAGTGTACGAGTCTTTTTGGTTCCATTAGTTCGGACTTCAGCTTCAGAAGAGCCACTTTATTGAGGGCATTTTATTTTGACGACGTATTTTATTCATTTAAGAACACTTCTGCGTTATTGACAGCGAGTGCATTGATGTTACAGACTTAACGCTACTAGCTAGAATGTTCTGTAACTTTACTCTGTATCTGATTTCATCTACACGTCCTGCTCGGTTTTTCTATTTGCTCTCATGTTTTGTTGTAAATGTTATATTCGTGTTTGATAAGAACCAGACGTCTTGTCGTGCTCAGACACTTTTGTTAAAGTATCTTTTCTCAGGTCTGCTTGCACAGGTTACTCACAGGTGTGTCACAAAGACTGACTAACTCTGCTATCCCATTCTTTACATTTATGCATTCACGTAAACTCATGACTGCCACCTAGTGGACATAAACATAATTCATTCAAGTTTTTACGTCACAGAATCATATCTGTACCTCAGAGGTGTTTAGTTGTGGAAGACACACCGCCTCCATCTTACAACTAAGCAAATCAATGGAAGGATTCTCAAAGGAAGACATTGACTTTGCTAAATAAAAACAACAACAAAAACACCCATATCCTACAGCACTGATGTGTTATATTGTTTGATTTGAGAAAAAGTGACCTTAAATGTGAACGATAAGCCAGGTTTATCCGTCTATCTGTCTAACTGCAGATTGGATGGGATGTCTGATAAGCGCCAGCGTGCAAGAGTCCAGGGTTCCTGGGCCAGACAGCTGCCAAAACCCTCAAATGGTCAAACAGGTAATTTTCAGGTCTCTTTTTCAGTCGTGAACATGGACATTTCTGATAATTAACGTGGCAGTGTTATGTAATTTCCAGCCACATAGTGTCATTTTATAGCACTAACCAAGTTGCTATGTTACCTTGAGTTGTAATAAAAATGCTGCATATGTTAAATGTGACGTAAAAAATTTTGACTTTGACTGTGATTTGATGCCTTGAAATTGGTCCTCTGTCTCTTTAAAAACTCCTGCTCTTCCTGAAATCATCACAACATGGCTCCTCTATTAATCGTTCAAGATTTTGTTTTTTGAGGAAGTAGCCGGGGATGGCTGCTCTGTGAGGCGGAAACGCCGAAGGAAAGGTGCAGTATTATGTAAAATTGTCTTTTTTGAGTTTTACATTATGCTACAATTGTACACCCTCTTCAAGGACGTAGCTTCCAGTCTTTTCCCGCGACTCCCACACGCGGCTCCTTCAGACTAGCCTTCATCAATTAGCAAACGCCTGATGGAACTGTGTATCTACTGAGCTCATTATGGGAGCTACTTCTCACAGCAATACTGGTAAAAATGTTGTTAAAAGGTTAATAGAGGAGCTATGTTGTGATGACTTCCTGAAGGCGGTGTTTCAGAGAGAGCAGGAGTCTCTTAAAGAGACAGAGACCCAATTTCAAAGCATTAAGTTACAGAATAAAAAAAAAAAGTAAGTCAGATTTGACATAAACAGTGCTTTTGTAACAACTGAAGGTAACATAGTTACTTTATTATGCTACAAGATGGCACCAGGTGCCGGGAAAATACACGATACTGCCCCTTTTAATATTTCATTTTCTTGGAGACTTACAATTTTGCTTTCTCTAGTTATTGAATTATTCAAAATCAAAGAAAAGGCAAATTTCACCACTTTCCAAAAAACAAAGGATGATAGACAGAAAATGTGAGCCTTTTATTTTTTTTAATTTTTCCTTCTCCCTCTTTACAGCGGGCGGCCTAAACAATCAACTCAAAAATGTTAACGGCGCCTCTGGTACATGGGGTTTTGGCAACCAGAAAACATCCAAAGCATTCGAGTTTCACAAACCCTCCAAGGTAATCTGTAAAACTGATCCATGCAAACTATGTTTGAGTTTAAAATACACTCAAACTTCCCTTCATTTCAATCCCTGCAGCCAATAAGAGAAGTGCCTCCGAGAAAGTAATAGAGTAAGTTAAACTGTGGTTCAGTTTTTAAGACTTACTTGGATTAAAAGCACATATTTGACCCTTTTATCACCTGGCTTATTTTTAATATTTCAATTCTTCTAAACAGAGATGGACAAAGAGTAACAAAAAATTCTTTCAACAGACATTTGGGTGATTATGAAATAAGTCTCGGGCCTTCTGGGGTGTCTCGGTGAGTACGGTTCAAATGAGGAAGGAAACGTGATTAAGTACCAGACATTTAAATAAACAATACACCATACTTATTGAAGCCAAAACCAAATCTGGAGTGGCTATTTGAGTCCACTAGGTGGCAGCAATCACTCAAACAACTGGTCACAGATTAGCTTTTGAATTTTGGGAAATAAAAACGTTGTGTCTTTTAGTTCGTGTCTTATGTGTACCTGCAACAAAATGAGGCTGCAAGGAAATTTCTCTTTATCAAATGTAAATAAATGAAAACGTACTGATTGTTACTTCCCAGGTGCCTCATCATTAACCCCACTACAGTGGTGCTTAAAAAAAAATTTCATCAATGAATCTGAGGTGATATCAGTTGTGATCTTTAATCAGTTAGACTACATCCACGCCTTCAAATGACGCACATGAAGATGTGCGATTCGCATTACGAACATGTCATACTTTTATATTTATTGATGCTGAAAATTTATTGATAGAAGAAAAAGGAACCGTCCTGGAGGTACAGCCGTTGTCTTTTGCTGGAGTTTAGCGTTGTCAAGAAAAATCTAGATTGTTTTCATGATGAGAGATGCGTCATTTTGTTATTTTTTTGTTTGGAATGCGTTCAGGCTGCGGCTGCGGCCCGGGTTCCTCACACCAGAGGAGGCTGACTGGATGTTGAGTAAGCTGCTAGCAGAGCTGCCATGGTCCCAGAAGACTAACTACAGACTGGGTGGGTACCAGCAGAACCAACTCCAGACCTACTTGGGGGGGGAAAGTGGTGGAGGGGATAAAATTGCATAGTTTATAATCTAGAATAGCTTTAGCAGTTTATCTTTTTGCTTTGGGTTCGCATTGTTTTTAATTTCACTCCATAAGCGTTTGTTTACTTCAGGTTTCGCAGATGTTTTGTCTAACAGAGTTAGTAATTAGAGTCGCCTTCTGACCCATAATAACTGGAACGTCGACCAACATGTCTGATGTGTGTTGATGATTTTGATGATGACACCCGACAAAATTGTTTCTCACCATTGGCGACTGTCAAAAGAAAGAGAAGCTTTCGAGATGTGAAACACTTTGAACTTTGCACTGTGCAAATGAACTTGTTTCATTGATTAAATTGGATAAAAACACACCATTCACTCTGTATGAAGGCATCACGTTGCGCTGAAGCCACACTCCGGTCTCCCTTTTCTCCCAGCTGGCTCTCGTCCATCTGATGAGCAGTTCCGTGACAGCGCCGCTTCAGACATGACAACAGGATGATGTAAACCTAGTGGGAGGTCAAGGGTCAGGTTTTAGAAGGTCTTCATTCACTTGGGAGACTTTGTCAACAACATACGTATGGTGTTGGTTGAAGGATCTGCTGAGAGTAGATGTGCTCTGTTTGTATTATCCTTTATTTTTGAAACATTGAGATTACAAAAGCTTTATAGGGCCTCCAGGTCACAGTTTCAGACTGTCTCCCTCCACTTTAGCATTTCGGTTTTTAATAAAGTATTTTCATATTTAGTCAGGGGGGGGAGGAAGTTTTCTATTATTGATTTTCTATTAATCATTCTTGCATGTTCTTGTGTTTTATTAACACAGGCTGCCCATTTGGACCACAGGATTGTAACTTGTTTATCTGGATTAATTAATTTCCATCACGGCCTGCGTTTCCATTACAAAAAGGCACAAACCGTCGTCTCTATGACTCTAATGTCGGGGGGGAAAAAACCCACAATTTCGGAATTGCGGTGCTTTCAGTAAGTAGGAAACACTATTAAAATCAATAGCAGACTGGGTGGGTACCAGCAGAACCAACTGGCAAAATCAATCAATAAAAGTTTGGTCAGGCGATGAGTCATTAAAAAACACGCCACATGCTACTTTCTGTCGTCTTTTTGTGTTTGTGAAAAAAGTGATTTTATCGCAGCTTTGTGAAATAAACTAACATTGATTTGCCAAATTGCGCAATTATGTGGTCAGAGGTAAAGTAGCTGCAGTCAATGGACAGTAGAGATGCACCAATCTGATTATATCTGTATAAATCTAGAAATTGAAACAAATTCTAGATTCGATTGATGATGTGCCCAATCCGTAGGAGCAGACCTACTCAGTCTAATTCTATGCTTTGCGCTCTGAGTGACAACATGCTTTAATATTCTACGTTATATTTATAATTCCTAATTGCACATTTTGAACCATTTGACAGATTTGTTGCAGTTTATTTTTAACATGTTTGACCAAGTTAGTCAACCTATTGTTTTTGACAGTTTCAGTTTCTCTATGATTTATTTTACATTTGTTGTTTTACTCCTGACCGAAGAAATTAAAGTTGTATTGTTTTAACGAGTTTGACCAAGCTGTTGGTCTGAACATTTAAGTGAGGTGCAAATGATCAAATTAACCTATTATTCAGTACATTTATGTTTAAAAATGAAAGAAAGAAATGTTTTAAGTCAATGCAGCTGTTTTCCTGTATTGTATCGGTATCGGCCGATCCCAGACCTCAGATATCGGTGTCGGAAGTGAACAAAAGTGAATCGGTGCGTCTCTAGTTCAAGGAGGACTCAGCGTCTGGTGACTGCCTTGTTTTTTGGGGGTTTTTTTTACAGGTTGTAATTAAGATAATACAAATATTTTGTGTTATCAGGTAAACCAGAATGAAGGTGGTGAGTTTAAAAAGTATTTTTATCTTTAAAATACTTATTACAAATATTTTTGTCTATTTTTTTTTTTTTGTACTGAGCCACTTTAATGCTCTGACTCAGTTTTCCCATCCGTTTGGCATCTAAATTAAGCCAAATACAGACTTCTAACTTCTTTCCCTCTGATTCTGTCTTTTTATGGAAGAAGAGTTTATATTTCTTCTCATATTTATAAGCGCTTGTTCCCCGGGTCCTGTCATAATTCAGCCTCAGCACAAGTGATGGCCTGTCATGCAGTTTGTTTTGCTTCGACCGTGTTTCTGTGCCAGAGGATCGGCCAAAATAAGCAGAAAGCCAGAGAGCCGTTTCTTGGGAGAGGCCCAAAGACAACAAGTGAATAAGAGTCGAATTAGATTTAGTCGTCCGCTCTGCTCTGCCGCTGGCTGAAAACACGCTTTGGTGGCAAAATGGTTTGCCAGAAGCAAAGAAAAAACCGATTTAGAACCAGTTTTCTTCCTGCTCTGCTCAACTCGAAAAGGTTCAATTTATGTACTGATGTTGTTTAAAGACATTAGGGATGCTTTTGTTTTGAAATTAAACTGTGTGGCGCTGCTGTTTTCTGTGAAGAAAAGTCGATTCAGAAAGAATTTTTAGTCTTGCTACAGCTTTGATGTTTGTGTTAAAGAAGTGCATTGAATTTCTAAAAAAAAAAAAAAAAAAAAAAGAGAAAAAAATGAAATGCTTTCGCTCTAATTAACATTATTGTGACTTTCTCATTCTTATTATAAACGTGGCCATTTTTGTAATGCTCTGATTGTTTCTATTTGTCCAGGTGAGGCGTATGAAGAGCCCAGGCTCACCTGCTGGTACGGAGAGTTACCGTACACATACGCTCGCTCTACTATGGCTGCCAACACACAGGTACCTGAAACGATAAATCAGACCGATCTGATTAATCGTGATGAATCGATTATTAAAACCAGTAATCGATTAATTGTTAACTTGACTTTACGGACTCAAGAAAAAGGCCATTTTCTGAAAGAGCAGCACAGTCAGAACAGCAAATGAGCCAAAACTGAACAGAAATATATTCATTATTTATTATTTGTCTGTGAATATATTCTACCCAGAACTCCTCAACTCATCTCATAGTTTTAACTTCAAATTCTGCTGAAGAAAAATCTCCTTCGATAATCCAAAAAGTAACAAACAGTTCAGCTCTACACTGTACTGATAAGTGGAGCAGAAAGGCCTGAGCTTTTCACATGTTGACGTTGGAGGTACTTTTGTTGCTACAGACGGATTATTTGCTACAATTATCAAGCGTCCACTAAAGGAATTCTAGATTATTCCCTTTTAGGCAATAAGATGTTTATGCTCCCATCTTAAAAAAGAATAATAATTGTTTATTTGCATCTCTTGTGGCATTTCTTTCAACACGAAGCGGTTTCTGCTGCTTTGTGATGATCTGTGATATATCACTTTACATTTTACTGAAGTTTTGGGGTGAAGTGTAAGGACACCCGAATTTATTTCACACTGTTTATTTATTTATTTTGATAGATTTGAAATTAGGGTCAAAGTGGAAATACGAGAATAAAGTCATAATATTATGAGAATAAAGTTGTAGTATTATGAGAATAAAGCCATAATCCTATTAAAATAAAGTCAAAATAATAAGAGGTCGAAGTCAAAGTACGAGATTTGTAATTTACCAGAATAAAGTTGTACTGTTGTGACCTTATCCTCGTTTTAGTTCAACTTTTTTTTCTCGTATGATATACTATTATTGTAATATTATAACTTTATTCTCATAATTAATTTTATTTCCCGATACTCCTCCGTAGATTAACAGCACCGTGACAATGTTCTTAATATTCCCATCCTGACTCATTTTATCGTCATCTCCTCATCCTCTCCGCACAGTGGCATCCACTGCTGGTGGCCCTCAGAGAGGCGGTGGAGCAGGCCAGCGGCTGCACCTTCAACTCGCTGCTGTGTAACTTGTACCGAGACGGACACGACAGCATCGGCTGGCACAGCGACGACGAGGCCTCTTTGGGCCCCGAACCGACCATCGCGTCTCTGAGTCTGGGCGACACCAGAGTGTTCAGCCTTCGCAAGCAGCCTTCAGCGGTGAGATCGTGGCGACGACACCTTGCTTTCACTGCCCCCAAATATTTCCTAGTTGTTTCATTTTTACACATGTATATCAAGCAGGTCCTTAAAAAAGTTTTAAATTCATGTGTCTACATTTAAAGTCTTAAAAATGTCTTGAATTAACTAAAAAAAAAGAGTAAGTTGGCCTTAAATACGTCTATTACAGGTCTTACATTTTGGACTGTTTGATTTTGTATTGTCTGTTGTTGTTTTTTTCTTGTGGGATTTTCCTGTCAGGTAAAAGTTTGAGCAACACTCATCTCTATGGACATGTATTATGATTGAGGCTTTCGCTAACTACCTGCTAATATACCCTTGCTAATTAGCTAGTATTTCTATTTAAATGTATCTCCTGTGGGCTGGACGACGTTTGTACTTTTCTGTGGCTTTTTCAGTTGCACTCAGACCTACGGAAGTATATTGTGGTTGAGGCTACCGCTAAGTAGCTGCTAGTACGCTCTTGCTAGCTAAATAGTTAGCTAGCTAATTTTGTAAATTAGCTAATAGCTAATTTTGCGACTGTCATTGACTATACAATGTTCGTACATTTCTGCTGACACATAGAACTTTAATTCCATCCGTAATGGCTTTAAAAAGTCTTAAATTTGATTTGGTGAAACCTGCAGAAACTCTTGTTTCTGAATTTCTGCTCATTTTTAGGACCAGATTGTTGGCAGCTTTACAGTTCTCTAAAAATATTGTGTAAGATCTGTCACTTATTTGTGTGTGTGTATGTGTTTTTGTTGTTTTTTTTCTTTTTAATCCTCAGTTTGGTTTGGGCATCAGTGCCAAAATTTGGTTCACATTTAGTTAAACTGTAATTTTAATTAAAGCTACAGTCAGGTGAAAAAACTGTTAATTTCTATCAATGCAAACTTTGGGGGGTAAGATGCTTTAGCAGCTGGTCATGATATAAATCAGGAGTCTGCAACCTTTGCAATCCATAGACCCATTTTCACTCTCATTCCAGTGAGATAAAACTTGTTTAGAGCCGCAAAAATTACATGACCTGTTGAGAAAAAAAGATAAATATGTAGTATGTATATTTATCTGGAATTTTGTCATTTTAGTAGAACCACTGTTTTTATTTTTAGGGTTTGAAATAAAGACATTTTTAAAACTTTGTAAAAAAAAACAACAAAAAAAAGAATAGATACATTGAATGTTTCCAATCTGTAAGACAAGAAACAAAAAGATCCATAAATCATCTTCTGTTGTGGAAATTCTGATAAAAAGAGGACTTAATACTAAAAACCTGCAGTTTGTATTATATGTGCATTCAAAATCATTTTATTGGTTCTTGGTCATTTGAAATCAAAGGGATTCCTTCACAAACTCTGATTTGAAGGTCTGAGTTTATAACTCTTTGTCCGTGTTTTGCATCGATCTGCTTCCATGTCAGGAGGACGACGGCGACTACACGTATGTGGAGCGGATTCGGATTCCTCTGAGCCACGGGACTCTGTTGCTGATGGAGGGAGCCACGCAGGACGACTGGCAGGCAGGTTTTCACTCAGTTTTAATCAAAGATTAAAGATTTCCACAACCAAGCCTCAATGTTTACAGTAAATAGTCATGTGCTTTGACTGAAGACGTGTGACGAAGTTCCTCCCGCGACAGATTTGCTTCTCCTGGGAAGTTTAGTGCCTCACTAAAGAAGAGACATTTATTTTAGGCTCAGACAACTTCTTGGTTTAAATTAGTGGAGGAACCTTAAAGTGCGCAATAGAGTGAGAGTATGATACGGTTCGCGGGACAATTTCACATGGGTAAAGTCCTAGCTTTGTGACAAAAACCAAGGTTAAATGCATTGTGTCATTAAGGATTGATTTATTTCACTTTGTGTAGAAAAAAAATTCACAGAAAGCCTAAAACTGCTAAACTACATGAGAGTTTTGTGGGGGTTTTAAAATGAAACATTCAGGAGATGTTTTAAAGTAAATTACAAGGCGCTATTAGAATCATCATGTAATTATTTGAACAGTCGGTGCCATACAGTTACCTAAAAAAATAAAATAAAATAGATGACATGAAAATCAAAATGGAAAAAAAAACCCCAAAAAGCTGTGAATATGTTATGATCTGAATGTTTGTGATCTTTGTTCATGTAAAGAGTGGTCTAGTATAATCATGAAAGCAACATTTTTCGGTCACAGTAGCAGAGGCTCGTCAACAGTACCGTGAGGAACTCCGCATAGAATTAGAACGGCTTTATTGTCACTGTGCACAAAAGCACAACAGAATTTAGAAAATACCAATACTGAAAAACAGTACATATAAATACATAATAACACATAAGTATATTTCAAGAAATGTAAAAATATAATAGAAATTTTCACGTATTCCTTGTAAAACAAATGAACATCGATACATTTTTCCCCTTGACATTGTTAGCGTAAGTTTACATCAGAAATTGTCTGAACACTGTTTGTACTCGCCCGTGACGTTTCTTTTCCTTCAAAGCTTTCCATCCATTTCCCTCTCATTAAACAGAATTAGTGGAGTCGTAAAGTGACAAACTAAAGAGCAAGAGAATAAAACACGTGGGAAGTAAAGAGCCAGGGAAAAAGCTGCGAGCGCCAACACAACATTAGATAAGGTCAGGCCTGTTTTATGTTGACGTCTCTCCAACCGACCCAACAAAGGTACCAGTGGCGCTTTAGATTGAGTTCAGGGAGAGGAGATCACTCGGGTCATTAATCCGCTCCGTTACTGCAGTCCAAACCTTTCAGTGAGAGCCTGGATGTCTGCTCTGCTTAAAGGGCTTCGTTTAAAAAAAACCCAAAACAGAATAAGTCGTGCTGTACGCAAGTGTGAGTGTGTAGGAGGGCAGAGGTTTCAACGAATCAACAAGCAAACTGGATCACCGATGCAAAAGGTCCACATACTGTAACTAAGCTGATCTAAGGGTGAATGAAATTTACTCAGGCTGAGAGGTGAATAAGTAAGTCTTGTTGGTGGATGCCATTTATTTCAGTCCACTTTCTCCTATTTTCTACCTTTGCTTTTTTTTTTTTTTTTCCTTTTTTTTTTTTTTTTAATAGACTCGGATGTTTCATCAAAATGGCGGAGCGGTGTTGACTTTAGTGGAGACCAGGAAGAACCGAGACTCGGATGGTCTTACTGTATGATGCTGAGTTTTATGGAACAGTGTTGAATTTGAGAGTCTTGGTGTTTTAGAAAACTCAGAGGTAATCTTAATTGTTGAGTTGAAGACGAAGAGGCACGTTTATGTTAAGACTAATTATTCCTCAGGTTAAAACGAATTGAATCCATCCCTTATTTAAAATCCAGTTTACCAATTCAACTCCAAATAGTTTTTTCTTTTGTTTTAATGTAGTGAACGATTTTTAATACAAACACTTAGTAGGATTTTCTACTTTAATACGTGGTTGTCATTAGGCCAGTTCGACGTCTCTTCCTTCCTGTGACAGAATGAGGCCTTTTTTTATTATTTGAACAGTGAATAGGTTAAATAGTTTATCATCTTTAATTTGTTGTCATCTGTGTTAAAACTGCAGGATGTAACTTTTATGAAAAATTATTTTTTTAGATCCAAACTGTCACCATTTTGTGACAGTTTGGAATGAGACAGGTAATCAAGCTCCTCTGCCTCTTCCCTGTTCTAATCAGAAACAACCAATCAGAGCCAGGGAGAGGGTCTTGGCGCTGTCGGTCATGCTCATGTACGCACCGCTGATCCCACAGCTTCTGTTTTGAATGCTAAGACTACTTAGCACAGCCACCAATGACGGCAGTAACGGTTTTCCTGGAATGGTAAGTTGTCTCTCCACCATTAGTGCATTTAGCAGCGGGAACATGAGGATGATTGACAACGCTAAGACCCGCCCCCTGGCTCCGATTGGTTGTTTTTTGTCAGGAGCGGTTCATTTCTTCAGACGGCAATAAGCCACCTTTTCACAGATTATCTGTCTCATATTAAAACTGTCACAACATAATGACAATTTAAAAAAAATATATGTATATAAATATTAAAAATAAAACATGCATACTGCAGCTGTAAGTGTTGCCCACGTTCCTGACACTTTATCAGACTCCTAGAGCATTTGAGATGCTTCACTCATCAGTGTGTTTCTCTTCTCCAGCATCAAGTGGCAAAGGAATACCATGACCGGGGCCCGCGCATCAACCTGACCTTCAGGACCATCCACCCAGAACCGGAGGGCCACAGGCCGGGCACAAAGATTAGATTCACAGCAAAGAACCCGTAGGTTCCCCTCTGAGTCGGGCGCTAACGGCCGGTGAAGGAAATGTTCACTTCAATGAAGACATGTTTTTGAAGAAGAAACTCTGAGTTGCTGTGGGATTGTAAGTTATTACACAGCCCTGCTTAGTTTATATAGTCAGAGAAAACTAGTTGAGAAAAGTAGTACTTAACATTTCTGAGGCTGCTGCTGCTTTTCAAAACCTTGACTTTTTTTTTTTTTTTTTTTTTTTTTTTTTTTTTTTTTTTTTGTTTTTTTTTAGTGGTAGCTTTGCCAACTTGAAACACAGCTGCATCCATTGACTCCTGCAGTGTTAAATATGTTAAGTACTTTTTCTGATTTTCACCCTAATGAATGAATTTCATCAGTTCGATGTAAAATCTGGCCAAATTATATTTTTGAGCAAGAAGATTTTGGATGGCTTTCAAGTGTTTGTGTTGGTTCATAGTATCAGAAGGACCTGGAGTGACTAATGTGTAAAGAAACTGTTCAGGATGTTCATTTTAAGTTCTTCTTATTTCAGACAAGGCTGCTGCATAAACCACGGATACGTAAAGTTGCCACTCGGGTCAGCTAGCGACAGGAAGTGGGTCAATTAGTGGGGATAAACTTTCTTGGTAAAGTTGAGCAAGCAAAACTATTTTTGTTTTTTGTTAAATTTTCTTGACAAATGTTGAAATCCTAAAATAATAAAAACACAAAAGCTTTTTGAAAATTGAAGTCTGCAGTTTTCTGTATTCAAGAAAGAAAATGACTTAATGAGACTGAAAAACTATTTCACCCACTTCATTTTCTGAAGTTTGTGTCTTGTTGTAACATAAACCGAAGGACTGACTCTCTCTAAATCTTTACTATAAACTGAAAGTGTTGCTACCAAGCAGGGAACTGAAAACAAACCTGACGCCTACTTTTTTTTTTTCTTTTCACTTTGTATCAAACAATGAGGAAATTTGATTTAGTGTGACTTCATGAAATAGATCTACAACTTAAACCAATATATTTACCAATGTTGTAGTCAAGACCGTCTAACCCGAGACTGAGTCAAGACCAAGACCAGCGCCCCCGACACGATAAAATGTGAAATATGATCAAAATTGCTAATCGAATTGATCTGAAAGATTCACATTCCCATAGAAACACCTAGATATTAAATACCTAGAGCTGAAATAAATTTAACCAATATTAAATGCAGAACAAACTCTTTGTTCTGCTTATCTAAAAAGATAACGCCCTGGGCATTTGCCCAAATCGTTCATGTCAGAAACCACAACTGTCTGCACCATTAAACATAGTAATTGAGGCAATGCCCCGATGGTAAACAACGCTCAGCTATGAACACTGACCAAAGAGCAACAAGCAAGAAGTAACTAAGCACAAGACGCTCATCACCATGACTGTTCTCAGCCACAGCATGAAGACAGACAGCACAATGCTGTAATGTGGGGGTCTCCAAAATGGGTCCTTAAGGGCCGACATCCTGCATGTTTTAGTTCTCTCCCTGGTTTAGCACACCTCGAGGCTATCAAAACCGGTCTTGAGTACTACAACACTGATATTTACATACACTGACTGAAAAGAGACTTTTTTTTTTAACTCACTTCCTGAAGTTAAATCTGACCAAATCTTTCTTGATTTAGGTCAGTTAGTGATGGTGAGATGAAGCCTCATGAGGCACTGAACCACTTGAACCAACTGGTTCGAGAAAGGGTTCATTTCTTGAAGCTTCATGTGCACACGAAACCACCTACTGGCCAGGTGTGTAATCACAGCCAGCTGTAGCTTAACACGTGTGATGCATTGAATTTTGGTCTGTTATGGCTCTTGGGAATGACTTCACAAAAGGTGGAGGACGAAATCATTTGTCTACATAAATTATGTATACACATATGTGTATAATAAATTATTGTTTGAATGTATTCTCTGTGTGTAATTTTTCCCAAAATAGTAGTGTCATGTGATATGGCATGTTGTGTAATAATGTTTTTCTGTGACTCTAGAAAAATGGCATGGGCTTAATCAGGCAGAGGACAGTGAAAGTGCTTGTGGAACTTGGATGATTTCATGCATTTATATTAAGAAACAACAATTTCTCCACAGTTTTTGGTTTCAAACGATTTCTCTTTTTTGACACTACTTCTCCAGCCTTTGAAAAGACACGCTCACATGGCACAGATGATGCCGGGGTGCATAAATAAATAAGTGCAAGTTTGTCCTCACGCTCCTAAATCTCCTATCTATCTATCTCTCTCCTAAACTCTCCAAACACCAAACTAACTGTCTCAAACTAAATAACCACTATCCAAACTCTGCTATCCAAACTATCAAAACTCTATCCTCTCTCTCAACTGACCGCAACTCGCCTACAACAGCCCACATTTTGAATGGAGCCTGTGGGGTTTATAAAGCTGTCAAACCCCGCGCCAAAATCTGAGCCACTTCCCGAAGCAGTCACGTGGTACAGCCCGGCAGCGAGGCTTCGGACGTCATCGTTTTCGGCTCCTCCCCCAAATGAAGCAAGCTTCGATACGCGCTTTACGGAAACGCCCCCTCTATTACTCGACACGCCTCGAAGCCTCCGCACATCACGTAACATCACTATCAGTTAGAATGACCTAGATTATTTCTGTTTCCCATCTGCCAGAAAACTTTGCGAGAATATTTTTAAGAGATCTTTTTTTTTCTGCAGGAATTCAAAGGTTTACATACACTTGGTCATCATCCAGAATAAGCATCTTTTTAAACTGCGTGACTTCCAGCCCCTCGGTGTTTACACAATTAGACGATGGGTCACTGGATACACAACCTCAACCCGCTGGTGGGGAGCCAGTCATTCCACTGGGCTCTCCGTGTACTTTATAAATATCCCTTTTCAGCATGGGAACTCTAACTTGATCACAACCCAACTACCCTCTGGTAAATTTGTACTGAGCTGTGATGTAACATCTCTCTGCTCCAGGAAGGTGAGACGGTTGTTTTGAAACTGAAGCTGAGTTAAACAGCTTCTCTGCGCGATGTATTAGAGAAAAGGCTGCCATATTTGATGCAGCTCAAATATGGTTTAGCTTCAAGACTGGTGAAAAGGAAAATCACGTTTTGAAGTAATTTACTTTTGACAGACGAAGCTGTGCATCAGAGTTTAAGGCTCACCAGAACCAACGGATAAACACCATGTAATGGGGTTTTTCTTTATTATTAATATTATTATAGTAATATTGTGTGTTTGATAAAAAAAGAAATATTTTTCTTTTCCTGTATTCTTAATTAAAAGGGGTAGCATAATGTATTTTCCGGAACATAGTGCTTTTTCGTAGCACAGTCTGTTAACTATGTTTCCTTCAGCTGTCATATAAATGCTGTCAAATATGACATGAAAAAAAACTTGACTTCGTAATTTAAGGCCTCTGTCTCTTTAAGAAACTCCAGTTCTTTCTGAAACTCCGCCTGCAGGAAGTCATCACAGCATGGCTCCTCTTTTAACCCTTTAATAACGTGTTTTGCCAGAGTTTCACCGAGAAGCAGCTCCTTTAATGACATCAGCTGATGTGTAGCTTCACCAGCTGTTTGCTGGTTGCTGCTGGCTAGTCTGAGGGAGCTGAGTGGGCGGGGCTAGGTCTACCCAGTTGTTTGGGACAGCTGAGGTTTCTCAACCATGCATAAAGGAATCCAAGCAACACTCCAGGTATGGTTTTGATTAGATAAGAACATTAAAACATGATGTAAAGCTAAAAAAAAAAAAAACCAGTTGATTTTACGTGATACTGCCTCTTTAAAAAAAAAATCGATTCTGTAATTACTTTCAACTCGACAGCTTTGATCACTGCGGCATAAAGTTTGGACAACAATTGCTTAGGGTTGGCTTCTGTCCTAAAACTAAACGGCGAGTTCAGTCTTTGATTTTTACTGATGCTTAAGATCAGACTTGTGAGTGTGAATATTTTCACCAAACGCCGCTCATCAAACGGTGTAACCATGGCCACAGCAACTTTCTCTCGTCCTTGACCTGGCTCTTTCTTTTCTCTGACCACTTTTGCGGCTTCCTTCGTGTCTCGTATGTCTGAGCGCTGAGCCGAGCAAAGCTGCCTTTGCAGCTCACCGCGGAACAACACGTTTCTTCCCTCCAAAAAGGGCAAATTTGAGAATTGGACAAATAGGGGATCTTGTTGATTGTGGCAAAAATCTGCAACAGTTCCTGTCCTGTTGTGAGAGTGCTCCTTAAAAAGTGTCAAAAAAAAAACAAAACTGCTGTACTTGAAGTGTCCGGGTGTGTGGTCTGGAACATTCTGTACAAAATAAAAGGCACTCCGCACCATCTCATATTAAATTAACCAGAGCCGAACATTGGATTTAATTTCGGCGCAGCGACTTGATGTTCCAGGCGAGATGACCTTGAGCACCGATTGTTCCAGCTAAGATTCGCAGCGATGACAATAACAGCAAATCACAGAGAAAAAACATTGTTTTGTCATTCAGTTTCTTTAATCAGAGCATAAAAATGGTGGATGATATCGTGTTATTTTATTGATCTTTTTTTTTTTTTATATGTTATTGCAATTCTGAAATTTATCCGGTTGTTTTAATGAAGACTTTTATTTATAAACTTATCTATTTTCAAAGGTTGATATTCCAGCTGAAGCTACTACAGTGACTAAGTGGATTCTCTTTACATTTAGACTCTTGTTAGTCGACACACGCAATTTTGCTCGATTCTCATCTCCCGTCGGTGCTCCATCTGGAATTTCTCCCATTGACTTGAATTCCTCCAGTAAAATTTCAAACGGCCCAATCAGCGAACAGAAGAAGTTGTGAATGATGATGTCAACTTTTTGTTTTGTTTTACATTTGTAGGCTAATCTACACACACCGGCAAAAAGAGGCGGACTGTCTGTGAACCTTAGCATTTAGATAACCAACATTGTACCCGTGGACACCAGAGGTTACTGCGGTTTCCTATTTTATCTCAGTCTGGGAATCTGTCTGAGTTTTCATGCTTACTGATGAGCACAGTCTGAAATCGTCCTGATTTACTGGGAAGCTGTTCTGGATTCGCTCTGTTCCCGCCACTCCTGTCCTTTACTCTTCGCTTCACTTTCCAATAACGGTTGTTGACAGACAGAATCCCGTATGGCCTGCGCGTTTCCCCGCTCCGTCACGCTGCTTTAAATAGTTCTACAATCTTAGAAACCTTCCAGGAAGTTCTTTATAAGCCTGCTAATAATGATCCATTTATTTAAATAAGAACCTTGAAGCAGGAGAATGTCCTAAACATTCACAACACGAGCTGTCAACACAGGAATAGTCCACCCTCGGCCTGGGTCGTTTCCTACGTGTCTTGACCTCCTGGCACCCTCCTTGTCTACTTTATCCTGTTTGGGCTTGTTCTATCATGTTGCAGCTGCCACTCAGGGATCCACCTCTGAGAGGATTGGTATCTATATTTAGCTGGAGTTCTCTGCTGGATCGGAGGTAAATTACAGCCTTGGTATTCGATTGGTTGACATATCTCCCATGTAGCGCCCAAAATACATTTCGATTGGTACTTTGACTGGATATAATGGATTTAGGGTTGCAAGGATTAATCGCGACGAATCAATGATTGGAATAATCGTCAACTAATTGAGTAATCGATTAATTGTTAACTGGATTGCCCAGACGAGAAAAAACTAGGCCAATTTTTGAAATAACAACACAATCAGAGCGGTAATTAAGCCACAATTCTACAACAATAAATACATTTTGCATTTAAGATTAGGGAGAAAAAATGTTTCTTTCCATATATTTGCCCGGTTCAAATTCTGCAAAAAAGAAAAAAATAGTTTCTTTCCATCTTTTAATGTATTTCTAATGTTGTTTAAATGACAAATCTGTAGAATGTCTGATTAATCAAATAATCTCCAGACAAATCAATAGCTAATAATTAATTCCGGCCCTAAACGGATGACAGTAATTATTTCTGAAAAATGTTCATAGAGCAACCTGGGAAGCTGAAATTTGCACCCTTCTTCATATGTACATATTAGTTGCTCTGTCTCGTCGTGGAGTCATGGAAAACATGACGTCCCTTTTGTTTCTCTCTCTGTTGCCACTGTCTGTCCGCCGCTCTCTAAATACTCGTCTTTCCTCTGAAAGCGTTAGCAGCTGGCGCTGATCTCATGTCAACATCATCAGTGACTCCTCAAGTGTCTGTGAGGTCACGTTCGATACGAGTCTAAATATTTTTTGACATTTTAATCGATCTTCCAGGGCTGCACATGGCATGCGACTTGACTAACCGTATATTCTTAAACCAAACAAAATGGTGATAAAAATCTTGTTTTCCAGCCACTTTTAACCAGATCGAGAACAAAGAAGCTAGTTTTTGGTGGGATGTTATTTGCCCCACCACCATGTAGCCTAGCATGTACGATAAAATGGTTGGCATCTGGACTTTTGCACACTTTTAAGTCTCCCCCGTTTGTAAGGGGAAACAGTTTATGACACAGTGTTACGAATCATGTGTGAATTCGGGAAAAGTTGGAGATTTGATCGAATCGGCCAACGTGAGGGAGAAGGTAAAAGTTCCAACTTTTACGCTCCAACAAGTTGAGCTCTCTATACAGACAAATTAGCTCGACTTGAACAAGTAGAAGCCAGGGATGCATTGGTGACAACAACTTGGGAGAACAATCGAGACCGTTCAATATACCAGATGTCCGTCATGTCGTCTCAACGTGACGAGGATCAATAGTGGGTAACGAAAATTCCCAATAACTCCAATTCAAAGTAGCACAAGTCAATAATCATTCCACATTCAGCTGATAACTTGCTTCACATTCTCTAGCTTCTGGCTCTCCGTTTGATTTGTACTCGCATGAAACAAAACGTTGTTTGTCCCTCCCTAACTGCAAACGGAATAAAATGGCAACCAAATCAATTCTCACATTTAGCTTCGAGCCTTCAGACATGACTTCAGCGTTGTTGCTTTTGTGAAAATGCAGCATAAGCAGACACTGTGTTCCTGATGGGACTGCTTCCCACTGTCCAAGTCTCAATCTATAAATAACTGTGTTCTCTCCATGTTGCCTTTAAGTCAGTCAATAAGAAAATAAACCAAAAACAAAAAATAACGACTTGTCTTACGACGCTACGTTCTGTGTGGAAGTGGCGCTTGAGTAATTCACAAGATGTATTTTGACAAAACTGACTAAAATCAAATTATATATATATATATATTTTTTTTTTTAAATAAAAGTTTACAATTAAACAAGAACACATCAACATCAGTCAGAGTTCACCCCAGAACGTTTACTTAACTAGGGCAGAATGAATTGGAGAAGTTACAAAATAACAGCACAAACATGAAATGTTAAGTCTTTGCATAAGCTTTATGTCGGCCTTTCAGACTCATCGGTTTTCTAATAATTTACCAGAAGTTAAAAGATCAATTTCTGTCATGATCCCAGGGTGTTTTGGTCTTCATTTGTGTTTGTGTTTTGAACAGTTACATGTTTATTTCCATTTGTTAGTTCTTGCCATTTTCACTTCTCTGCATTCATGATTGTTTGAAGGGTGTTGCCATATCAGCTCATATCTTGTTTGTGTTTAGTTTCTTAGCTTAAATACTAGTAAAATGACTCTGAATGGTAGTCATAGTTACTCACATGGCAGTTTTGGACAAACTGCTCACTCCTGGCTTTGGGCCTTTTTTTTGTCTTATGGCATACACAACCTTTGTGCTCGGTTCCTTTGAGGTACAGTAGATGCTTACTGCCCATAAGGAAAGAGGACATACTGTGATTTTGCACCTTTGATTTTCCTGCTTTCCTCCAGAAAGCAGGAAAATTTAGGTTGACATTTAGGTTGCTGTGCTAGCAGGAGTGTCCCGTAACAATGGCTGCAAGGGAGATTTACTGGTCTGGGAATGTCTTCCTCACCCTTTCACCCTGTGGCTCTGGATCATTTTCTCACTTATATTTCTTCCTTTTTTTACCCCTCCCCCCATCTTGAACACGGTATTAACTAAAGAATACACATTTCACAGCACTGTACAATAAGTTAGCTCTGTATTCCTTTTAAATTGGAAACTTTTGTTGCATTTTTTTTTTGCATGTTCAATCCAGAAGTAGAACTACGAAAAGGCTGCTTTGTATGCAAAATCTGCATTTTGATATATATTCCTATTGCTTTCTGTTACTACTATAATTATTAACGACATAAAATGTTTGCTGCATCTTTGACCTTTTGCGTGTTTTTCTTACTTACTTATTTCTTACTGTCTGTAAACAGGTTGGCTAATTGTTGTACAGCCAAAGGTCATCACTGTGGCCAGCACAAGCAAGCACTAGTGTGGGAAGGTTCATGCTGAGTGGTGGCTCCATGTTTCCTGGCAGAGCAAACATCTTGTTTAAGTTCGCCTTTAACAGATAATAAGATCTGATAAACGGGGTGGTTCAATATTTGTTGAAGATTCTGTTAAAACATCCATCCATCCATCCGTCATTGTGAATAAAGTGTGGGTTAATTGGATAAAAGCAATTGGTGTGTTAATTCTGGAGTCCGTTGTTTGTAAATCATCTGTGATCTCTCAACACTTTAAGAAAAAAAAATACTTCGAGTTGCTACCAAGAAACGGTTTCTCAATCAAATAATCAAATTCTAAATACGAGTGTCCCAACTCTGTGAAGTGTGCAGTTAATAATTTCACCGGCTCCAGACGTTTAGTGTTGCAACACTAATTTTCACGAGATGATTCTCACGGTCTAACCTCGAACCGGGACAGTAACAACACTTTGTTTGAGATGAGACCTTCTTTGAAAGCAGTTTTAAGCAAACTTTCAAAAGATGCCTCAAGTTTAGTCTACATTCCTATTTATCTACCTATCTCTCTAGCTATATAGCTAGCTATCAAGCTAGCTATCCATTTAGCTACTTATATAACTAGCTATCTATCCAGTTAGCTGTCTATTTAGCTACTTATATAACTAGATAGCTATCTATCTAGCTGTCTATTTAGCTACTTGTATAACTATCTATTTATCCAGTTAGATAGCTAGCTATCTAACTAGCTATCTATTTAGCTAGTTATATAACTAGCTAGCTATCTAGGTATCACAGTGGCAGAATGTCCTGACTTGTTCTTCCTGTAGACCTTTAGTCATTATTGTCATAATGAGTTATTGCATGTTTAGGTAATTATTTCATCTCTTTTTGGATGCTGAGCAGCTGTAAAGCCAAAGTTTGTTAGCGTAAAGCTTTCACAATGACCCTACAAAGCAGCTTTGATACCATCTGGTAAAATAATAAATACGTTTTAGCAAAATCTGTCCAAACAAAGAAAATGCATTTTCTCTAAAGGTCACGATTAATAGTGTTAATTTTAAATTTTACCTCTTTTTTTTTTTTTTTTCCAGCCGTGTGTTTATGTTTGGGTCGGTAGCCGTAGGTAGGACTGGAGGGGATTATGCCTCGGGTGCCTCTTGCTCCCAGCTGGGTGGATTCCCCTCAAAATGTCATCAGCTGCTGGATGTGGGATCTGGCATGACCCGGCTAATTGCGTTTCATTTGTGGCAAGAGAAGAATAGTTGTTTTTAACTGTATAATTTGGTGTATTGCTGTGAATCGGTAGTATTTACATTTTACCCTGCATAATGCGACAGTATTTTCTTTGTTTCTCCATTTCTCCATACTCCTGATTGTAACTTTCATGACTGTGCTTAAAAAAAGAAAACAAATCACGACAGCAGAGAGGAAAGTAGTGACTACTTATGTTACAGAAACGTAAATAAAATGCAAAAATTTATTTTGATTTTGATTTAAATGTGCAAAATTTGGAAGCAGCGAGAGATTGAGATCTGCAATACTAAGTGTTAATGTTTCTACAGTTAAAAATAGTTTCTAAAGTTGTTTCGCAAGTGATGGTCAGAGGTGACAAACTATTACACAGCTCCAGACATCACTCCCAATACAGCTCCTCCACTTGGCAGAAAAAGTATCATGTAAAAATAATGGATGACTCTTTTTTTTTTTTTTTTTTTTTGGTTTGTTTGTTTGTTTTTGGGCACAATTCATTGACCTGGACTGGAATGCGCTTTTTATTTCCTAATTGACAAGTGTGTAAACAACAGAAATGTCCAGTTTGTTTTTGCCAAACTGTGTCCGTGTTTACCACACGCGCAGGCTCGTCGCTGTGAGGAAAACAACTGATCCAACTCAACACAAACACGCAACACTTGGCCTGCTGCGCTGTCCGCTACAATGCAGTTATGTTTCCTCTTGCAGCGTTTCAGAAACATCTACAATCAGGGCCGGAACTGCAAGGATGTGGCCTCCGGGGTGGAAACTGTTTTGTTGCCTTTTCCACTAAAGAATAATTCTTTTGCTAATGCAAATTAAAGCACATCAGTAGGTAGCTCCATACATGGTTAGGTATGAACTGATGATGGTAGGCTTATTGCGTTCCTTGGCCTGTTGGCTCCATGTTGTTCCCAAAACAAATTACTATAACTTATCATTTTGAAATACTTGAGTGTTATTTACAGTTATAAAGATTTCCAAATATTATTACAACTTGCCTGATATGAGCCTGTGACTCTTACTGGAAGTACAAAGTACAAAAAAAACATGTATTCATTAAAAAATAAAATAAATATAAAAATCTGGCTCACACTTTATTTGACGGGTTGTGAATAACGCTGTCATGACACCGTCATAAACATGACATAACACCTGCTATAAACTTTTATGACTGTTGTCAGAAAGTCTCATTTGGTAAACCATGACACTTTTAATACAAAGTTGACATTATTCAAAATGTGTTTGTTATGACAACTTGACATAGACCAAGAAATCATGATCTGACATAAATTTGTTCTAAAAGTATTGCTGATTAGACTTTAGCTTTAATAACATAAAGCTACATAATTTTTTAAAGTTTAATCAGTAATATTTTTAGAACAAATTTATGTCAGATCATGACATAAATTTCACTGTCACACACACACACACACACCCCCCCCCACACACCCCCCCACCCCCCCCCCACACACACACAGCAAGGTCTAGACTGCCGTGTTGTCTCACCTGACCGGCAACAGCCGACCTTCCCCTTGCTGACCTTAAATCCACTCAAAACAAACCAAACATTTCAAAGTTCCCATTAACAACATGCTCAGTGCATGAGGGCGTTTGCTTTGGCAAGTCTTTGCACGTGAGACGGGAGAGCGGATGACCTGTTAGTCTCCTGAGCTCCACTGAGGCGTCACCAGAGGAATGTGTGATGAAATCGTGGCAACTTATTTAAAGGTACAACGTCACCCCTGAAGCCCCAGAGGGAGCGCTGGAGGAAATCCCAGGAGGCCGTGCTCCGAAAAACCTTCTACCTTCAGAGTATCTGGTGATTCACTGACTGTGGTCACGGCTTAAAATTAAAAATGAAAATAATTATATCACCGGTGAAGACTGCAGTCACAAGCAGAAAACACGTTTGTAATGAAATTGCACAGATATCACACTAGGGCTGGCCGATGAATCGATTTGAGCAATTAATAGAATTTTTTGGTTTTTGGAGATTTGTTTTTGGAAAAATCTGGATTTTTTTTTGTTTTGTTTTTCACCAACTCCTCGAGTTTTGATCGTTCAGAATGATACCAGCAAGTCCACGGCGGCCATCTTGTTTAACAAGCGTGTTGTACGGCTTCTGTTTGTTTGGATTTTGAATATCGGGACCAGGCTATGGATTTAATTATGATTTAATAAAGATGAAACAATATGACAACAAAGTGTTAACATTACCAGAATAAGGTAATAAGATTAGGAGAATAAAGCAGCAACCTCATGGCAACTCCTGCACAAAAATAACGAAAAGGTCAAAACGAGGAATTTTGAGCGTCCTACTCTGTTGTACAAAGTTGTCCTCTGGTTTAAGTTTTGCAGATTACAAATACTTCATCTTTTAACACATCAACATGAAATTATCATCAGTAGCAGGACTTATCATTTTAGACATTCTTCTGGTAGAATTGCATCTTTATTTTGCTAATATTATGACTATATTCTTGTAATTAAACAAAAATTCTCCTCATCCGGCACAGATACGCTGTCATGCAACTCACGACTGAAATAAAAACCACTTTAATGCAAATATTTTCTATAGTTTTTGTAGTTTCGATTTTATGACGCAGTATTAAGGCCACATTAAGAAAGTATAAAAAATAATAGTAACTAATTACAAAAATAAAGTCATAATATCACGACTTTATTCTTGTAATACAATGACTTTTTTCTCTCAATATTATGACCTTAGTTTTTGTAATACTGTGACTTAATTCTCATACTATTTTGTCAATATTTTTGTAATTTTGTTTTTATTTTTTATTATTATGGCCTTACTCCCTTGTACTTTTTTCAAAAAAGAAAGCAATAAAAGAAAAATGGATGTAACATCGGAAATCAGAATCTAGTATAAAAAAATTGAAATTTTATTTTCCAGCCACATCGCCCAGGCCAACATCATGCACTTCTCTCGTTCTATTGAGTTTCTCATTTCTTTCTTCTTTTTTTTCTAGCAAAATTTAAATGATCGGTTTGATGTTTTAGATCAAGATTGGAAAAATGCGTGGAAACGCAGATACCCTGATCAGACATGTGTCCCAGATGGAAGAACAAGGCGTGATCAGACCCCAGCAGTCCACTCCGGCTCTGACATCACCCCACCGTCAGCAGAGACACTGATAAGTATAGTCACTACGGTAACAGCCCGGCTGATGTGACACGCTGGGAGTGTTGCTGGGACCGCTGATGAATCCGAGGCTTTTCTCACTGCCCGTTTGTCCACGCTGGTTTCCACAAGCAGCTCTGTGCGGTCCGACTCGTCGCCCTCTTCTTCACAAACGTTTCTGGGACGACCCTTTGCAATGTGGCGCTGAAACGGGGGTCGCCGTGTCCATGACCCTTGAACTTCTTTGTTTTTCTAAACTGACTTTGTATACAATAAACATTGCAAACTGACAAAAAGCATGAAGGGGTATTGATCTATAAAATAACTGACCAGATAATAGAACAGCAATAAAAATAAAATCACCAAACAAAAAAAAAAACAACAACAACAAGCAAACAGACAAGAAATTATATATTAAAAGATACATTACAATTTTGCTTCTTACAACCAGAAAATAGTAAAACCTGCAATTGCACTCATGCCTCTTTGCTAGATACTGAGTAGCACCGAAAAAAAGAAAAAAGTTTATTTTAAACTTGAATCTGAAAAGTAGTTTTGAACTTTTTCTTTTTTTTTTCTTCTTTTTTTTTAACAGAGGAAACAAAAAGCTGGTTAGCAACCAGAAGATGGATCTTATTGCTATGCTGTATTTTTATGGGTATCCGATGAGACGCTCCAGCGTAAATGTGAGGAGATCTGGTCAGATTTGAGCGGAAAACCTAAAGACTTTGACAATAATGCAAAGCTACATTCTGTAGACATGTCTGCAAAACAAGGCGGAAAAGCTTCTGGATTTGTCCTCCAAAAGTTTTGTTAACTCGTACCTGCTGTGATTTCTAGAGCTTTTTTCCTTTGAGATGATTTGGCCTCTTTCTCTACACGTAACCCGTATCTGTCATGTTTTGGTCTCTGGTCTTTGAGGGCAAGCTTTGCGAGTTTGACTGGTGACAGATTAGACTGATGTATCAACATGGGGTCTGTTGCTGCTTCCAGTATTTTGCTCTGCTGCAGCAAAGCTTACATGTTTACAGTGTTCACACAGAGAGGTCAGCTTTAAGTCATGCCCCTCTCATGGGAAAGAACCAGGCTCCATTTGTTTGTTTGTTTGTTTTTTACCTCCGGTGAGATGGATTATTACACCTCTGCCAAATTTGCTTTAGTTTGTTATTTGCTGGGATATTTTAGTCTCACAGCCTACTTTGTAAATCTTTCCTTTGGTCCACTTTGCTTTTTAATATAGCGCCAACTGAACTGTGAACGTTCCCTGTTTGTCGCATTAAGAAATGCACACAAAAAATGACGTTAAACACACGCAGGTATATATTTAGATGTGGACACTTCACTACTTTGGTCCAGGCTATTTACTGCAAAAACAAAAGATATTACCAAGTATTTTTGCTCTGGTTTCTCGTGCAAATATCTTAGTGTGCTTGAAATGAGGCAAAACTAACCCTATAAATAAATTTTCCGCAACACGTAGGAGTCAATAATTCCTTAAAATCGATTTAAAGAAAGAACTTGTTCCGCTGGCAGATCGTTTCACTTATAATACGGAAAAAAATGTTTCACAGCGCAGCCCTCCCCGCTACTTCTCATTGAAACGCTGGTACAACAATGTTTAATAGGAGCAATGTTGCCATGAATTCCTGAAAGCAGGAGCTTCTTAAAGAGACAGAAGCTCAATTTCACGGTATTAAATTGCAATGTCAATTTTCTCTTAAGTCATATTTGATTTGATTTATATAACAACTGAAGGCAACATAGGTACTTCATTGCATTATGAGATGCTTCAATGTGACTGGAAAATGCAAACTATACTACTGAACCGCGCTGTGGGATGCCTCTCTTCAGTAGGGATAGGAAATCTTTTCAGAGTTGATGGGAAAAGGTGGACTGAGCTAAATACAAAGTGATACTGGACCAAGTACTGTTAGAAGCTGCGTAACTGCAAATTGCTCAATTATATGGTCAACGCAGCTGGAGTCTCAAAAGCTACTTTTTAAAACATGGTCTTAAAACCGCTCTTGGATTCTGGGTGACCTTCGTTGCATATCTGTTAAACACTACACAGCGTAGGGACAAGATGTTGTCTTGTCATGTGTTTATTTTGAGGGGCTGACTGTTTCAGAGGCCGTGTCTTTGACTGGGAGGAGAGAGGGGGAGAGGGAGGGCCCTGGTAAACACATGGTGTGGAGAGACAGAGAAAGAGACGCAGGGTGGGGAGTGAGCCACTATAAAAGAAACAGTCAGAGCTGTTGGTGGCATTCGCTCCAACAAGCCGACACTGGCACACACGAACGACAGACAGAGCTGAAACCTGCTGACGGGGGTTAGAGTCGACACCGGCAGCAATCGCTTTTTCTTCAACACTGATTTTTTCCATTCTGCCAAGACTTGGAGGTCTGTACTCTGGTCCTCTCTGGCTTTTTTTTTTGCTTCTGAGTGAAGAGATTTTTCTCCTCTTCTTCTACCACAAGACTCCCAAAAGAGCAGGAGAGGACAAGCTTGTGTCCGCAGAGACTGTCTTAACATTTTCATTTCACTTGGGCTCCAGTTCCACCATGGCCGCTGTGCGTCAGATGCCGCCGGAGACCTCGGGCTTCCACGTCCTCTCGGCCCACCTGATGGCCACCGCCACAGAGGAGTTCCCCCAGCAACTGCCCGTCCCCAAGAGCCCGGCGAAGGGCAAGAGTCGCTCCCGCCGACCCCGGGAGGCCCGCTTCAAAACCCAGCCGGTCACGTTCGCCGAGATCGCTGAGGTAGAAGAGGAAGGCTCTTCCCCCTTGGAAGAAGAGAGGGCACGTCGCTCCTTCCTGCAGTCGTTGGAGAACCTCCGGCGGAGCACGCAGGCCCTCTACTGCCCGGCGGCGACCAATCGCACCCCCACGCCCACGCAGGCCAGCCTGGACTCCAGCGACTCCGACTCCACCCAGTGAGGACTGCAGCTGGAGGTCAACTGAACAGAACCAAACTTGCAGTCCTGCCTTTATGTGTAAAGCTACTGCTGCCACGCAAACTGCATTTAGTTCACTAACTCACTCTGGCTCAAAGACGCACCATCGGACCTTTCCATAAAGACCTCCACTGCTGGCTGGTTTTACAGCTGTACAGAAATAATGTGTAGAGGTAGCAAACAATGCAGCATTCAGCACAACGTCTTGTTTCCTACTGTAGTTGTTTAGGAGTAATATGGAAGAGGAAGAGCATTCTCCCGTTTTGGAGCTAGAGAGCATGTCTGTTTCTATCTAGGTTTTTCTACTTGGTGAGCGAATGTGGCGAGGATGACTTAAAATGTTAATGTTGTGATCGATTTGTCTGTAAATACATTGACAAAGCAAAACGTCCTGCAGCAAAAGTTAGCTGGCTGGGCCTGGAGCTGTAGAGGACCATCACAGATGTTGTCTGGAGACTCGCAAAGGGGCTTTTTTTTCCCTCCCCGGCTTCTCAGTTAATGAAATCAGTGCTGTAGCTTTGATTTCTGAGCAGAAATTTCCTTTCTATTTTTCAAAACGAATTTATTTATTATTATTATTATTTGCATAACCAAGTACATTTCTAGATGTAAAGTTGTCGATGACTTCTGGTCACTTTGGCTTTCATACAGACGATAACCTTTATATTTTGTGATTCTATTACTCTGTATGTATATATACATATTTGCTTATGTACTTCAATAAATAATTTCAAGGACGCTGAGCCAATTTCAGATTCATTGTGAGAAGTTTTAAAGAAACTACCAACACATAAATCAGCAAGACTTTGCTGATTTATGTGTTGCTCCAGGTGTGTTGCACCTGGAGCAAATGGCAATAACCTGCAGTAAAAGGGCAAGTGGTTTTCAACCTGACTTTTAAAAAATGTTTAGGATTTTTCAATACACTGTGGTTGGGCCATTCAGAAAACATCAACATAGGCCAATGTTAACATAGGCTAACGTTAACGTTAGGCTAACGTTAACGTAACTTAAAGTTGATGCAGGCTATCATCAACATAAGCCAGTCTTAACGTAGACTAACTCCAACATCAACATTGTCTTGCTATTCAAATCTTGCTTACCCATTCTGGGCTTTCTCCCGTTGACCTCGATAATTTCTCCTGGGCCAATCAAAGAACAGAAAGAGAGGTTGTGAACAATGACATCATTTTTTTGTGTGTGTGTGTGCGGTCTTAGAATTGTAGTCTGCCTGTAATTTTAGCAAAGTCAGCAAGAGGACGTTAACAAAGCTATTCGGTCCATGTTGAACACACTTCCAAATATTGAATTAGCATGAACAGCCGTCATGTTCAACTTGGTACTTTTCTTTTTGCAGTGGAGAACATTGCCGGTAAGCTTCATGGCATTGAGCTGGCACATTACATACATCATGGCCAAACATTAGGGATCAGGTAACGTTTAAAGCATCACCAGAGTCCTCTCCTTACAGGAAACAATCGTTTCTCTTCAGCCAACAGCCCAGAACCTCTATGAAGAAAAAGTACAAAGGGCTGGTTTTTTACCAGGCTAACGTTAATGTAGCATTAGCTACCTTAGCTGCCTTATTGATCACTAAACAAGCTCTGATGTGTGTTTAGGTTCACTGTCCTACTTTAACATCCAGTTGTGTCTCACTTTCAACCACCTAGCTGTTGGTTGAAGGAGAAACTGAAGAATTGATTCTTCCTTATTACTCCACCCATCTCTTGCATGGCACCAGCATTGCAATTCCTAAACATTCTTACCAATTTCCTTTCGTATGAGGTTCAAAGTTTTGGGTCAGACAATTGAAACTTGGACAAGATGAGAGTTCTGACAAGACGGTCATCTCAACCTCGCACCAAAAAATGGTTTTGGAATGGATAAAGGAGAAAGACGGGAGAAGCCCTGATCTTAACTGTATATATAGTTATGCTACGTCAAATGATCTCCAGCAATTCCACCATGAATAGCAGTGAAATGTACAGCCAGAACTAGGCCTGTACATTTTTTGGTAATTGAGCTAAATATTAAACCTTTGAGCCTCTATGTACGGTTTATAAAAATGGTAAAAATATTCAAACTTTTGCCAATCTTTATTTATTATTAATCACTCTATTATAGTTGAAGCTGCAGTATGTAACGGTTATAAGAAATGTTGGTTTTTTTTGTATATTTATTAAAACCATCACCATAGTGCACACAGGCACAATTGACAGCGCTAAGGCCCGCCTCCTGGCTCTGATTGGTTGTTGCTAGTTAGCACTGGGAGAATCCAGAGAAGCTTGATTTTTCTCATAGATCATCTGTTTCATACTATTATCACAACACAGTGACAATTTCATAAAATATGTAAAAAAAAACAACAAAAACAAACAAACAAAAAAACCCTTTTTTGTAATAAAGGTTACATACTGCAGCTTTTGAGAAGGATGGTTCAAATTCATTGTTAAACGGATCAAATAACACAGCAGCTCCATCAATGAAGAGTGCATGTAAACTTTAAATGCCCATTTGCCTTCAGTGCTTTTGTCGTAAAAGGCCGATTACTTTCCGCTGACCCCGTGTGCGAACACTCAGTGCTTGACCTGTATCTGCCGCTCGGCCCGTGACGCACTTTCAGTAATGTCAGGTTTTTGTTTTCTCCCCGTGAACTCAGCCACAACACTGTTATGTCTGCTGGAAAACGGGCCAATCAGAGAGCTGCTCCAGCTCCTCTCCTCTTCATTAAAAACTTTGTGTTTTTTTGTTTTGTTTGTTTTTTACATTATTTCTCTTGTTGTCTGCACATCCCTAATGTTTCTGACGTCGCTCCGGAGACAAAAACAAGTGGAAATGCCCCCCAGAAACAAGTCAAGTCGTGTGTCTTGTTTTCAATGCAAACAGAAGGCAGAGCAGAGGACGGAGTTGATGGAAGATGGCGGGTTTATTTTAGCTGGATCAGATGAGAAAAGGTTCAAACATGGCAGTGAATGAAAACCGTCCCGGCTCTGTGACGTTAATCAGACCTAATTTATTCGGGGTAATGAGTGATGTCCTCATGCAGAAAGATCAGCGTGACTAATATTTCTGGTACGGTGTTTTTGTTTTTTCTTTTTTTGTTTTCTCTGGGACAAGAGTCGTCTCTAGCATCTGCTCTGTGATTCCACCCACAGCCTGGGGAACATTATGCTAAACAACCTGTTTGTGATGAGCTTTTTATTATTATTATAAAAACAACAACAACAATAATAGTATTGTCGTTGTTGTTTTTCTCTTGCGCTCATTGAATTTTCATGAATCTGTTGACGTTTCTGGCTCCTGGATAATTCTCTGGAGCATACTGGAGCATAGAATTATAATTAAAATGCTCAATAGTGCTTTGAGATTTAAAAAAAGTATCAAATAAGTATACAAAAAAAACCCCATTGTTTTAAAGCAGAGATTAGGTTTTTATGCAAAATGGAGAATGAAATCACATCTACAAAAATTAAATAATCTATTTCTTTCAGCTGGAATTAAATAAACACATGAAAAGAAGAACAAACTATTTATTTGTTGAGGCAAAAAATAAATATTTTTCAAAGCAAACAAAGCCGAAGTATTTCTTTTAATTTGTAATTCTTTTTTTTTTTTTTTTAATGTTTATTGAGGTTACTAGAAACTTTTCAGGAGCAAAACAATATTACGACGTGGAAAATCATCTGATGCTCACTTTTAAGAAGAGTGAAGGATCTTTGTCTTTCCAAGTGTTTTGGAAATCTTTGCCCGCGTCATCAACACCCTAATAATAATTTTGGTGGCCCCTTATTGGGGTTTTAGCAGGAAAATTTTCTGGAATAGATTACCAAATATGAGTAGAGCCGCTGCTCCTTCACGTCGAGAGGAGCTAGTACTCACAAGCTGAAAAAATTAGCTGAAATCACCCTTTTTTCCCGACTCGACAATAAATTAAGCATGCAATAGTTAAATATTTTACTTGAACAAATTAAGTGTTAGTTGTTTTTTCTTTCTTTTTAGGAAAGGGGTGCCATTCTTTCTTTGGTAAAGACTGCCGTATTCAGGCAAGTTTAAGAAATAAATTAAGGGCAAATTTGGACACACCAGAGTCAGCTTTGGTATAAAAGTCACTGCATAAAGGCGTTTTATTTAATATGGAATTAAAGTGAATGCAAAGTGTGATAATTAAAAAATATATCCTACCGTAAAAATATTCAAACATTTTCTCAATTTTTTTTTTGCCCTGATTCAAATAAAAAATCTAAATTTGGAAGGCCAAATTTATATCCCTCTTGAAATAAAGGTTGGAGTTTTCTCAGATGTGACGGTGAGATTTTGCAACTTTAACAAATGCAATTGTTGCGATCTGTTGAGGGTGGTCAGTTTCACAAATACTTGTTGATTTAATCCTTGATGTTATTTTTCAGGGTCCTTTGACATTTTAGGGGTTTTTTAATTTTATTTTTTACAAACAACCAAGTTCAGATATTTATGTTTCCTGGGAGAAGTGAGTCAGGCAGAATCCAGGTGTGTCATAAGTGTCATTTCTGACACCAAGCTTCATGCTTAAACTCTCTGTCTCCCCCTAGTGGTGCACAGTTACAAGTGATCATAAATCCAAAGCAAAGGTTGCGGTTTACCTTTCAAACTTATTGTTCACTTTCCTGACAAATCTCCGTGAAGTATGTACTCATTTTGAGCTTATGTATAATTTATATAATTGAACTGTAATATCCACCTTCCTGAAAAGTCACAAAACTCCCCAGACCTCAACATCGCTGCCCTGCTATGAATGAGTCGAGACATTTTTCCCCTTTTTAGGCAATGCAATGCAAACAGAGAGAGAATGCCAAGTTCTCTTATAAATGACTGATGACCCAAAATGGAAGGCTGTTTCAGCCCGAGGCATGTTTCAATGTGCCCTTTACTTTTCAGACAAAGATGGAAAAAAAATAAAGGCAATAATAATAAATACATTTTTAAACCTCAATTCCATGTTGCTTCATGTTTCCAAATGATACTCAACATTATTCGAATATTTGTGGTAACCTATTGAAACCGTCTTTATGACAGGTTAAAATGTTCACTTTTGTATGGCCGGTTTTTGGAAGCCATGTTGGATTTGGAGGTCGGGGTTTGGGGAGATCACTGGCTTCGCTTGACCTTTCTGTGAAGTTTTCCAACGTTGATATTGAACTTTTGTAAATCTTTCAAAAGTTTTTTGCTTTCTTCGTGTTTGTTTTTAATAGCATAAAGACAAACAAACTCTTCTCCTGTTCAGCAGTTTGTCTGTCAGAACGGTGATAAGGCGACAACGTTTTACGTTTTACAAATGATGAAAAAATAATCATTTGTGAGGTGTGTATTAATAGAATTATTATTATTATTATTATTATTATTATTATATTATTATATATTATACAATAATAATATATTATTATATTATAAATATAATTATATATATATAATTACATATATAATATATATATAATAATAATAATAATAATAATAATAATAATAATAATAATGATGATGATGATGATGATGATGATGATTATTATTATTATTTTTTTTTTTTTTTAAATTTTATTTTATTTTATTTTTTTCAAGCAATAATAATAATGTAGAAAGTGTCCGAAGCGCGCTGAATAAGCTATTTATTATCTGATTAACTCATGTTTTAGATTGTTCTAGAAAAACTAATCAGCCACGAGTTAATCTGATTAGTCTGATTAGTCTGATTAGACTGACGCACTCACGGCTGCACAATGCACCCATCGATCCTTTTTTTTTTTTCTTTACAGCAGACAGCCGCTCACCTCTCCAGCAGGTACTGCGTCACCCCGCTAAATCCTTTAGGTACAATATTTCTTGTAAAAGGTTTGAATTAGTGCCGAGATGGACCCCCACTTACTTTGTTCAGAAATAATAGAGATTTCAAAAGAAAAGAAAAAACGTGTTGATTTTTGAAATTATTTTTTAAGGCTTTAACAACAATTTTGTAGAAAAAAAGAAAAAAAAAGCTAAACGAAACCTGTTTCTGTCAATCTCTTTAGTTGACAAGAGACCCCGACCAATGAACGTATGCATACTGGGCTCGTGACGCACGCTTGAGTTTACTTTTGACCAATCACACTGGTGTTGTCATGAGTAACCAACCAATTAGATTTTGGAGGCGGAACAAATATTGAAGGAGCGCGAACGGTTAAGAACATCCATGAAGAAAATGGCGATTATGTAGTTTAGGTATGCGAATAACGTCTTGTGGTCTCTCCAAGCCGTCTGGAAAGTATCTTTTTTACGTCGCGGGGTGTCTGCTTTGTAGCGCAGGCGTTACGTTATTTCAAAGAGAACCTTCAGAACATTCGGAAAGCGTCACATCTGACTGAAGCTTGTCAGCTGTATCGTAACGTTGCTGTTTGCTAGCAGGTAGCTGTTATCGTGGAAACATGTCGTTAACCAAAACGGCCCACTTAAAACTAAGGTAAAGTTATTGCATGAAATGAAAGAGCGGGTGTATCTGTACTCCTAACTCCGGGACGGCATTCTTGGTCAGCATTTGACCAAAACGTACCAAGTTTTTCATGACGTTTTGCCATTTATTGACATTATATGTAACAGCATGGCTCTGCACAACCTGGTGTTTGTTATCGATGTTGATTATGAAGATCACGCGTCGGACCATCCACTGGAGGTCCGGAACAATTTTGTGAAACGGGGAGTATTGTACATCCTGCTGCATTTCGGCTACAAATATGGATTTGAGAAAGTGCGCTGGGGGTATACGTTTTTCCAGGCAAGAGCTGGTCGCAGTGCCAGCGTCATATCGAGAGGCTCCGACTTCAAGGATCTGCGGCACAAAACATTCGAGGACTTTGAGCAAGAGCTCGAAGCGAGATTCGACGGGAAGGATAAAGTGGGTCCTTCCCAACAGAAGCAGCAGTCCAGTAAATCGGTTTCGGTTCAAAACGCTCTGAGGGAAACTCTGCTGGACTTCCAGTGGGACAGACCGGACATCACTTCTCCGACCAAACTTTCGCTCAGGCCCAGGAAGTCGAGCTGCGTTCCAGGAAAGGCCGGCGTGTCTCAAGAAAGCGACTCTTCAAGCAGCGGGAAGAACATAGTGTTTGTGGTCTCACGGTGTCCCCGTTCGAGAGCTCATCTTTTGGACTATCTATCTGCAAATGACGGCGACCTGCCAGCAGATGTGACCTATCATATCCTGCCGAAGAGTCTTAAAGACATGGTTGCCCAGCAACAAGTTGTTCTGCACTGGATTGACACCCGTCCACATGTTGAGGTCAGTTCAGAGACTTGAGTGGCACTCCTGAAAAGTCGACCACTTTTTTTTTTTTTCATTAAGTCGATCAAAGATATTTTTAATATTGTTAATTTGAAGATTTTCTCTCTCTTTTTTTAATTAAAAAAAATTAATTAAAAAAATTTAATTAAAAATTAAAATTTTAATCTCGATTAAAGATTTTTTTTCTTCTTTTATTAAGTCAACCAAAAATTCACATACCATCATCAGGCACATTAAAGTCGTTTGAGGAAAATCTTAAACCAAGATTTAGATGCTGAAGGTTGAATTTGTGACGGGTTTTTTTCTTAATTCGCACACCATCAACAGTTACAGTTATATTCATAAAACCACAATAATTTCCATATTAATATCTCATTTGAAAGTAGGAGAGAAACTAGAATTATTATCTGTTTGTTGCAATCAACTAGCTTCCATTAAAATTCTGTTTACACGTAAGCTTTCAGGAGAAAACAAAAACTATACAGACCGAGGCCTGTCACCATAAGACATTTTGCCCGACAATAAATTGTCCCAGAATTTATTGCGATAAACCATAATATTGTTTTTTTCGAGACAATTTTCAAGTAATATAATAGTAATTATGGAAGAATAACGCAAAGACTCTTTCTCAAAGATCTATAAACATTACATTTTGTGATCATTTAAACATTGGAACTGGAAGACATTTTAAAAATCCAAAACGCATAAACGAAACAACAGAAACAACAAAATAAAATGAATTCTGAAGTCTCTGTAGGCAAAACTGTCTTTCAAAAAAGGAATAATTGAGACCGAAGCGCCAAACTGAAGACTAGTTTTGGTGGAAAGAGAGAGATATGAGGAAAACGATAAATCAAGAAAATGACAAATAACGAGTTTGTTTTAGTGTATCGTGCGATTAATTGATTTATTGTAAAGACCCATGAAATAATTTACAGTATTATTGAAAAGAAACATCCTCACCAAAGTCAAACACATTCTATAGACGCACAGAGGGATGTTTTTAGAAACCATGTTTTCAGCATTCATTTCGAAACGCTCCTCTCCGCTCATCTCCTGTGGAACCTTTTGTCTCGTTTCAGGTCATGAGCTGTGAGGACAGCTTTGGTTCCGACAAGCTGTCCGCAGTTCTGGCCCAAGCGGGCGGCAGAGTGATCCCCCTGGTGGCTCTGTTGAACCTCTGCTCCAATCACAACTCCGACCCGGGACTCAGGAGGGAATCCTCCCTGTTCAGCTCCAGCGTGGGCTTCCTGCTGTCGTCAGAGAGGCTGTACCGCTTGGCCTTTCCTGCCGCAGACGCCGTTCTACGATGGGATCACGGTTCGTGGAAACGCAGAATGTTTTCAGAAGCGTTCCAAAATATTGATGATTATTGTAACTTGAGTCATTTATCCAGATAACGCCTTTTTAAAAAAAAAAAAAAGTTAACTTTACCTGTAAATAGATCTGGGAGATAAATCATGTTAATGATCAGTTAACATTGATCATTATGTTAGATTGATTAAAAAAATCTAAAGTCTGGATTTTTTTTTTTTTTTACCACCAAAAAAGCATTCCCTTTATTCCCTGAGTTCAGAGTGATGTCGACACACACACACACACCCACCCCCACACACACACACACACACACACACACACACGTATGCAAACGACCATCTTGTTCCACAAGTGTGTTTTTACAGCTTCTATTCATTTGGACCTTGAAATCAGGTCAAATCACAAAAGGGATGACTGAAGTAAAAACCAATTTTAAAAGTAGTTTATTTAATTTGTAATTTATCTTTAAGGGGGAAAAAAATGTAGACATTGTATTTTTAAGCCGTATAAGTTATGAATCGTCCCAAAAAATAAACTGAAACAATCTTTTGTGTTGCTTCTCTAAAACGTGACCACATGAAACACAAACAATACCATTAGGATGACCAAACATGTTGTGAAACACCTAAACATAGATTACACGTGATACAAATAAAGCATGTCTGCATATATTCCTAAATAAACTTGCCGATTTATTTTCTGCTTTGTGTTTTTTATTCGTTACCAATCTAGGAAACGCGTTTCACAGCTGCCATGTTGTGGTGGAGCCGGTGTGCCGAGGCCAGCGTCTTCTGCAGGAGTCCTCAGAGGTGTACCTGAAGGGGGCGCTGCCGGGCTGGGACCCCTCATGCCTGACTCAAACTCCCACAGAGTCCTGGCTACTTCAGCTCTCCAGCAGCAGTGACCAGGAAGCGGCTGCCTTCCTGCCTCTCTTCACACAGCTGTCCGCTCTTTCACTTCACATGGTGAGAGGCCAGAGAGAAGCTGACATTTAACCACATGATAGTTTTTATGGAGATTATATAACAATGGAACTGAAAGGGGTGTTTTTTGAGTAATATTTAAAGAGTCTAAGTTTTAGATGAGCTGTCTCCGCATGTGAATATGTATCCTAGCATGTGACACGGATGTGACACAAATTCTCATGTGAAGCTTTCTTTTCTCATAAAACACAAAGATTATGCACAAGCAGTGTATCATCTATAAGCAGTGTATGCCTGCAGTTATTGATTATTTTAGTAATTGATTAATCTGCTGACAAACCGGGGGATTGCACATTCTACAGATTTTTAATTTAACCTCTTAATCAAAACAGCAAATTATTAAGTGTTTTTATCTTTAATGCAAAAATGTAAATATTTTTTGCACTTTTGGTTTAATTACTGCTCTGACATTTTTTTCTTTTCACCAACTGGCCCTTTTTTGAGTCTGTATGCACCAGTTAACTATTAATTGATTACTAAAATAACTGGTGATTGTTTCAATAATCAGTTAATCATAATTAATACAATTAATCGTTTCAGCCCTAATGCAGTTTTCTGTCTTAGTCGCACATCTGTATGGTGGAAATCGCTACGACGACCTGAAACACGACAACAAAATGCAGCAATGAAAGTTAAACAAGCTTGTTAAGATCCAGTCTAAATATTGCATTTGTTGTTTTTTTTTGTGTCTTAAGTTAATTACAGTTAACCTGGAGTTTTTTCCTCCAGGTTAGTTCTAGTGCTAGCTCACAGTAAGGGCACACCTTCTCCTTTTAATGTGGCTCTTAAAAATAAAAATCAGATGTGTCTTAAAAGCCGAGCTACGTGGGGTTACTCCTCAAACGGAACCAAAAATGAAATGTTTTCAAACACAAACGGAATGAGAGCATTTAACGCAGCACGATGTCTGATGTTTACGCACAATAACGTTTTGTTCGGCCGATTTCAATCTTTTCATTCCCTGCTGTAATTGTTTCCGCAGCTTTCTGAAGTCAGTCACAGTGGGCTGTCGTGTCCCGCCATCTTCTCCCCGCTGTCCCCGTCCACAGCTCTGCTCACCGTTCTCCAGCCGGCCATCCTCCAGAACGACCAGCTGCTGAAGACGAACATCTCCGCCCTTGTCGAAACGGAAACCTCCGCCGACCTGCCGGATGTGGTGAGCAGCGTTCTGGGCGTGGTCTATGACATCATGAACCAGGACGGCGACGGGACCGACGGTAGGAATTAAGGCAAACTGAACCTGAAATGATTAATCGTATTGATTGTGATTAATTGATTAGTCAAATAATGATTAATCATGATTGATCGTTTATTCAAATAATCATAAATTAATTTAGTAATTCATGAGTCATTAACTGGAGTATACACACTCAGAGCAGTGACTCAACCAAAGCTGTTCAATAAAAAAAATCTATATTTTGCATTTAAGATTAAAATTAGAAAACAACCTTTGTCTCTAAATATGCCAGAACTCAAGTAGCAGTTTTAGCTTCACCCAGTTCAAATTCTATAAATAAATCTCCTATTCAGCACCTTTTGCTATCCAATTATTATTCTGTTAATTCAAAATATCAGAATAGTAGAGAAATACTCTTTATTATTTCACAGCGGGCAAACCTGACGTAATCGGTACCATGCATAACAACAAGAAAATGTATGAAAATAAGAGTAAGAGACTGTACAGTAAGGACAAATTTACAACATAAGACAAATACTGTTGGCCTTTGGACCACTGAGTAACACTCAGTCCCAGATAAGACTCCACTGACAGTTTCTGCTACATTCACCGCACATCTGTAGGGTTCATGTGTGCGTCAAACCTCAGTTGTAAATCATTGTGCGTGTGCACATTTTCCTTCCGCTCAACTTTCTACGAATGTTCTATAACCTTTTAAAAATATTCAAACTTTGTGAGACACTGAATTTTCTGTTTTCGTCATCGGTGAGTCGTAATCGTCAAAATGACAAGAAATAAAGACTTAAAATATTTCACTCTGTGTAATGAATCTGTACGAGTAACAAATGGCCTTCTGCTAAAAGTGCTAGCACTTTTTTCTGAGCTTGGGAAATTGTGAAATATTCTTCAAAAAGACCTCGTTTGATTTGTAGTTATGAAAGTGTACGAGTTTTTGCTCAGTTTAGCTGACTGCAGATGTTAGTACGTAATGTATGTTGTCTGAGAATCCGCCCCTGATATGTAAATAACGTTGGCGTAGCAACATGTTTTTAATGCTAAGCTCAGTTTAAACGCTGTACTTAAATTTGCTTTCGTTTCTTGTAAAGACGAGGTCCGGGACCCTCCTGCACCTGAGTGGGCCGTGCAGGAGTTGAGCCACAGGTCACCAACAACACACACCTTAGAGGCCTGGTTCCCACAGTCGGATCAGTCAGGAGTCAGCACCAATTTAATGGAGTCAATAAGGTACAAGAGGAATTCTTATTCATTTATTTATTTAAAGGCTGCTGCTGTTGTCGTAGGCTTTTTTTTTTTTCAGTTGCATTTCTGGCAGTGGTGATGGAATATCTGCCTAAAATGAAAACTCAAGTTACATCACAACACAAATTGTGTTAAGGTGTCATCCTAAATTATCGCTCTGTATATTTGTTACCTACAGGTTCCCAAAAAAAGGGTTTTTGCTCGTTATTGGCTGCTTTTTTTTTTTAATTTGTACTGTTATAAACAAACATATCTGCTTAATATTGTTTTGGTTTTTGAATTTTTTTATTTGCAGAAGCAGCTTCTGTGTGAAACAATGGTACATTGTGAGGAGAGCATAAGAAAACATAAAAACAGACTTTGACAGCTTTAACTTTTATGCAATGATTAAAAAAAAACATTTTCCTGTCATTAACAAAATATTTTTTTATACAGCGTTTAATAAATAACTGCTTTAACATGTTTCCGATAACAAGAAATCTTGACAGATTTGTTAACACATAATCTGAATCTGCTTTGAAGGCTTTACAATTACTAGCTATGTTTCCATTCACCATATTATTGTGCAATTTGACAAAAATAAATTGAGATGATTTTTTTTTTTGGCCGAATAGAAATCTGTGTATTTTGCAAAACTACTTTCCCATCACACAAGTCACATGACCAACAGCCAGATGTTGCCACTGGTCCAAACCAGGAAGACAACAGGAAGTAGTTGGAGGATGATGTTTTTTAATGACTTATCACACAAACAAAATGACTCGCATGTGATTTTAATTGCGTTTCTTATTTAACGAAACACTGCAATTGCAAAAAAAATTTTTTTTTTTTTTTTCTGACATTAGTGAAACGCAACAGGTGTTGCACTTCGTCTAAATTTACTTCCGGGTCTGGAACATGATGACAATGACGTGAAGAAAGGAGAAACGAACGTTTTCTTAAACGATTGCTTGCAGATTGCTCCACGCCGTACCAGATGAGGGATCGGCTGAGGATCTTTTTGAGGCTCAGCAGGATCTGGTCAGAGGTCTGTCTGAACTGTACGAGGAGTCGGTCAGCAAAAAGGGGAAGAAACGTACGCAAACTCCTTTTTTCTATATAGATTATTATTCTTTCCACCTCCTACTCAAAATTCAGCTACTTTAAAATCCAAAGCCATTTTTAAAGGGTATTTTTGTCCTACATTCACCTTTTATGGTTCTTTTCTGTCTTTTTTTTTTTTTTTTTAAAACCTCCTTTTCTTTGGCTCTTTGCCCTGCAGGAGGCGCCCATCGTACGCCGGTGAAGCAGAAGATGAAGACAATGAGTCGCTCGCTGCAGATGCTGAACGTGGCACGGCTGAACGTGAAAGCTCAGAAGAGTCAGAGCGAGGCCGAGCCGCCGGGCGCCAACAGATCTGGGAAGAGACGACTAAGTGACAGAAACAAACCCGCAGCGGCGAGCGCGCTCGGTAAGTCAAACTTTAAAATAGTTTTTTTGCTGTTTGCTCTAATAACACATTTCATATTAACTTTTGCTGCTTTGTTTTTCTGTTCCTCAGGTTTTTCTAGTGAGAAAGAGCTGCTGTGCCAGTTGAAGGCCGGTTACGACAAGACGGTAGCAGAGAGAGACTCGTCTCTCCTGACCAGCGCTCAGCAGCTTCTCAACGCCATAAAAACGTTTCTGACTGCAGAATCAGACTGGGAGGTGACACATTGTTGTTGTTTTACCTTATAAAGATTCGTTTTTGTTGCAGACCAGGGCTGGGTGATAAATCAATTTTATTGAGCTTTTGAAGATGTCATTTTTGGACAATCTGGAATTATTTTCACCATTAAGCTCTTTTCATATTTTCATATTTCATAGCGATGTCAGGGCGGCCATTTTGCTTTTATTTATGTTTGGAATTCTGGTCAACTTTATGACCAGGATTCAGGCTAAGATGTTTTTGGTTATATTTACAAAAATAAAATCATAATTTTACCAGAATAAAGTCGTAATTGTCAACAATCGATACCAGCAGGTTTAAGTTTGAGAGATTAAAAAAATCAGCCAAATTAGTAAATCAGTAACTGCAACATAAAAATAACAAAGGAATAAATGGAGGAAAATTCATCAACTTGTGAAGTTTAGTATAATTTTTTTTTACAGATAATACTTTACATTTTTGCACATCAGCCTCAAATTATCATCAGTAGCAGAGCTTTGAAATGAATGTGTCTGCTTCTAAATGGACCGGCTTCGTCATGCCAGATCCAGATAACTCCATCAAATCTGTTTTTCTCAAATGACTTTTTACTCATCATTTTAAGTCATTTTTCTTGTAAAGTTGCATCGACTCTTCTAGTCTCATAACTATATTCTTGTCATTAAAGAAAAATTCTCATAGCCTGGTTCTGATTCTCGTCGTTGATTGAAATAAAAGCCACTTTTGAGAACTTTTCCTGTCATTTGTAATAAAAATATTTAGGGAGATAAAAAATTTACCAAAATTGGATCTGGTCATTTTATTCCCAAACCATATCACTACTGCAAAATCTTTTAAGATTCTCCAGTTGTTGAAATTTCACAATTGATCATAGTTTGTCTGTCATTTATACTTTTTCATTAACTTTTATTTAAAAAAAAAAAAAAAAAAATCCAGTTCACTTGCCTCAAAATGAACATTGTCTAATTGTCTAGTTTCCCACTGTTCCTGTAGTAAATAATATGTTTATTCAAAATGAGGAAATGATTACAAAGTCAAAGATGGTGCTTAAATGTCATGATAGGAAGGCAAAATTAGGGAAACACAGCTGAGATTAAGTTCACTCTATAACCACATTGTCTCATCTGCAGGAAAAGGCATCTTTGCTTGTGGAACAGCACCTCATGAAGACTGGCAGATTGATCCGCCAGCTGTACCCCGGCGCTGACGACGCTCCGAGCAAAATCAGAGAGTGAGTGATCGATTCACGTCATGAACCGATTCCTCCTCATCGCTCTGTTCTTGTGCCGTATCTGGATTGTCAAGCTCTAACTAATCCAACTGATCTAGGTGCCAACTGCAAGTGATGCTACGGCTGGAGCTGTGCAGGCGTTTCGCTTGCAAACAATCCCGCTCGGATGCAGATCGAATGGCGGAGGAGGTAAAAGGGTCAGCAGTCCCGTCGATAGAACCGTCTTGTGTTTTTCTCCAGTTTTAATATGTCTTGTCTTTTGTCAGGTGGCGGAAATGCTCAGAATAATCTCGTTGACAGAAGACCCGGCGTGCCTAGCAAGGTTTCTTCAGGACGAAGTCCTTCCAGGGTGAGTGTGCACCTCTACAGAGACGGGCGTTCTTTACGGTGGCCTAAAAGGGTCAAGAAAATGACTACCACAACAGACGTAATGGTAGACTTGTTAGCTTAACTTCTGTTTTAGCATAGTTTCCATTGTGGCTTTTGACTGTTACCTTGTAGCTTCTGCATTTTGTTGACCTTTCTGGGCCACCGTAGTTCTTTGGGTGGTTCATGACTTTTTCTCCCATTTATGTTTTATTTCATTCACTGTATAATTAATATGAATAGTTTATGTAACAACTAAAATAAATCATGTAAAAATCAACAAAAAGAAGCTCAAGCTTACTTCTGCCAGCAAAATTTTCTTTGTTTATAAAAATAAAATGAGCTGTTTCGCTCAAAAGACATCAACTTACTCAGCACCATATTGCAGGTTAGATTGTTTTATCTCACTGTCAACATTGTTGCATAAACTGACAGAATCCAGTTTATCAATCTTCTTCGCTCACACTTTTTTGTATAATGATGAACAGAAATAAATACTTGAAACATGTCACTCAGTTTGTCACAAAACTATTTATTTTTTCCATGTATAAATTTGTACATTTCGGTTTGAATTAAAATTTTTGAATACATAGTTTTAGGTTACCCTCACCAAACCCAAACCAAAACACCAAATTTACATTTAGTACATGAAAATTTTTACATTTTCTTCTTTTTTTCCTTTTAGTTTCCAACAGTCCTAAAGGAGAAGAAGCGCCATATTTAAATGTTTCTCAAGAACCGAAAACAAAAGTGTTGTTTCTCCATCCTGACAGCTTCCTGACTGCTGTTCCGCAAGTGCTTGCAGACGTCTACAACAGCCTGGGCACTCGGCTCCCTGACGCCCTGGTGGCCGTTCTGCCTGCTGACTTCTTCAGCGATGACTCTGTTGCCAAGGACAGCATCTCTCCCTCTGCCTCCTCGCATGCCGTCTCGGCGCAGAGCCTCGTCTCTGACGACAGCTTGCACGACCTGCGGAAACGTTCGGCCAACAAGAAGAGGCGGGGTTTTTTTTTCAAAAATGCTCCAAGAAATTTGAAAAATATTGAAAGAAGTGTCGTAAAATTAACAGGGCTGCTGTTGTTTTTGTTTCTTATTTTTTTAAATTGGAAAAAAAAAAAAAAAACAACATGCTAAACCTCCAGGGTTCAATATATGTTTTATAACTCGCTTTAACTTGTTTTCTGTGCAGGAGTGGGATGTTGACTCGACATCGCAGCATGACTGAATCCACACAGAGTCTTCGTCAAATTCAGCTGCCCAAGAAGATCACAAGAGCAGTTAGTTCCTTTTTTTTTTCATTAATTATTTTTTTTTTATTTCACTTTTCACAGAGAGCCATGTGGATTTGGATTTTGCCCCCCCCCCCCCCCCCCTTAGTAATAAACACAGGGCTTCCCACAGTGCATAATCAGCCTGGCGGGCCACTAGGCTTTACTTGCTCGCCCACCAGGCTGAGCGTTGTTTGTTTATTATTCTAGGTATTTAAAAAAAAATTAAAAATCCAGTAACAACGACGGCAAAAACAAGTTAAAAAATGTCTTTAGTGAAACAGTAACAACTTCAGCAACTAAAGTGACAAGTCACAGATCAAAAAAATGTGGACACTTTAATTAGGATGAAACAACTGAAGTGCAAACAATTAATATTTATTTTAATCGCATTTTTCTTGTTGGTCTTTTCTTGAGACTTTTCAGTTGATGTTTCGGTGTTAATATGATGTCTTCCAACAGCACACGTCATATTTTCAATTTTCCTGTTAACTTTTTAACTCAAAGAGACGGTGGGCAGCCGGAAACGGCTTCATTTAATAACTACATTCCCTGTTTACTTGTGTTGTCTCTAATATTTAAATTGCTTCGATTTTCTGAGAAACAAAAGTGTGAGAAACATGCAAAAATAGGAAGTGAGGAACACTTTTGTCACACCAATGCAAGTTAAAAACTGGTTGAAAACAAATGAATGAATGAAGTAACTGACATATTAATTTTCGATAAGCCAAGCACTTAATTCAAACTTTTTTTTTCCCCCCCTCAGTCCAAAATGAAGACCTCCACTACTGTGGAGAATCCTGCAGAAGTACAGCAGCCTCAGAAACAACCAGCACAAGGTATGTGTAGAAAAATTAAAGTAGCTCTGTCGGGATCAGACTAGAGGATGCAAAAAGTTTTTTTCTCACTTTATAATATGAAGAGCGTCCCATGACTCATCATCTTGTCACAAAAAAAAAAACCTGATCACCATCCACACTCTCTGCTTCCCCTCAGTTTATAAACCTTCTGCGCACTTCAGAAAGGACCAGGTCATTTTGTACAGTGTTGACTCTGATTCTGTTCTGTTGCAGCATCCGGTGGATGCTTGAGTTTGTACATCAGATTGATAAACTGGATTCTGTCAGCTGACATCTGCTGTTATGGACTGAAATACCTGACCACCTTAGCACTTTTTTTTACATCCTAAAACTTTTTTCATGCTGCTTTAAGCAACTGCCACCATATTTACACATACGCACAAAGCTTTGCCATTATTCCAAAAAACAACAATTTTGACAATTGCGCTGTTAAATATGAATCACAATAAAAATAAAAAAAACCCCAAAAAACACAGTTTCGTTGAAATTGATTTTTCCATTATTTTCAAAATGCCAAACTGCCAAGTATGTGTTCAAAGAAAATGCAGCTACAGGCATAGAGCTTAGTTACTTGGTCCTTAAGTAGACTATTGTGTGCAGTGATACTGTGACGGCACTAATTTTGGAATTTGTTGTGAAGCTCTGCCTAAATAAAGTGTCAAAGCTTCTCAACATACATCTATCGGTCCACAGAGGTGACCAAAGTAAGAAGAAATCTCTTCAACCAAAAGATTGTTTCGCCTTCCGCAAAAAGGAGACTACCGAGGAGCCAGTCTGTCTCTGCTGTGGAAGGACTGAAACGGAAGCGTCCTCTTGAATCTGAAGGTAATTTGGTCAATCGCATGAAATGCGCACCGTTTTCTGTCATTTGGATGTGCTACTTGGTATTCAGATTTCTGAGATTGAACAAAAAAGTCACTTTTTTTTTTTTCAATTACTGTATTTTTAAAAATATATTAAGAGATCTTTTTTTTTTTCTTTTTTTTTTTCCTCTTCAGAAAAGCACAAACTTCTCACAAAGAAGGTGTGTGAGACGCCTCTCCACAAGCAGGTATCCAGTCGCCTCTTACGGCGGCTGAAAGCAGGGAGGTATGTTTCAGTCGTTCTCCTGTTATTTCTGGCGTGACAATTTTATTAATTGAACCTAACTGCAGCCATGTGCAAATGAGCAATATTTGGTTCAGTTAATTAATTATTTTTCACAGAAAATCTGACCATAAAGGGGAGTGCATAGTGGAAGAGTCGCCAGTAAAACCAGCTGAAGGTAATTTTAAATTGCTCGCATAATAATTTATTTGTGAATTAAGCTCTTCTTTTCAAAAAAATACATTTTATTTTTCATTCTTAAATTCAATAATCTGGGACACAATTTGTTTGATGAATGAATAAATGGAGCTAAATTCAATGTTACCTTTCTTTTTAAAGTTCTTAGAGATCCACCAACCTCAGTTTTAGGCTGAGTTTTTTTTTTTATCTCTCAAACTTCAACCTGCTGGTATCAATTGTTGACAACTATAAATAATGTCACTAACAATTTTATTTTGATCATTAATTAATGGAAAATCTCTGTCCTCTTGGTTTCACCTCGGGTCATTTGTGTTCCTCTAAAGTTGTGCTTTAGTTTATCAGGCAGAAAGCATTCTTATATAGAGTTAAATCATAATTTTAAGTATTTTATTTGGAAGATACTAGCTTAATACAATGGAAACATGATTTCAAACCACAAAATGTAATTTTCTTTTCTTTGTGATTTTCTGTCAGACCTGAGGAGGAGCCCCAGATTAAAGAAATTCGCCAGAAGACACTCAAGCACTTTCTACTCAAGTTCTCAGCTTCGCTCCAGGAACCTGGAGAAAGCTCTTTCTTCATCTCAGCTTCCACTCAGCGACAGCAAAATCTGTAGCATTAATGTAAAAACAGTCCAGTCTCCCATGCGCCTTCTGTTCGGTGCAGCTGAGTCTCCCAGCGACCAGTTTGGTGAAAACCGAATCACCCGGTCTCTGTTGTCCTCAGACCCCAGTGTTTTTGAGGTAATTTATCTTAATTCATATCCAAATATCTCTTTGAATACTTTGGCTTTTCATTATTGAAGAATTTTGCCAGAATTGAACTAAAGTAACATCCTTAATAAGTCTAAAATTTAAAAAAGTTAAGGCCTTCAGATTTCTTAAATCTGTTTTTTTTTTTTTTTTTTCCTTTCTTAAGTAAATGTAACTCAAAGGTCTTAAATTTTGACAATGACGGGACTATTTAATCTCGTATTTTTGATGTTCTATTTTTTTCCCCCTGCTGGACTTTTCTGCCAGGAGAAGTTTAACTCACACGTACACATTTTCCTTATGTTCTGTGACTCTAGATAGCTAAAGCTACTGCTAGCCAGCTGCTAATATTCACTTGCTAGCTAGCTAAGTGCAAATTTCTTGTCAGTTGTCTGGGCGAAGTCTGAAAAGTTCTGTGGAGCTACAGGTCCTAAATGGTCTTAAAGTCTAAAATTTAAGTTAGTGAAACCTGGAAAAACAACGAATAAGATCTGAAGCCTTTAAATATCTTTTTGTTTTAAGAAGCACAAATTATGATATGAACTAATTTTACAGTACTATATTTGTTAAAAGATGCCTGGCTCGTTTCCTGTCAGAAACAAAATTCTTAGTTGAATGAAAGTAATTTTAAGTGCAAATCTGGCAGAGATATGAATCATTTGAATTCATAATTCATGCTGAAAAACTGTAACTTTTCATCACTCATGATGTTTTTGCTGTATGTTTAGAGTCCAAACAAAACGCCGTCAAAATCACCTAAGAGATGTGAAAGAAATTTATCTCCCAAGATGCCCAGAACACCCCAGAGCCTATCATCTAAAATCCAAGTTTCTACGGTTGCAGAAAGTCCTGTAGCTGATGCTTCTGCACTTGGTAGTATTCTGAAGACCAGTCCTCTGACATCTCCAGGCAAAGAGTCTCTCTTTGTAAATACGCCAAGTAAACAAAGTCCTTTAAAGGGCATTCTTAGGACTCCAGTCAAAGCTTCTGGATTATGTAATCTTGGCAGCCCGTTATCCAAGACTCCCAAGAAGAGTGTCACATGGTCTCCTTCTCCTCAGAAATGTACAGCGGAGGCAGAACGTGCAACTTTTAAAGTCCCCAAGTCACCAAGTACAACTCCTCCAAACTCTCTGAGACAAATGAGGACGCCCAGCAAGCTCCCCAGTCCAGAACAAACCATTAACGCTAAAAGAGACATTTTTAAGACCCCGGATAAGATCTGCCAAGTAAGCCTGGTACGGCTGTCCGAACAAGACTTATTGACTCCAGAAAAGATTCTGAGATCTTCAATATGTAACACAACTGAAAATGGGGCGGTTCGTCTGAAAAGGACCCCTACGCCGCCCTTGGCGGCATCCTCAACCCAACATAATTTACCTCAACGCAAAAGCAGACCTAAAGCAAAGATTCCCAGTCCAGTTCATCAAATGATCACTCGCTCCGGACGAACCCCGAGGAAAGAGCCAAACACCGAATCACCCATTGAGGTGGCATACCCACCGCCTGAGGGGGATAGACTTCCAGACATTTCATCAGAGGAGAAGACTGAAACGTCTCAGTCCTCTGAACCCGACTCCAATCTCCAGACTGAATCGGATACTTCTCACTGTAACTCCACAACCACAGATGACAGTTTGGACATCGTCGACGCTACGGTTGTTAAGACTCAGTTAAACCAGGGTATAAAGATGAGCATTAGCTTCTCAAGGAAGCCTAGTATGTCTAGTCCCGACTGTCCTGCGAGGACGGCTTCCCCTGTGCCACCCCAGAACACGCCAGGGCGCAGCTATGGCTTCCGCCAAACCCCCGACCGCCGGCAGAGGGAGGCCGCCGCTCGTTTGGGGTACGGAAATGACTTCCCTCGATTTTCTACTCCCAGAAGCTTGGCGAGATCCAAGAAATCCTCAGTCATGCCGAACCCTCTCAGCTACCAAGTGGAACTGGAAATGCAGACGTCGGGACTTCCGAAACTCAAAATTAAACGGACGGATTCCATGAATGCGGACGACATCTCTTCTGTGAGTGCTTCTCAACCGGGCGCACAGAGCCCTTTGGTCAGCACGAAGCCTCTCGTGGAAAGCCCCCTGACCTTAATGGCCAAACACAAAGACGCCGCTTGTTCCTCGTCTCTCTGCGCTCACGTCACTCCAGCCAAGAGTACTCCTGGACAAAGCAGCAGCGTCCAGACGTACATCTGCCAGTCCTACACGCCTACGCGCTACTCTCCAGTGACAGCAGCAGTGGCAGACATCATCCCACTCACCCCTTCGCCACAGAGCGTGGGCAAAGTAACCCCAGACAACCTGAACAGCTGGCCGCGCAGGAAGAGGCCTCAACTCGAGGCATTCGGAGGCAAAGATCGGGTCCCGAAAGGGGAGCCGCGGCTGGAGGAGCTGCTGGAGGAGGCTGAGCTCGGAGTCAGTCGCCTGCAGGACTTCGAAGACACCGAAGAACCCTTGAGCAGCGCAGCAGAAAAAGAGTCGCGCTCAGTGGCAGCAAAGGTGCCGCCTCTTTCCCCCATGGAGGATTTGTATTGGATGACCAAGCTGGCTGAAGGGACAAACAGTGCTGATTCAGCTGAAATCATCTGGGCGTGTGAAACTGGGAACATTAAGTCAAGTAAGCAATATCTTTAAACAGTTTGTAGAATGAATGCATGTGTTAGATATTTAAAATCGAAATATTTTTGTATATACTTTTAAACTAGAATGAAACTTCTGAATGAAATTAGCTAACTAAGACACATTTACATTATATGATGTTCGTTAATATGCTCCGTCGTTTTGAAATCCAGTGTAAACAGAATTAAATCGATGTCGTTTTGGACAGTTGAGTTACCTCTCTACTAACAAATGACTAAAACTGAACATTTTCTTTTGATGTACACCCTTAATTAAGAGTAAATTAAAAGAATACCTGTCAGAACAGTGGTAAATATTAGCATTTTGGGGTAACAAGGTCAGCTATTACCTTTGATTTTAAGCTTTTAATATGAACGTGATGACGGACATTGTGACAGTACACAAAGAAAAGCTTTGTTGTTTGTTTCGACCTGCTGTTGCAGCGAATGTATTTCGCTGCTTTTTCATTCATTCACCAGCTTGCGTTTGGTCCTCTCCCGGCAGCAGCGACTCCTCCCAGTCGGAAGGGCAGAAAACCAGTAACGCCCAGCGGCATCTTGGCCCTCACTCAGTCTCCGCTGCTGTTTAAAGGCAAAACGGGCTCCACCCGTAAGAAAACACCAGAATTTAAAGGTAACGCTTGGACATGCGACGTATCTATGCGAGCATCTTATTGTAGGTCAACTCATCTCGCTTTTATTTTTTTTCCCCCTGAATTTTCCAGACGAAGCCTCATCTGGGAAAACGGATCGTGAGCCGGAGCTCTCTCCTCTCAGCCTCTCCCAGCCAACAAGGCGCTCCAACACCGGGAAGACCTACAGCAGGAAGAGACTACTCCACTGAGATAAATGTCATAAAAAGTTTCAGCAATAACACCGTCTGCTTTTTTTGTTTTGTGCTGTGAAGCCGTGAGCCTTTTCGTGGCATGTGTGAAAGGTCGGCCAAACTCCACCGGGAAGCTGCTTTTGTTAATCAGAACCACTTCAGAGTTCAAAGGATGTTTTAAAATTTCTCGCCGATATTGATGGGATCATATTTTCTTTCTCTCTGCTTTACAATCAGGTCAGATCCTGTTCTTATCCGTTTAGTGTTGTTTATTTATTAATTTATCCTTTTTTTTTTTTTTTTTTCTTAGCTGTTCTTTACAGTAAAAATTTATTTTGTGAAATCTTGTAAATATGTTAAATGTTGACAAATTCTTTAATGAATAAACAGTTTTTCTTAACCATTTGAAAGTGATTGAAAAGCAGGAAGTCCAAACCCCCTAGCAGCGACTTGATGGAAACTGAATTTTGTTGAGCCGTCGCGCCGTAAATGTTACTTTAAGAAGTTTATCAGCGCCCGGTCGGTGTGGTAAATCAAACACACCCCTTTTTTTTTTCTTTTTTTTTTTTTATATGCCACACTGCAGCCCGGCTACATCTGAAACTTTCTTTTCCTTTCACTGCCTGTGATTTGACTAAACCATTCGGTCCTGTAGCTTTTAAAGCACTGATCGTCGGGTTAAAGTTTCCTGCCTAAGTACATAACAAAATTGTCAGTCATAAATTCAACTAAATTGATATATTTTAAAGTTTTCAAAAAATTTGTTAGGAATTTTGTAGTTTTTAAATTTTGAATACTAAAATTTTATAATTTTCTGATGATTTTTTTTCTTTAAAAATTCCCCCCACCTTTATTTTGCGTAATTTTTTTTATTTTTTTAATAGTCGGAACAACTTTTTATTTCTTTAAATATTAGTAGTTTGAAAATCAAGTCAGCCTCTAATTTTCAGGGTGTTCCTTCATCATATGGAATGGAAAGCATTTGTCTTACTCATTTTGGCACATTTGATTAATTTCATTTTACTTTTTTGATTTGAGAATCACCAAAACGGTCACTCTGTTTTAATGAGTTTGTAAGTTTGCTGTGAATACTTTATTATTATTATTATTTATTTTATTTTTTTTAGTCGCTTAGAATTTATGGCCTGAAAGTATGTGAACTTTGAGCAGACTTATCCTTCCATAAGCAGATCACGTACAGGATTATAACATACTTTCTGTTAAAATTCCTAATAGTGGGTGCAAAACTAACTCCTACTTTCTGTGCAGGTTTAAAATACATATTAGAAAATTTGCATAATTAAGTTGCTGCAAAAATAGTTCATTCTTCAAGCTTTTGGAAAATGTTGATATGAATTCAGATTAAACTACTATTCAGTTAAAAAAAAAAAGAGTTGTGTAAAAATAAATTGCGTTCCCAAAGATCACCTCACTGCGAAATGTTGTTGCTGCGTTTACTAGAAAACCATTTTCAAATAGGACGATGAAGGTGAGCGCCACCAATTTCCCCTTTAAGTCCAATCAGGCGTGACGCAATGAGGAAGTTGCGGCAGTTTTATTGTGTGAATGACTGGAATAACCTTGTGAAGAAAATATTTTCTAAAGATTTGAGCTGAATTGGGTGGGGGCCGGGATGAGCGGACTGAATTTGTATTTGGGACTGTGGTTTAGCCGAGTGCGAAGTGAAAGCTCCAGTTTTGCAGTTCTGTTCATTGTTTAATATTCTTACCATGCACCACTTTACCTTCATCAAGTTAGCCGACAAAAAGCACAACGAACTTCCTGTTGAGACAACTTAACGTTCGACGTCTTCATACTTTGTCCCATAAGAAAGAAGCAAATTGCCTAACAGTCCACCAAAAAAACGACTTAACGATATAAAATTGTTGCCTAGTAAAATAATTAGAAAAAAAATTATTTTAGGTCATAAAGCAAAGAAAATAGAAAATATTTAAAGGAAACATTTTTTCTTCTGTATTTGTCAGTTGCGTCATTTCCATACTTATGGGAAGTTAAAAAAAATACATGAGAACATTTCACATTGTTCTCATGTGAAATGAGAACAATGCAAATGTTTGACTAAATTACAAATGTAAGTATTGTCCTTCAGTTTGCAATCATCTGGAGACTTTTATTTTGAAGCTGGACCTTCACTTCCGGCCCAGTCCTCGATCTGTCCGTCCACCTTGACGACCCCCCTCTCTGTTAACCGTTCTCCTTATAATTCCATCAGAGGCGCTTCATCACCTACACTCCATCAACCTGTCTGTTCCTCCCCTCCGTCCAGCCCTGTCAAACAACACCATTTTCCAGACACTTTGAATTTCAAGGAGGGGGAAAATGGCCAGCAGCTTCACGAGAATCCTCTCCTCCAAGAGAAACGTCGGAATCCTCTCGTTGGTCGGAGGCTCCGTAGCGGCTGGGTTTCTGCTCCATCGGGAACATGTCACCGCCGGAGAGCCTCTGCGCAGGAGATACCCCGCCAGGTAACTGCGCCCTTCCCGCCTCTACGGCCGTTATTTGATTAACAATAAAAAATAAAAATATGGACAATTATTTTAGCTTATAAAATTATTTTTTAACAAATTGGACGTCGTTTTATTGACGGGAAATTGTACGTTACCGCCATTAAAGGGCAATAGGTCTTTTTCCCCCCCTTTTTTCCCCTCTAGTAACGGCTCGTTTTAAACGTTCGAGTTTTAAGCTAATGAGGGTGGAGGAGTGTAACATGGGGGCTTTTCAGCTGGTCAGAAGTCCTCAAATAAAGAGCTTCCTGAATTATAAGGACATAATTAGGTCTGGGCCAGATTATGACAAAATACTCCCTTCTAATATCATACAAGCACAATGGGATTAACAAAATTAGCTATTCGACAGGGATCAGATTAGTGCTGAACGTTGAAGGCCAAAAGGGAGCAGAGACTCTGCTTGTCCCGGAAAATTAATAAACCTTTAATTTAGGACATGCAACAGCCACATGGAGACTATTGTACCTTATCTAGGTCAGAGAAAACCCGAACCACAAAGCAAGGCCGAACCACTTTACAACACATCATAAATCCAGCTTCATAGCCTCGTTCGGATGAGATCTGGGCAACGGTGAATAATCTGGTTCTTCTGCACGTCCTCGAGATTCAGTGTGCAACACCGACGGGAACAGATAGATGCATGCTGCGCAAATGAAACATGTCTGCTTTTGTTGTTGATGAATAATAATCGCACCTTTTGCGACAATAAAAGAACATGAGGTCATCGTGGAGACAGTCTTGCTCACAATAATCACGGATTGCACAGCAAAGAACTGCTTGTCGCTGCAAGTTTACAAAAGCGCTTCCTCCCACTGATCAGTAGACTAGATGTTCACTTACCAAAAACTTGTGTGTCAGAAATAGACAATGTCCTGCATTATTAAATGGATGCTGTTTGGTGTCAGTCCAACTAAAGTTGTGTACGTGACTCATGGCACACCTGTATGGACCATAAAACACCCTCACTATATGGAGATCAGTAAAACATCTGCTCCTCGGATAAAAGTCCTTTCATTGATCACAGGCCAGGCTGCAGATAAAGGTTTTGCACACAATTGTTCCTTATTGTACTTGAATGAATGAATGAATGAATGAATGAATGAATACCTATCGTTGAAACAGTAGAATAAAACTAAATAGTGCTGTTCCTACAGGTTGCAATCAGTACAAATTAAAAGCTAAATTACGCACACCACTCTGTACAAACATAAACGTAAAAATGTAGCCATTTTTCTGTTGCTTTGTCAACCTGCAAAACTATTTATTATTTATCCTTTAGCAAAGATTTTCTTGAGAATCAGGAGTATAATAGGGCGAAAGGTGCATTTTGACAAAACATCTTATTGAAAAGTTTATTCTTTTTTTATTTCAGTAATTAAATTATAAAAAGTGATGGATTTCAAGTGCTTACTCCTATTACATGAGACCAGTATAATAAATAAAGCAGGCTTTTTTTTTTTTTTTATACTAATATGTTGAGTTATTGCCTAGACTAGACAATCATGCCATATTCCTGCTTTTAACCAAAAGCAAGTTTATTTGTACAGGAAATCTTAGCAACAAGGCATGTTAAAGTACCTTACATACATAACATAAAAGGCAAACACTCATCATAAGTTGCAATCCAGACTAAAACGAATGATCTTCCATTTGTTAAAGACGATTCTTTGTAGACAAGGATTTTTCTCTTGCTTTGATTTAAAGGAATTCAGTGGTTTGGCGTTTTTCTGAAAGTTTGTGGGGCATAAAATCTGAGTGCTGCTTCTCCATGTTTGGTTCTGGTTCTGGTGACGCAGAGCAGCAACAGAACGAGAAGACCTGAGAGGTCAGGAAGGTTGATACAGCAACAGCGTGTCTCTAATGTGTTTTTGGTGCCCAGCTTTTCAATGATTTATAAACAGTATTTTATAGTCTATTCTCTGAGCTACATGGAGCCAGTGGGAGGACTTTAGAACTGAGGTGATGTGCTCTGTCTTCCTGTTTTAATGAGATCAGCTGTCTGATTGACTTTTTGGCAGAGCCTTGAAGACACTGTTGCAGTAATCAGTGTGACTAAAGATAAAGGCCTGGACGAGTTGCGACATTAGTCCTTTCATCCTAGAAATGTTCTTTCAGTGATAGAAGGCTGACTTTGTATCCATCTTTACGTGTTTCTGAAAGTTCAGTTTTGAATCCATCACTCCACCCAGATTTCCAGCTTAATCTGTAGTTTCTGGCTGTAGTAACCGAAGCTGACTCTTCATTTTTTCCCTTTAGATTTCCAAAGATAATATCTTCAGTTTTGATTTTGTTCAATTGGAAAAAGTTGTGGCATATCAATGCATTGATTTTTTTTTTTTTTTTTTTTTTTTTTTTTTAACCTTAGCATCTGTTCGGTTCATGGACAGGTTCTTAGTCACCTGTTGACATTATAATATAGAGCTGTGTATCATCTGCATAATGATGGCAACTTTATAATCTGAGCAAGCGGGGACTGTGTGGATATTAAATAAGAGGGTCCAAGGTTTGAACCTTGTGGTTCTCCACATGGGACTTCGACACATTCCAATGAGAAATGACCTGTTGTCACTAAGAAGTCCCTGTTCTTTAGTCAAATCCAGTCAAATACTGTAGCAGAGTCTGACTCAACACTCCACTCGCTTTAATGGGCAACAGTGTTGAATTCTGCACACAGGTCCAACAATACCAGAGCCATGGATCTTAAGTCTCATCAACTGTTGTGTTTATATCTTATATCGGGTTATTTTTATGTCTTATTGTAACTAAAAAATACAATTAAAAAAGGTCAACCTTTTAAGGTGAAGGCTTGCCTCAAGATTAGCCTTGTGCTATCTTAGTGTACCATGATTAAATTTTTTTATCCATACTTAAAGAGACGGTATGATGTAAAATCAGCTTTTTGAGCTTTACATTAAAAAACGTGGAAGCTTTAAACAACTTATGTTGCCTGTCAAAAACAAAATCTGAAAAGCGCAACTTAAAAAACCCAAACCCGGTCTGTTGGTCTAAAACGTCTTACTTTTTATCTGTATTAATCATCCTAAAGCCTACAGTCTTCAGTCTTTTTATAAATTATTTAATTCAATAAAGATAAAGGCATTAGATAATTTACAGTTTGAATTTACTGTTGGGTTTTGTGCCGTTTCTCTCTCTCTCTATAAATAGGATTGTTGGATTGTTTACAACAGGCTATACTGTTAGTCAAAGGGCACAGTTTTAGATTTCTGTTCCCTGTGGGTAAAAAAAAAAAAAAAAAAAAAACCAAGTAAAAAGTATATTTAGTGAGTTAAAGTTTCTGCACTGGTGTCCAGAGCTCAGCAGCGCTGTCAAAGATCAATAGTCTTGGCTTATCTCATTTTCCTCTTTGCACAGCGCGGAGTACCCTGACCTGCGCAAACACAACAACTGCATGGCCAGCAACTTAACACCGGCCATCTACGCCAAGCTGTGCGATAAGGTCACGCCCAACGGGTACACGCTGGACCAGGCCATCCAGACGGGCGTGGACAACCCGGGTCACCCCTTCATCAAAACCGTTGGCCTGGTAGCAGGAGACGAGGAGTCCTATGAGGTCAGACACAACACCGGGACCGGGGCGCGGCGTTAAGCAAACTAAATCCACCTCCTTTAACTACAGCTGGTGCATTTGTTGAAACCTGTTTTTGGTGCATACTGACACTTTTAATGCAACCTTTAATGCAACTTTGCCTTTATTTACTCTTGACAACAGTTGTAGACATACATGAAGACTCCTTCATGCTCATGACAGTGTGTCATGTGAGTCTTATACACACTTCTTACCCGATTTTCTTCTGTTTTCTTTGTTGACAAATATGAACACAATTCATGATGGCAAAGATACTTTGACAAAAAGAAGCCCTTCTGCACCGACCAAATAAAACTTGTTCCACTGGCAGATTATTCTGCTTATAATACGGGAAAAATGTCTCGTAATAAGTGAATTTATCTGCCAATAGTTAAATAATTCATCAATATTAAGGAATTATTTACTTAAATAAGCTCGTATAAACGAGACCAAAATTACTTGGTAAGACTTTTATGTTTTTGCAGTGTGAGCCTGGTGGAAGAGGCGCTAAGGCAGTTCACCAGCGGCTCACTTTCTTGTGTTTAAAAAAATGTTAAAAGTTACAAAAATTCAGAGGTGTGTGAGCAGATGACATAAGTTCAATTCGTCAGCTATAAAACCTAGCTTTAGCAGTGTTTGCTGTCATTGTTACTGGTGCATAAAAACACTATTTAAAATAAACAAATGATGCCCAGCCTGGTGGGGGAGGCAAGGAGAGCCTGGTGACCCGCCAGGCTGATAATATAGTGGGAGAAACCCTGCAGGCAACATCAATAAAAATTGACATTGCTTTTAAGTTACATGAAAATAATTACAGATCTGAGTCTGAAATAATCTTGGGTTTAACTGAATGCGTTTCCGTTTAGGTGTTTGCAGACCTCTTGGATCCTGTCATCAAAGAGAGGCACAATGGCTACGATCCCCGTGTAATGAAACACCCCACTGACCTGACTGCCAGCAAGGTACTTGAGCTCTATTGTACTGACTCTGCAGTCAGCTCAGATTTTTGATTTTACCTCATTTTCGGGGAAATTCCTTTAATTCTTTTACTTTTTCTTTTTCTTTTTTTTCCAATTTCCTGAAACCAACCAGCGCCATCTTGGACGTTATTAGTTTCTTACTTTGAAAAGGAATTGAATTGCTTGTTTAGTTGCTATTTTTAATGTATTTCTAATATTGTGTAAAATAAGGCTTAAATGGTTTAATGAAAAATCTGCAGAATGTGCCAATGTTTGTTTTAATCCACTTAATCATCGGAATAATTGATAGAATAATAAATGAGGGGTGGACAATTATCAGTATCGTTTATCGTGATAATTTTCTTGACATGATAAGCATTCTGATTATCAGAATGCTTTATCGTCTCAATAAATTCTAATGGAATGATGTCTTTTTTGGCAGGATTGTAATTTTTACTATTTTCTCCATCCTTTGCTCGACAAGAGCATCAATAAATTTGAAAATATGATTAATTGCAGCCTCTGTGTGCAGTTTAGTGATATAAATCCCTTCTTTATGTGACTGATGCCCAAAAGAATCATCTTTGATTTAATTTCCTTTTGGGATCAATAAAGTATTTTTGAATTTTTAATTTGAATCACAGACGGCACCTTTTTCAAGTGCAGCAATTTGTGTTTGTCGGGTTACAATTGCTGTTCATCCACAGCCATCCAGTTACCTAAGAATAAGTAATAAATAGCTATTTATGTTCACGTTTATCGTTGTCACAATGTTGTGATAAAACCGTAAGTCCATAACGCCCACCCCTGTAACCGATTTACTAAAATTGCAGCCCTAATCAACAAACTTCTCTAAACATTTCAGATCCAGGCCGGTGTTTTCGATGAGCGCTACGTGCTGTCGTCCAGGGTGAGGACCGGCCGCAGCATCCGGGGCCTGAGCCTGCCCCCCGCCTGCACCCGGGCGGAGCGCCGAGAGGTGGAACGGGTGGTGGTGGATGCACTGTCTGGGCTGAAGGGAGACCTGACCGGAAAATACTACAGTCTTACTCAGATGACCGAGAAGGAGCAACAGCAGCTCATTGATGTAAGTGATACATATTTAATATCAGGAACAACAACTGTCTGGGCTAAACAATCGTTTTAAGTCTTCTGCGCGTCGGTAAAGTGGCGAAGGTCGCCATTTTTGCAACTTCTTTGGAGTGATGAGTAACTTTGGTTCTTGAAAAAGAATTCCAGATCAGGTATCTGTGACCATGTGCAGATCTAGTCAGTCGAATTTTACGCTTTGTCCTCTGAGCAACATCATGCTTTATTGTTTATTTTACAGTATTGTTAGAATTCCCAATTGTCTGAACCATTTTGTTGTATTTTATTTTTTATATATTTGACCAAGGTGGTCAACCTATTGTCTTTGTTCGTTTCAGTTTCTTTATTATTTATTTTGCATTGGCTGTTTTACCCCTAACTGCACTGACTGAACAAATGAAACTTGTTTTTACATGTTTGACCAAACGTGTGAAGCTGCCGGTGTATTTGACTGAACTGTGCTAGTGCAGAGTTATCAGATGAATTTATAGTTTGGTACATTTATGTCTGTTTAAACAAGAAACATTTTAAGTCAATTCAGATATTTTTCTGTATCGGATCGATATCGGCTGATATCAAACCTCACATATCGGTTTCTGAAGTGAAGAAAGTGGGTTGGTACATCCCTAGTATAACCAAATACTCTCAACTGTTTATATTACAAGAAATTTTCAACTTTAAAACTTAAATTTTGTATTAAATATCCAAATATGTTAGAAAAACAACATTTTCCATTAATACTTCGCAGATGTTTTTAATTTTTCTATATGATTCTATTTCGCACATTTATGATCGACTGGTGAAAGATTGTTGGACTGTATTATATTGTTTTCTATGCTATTTGGGTAGAGTCTTTATATAAGCCCATTGGGCTTTTCCCTCTTCCTGCACTGCTATTATTATTGTTAGTTTCATCTTTGATCTGTATTTTAAATGTGCAAAACAAACTAAGCTAAACACAGTCTTTCATAGCTTGGTAACCTAACATTTCTTATTCAGTGCAAAACCTACATGTGATTTATTCAAAAATATAAAAGTTTCATATTTTTTATGTTTTCAAACTCTAAAATATGACAGTATAGGGTATCTGTGACCATGTGCAGATGCCCAGTACACATGGGTATCTGCACCCATGGTACTTTAAATAGTATTTAACTTTAAATAGTTTTTAAAGCACCTTCTTAAAATGAAGAATTTTTTTGTTCTGCTCATTTTAGAGCTAATGTTTAAAGCTTCTTAATGTTCATTATAGTAAAAAAAAAATTCTAATGTGATAAAACTTTCAAAAAAAATAAATCACTAGAGAATATAAATTGGCCTTCCATATAGTCACCTTCCTAAAACAATAACTTTTAGCAGTAAAGAGGCAGTTTTTTGGGGGTTTTTTTTGTTGTTTTTTTGTCAAAATTATTTCTGGGGAAAAATGACTTAGGCCATTATATTAGGAAGGTGATGATATGTGTTATAGTGTTAATATGTTTCATAGTTTATTATCAGGTCCCTTAGGTTTCCTAACAGTATAAAAGACCTTGTCCAGTCTAAGTTGTGTATAAAAAACATTCTTTGTGTGTATTTATCAGGATCACTTCCTGTTCGACAAACCTGTGTCGCCACTCCTGACCTGCGCAGGCATGGCCCGTGACTGGCCAGACGCCCGTGGTATTTGGTAAGCAGAAAATTTAAATATTCAGCCCGTCATGCAAATCGCATTTGTCGTACTCTTTTCCACTCAGCGATGATTCATTTTAAATAACCTTTGGGTGAACTTTGCCTCGGCGTTTCTGCTGCTCCGTTGTGTTTTTCTGAGCTGAGGTGAAAACGAGACGAGCAGCGTTTCAGATCGGCCGCAGGAATAACCCCCGTTCAATGTGTCTGACAGCCGAAATCAATCGCCTTTCTCCATGTTTGTTTCCTCTGTAAAGCCTATCAGTCATTCCTCATCTTAATAATGCAACCTTCACCTCATCGTCTCCTCTTTCAGCTGAACTACAGCTTCTAGTTTCAGCTGAGCTGAAGCTGTTTTTTTTTTCCCCTCTCTTGTTTCTGTTACGCCCTTTATTCTGTGATCTACTTTTCCTCTCCTCTTTCTCTTGTTCTGTCTTAGCTGGCTTTTCCTCCCTAAACGCAGACTTTGCCCTCTATTAAAAAAGAAGAAAATGGTTTGAGGGGGAAAAAATTGATTTTGTTGCTTTAAAATGTGAAACTTAATCATGCCAAGAGATCGTCATTGTGACGGAGTTTATACAGGTGCTTGAAATCCTGGAAAATGCGTGAATTTAGTTTAGGTGTCTTCAAGGTGGTGGGGAGGGGGGGGTTACAATTCTTACAATTCTTTGCAAATTGTGCAAAGAAATTGCACAATTTGCAATTTCTTTGCAAATTGTGTTTAAGCATTTCATTTGAGCAGGAAGGTCATTTACCTTTAAGATTTGTTTGGATTGTTTCAACTGAATGAATATTTATTATTCCTAATGACTCAACAAATTATTGATCTGTTTAATTAATCAAATTTTAAGCAAAGTTACTAAAAATTTTTTTATATTTTATTAAATTAGAGTTTTGTTCTTGAACCAATCGGGTGTGTAGCGTATGTGTGTGTTAGTTACATTTCAAAACATAAAATTTTGTTAGATTTCAGATTACACAGAAGACTAATAGAAAGTAATAAATTCTGCCATATAATAGTGAATTGAAACCATAACCATAATAGTGAATTGTTTTGAACTTCAAAGTGTGGTCCTCGAAAAGTTTAAAGCTTGAATTTTACTGTGGGAAAAATATTTTTAAAAAAACCATTGTGATACAGCAAATACTAACCCAGACGAATATTCAGTCTGAGCCTCAATGTTGGAATAATACACCATTCGAGAGAATAAAATTGGTGAAAAACTGATTATTTTACTTTAAAACTTGTATGTTTGTTTTTTGGCCCAAAAAGATGAAAAAGTTTATCGCCCAACAGATTTATTATCTGGCCCGTATTTGTCAGAAATTTAAATATGGCCGTTATCGTTAGTCATGTCATTTCAATTTTTTTGGCTTTAAGATTAGAGAACAAAAAGCATCATTAAATTTAAAGAATAAAAAAAAAAAAAAAGTTATGAATTTCTTTTTAAAGCTGCAAAATACTTCAAAGTCCTGTCGTTGTCACAATGTCAGAGTTGTTGAAATACAGCTGGGGAGCAAAATCCAGTTGAATATTTAAAGCTTCATCCATTCTTATCCTGCATGCCGTACCCATCCTCGATGACGACACCAGATGTAGATGTTTAATGGTGCTAAAAATTAAAAAAAAAATGTCATCACTAAAAGCCCAAATTGAAATGAAATTTATGCCAACAATCTCTGGGTTTCCATTACAAATGTGCAAAAAAACCTTGTCTTTATTCCAAAAAGTTTGAAAAAACACAATTTCAAGTCACAGTGTTTCCATTAAAGAACAAGGTTACTCAAAATGGCCGTGTTTCCTTTAAGCAAGCTTATTTTCAGTGTCAAATTGAGCAATAAGACACCTTAGTGCATGTGAACAGTTAATCGACATTGTCTGTGCACCTGAAAAAAACAGATTGTGCTACAGTAGCATGCATCCACGCTGTTTATGAAGTAGAAAACCTCCCTGTGTGCAGGCACAACAATGAGAAGACCTTTTTGATTTGGATCAATGAAGAGGATCACACCAGAGTGATCTCCATGGAGAAGGGAGGCAACATGAAGAGGGTCTTTGAGAGGTTCTGCAGAGGCCTTCTGGAGGTAAGATGCACTCGCAGTTGAGACCGGATCCTTCCCGATTACTTAAAGGGGCAGAGTTATGTGTCTTCCAGGCACATGGTGCCATTTTACAGCATGGCACCATGTGGATGCATTTTTTATATGGCATTTTTTTTAAAATGCCATATAAATATGTCAAATATGACTTTAAAAAATGTAATTCCTTATTTAACGCCTTGAAACTGGGCCTCTGTCTCTTTAAAAACTTCCATTCTTTCTGAAGCTCCACCTTCAAAAAGTCCTCTATTAACACTTTAACAATGTTTTTACCAGTGAAGCACTGAGAAGTAGCTCCTATAATGAGCTCAGCAGATTCTCAGTTCCACCAGGTGTTTGCTAATTACTGCTGGCTAGTCTGAAGGAGCTGAGTGGGGGTTCTGTTAGGCGGAAGCTCGGTTACTTGGAATCTGCAGCTCAGAGGAGGAGCTTCGTCCTCGAATGCGGAGCTAGGTTCCCCCAGGGTGTTTTACACAGCTCAGTGGTTGCCATGGAGATTAAAGTATTTCTCAAACATGAATGAAAGAATCAAAGCAACACTCCAAGTATGTTTTTGATGTGAGAATAACATTATAACATGATGTAGAACTTTTGAAAAGCCAACTTCACATAACACTGCCCCTTTAAGATGTTGAGGGAAGACAGAAAGTAAGCAGCTATTCTGGTCGATATTTGTCAGTGTGATGCTAAGTGTCTCTTTGGCAACTTGATACGCAGGCCAGAACCGAGTCTGCTCTGCATTATCAAATATAGATGTGCTTATATTGTTATTGTTGGCTGTTTCTGCTGCTGGACGGCTTTCTAAACTCAATGCGGGGCCATTAGTGTTGTCTAAAAACAGGAAGACGTCCTCCTCCTTCCAAAATAAAGTATGTTGGCAGACGTACAACATGGAGGCCGTCCACACATTTTCTAGTCGACGAGTAAAGGAGAAGCAAAAATACCACAGCTGTCTCCTACACGTTTGATGTCTCACTCCCACTTTCACAATCATACAAGGATTTTTTTTTTTTTTTGCGCGTGTGTGTGTGTCATGGATGGTTTGTAGAAAAAATAAAATGCTTGTTGAGCGGTTGCATTGGGTTAAACTCCTTCTCCCACCCCCAACTCCCTCAGGTGGAGCGGCTGATCAAGGAGAGAGGTTGGGAGTTCATGTGGAACGAGAGGCTCGGCTACATCCTGACGTGCCCCTCCAACCTGGGGACTGGACTCAGGGCCGGCGTCCACGTTAAGCTGCCCCGACTAAGCAAGGTAACACACGAGCTGAAGCAGAGCCTGACGAGAAACACACGACGTTACATGGGTTTAGTCACGAGGAGCAGCCGGAGCGGCGTGTCCATTGCAAAATGTGTCTGAAAAAACACAATTTTTGCAGTTGTTGTGTTTCTGTTAAATGAGTCGTGTAGAAATCACGTGTGAATAAGCTAGTTCACTTGATAAGTTATTAAAAATCATGGCAGATATATTCGTAATTCATCCATGGCGCTAGCGCTCATCATTCATCAGCCAGCAGAGGAGACGGTGACGTCTTATTCAGGTGTTGAAGCGACAAGCAGAAGAGATATGGATTCAACACGTTAATAATACACAACTTTTTATGAACTGTGAGAGCTCTGGTGGAACCAGCTGCATATTGTCTGAAAAAACAAAAACAAACCATCACCCTCCACCCACTTCCTGTGGCTTTCTTTGTCGTTTCCAGCAGTAGTAAAGCTCACATTGTTTGTCATGTGACTCCTGTGATGTGATAAGTGTTTCCATAGTAGTTCCAAAATAGTTAAAACTACGTCAGAATGGATGGAGAGCGTCTTTGACCCGGAACTTTCTGGATTTACATCTGGACTTTAGGTCAAGAAACCCAACAATTCACGATGAGATGCTTTTAAAAACTTTTATGCTAATTGTTTTCTTTGTTTTATGACACACTGGTACCAAATGGTAGTGAATAAACTCAAGGCTTCTGCTGGATGAATACACTCGTCGAGCAGATGCCTGGTGATTTGTGTCTTATCAGCGTCCAGGCTGACTCCTTCTGTTTTTGCCGAACAGGATCCGCGCTTCAATACGATCCTGGACAACCTGCGCCTGCAGAAGCGCGGGACGGGCGGCGTGGACACGGCGGCGGTTGGCGGCGTGTTTGACATTTCCAACCTGGACCGCCTGGGACAGTCTGAGGTAGGGACAAACCGTGGCTTGTAGCGGATTACATCCACACGTCCAACTGTTCCACTGGACCTTCCTGTCTCTTAATAAGAAATGCGTTCAGTTGATGCAAATTAGAATTTGTCGTCTTGAACTATTTTTGTTTATAAGAAGAGTTGAGAAACCGGTGACAAAAATAAGTTCCAGGTAATTTGTTGCTTGTCGTTTTTAAAGTATGTGAAAGCTCGCTGTTCAAATTCAAATTCCACAATACTTACCTGATCCCAAACGAAAATGAAATCTAGCTGTAACTCATATTCATTCAAATTCTTCGAAGATTTGTGGCATGAGACATAACAGGATACATTACTTAATACATCCTCCCTACTATGAATTTTGCAATAACCTAAAGATGAATAAATCTTACCCTACTCTATCCTTACAGGCATGCAGGAAAAAAAATCTAGTAGTTTCTGACGATTGCTTTAGATCCACTGCAGGCTGGGTTTTGTCTACGTAGGAACCTGACATCCGACGCATAACAGAGTCGACACACAAATTCTCCGACTGCTTCCTGTCGTCTATTTTGTTGTTTCCCAAGGTTTTTTTGAGCTATGGCCCTTGTAGGTCCTTATTATTGAATGTAGTGAACATCGATGATTTAATTGAATAGTTTTTGATGATTTCTGCCTTTATTTAAATTCTGTATGTGAAAATCATGTCGTTTAAGTGTTTATTTATGTATATGAAAAAGGATAAAGGATATTTTCATTTCAGATAATTGTAATGTCCATGTCATGGCCTACACAGTCATAAGAAGGACTCAAAATGTGTTTTGGTCATTTCCTTACATTTCTGATTTATCTTGAATAACACAGATTTATTTTTAAAAAAATTTTTTTAATTGTTATTAATGTCTGTAAATAAAGTAGGAATGTGATAAAATAATATATAGATATATCAGGGTGTCCATGCATCCTTAAAAAGTCTTAATTTCATGAAAGCATTGAAATGTCTTAAATTCATTTTTAAAAAGTAAATTAGTCTTAAATATGTTATTCAAAGGTCTTATATTTTGTTTTGGCAGAACTAATATATTCTGTATAGTATTTTTTGTCACGGAGTCGCACGCAGACATCTTCATTGTGTTCTTTGACTCAAGGCGGTTCAGGCTACTGCTAGCTAGCTGCTAATATGCTAGCATTCTCCTGCCTAGCATGGCAAAACTCAAATTCATTGTGAGTTTGCTGGACGACGTTCTCCATTGGCTCACTTCTGTTGCCAACGCAACTTTCATTGTACATTTGTTGCGATGCAGGTCTTAAATATCATCCATAACGGTCTTTAAAAAAAAAGTCTTAGATTTGAGTTGGTGAATTTGAGTCTTGAATTAAAACGTTTAATGACTTTCTTGCTCACTAAATCAAATAGCCGTCAAAGTAGTTGCAGGTTCTTAATACGTAGTTCAGAAACGTTTTGCCGTCCTTTGTTTATTTTATTTTTTTTACGCCAAGGAATAACAGGATCTAAATGTGGTGTTTGTCTCCTACTTAGGTCCAGCTGGTGCAGACTGTGATCAATGGCGTCAACTACCTAATTGAGTGCGAAAAGCGGCTGGAGAAAGGCCAGGACATCAAGGTGCCAGCACCCCTTAAGCAGTTCAAGTAGACACTGGTCCCTTCACCGCTGCACACAAACCTCTGGGCACACACACACACACACACACCCAGCCGTGTGCCCATAGATATTTCCAAAAGATATCTATGTCGCCTCATTAATAATTATTATTATTACTCTAGCATCACTATGCTACCTATCTAATCAGCCACTCCATCCCTGCTCCTCAGTATACTCTATAATTTCATCTGTATATATAATAATTAACCGTCTGGCTGATAACATCCCAGAACTTCATCGGACTCGAAACGCTCCGAGCTCAGATCGGAATCTTGATCTAAAATGATAAAAAGTGATTTATAGAGTTATGGAAGCTGTGGGGCTGTTTTATTAAAGCAAAACAAAAATAATCAGCTTCTCTGCATGGCCAAAAAGTCAAACAAAAACAAAAGAGAAAATCAACAACTCTCCTCTTCCCGTTGCTCCCACCTTTACTCAGCCGCACGTCCTGCACTCTGCCCCCTGCCACCGCCCCCCCCTCTCCTTGCGTGGTGATTTCCCTTCCTACCTGGCACTTGTGTAGTCCCATACGTCCGTGCTCCATCCTCCATCGTGGAATGTGTGTACATAGTTTCTTTTCAGACATTTGATGATTTATTTTGAATGTAGATCTTATGGTTTTGTTCCAAGCGGAAGGCTGGGGAGACGTTTGTTTTCTCCAGCAGACGTGTTCGTCTGGTTCTAATGTTCCGAACACACACTTGGCCGGGTCGGGCTCCGTACTGTAAGCTCCTGAAGCAATATCGTTTGAGCCATAACAGATTGTCACACTGTCATGCCTTTTAATAAACAAATCATCTATTTAACAGTAGCACCTCTGTTTGTGTCTCATTTCACAATAGACTTTTTTTTCTTTTAGCTTCTACATCAGCTTTTTGAAATCCAGTGAGGATTTATTTCCAGTAAACAAGAAGCCCGAGCTCTAGGTAACCATGGTGACTAAGCTTTCAGGTCATAATTGTGATTAGCATGGTTCCTTCATGCCGTGTTGTGACCCATCTTTAGTATAAAAAAAATAAAAAAAAATGTGTCCACACTGTTCCTATTTCCATACAGACATGAGATCTGAAGTTTCTTTCGTGAAATTGATAAATTCAAACACTGTTTTATAAAACTTTTTAAACATTTCTTACAAAACCAAAATCTGATAAGTGTGGCGTGCATTTGTAGTCTGCTCTATTTATCTACTCTCCTTTTCAAAAATAGCTGAAGAACAGTCGAGTCTGAACTGTCTTCTGAACATCAGGTTTTGAAGGTATTGCCACAGATTTTCAATTAGATTTACATCTGGGCTTTAACTAAGCCATTTCTGCTCCTGAAACGCAAGCCTCTCTCCTAGTCTCCACTGTTTTACAGCCCTCCAATTCCAACAGGTCTCTGGCAGATTTAGGTTTACAGTGAAAAACAAAACATAATTTTACCATTGTGTTTCTTATGAGGAGATGTAATGTTAATGATTTTGGAGTGACCTAGCTAGAACCTGATATGAATCTGATAATCTACGGAGGAAGCACAAGATTAAAAAAATAGCTCATCACTAAAGATGAATTATGAATATACTAGTGTCAAGTCTAATGGACGGTGGTAGGACCCAGATATTAACAACAAACCAGAAAATGTTCAGTTGTCATTTAATAAATCAAAAGGAAACTTAAATGGACCTCTAGAGGTGTAACGGAGGATTCAGCAGTGAAAGAAGAAGAAGAAAGAGGAGAGTAAATACTGCAGAAGAAGTGGATGACAGAAGAAATGACAAAACGACCAGAAGCACCAATCACAGGTGAGCGGGCGCAGCTGGCAGAGGCAAACGAGGAAGTGATAAACACCTGGGAAGGGGAGCAGAACGGCAGGCCGAGGGCGAGGTGAAACAAAGCAGAGAGAACCTCAGGACAGGAAAAACTGAAAATTAACAGGAAACAGAAATAAACACTAAAACACGGGAAACAAGTTTAAAGCAGAAATAAAAGAACTAACAAAAGGAATAACTGAAATAGCAAGATCCAAGAAAACGAACAAAATCTGAACATAAATGAGAACCAAAAGTTCAAGAATCAATAGAAATACACAATAAGAAGTGTGAATAAGGGTTAAGAAGGACATGGTTTTAAATCTTAAGTCACCCAAAAATAAGAAAAACCCATGACTTGATTTCATGCTTCTCTGATTAAAGTACCTCTCCTCACCCAGCCAATCGGTTTTCACTTGTTTTTCATCCTTAGACATAGATTTAATCTCCCAGTGCAGCTCCATCGAAATGCTCCGGCCTGCTCACAAAGTCCTTTGATTTGAACGGCTCTGTGTTTTTCTTTACGGCGTAGGAAGGCTGTAACGTGAGCTTTGTCCCGTTGAGAGCGAACAGATATTTTCTTGTCGCGATGAAACGGCCAACAGATTTCCCAGTGTTTTGGCCTGGCGGCCGACGGGACAACAAGGCTTCCACTGTTGTGAGGAGACACGGCTGAGACGTCAACAGTGGGTGGCGTGAGGCTCGAGGGAGCAGTTTCTCTCTCCATTTTTTACTTATTTATTATTATTTTTTAAGGGTTTTGGAGGAAAAGAAGGTTCTGATGTCCCAAATACGCCCAGATTTCCTCCCTCAGCAGTCAGAGCGTGTCACCACGGTGGACGGCTCATCTTCTCCTTGCTCCAAATATAGAAGAGGAGCGGCACGGTTGTCATGACGACTCCTCTGAGAAGCAGTGGGGCTACTGTAGGGGTGTGGGAGCTGTCGATGGGGCTTAGTAGGAACAGGAAGAACATCTCTGCAATGCAGAAGTGCGTCTTGGACTCGCCGTGTCTGTGAGATTTTGTCTCAGCTCTGCAAGTTTACAGTAAACAGCAGCAGGTGTGACAGAAATGCATCATGGGACTGAAGGGTTAGCACATTCCCCTGATCTCCTGCAGGCCCAAAACAATGAGATACGGTGACAGAAACGCTGTGTGTAAGGCGCTCCATCACTCTAACGCTGTAGAAACAAGAACGTTTTGCAGCAATATTCGTCCTGCTCATGGCAACATGTGAAAACTTTTAACACTTTCTTACTGTTTATTTTTATTGTGTAAAATTGACTATTTCGAGCTTTGCGTCATGTTGTAATGTTATACTCTCACCAGAAACATACCCGGAGTGTCGCTGTGATTTTCTGTTTTGTTTTTTTTCCGTGCACGTTTGAGGAATCTTTTAATCTCCATGGCAACCAATCAGCTGTGCAAAACGCCTGGTTGGACCTAGCTCCGCCTTTCGAGGAGCTATCTGCTTCCCGTCTAGGATAACAACTATGCCGGAGTGGAAAGAAATAAGGAGAGGAACGAGAAAGCCTGAAATCTGAAGATGAGGTCTTGTCAGAGAGCGCCACCTGGTGGCTGGTTCATGAAACTGCAAAAAGGTACAAATCGAAAGCAGTTTCGTGATGTTTTAATAAATATTCACTGTATTACCAGCAAGGGGGTGGGGGGAACGTCTTAAAGTGAAAGAGATTACTGGAAAACCGACAATACTTTCACTTTAAATATACTTTACCTAAAAGCAGCATTCAGCTTCTATGCACCACAAATCTGGAACAAACTTACAGAAAACTGCAAAACAGCTGAAACACTGAGTTCATTCAAATCAAGACTTAACCTCCCACCCACCTGTTTAGATATGTTTTTGGTTTATAACTAATGGAGCTTTGATCAACACATTTGATGTATGTTTGCTTGATGATTTTGATGATGGTATTTGACAAAATGTAATATTAATTGCCCCGTTTCATAATTCCTGTATTATCTTTTTGTAGTTGGTGAAATGTGCAAAAACTAATAAACTGGGGGGGGGGGGGCAGCCTCTTTAAATACCTTTTAAATGATGACAAAATGTGAAGCAGTTCAAGGGGTGAGAATACCGCTGCAAAGCACTGCAGTGCATTCCCATAAACTGGGTCGTTATACTGGCAGTCTCCATGGTTCCCAGTTTGACACAACTCACGGCTTTATTAACCCGGGAGTTGAGCCACGTCATTTGTCTCTGTCAGTCGTAAAGAAAACATTTGTGCAGTTTGTGAATAACCCAAAATTCCAAGTGAAGTGTTAACGTCTTAAGTTCCGCGTGTAATACGGACTTTTGTCCGACCCCGATTGGCCCACGCGCGTCGACGTTTGATTTCCCGACATCTCATTGGTCAGCGAGAGCTGAGCGACGCGGCGAGTCGACCAATAAGAGGCTGCCACACTGTGACTACGGGACTAGGCCGTGCTGCTTGTGAGCGTCTTCGCCTCCTCCTCCTCATCTGTCCCCTTTCTCTTTCAGTCTCGGCCCTGCTGTGAGTGTCCTGCGGCTTTTTGAGGAGCTGAAGACGGGCCGGCAAAGACTCGCATCTGCAGCCTGAAGTTTTTGTGTCGCTGAGGCCAAGAGACTGTTCGCCTTCTCGGTTGTGCCATGTTGAGGCTCATATTTTTGGCCGCTCTCGCCGGGCTCAGCCGGGCCAGCGATGTGCTGGAGTTCACGGATGACGATTTCGAAAGCAGGATTGGAGACCACGAGATCATTCTCGTGGAGTTTTTTGCACCTTGGTGAGTTTCTGCAGGTTTCATTCAGGCTGTCGGAACGGCGTCGTTTGTTGGCAAACGTGAGGGGGAAAATGTCTAATGAAAATACGCCGTCGCGTCGCGGTAAAATGGACTCCAGTCTGCACAAATGTCGACTTAAAAATGTGCTCAGTCTGTGAGCGTTTGAATTACTTTTCTTTATTGGGGTATAGTTATTTTTATTAGACTCGGGACTGTCAAATCCTGCTTGTTGGCTGCAGACCAAATGTTAGCATGTTAGCTAGCGGTGGACGCCTAACGCTATACAAACTGCGGTATTTAAATTAAATGACTAATTTGGCGAATATTATAGCTTAATGGGACTCGCGGCTGTTAAAATGTAACATGTTTGCTGATAACCATCAAATTTAGGTGTCGTAAATCTCGGTAATGCAGGAGAATGAGGCTATAAGGAAGTTGGGGGGGCGTGTCATGTGATAGTTGTAACGCTCTGATTGGTTGGGGAAGTTTTGGTGTCCACGTCTGATTGGTCAACGACATATTTGACGTGTTTCTACGGTGCCAAACTTGAACAAATACATAAAAAATAGGTCAAACTTCAGATAAAAAGATTTTCTGTAAAAGTTAGGAAAAATGTGTTAAATTGTTTAATAAATATGTTAATGATGCATTTTCCCGGGGATTCCATTCAAGAAGTGTTTTTTTGTTTTGTTTTGTTTTTCTAGAGAAAATCATTTTTGGGAAAACATGACTTGAGCCTTTAATATAGGAAGGTGACGATATGTTAAAGACCAAACTAATGTGCCCTATATACATGTGTTTTATTTGCTCACGCTGCCTTTTTTCTTAGCATTTTTACAATATATTTAAATCAGACACCAAGAAATCAGTTGCAGCCAATTTATCAATCCTATGTTATGGTTACTTGTTTTATTCTTTGCAGTAAACGTCTTGAAATAAACTGAACTTTTTATCATCCCACTTATTGATGAAGTCGATTTATTTTGTCCCAATATTCTTGGTTCAATACAGTTATTTAAAAATTTTCCACTCTAGCTTTAGTTTGCTAGATGTGAAGCTTTACAGCTATGCTTAACTGTTTTTGTAGGAAAAAGAAATGAAACATTAATACAAAAATGTTCTACTCTGAAAATGTGTTTTAGAATTATTCCTTAAAAAAATAAAACGAGGAAAAAAAATTTACTTTCCTCCCATCGTTCTATTCAACAAGCTTAGTTAAATCTCCTTATTATGCAGAAGTATCAGGTTTCTTGGACCCTTCAGCTCCTTCCCTGCCTCCGATCCGATGTGTAAATCGTCCTCCTGTTTGACTGGTCCATGTCTTCTTTGTCCTTTAGGTGTGGTCACTGTAAACGTCTCGCCCCCGAGTACGAGGCAGCAGCCACGCGTCTAAAAGGCACCGTGTCTCTTGCCAAGGTGTTGCGCAACGCAGTTTGACTTTCTAAGCCATAGTGTCATTTTTCTGAGTTGCTAACGGCTTTGCTTGCTACTGTGCAGGTTGACTGCACAGCCAACAGCAACACATGCAGCAAATATGGCGTCAGTGGCTACCCAACGCTGAAGATCTTCAGGGATGGAGAGGAATCTGGTCCCTACGATGGTCCCAGAACTGCAGGTATTCTACCTTGTTTTTGTTTGGGGTTTTTTTTTTCATCAGATTGGATGATAATCCGATACTTAACGCAAGATTTCTGCATTGGTATCAGAAGTGAAAAAAGGGGATTGGTGCATTCTTAGTTTCTACTCTCCCTGTTTTTTTGTTTGTTTGTTTTTTAATGAACATCTGCACTTAAAGAAGAAATTTTAAAGCAAAGTTGGGTTTTAAGTTTTCATAATCGACCGGTACTCGTTGTTCAGATGCTTTGCGTCCAACCTGAGCTCAAGTTATTCTGCAAGCAATTGGCCAAAAGGTGAGCCGGTCGAGGCATAACCCGGAAAACATGCAGCGGAAGTCAGAGTAACTGCTGTTTCTGCAGTGCATTCACTCAGGGGACCTTAATACAAACACGCATCACATTTTTTAGATTTCCCTTTGGAAATCCAGAATTGGCTTTATTGGTGACGATTGTGTGCACAAATTGTCCTTGTCAAATTCTGAAGATGAAGGAAGTTTGTCTTCACTTGCAGCTCACAGACGTTCAGTATAAATGTTAGAGGAAGTAAAATGGAGAATAAAAGGATCAGTATATGCGTCCAGGTCGCCCAAAGAGGGGCCAGGGGTCCGTTTGCGGCTCTTCAAGTGATTCTTATGTGGCCCCGAATATTATCTTAAATACCTGAAGTTGTCACCACCGAGCCATCTGGTACGGAAACATAGCTTTTCCTTATAAAGTTGAAATTTTCATCCACAAGTTTAAGTCTCAACATCAAAGTTATTTGGTAAAACTCTTATTAGCTATTTTATGCTTCCTATTTATAGTAAGCAAGACAACAAACACCACACATCCTGTTCTTATCAATAAGAATAAACGACTTTTTTTTTCTCGAACCACAAAATAAAAGACATCTGTCATGAACAAAAACATTTTGAGAAGGCAAATGTAAAACCCTTCTGTTTTGAATCTGTGATCATTTACTAATCCATGTTTGGCTGTCATCAACACAGTTATTGCAGTTTCAAAACATCTTTCATTAGCAATTATTTTTGTCTTAATTGAAGGAGAAAAAACATTTGTGCTCCAAATGGACTTGGTCTGTCACGTAGAACTGCAATAAATACAATGGAGCTCAAAGTTCTAAAGCAACAACAATGTGAAAGTTTATGAGGCATAACAAAAAATGTATATATCTGATTACAAATGGTTTTTTTGTTGTTGTTGTTTTTTGTCCTGTAAAGACGGGATTGTTAGTTTCCTGAAGAAGCAGGCGGGTCCAGCTTCAGTGGAGCTCAAGACCGAGGGAGACTTTGAGAAGTTCATAGCAGATCAAGACGCCAGCGTGATCGGTAAGTCCCGGTCGTGCATCCGATCCATCCCATCCTTAATCGGCCATCTTTATGTTAAAAATGTTTGTTCTAAATTTCTCTCGTCAGGTTTCTTCGCTGACGACAAGAGCTCAGAGCAGGCCGAGTTCCTGAAGGCCGCCAGCTCCTTGAGGGACGACTACCGCTTCGCTCACACCAACGCCGAGGCCCTGCTCAGCAGCCACGGCGGAGAGTGAGTTCCTGCGTCACACGTCGGAAAACTGGGGGAGGTGGCGGGGATGAAAACGGTTCTGAAGTTTAAAATTAAGCGACGTGTTTTACCGAGGATGTTTCCTGTGTCTGATCGCAGGGGAGTCGTCTTGTTCCGTCCTCCGCGTCTCGCCAGCAAGTTCGAAGACGGCTCCGTGAAATTCGACGAGGACAAATTCACCAGCAATAAAATCAAGAGATTCATCCAGGACAACATGTGAGTGCAACGAACGAATTGATTGACACATTCTGCAGATTTTTCATTTAAGACTTTTGTCCATTATTAGAAATGCATTAAAAGGTGCATTTAAAGTAATTTTTTAAATGAGAAAATATAAATGCGTATAGCCTAAAATGCAGTGCCATCGTTCTTGGTGTACACTTGATCATTTGTAGCAAAAGATGCAGTTGCAGCTGAAAACAGACTTCTAACATCAACGTGTGGAAAGCTCAGCCCTTTCTGCTTAATTTGGCAGCAACACAGTGCAGGGCTGAGGTGTTTTAATTTATCTTTCTAATTAACCAATTAATTATTGGACACAATTTTGTGATTGCCTGTGTTCCCCTTAAACAAGAAATGTAATTAAAATCACATGTGAATACATGAGCAGTCATTTAAAACTTGCCGTTCCATCATCATTCCTGTCTTCTTTGTCTTTTCCACCAATAGTAACAGCCGGTGGTTGATCATGTGACCATGTTTTATTGCACTTTTGTGAAACACAAACCAAAACCACTTCATCTTGGCGACAAAAATTAACAAAAAAAGAGTTTTTATAAAATCTGCATGCTTCCATTGAGCGAATTTCTTTTCAAAACGTCACCTTGAAGGCTGAGAGAAACGCAGCTATTGATGGTTTCCCGTTTCCGCCGTCCTAGCTTCGGAATCTGTCCCCACCTGACAGACGACAACAAAGACCAGCTGAAGGGGAAAGACCTGCTGGTGGCGTACTACGACGTCGACTACGACAAAAACCCCAAAGGCTCCAACTACTGGAGGAACAGGTGGGCGCCTCGGGCGTTCTTCCGCGCCACGTGCCGGCTCGGCTTTCTTCACACACTTCTCCCTCTTTCGCCCTTCTCGGCCCAGGGTGATGAAGGTGGCCAAGGGCTTCCTGGACCAGGGGAAGAAGCTGAACTTCGCCGTCGCCAACAAGAACCAGTTCAGCCACGACCTGTCCGACTTCGGCCTGGACAGCGGCTCCGGGGAGCTGCCCGTCGTCGCCATCCGTACCGCCAAGGGAGACAAATACGTCATGAGCGAGGAGTTCTCGTGAGTCCACCGAGCTTCACTTTTATATCTTTTTTTTGTTTGTTTGTTTGTTTCTTTGTTTTCTCCTCTGATATCTTTTGTTTTTGTCACCTGCAGCCGAGACGGAAAGGCTCTGGAGCGCTTCCTGCAGGACTACTTTGACGGGAAGTTGAAGCGCTACCTCAAGTCGGAGGCAGTCCCTGAAAACAACGACGGGCCCGTTAAGGTGAGGGATTCCTGGAATGGCTGCTTGACAATGTCAACTTTGTTTCCTCTGAAAATATGGATTAAAAAAAAAAAAAAAAAGTACAAATGTCAAATTTTTAGAAATTTTTAGTATTCTAAGTTATTTATAATAATAAAAAAATTGTGGGTAACTCTTAGCCTCTTCAACATGACTGTTGTGACAAACAGTGTCTTCAGTCAGAGGCTTCTTCAAATTTGTAGTGGTATAGACTGCTACCGGAGAACCTTCCTTCTCACACTCATCAGGATCTACAGCAACTCTCTGAAGAATCTTGAATTAATCAGTTCCATTTAGTTTCTCTTTGGGATCAATAAAATATTTCTAAGTTTTATTTTCCATTTGTAATCTTTTCTGCAAATGGATCTCAATTCAAAGTCCAAATAAATATAAGCTGTTTTCTGTGTTAGTTTGTGGATGGTGAGCAGATCCCACTATAAACAGAAGGCTGCGATGATGGGGGTTGAAATACAGAGTTTCCAAAAAAGTAAATCTTCCTAAACTGCAGATTTTGATTAATTACTTGATGATTGGTTCATTACCCATCTCTAGTGGCCTTGTCTGTCTGATCGGTTTTCTTTAAATTAATCAAACAAGTACAAAACTCTGACAATTACCAATTTTGTGGAACAATTTTTTTTTTCTTATAAATGATAAATATTTTTTTAAACTTTTCTGCCCAGGCTGGTTATCAATGTGTGGGAACATTTGGAGAGGAGAGTCTGTAGTTGGATCAGTTGGGACTGTAAGAGTTTCCTGTTTTAGTTTGTGGCTCTGATAGTTGAACAGATTTTATTTATTTTAATCAGTCAACAACACACAGGATGTTCTTCCCAAGTGTAGTTGTCAAGAAAAACTTCCTAGTAGAGACTGGAGTTATTTTAAGTTTAAGATGTTTTCAACACTTCCGTTTTTAGTTTTTCTTCCTGCAGTAACTGCTTCCACACTGAAGAGTAATGATGTTGGGATCTTTGATATAGTTCATCCACTGATCAGAAAACGGAGAATTGGAGCCGGTCCGGGTGGAACTGTGCTGGTTTTGTCCTGGTTCCGGTCAGCGGCAGACTAAGTGCAGGTTTGGACTGAGCCCGTTGCCTCTGTGTCTCCAGGTTGTGGTGGCGGAGAACTTTGACTCCATCGTCAACGACGACAGCAAAGACGTCCTCATCGAGTTCTACGCGCCCTGGTGCGGCCACTGCAAGAATCTGGAGCCCAAATACAAGGAGCTGGGAGAGAAGGTAGGATCCTTTCTTTTTTCTGTTTTTCTTGGTCATGCTATGTTTGAGTTTTCTTGCTTGTTTTTATGTTTAGCCATTAAAACTACTAATTTCATCAACTTTATTGGCTCTTGTTGAATGTCAGCGCTCTGTAATTTGTCCTCATTTTGCTGTAGACTCACACTGAACTCCTCATAACCAAACATGACATTAATAATGTGAGTTTCTGGTGTTTGTGTAAACATGGAGGTGAGCAGCGGCTGTGAAGAGAATCGCTCCACTGCCGACTCGGCCGATCTTGAACTTAACAATATCCCAGAAAAGCCTCGTTTCACTTGTTACAAATAGAAAATGGAGCTGCTTCAACGCGTTTTATTTATCATTTGTTGTGAAATGATGTCTGCATACGTAGGCCAGCCAGGATGACAAACTATCTTCGATAAATTGTCTGAGAATTTATTGCGATAAACCTTATTGTTTTGAGGCCATTGTCTTTTAAAGAATCTGCTGACTGGACCCACAATGTACCAGTGGCCAGACTTGTGTGCGTCTTTTTTTTTTTTTTTTTCCTGCATGGAAAATAGAAACACTTAAAGCAATTTTATTGTCTTATTTTGCTAATACTCTTATTGTGAAGGTTTAGGGAAAGTTCTGGCTCGCTTAATTTGCTGTACTGATGGTTTTAATTGAAGTGGCAACATTTTTCAGTCAAAACAGGCCGTTTCTCAAAGAGTGCTAAGTTAAACTCTTAAAGCAGATCATTCTGAAGAGCACAACCGTCTAAAAGTTGCCTTGGTTAGCGTCAGCCTGTCGGAACGTTTCCCTGAAACATCTTTAAAAAACCATCATGTCCAAAACTCCGCAGCGTTTTAACACTCAGTGCTGTTTTGTTGAAATATTCCTGCTTTTGCTGTTTGAGACAAAACACGTTCAAAACTTTGAGTGTAGTTTGAATATCGCAGTTAATATCCACCATTTTGTTTTCCTTTTGAACTGATCTTAACGGGTCACTTCTCGTTCTGCAGCTGGCCGACGATCCCAATGTTGTTATTGCCAAAATGGACGCCACAGCTAACGACGTGCCATCTCCATATGAAGTCAGCGGGTAAGTCCTGTGGGGTTTTTTTTTTTTTTTTCTTTTTGTCACTTCCTTGTTTTAAGAACTAACAATTGTATTTTAATTTCATAATTTTTTTTTTTGTCTTTCTCTCCCCAGATTCCCCACAATCTACTTCTCCCCTGCTGGACGCAAAATGAGCCCAAAGAGATACGAGGTGAGTCACAGACCACCTGCTGGGGGTTAAGCGTTAGCCACGGCTGTAAATGCTAACGTCCGAACATGTTGGTACTTTGTCCCTATCAAATAAAGAGATCACCCTGCTGTTGTCTGTGCAGGGAGGTCGAGAGGTGAGCGACTTCATTTCCTACCTGAAGAGAGAGGCCACCAACCCCTTAGTGGTGCCAGAGGATGCCAAGAAAAAGAAGAAGAAGAAGGACGACGACAAGTCAGAGCTATAGAGGCTCCCAACAGAAACTCAACGCCCCCAGCACCCCCACCCACATCACAACAACAACAACAGGAGGAGGAGAATCGGGGAACAGAAAGAACTAAATTATATCCCACTCGCTTAGTGAACTACCAAAAGCTCTGAAGCCGACGTCAAAAAGCCGGCCGCTCCTTGGATCTTCTGCTGTTCTGGAATCCTGTGGAGAGGTGGTGGCCAGGGTCTGCCCGACCGTTTTACCACAATAAGAAATTTTTAGGGAAGAGGGACAGCTTTTTTTGAAATGAGATTTCTGTTTTCTCTGGTCTGTCTACTACACCTCAGACTGATGCACTTTGGTTCGATACCAGATTCCAGTCATCTGTCACTTGTTTTTGTTCTCTTCAACACAAGGGGATAACTTTATTTTTTAATTGTTTTTTTTTTTTTTTTTTTTTTTTTTTTTCCTTGTTCGTAACTGGTCTTTGTTTTTGTACATTTGGAAGGATTGTGAAATAAAAGGCCCACAAAACCTAAATGACTTGTACGACCTTGTTTCTGATGTTTTTATTCTGCTGGGACAATTCAAAGCTTTCACCAAATTAATATTTAAAGAGCCACAGAAGATTCTCCAAGGGCATATTGAACCTCTCTAGGAAATGAGTTTGAAATGGAACATTTACTAGAAATTGAGATTTCTAGTAAATCTCAAACTCTCAAATAGAAATACTTCAAAGGGTGAATTTTTAAAACCAATCTTTGGTAATAGATGAACGGAGTTTTTTTCCTATTAACTTATTTTCAGAGTTGGACTATTTTGCGTACACCAAAACGAATGTGGCAGAAATGAGTTGGAATCGAACCAACAATATCTCCACTGCAATATGTATAAAACCAAACCTAGAAAATTAGTTGAGTATAAAATGTGTCGGTAGCCTCAACTCAAATGTCGTTTCTATTTTTTTAATTTTTTTAATTTAGTTTCCACTAGCTGCTGTTCAAAATGTCTCGGCATGTTTGACTAATTTAATTGGAAGATTTCCACTAAATTAACATTATAGAATGTTTTGTTGGATGACAGAACACCAACCTGTGAAATTTTTTTTTTTTTTGTGGCAGTACTTGACGTAATGCTACATCCCACCACGAGGCGGTGCTGAGATGGAGCACTTCTGATAAACCAAATATTGAAAGAAATAATGATCAGATTAAGAGTAGGTCGTTACTATTTAAATTACATTTTATATTTAATGGGGAGGAAAAATAAGTATGAAGGATGTGGAGAGAGAAAATGTAGAACACGTATAGAGATGAATGTAAAACATGAACCTGAAATGGAGAAATTGAGAAGGATGGTTGGAAAAAAGGTCAAGTCTTAAAGGACTATTTGAAAACGAAGGAAACATAATGGATACTTACAGATTAAGGAAAGCATTATTTATCTTCAGAATACAAAATTTAAAAAACAGAATTTGATATATGTAAGTAATGTGTACAGTAGGTGGCGGTATGCACCTTCAAGTTGCCTGCGATCCGCCATAATAGAACAGAAGAAGAAGAAGAAGGGAGTTCTCGTTCGGGCATGTTCCTGCTGTCCACGTGCAGCTTTAGACGGTACGTAACGACTCAGGGTTTCTTTTTAAAAACGAATTTATTTTAGTTGTTACAAACGAGAACAAATAACACGGATATATTGAAAACGCGACGGTTTCACGTTCGTCATATCTCAAGTGTTTTTATTTTCGTCTTTGAACCTCATTTTGTCATACCGCTGTATCAATTTGCATTCACATATCTACGGTTTAAAGTTAATCGAAGCTGCTAACAAAACTATAAGCGATATAAACGACTAAACTGCGTCTTCGTAAACTGTACACGTCAGTGTTCAATTCGGCGTATGTCCTGTTTATCAACATTAATGTTTTAAAATGAAATTGGCAGCTCATGTGGAGAATATCACGTCACAACTCGGGTTGTATTATGTGATCAATAAATACAACTAAACTGAAAAAAAATGTATTCAGTTCTGCTCGGCTGTTAAATTGGCTTTGAGTGATACTTGGAGTTAGTGTAAAGTGTTGTCTTAAACTCGGCTTAATTTCTATGAATGTTGTCCTCTGTAACACAAGTAACATTTTTGTGACCATAGTGAATACTGATTCTTCTTTTCTGACTCTCCCCCTGTACCCACTAGATGTGACCATGAGACACTTGGTACATGATGTCCGATCCATCAAGAAGAAATAAAGTATCACATGGCCTTCTCAGCAACTACAGGTATCTGTGCAAGAAGTCCATGACGATCCGTGCAATGGAGAGCGCCGTGGCCAGGAAGAAACACCAAGATGTGAACGCTGCCTTCAACAGGAGGAGGAAGAGAACCGTCTCCCCATGGGAACCCCTGGAGGCAAATTCGCTGATGAAGAAGGCGAAATCAGTCGAGCCGAACCCGGACAGCACTTTAAACTCCACACCAGAGCCGGACCACCACGGCGTAACGGCAGTGCTCAGAGACAACTGGGAGGTTGACAGCGGCTTCTCCGAGTGCAGCCCCCCCGCCAGCGGCCGCAGCTCCCCCTGCCTGGGTTCGAGCCCCCCGGCCGCCTCCGTGGTGGCGCTGGACTGCGAGATGGTGGGCACCGGGCCCGGCGGCCGCTGCAGCGCGCTGGGCCGCTGCAGCATCGTCGACTACCACGGCAACGTCTTGTACGATAAATATGTCCGACCGTGTGAGCCCGTCACGGACTTCCGAACGCCCTGGAGCGGGATCCGCCGACACCACCTCCACAACGCCGTGCCGTTCGCCCAGGCCCAAGAGGAGGTTGGCTTGGCCCGGTTCACCTCAAGATCCATTACAGATGTTTGATTTTAATGCATGTCTAGCAGCTCTGTTCGAATTCTACGATGGTATTTAATGGCTGGAGTACATTTCTTCCTATAAAATAAAACTGATTTTTTTCTTGAAAATTTCAGAAATTTTGTAGGAAAAAAAAGAGTAAAGTAAAAAAAAAATTGTGAGAAAAAACATAAATTGGGATTAATCTTAGAAATGTTTAAGAAAAAAACGTGCAAATTTGAGTTTCAAAACCTGAAAATTTGTGAGAGAAAACTGACAATTTTGTATTAATCTCAGAAATATTCAAGGAAAAAAAAAAGTCTGAACTCCAGAGGTCAAATTTGTTTGTGAGAAAAAAGAAAAACTTAAAAAAAAATTACATTAAAAATGGCATGTAACAATTTCCTAATTTTATTTACACACAACTTTTAAGGTACATGCATAATGATTTGTATTTGCACACACGTTATTTTTGATAGCTTTCTTACCCCATGTATTGAGAAACTCTGAAAATTTCTAAAAGTTGAACTTTTTCAACTTTTGACACTAAGAAAATTTCTGGGGTGTTTTTTTTTTTTCTTGAAAACTTCTAAAATTTAGAGATTTTTGGTGGAAATGCACTCCCTGTTTTTCTATCTGACTCGGTTTTACAAAGCAGACTGAAGTTAGAGCCTCTACTTTGAATCAAATAGTCTTTGATCCAAATACAGATCAAATAGTCTTTGATTTAAATGCTTTCCCAACAGCTCTGTATGTTTCCACATCTTTTGTTTAGCTGGTGTTTAGTTAAGACCACAGGGAAAAAAATCTACTGGGTAAAATGGTATAATTCTCCCGCTGCAGATCCTTGCTCTACTTGAAGGCAAAGTGGTGGTGGGTCATTCCATCTACAACGACTTTGAGGCGCTGAACATGGACCATCCCAGTCACATGGTCAGAGACACCAGCACGACGTGTCACCTCAGGCGCCTGGCTGGCTTCCCTCACGGCCGCACCTCGTCTCTTAAGCTGCTGGCCAACAAGCTGCTGAACCGGAGGATCCAGGTAAGAGCTGTGGACAGAACCGGCTCTCACTTTCTGTGTCCACTTCTGTGAAAACAGCTGGTCAGCAAAATGGTTTTCATCATACTTGAGAACTTTACCTGTTAGCATGTGTCGTAAACTCGCGAAGTGTGCTAACATGCTGCCATTTAGCGGTGCGCCGATAAATCAACCACTGTTTAATTCATAGATTAAATTAAACACGTCAAATACATTAATAAAAACAAATTACATTTTCTGCTGACAGCTACAAAAAAACATTTAAGATTAGAATATTAGATGTAAACTAAATTACAAATAAAGAATTTTTAGCTGCCTCTTGGTAGATGATATTTATTGGGAGGATCACAACCCTCCTACTGTCACACCTGGAGGAAGTGACTTTCAAAAAGCGAGCCCCACTAACAGCGCTGCCCCCTGTTGGCTGCTCCGTCCAGGCTGGGAGAAGGGGCCACTGCTCGGTGGAGGACGCCCAGGCCGCGCTGGACCTCTACAAGCTGGTCCAGGGCACCTGGGAGCAGGAGATGGAGAGGAGGCTGGGCGACGAGCCGACCGTCCACTCCTCGGATCACTACATGCAGGACGAGTTCTGGCCGGACGAGGTCCTGACAGACGGACCGTGAGGACCGTTCAACGCTTCAGTAGAAAACGTTGTTCATGGCGAACAGTCGGGATCTCGGACTCGACTTCCTGAGGTGGAACGGAAACTTCAGCGGTGGAATTTTTCATCTTTTTCCCCCAAAGATGAAAAGGTTACAGCAAGTAAAGCGTTTTCATTTCCTTGTTGTGACGCTGAAAGTTAAATCATGATGATTTCTGTCATATTTATTATTAATAATTTGATTGTACTTTGGATTAATGGTGCGGTTAAAGTTGAGGTTACAGTTCTCTGTTATCTGCTTTTGTCTAGAAGTTGAGAAGCAACAGAATGTTTCTCCATGCAGAGTGGAATTAAATATGGATGAAACCTTCATTCATTCATTCATTCATTTCTAACAAACTAGTTGAACTGCTAGTTTGGTGGAGGATAACCGATGCTATCAGTTGTGATCTAAACAGGTTAAAGCAGACTCAGCCTAGAGACAGCGGCGGGTTCTTGTGCTGCTCTCAGGTGGATTCGTAGCCGTTCACAGACGGTGTTTGAAACGTGATCGTCCTCTGTTCAAACTGTATTCTGGTTGTGAAAAATAAAGCACTTTGGTTCAAATCAGTGTGACGTGGCTTTTTATATAAAGTACATTTAGATACAGTTACTTACAACAGTGTATTAAGGCCTTCATAGAAGAGGAAAAGAGTCAATTTCCATAAAAAAAACTGAAAATATTTCTCTTAGATTTCTTTCTACAAAAGTTTCAGGCTTTGTTTCCTCTACCATGTCCCTAATCTACTGTTGTCATGCTTTACATCATGCATCATATCACATCTTTCATACAAACTGCAGTGCAAAGTGCTCTTACTGACTGATGTAATCAGCCTGGTGTAATCCCTAAAAAATAAAAGCAGGAAAATTTGAAGAATAAAATGACGATAAGGTGGATTATTTAAAAAATAATAATGAAATTGTTTAACTGCAATTCTTGATTAATAGGTATTGTTTGCTAATTTCTATAGCTGCTGATGCTAACTAGCCCGATTAACAGTGTTTTCATACACTGGGATGATTGGCAGCTCTAAGACCCTCCCCCCTTGCTCTGATTGGTTGTTTCTGACCGCCGTGTATTTCTGTAGAGGGCGGAGGACCTTTAACAGATATGTTTTGGGTTTTTTAAAATAAAAACAAAAGCTAAATACCGCAGCTTTCTCAGGATGAATATAAATATCTGAAATATTGAATCTTCATTTTGAGTCTCGAATACAGACTGGAACAAAAAGGACAGAATCTAAGACAGGAAATAAACAAGATGGATTCAGAGCAGATTAAACATCAAATAAAAGCATTTTTGACCAAGAGAACTCGGGTAAAAATTAAAAATGTTGTATTTACGGAAATGTTCTCCTCAGGACTTACGGCAGTTCATTAGTGTGTACTGGTGTACACACTAAGAAGACATTTTAAAATCTCCATCTGACAGATTTCCCTTTCTCAGCATCATAAAACACCTCAGCGTCGCCTGCTGTTGGGAAACATTTTAAGTGTTGTCCAAAATCATCTGGTGGGAGTCTCGCAAAGAGCTGGAACAGGAAATGACATCATTTTTATGTCCAAATAGGTCACAAAAATCCACCTTTGTAAGGTTGGACAGAGCCAGTATTTTTCCCTAATGCTATTTAAACACTTATTATCACAAAGTGGTATTAATCCACTGAAAACAATATCGATTCACCTTAAAATAAACACTCAACTTTGCCCACGCGGTGAATTAGTGTGTTAAGGATTGTTTTGCAAGTGTGAGCAGATAAAGCCGCTTTGTGACGACATGTTGGGAGAGCAGTGGCCCTCTTTTATTCCGTAAATAGCTTTAGATTTACGGAATCTGTTCTCTCTCAAACACACACACATACACGTTTGTGCGGCCATCTTTGCGGGAATTTTCCATTGACTTCCTTTCATTTATACAGCCTAAACCTTAGCCTTACCCTTATCCTAGCCCTAATCATTACATACCTAGCCTTAACCCTAACCAAAACTCAATTCACACCTCAGTCCGAAATCTGACCCCTGACTCAAAAACAGTGTTTCCCCTTGTCGGGACCAGACTTCAGTCCCCACAAGAAGCAGTAGGTCCCCACAACGTAGCATGTGTCAGGACAATGGTCCCCACAAGGTATTAGAAACAAACCCACACACACACACACACACCATCCAACAATAAAAATACGGATTTCAGAGCGGAGCCCCCCGGGGAAAAGAGAGCCATTGTTTGTCAAATCCTTCTGATTTGGCCCCCCGAGCCGATTTAGCAGATTACTGGCCGGGTGCCCGCTTGGACCAGCGGAACTGCTGGTGAGAAATTCACCCCAAAAGCAGCATAATCTCATATTTTCTAATTTATTTATGAGAACTATAACGTAATGTCGGGGATTGTTTTGATTCCATGTTTGCAGAACTCGTAGCTGAAATAGAAAACAAAATGCCGCCATATAAATGCACTCGGCTGTGTATGTGAACAGTTTTGTGGGGGGAAAAAAAAGGTCATCTTACATATGTATTTTTTCTTCTAATATTTATTGAATGGTTCAAAAACAGAATAATCGATATGAAAGACTCTTTGCCGCTTTTAGTAAATACTTATCGTGTGAAGAGCGGCACATCCGGTTTTTTGATTTTAGGGTTGGAGATCGTTTTTTTCTCGCTCTCTTTTTTTGAAAAATTAAATCAATATTTCAACATTTTTTTATTTAAATATTTTATATAAAATGTAACTTTTAAAATTTTTTTAATTACATCAACAACACTGTGTGGAAGAAAACAAACATTGTGAACACACCATCCCCAGAGTGAAACATGGTGGCAGCAGCATCATTATGTGGGGATGGTTTGCTTCCCCCAGGAAACCTCGGCGTAGCGAAGAGGCTGGATGGAGCCAAATGGAAAGAAAATTGTGGAGGAAAACCTGCAAAACGCCTGAGACAATAAGGAGGTTTCCATGGCAGCAGGAGGTCAGGGGGGAACGTGATCCTCCAGAACCAGAACCAAACATGGAGAACCAGATTCTGACTTTATTCTCCACAAATCTGAAACAAACTTTCAGAAAAACGCAAAGCTTTTGAAACAGGCCAAAACACACCGGTGCCTTCAATTAATAACAGCCAATGATCTGACCTATGACCTATGACCAATGCATTCGATTTATCGTTTGCTCAATAATGGCATTTGGCAAAATATAACTTTGGTAATTGCTTGTTTGAAAATTAGTTGCTGCGTAACGTTGCTGAAATGTGCTGCACAGATAAAGTTCACCGCTTCTCGATTGCAAACGTTTAAAGTTGCAGCATGAAGTTTGAAAGAATCTTTGGCGGTTTTCCTACATGTGAAGCAGATCGACAGAGACTCCACTTGTTGGTCACTTGTCGCATCTGAATCCTTCTGGGATCTGATCGGATCCTGAAGTTCGTTCCAAACATTACATCACCAGGAAACGTGCACCGGGTCTCCTTTCCTCTACAGGAGCTCCTCCGCCCACCTTCCCTCACGCCGACGGCCACTTTCACGCTGATTGAATGGAGAGAAGGAGAAAGAAAAAAAAAAAAAAAAACAACCCTAAAATCTGCTGGTCGTAATCTGGTGTGACGCCGCTAATCCCAGCACTACAAAATCCCAGGTCCTTCCACCTCTGGTCCACACGGACCGCTGCCGCTCTCCGCCTTCTCCTCCACGTCTGCGTCAGGTAAGCTTCCTCTCCTCAGCATTTCCATCCTCCTGCTGTAGATGTCAGACAGAAATTAAAAACTGTTCCCTCCAATCTGCATGTCACTTCCAGAGAAAAGTGTTTTTCATCTTGTTTTCATCGGCAGTTTTCAGTCATTCCGACGAGTGTTTCGATTTTAAGTCGCTTGCAAAAATACTTTTAAACTTTCGATAAACGTGGCACTGAGATGTTGGCAAACCAAAAGCAACTATACTGCTCAAAAAAATAAAGGGAACACTTAAACAACACAATATAACTCCAAGTAAATCAAACTTCTGTGAAATCAAACTGTCCATCTAGGATGTGTTATTTGAGTGTTCCCTTTATTTTTTTGAGCAGTGTATATTTATGTCCACTGAGTTCAGCATTGACATAAGAAGGCCTGGAACCTCCTGACAAATCCTCCAGAAAGAGGCGAGCGCCAAATATAGCTCAGTCAGGTTACCCTGAGAGCCTGGAGGACGGAATAAAGGGGATTAATACGGAAGCACAAAGTGTTGATTGTTCTCTCATTTACAGGAATTCACAAAATCCCTGTTTTTCTGCAGAACGCGTGAAGAAGCCGATCGGAAGAGCAGGAAGCATGGCTGTAGTCGTAAGTATTTTCCCACATTTACGCTGTTAAAGCTGCTTCTAAAGCTTTTTTTTTTTTCTTTTAATAACTTAACTCACTTTAGGCCCAGTTTGTTTTGTTACCCATTGATCAACACATCAGGGTCAGTTTTCTATTTTTATCTTTTAATTTAAAAGATACCCTCCCCAAAAACAAGCTTGCGACAGGATATGACATCACGTAAGGCAACTGACAGCTGATTGGAGGCGTTAGTTGTTTTCTCCTTTTTGATTTAATGGATTTTATTGTGCACCTCCATGGTCAAATATTACAGCCGTACGTGCCAACAAAGTCCCCCATTTTTCGGGTTTCACTGGAAGGAACTGTAACTATTTAATGCGATTGCATTTATTCATCGTACAAGAGGCAAAAACGCGTTGAATTTCGTCAGAATTTGGTCCTCGGTGTGCATTTACAGGCTTTTCTGGACTCATGTGAGCAAGATTAATAAAAAATCACACACACACACACACACCCACACACACCTACACACACACCACACACACACACACACACACACCACACACACACACACACACTGAGGCCTATTGATTATGGTCCAATAACTGAAGAACAGGCTTTCCTACCCATGTGGATTAAATGGCTAAAGCTCAAAGACCACAACCAGCTCATGTGACAGAATTATATCGACATAGCAAAGCATTTAGCTTCATGCAGAGCTCTGCACTGAGTAAAGGTTTCATTTTAGTTCTTCAAGGATGCATTTGAAGAAGTGTTGTCAAGTGTGAATCATTATACAAAGAAGAACTTAAGTGAATTTCAAATGCAGGCTTTTTTTTTTTTTACCAAATCCACACCAGGCCAAAATTATATGTACAAGGTCAAATATGTCACATCTCAACAAACATCTGGGGGGATGGAATATTAGGGCTGTTGTCCGTAAAAGAAAAAAAAGAGGAGTAAATTTCCACCAAAAAACTCAAAATTTTGAGATTAATCTCAGAAATTTTCAAGACTTTGACTTCAAAAGTCAAGCAAGTTTCCAATTTTTGACTGAAATTTACTATCTGTCTACAGTGGCACTAATGCTCCAATCCAGGACCGGTTGCTAGGAGATAATTTCCTTGGAATCTTTAAGGCGCCTGCCTAGCAACTGACCCTGTCGGCTCCATAGTTTTGATTTAGAGAATATCCAAGATGGCGTCGCAGCAAAAGCGCTCCAAGGCATGGTTACATTACATGAAAAAAAAAAAAAGACCCGGTTGCAACGTGGGCAGAGCTTTAATAACAACATAAGAATGAAATGCTTCCATTTCCACATCACCTTTAGAAGCATGAGCACAGTTGGGTATTGCAACAGGGAAATGTTTTTTAACCTGAATCCGTTGAAAATGGACGGACTCCGTTTACAGGCTGAGTCTGTTTGGAAAACCAGAATCGCTCAATGAGCTTTACAGTTTCTGCGGTGAAACCGCAAGCTACTTGCTGAAGAGTATTAAAACCAAACACTAATAGGAGTGCAACAATTACTGATCACCGTAAAAAGTATCTTTTGTGCAGTAGAGAAACGAGTTTTTGACTGGATGCTCTACAGCGGCAATAATTGTTGATTTAAACTGCTCTGTTTAAAAAACTGACTGAGCGACTCATTCTTTCTCCTCAGAGTGGAACCTACCGCATGGTGTCGGAGGAGGAGCAGGCGCTCAGGGCCAAGCTGGAGCATCTCACCGTCAAGGACCACGGCCCCGTGTTTGGACCCTGCGCCAGCCTGCCAGACCACACCAGGCAGAAGGTAGACATATTTTTACTTAATCACTGAAAGGAAAATGTTCCTAAACAGGGCTTCTGCAGGTTTCACCAACTCAAATTTAAGACCTTTTAAGGCCATTATGAATTAAATTTAAGACCCACACCACCACAGAAAACAAAACAAATAATATATGGCAGAGATTGGCATCAGAAGTGAGTTGGTGGTTTAGACGAACATCGTCCAGCCAGCTGATGGTAAATTTGCACTTACCAATGATTGGCTTAAGAACCCTAGCTAGCTTTAGCATCTAGCTACCAGTACCTGCAGCCATCTTGAGTCGAAGAACAAAGTTAAAATGTCAAAGTTTTGCATAACGGTAAAGTCCTGCTAAAAGATAACTATGTAGAATATACAAGTCCTGCCAAATCAAAATTTAAGACCAATTTATTTGAAACCCAATAAATTCAAGACTTTTTAAGGTCTTAATTTTAGTTACGTAAATGTAAGACTTTTTAAGGATGCGCAGGCACCCTGTTGAGTGTAATTTCCAGAATATTTGTTCGAGTTTAAGTCAAACCAAACCCATTTATTATAATTTTGTCTTATAGCTAAAAAGAACAAACAACAAAACAACATAGCACTTCTTCCAGATCAAGCTGCTCCAATAACTTTTACAGCTCTGAACTTTTTCAGGGCCCTCTGGTCTGCTGGATTACGGCTGCAGTATAATTTTTTAAAACATTGGTTATTTAAAAAAAACAACAACAAACAGACCAATCAAGTCACTTCTGTTTTCCCTGATGCGTTTAAACCAGTGTTTCTCAATTCCGGTCCTCACGCCCCCCTGCCTTACATGTTTTAGGTGTTTCCCTTGTGCCACACACCTGGATTGAATATGTGGGTGATTAACAGGCTTCTGTAGCACTTGATGATCATGCAATCATTTGAATCAGCTGTTCTGGAATAGAGGTACATCTAAAACACGCAGAGCAGGGGGGCCTGAGGACTGGAATTGAGAAGCGCTGGTTTAAACTAATCTAAGTGAACTGTTAGCTAAATGTCAGGTTTTGGCTCCCCCTGCAGGCCAAAGATGAGCTGAACGAGACGGATGAGAAGCGCGTGTTGGCAGCGAAGGAGCTCCGAGCCATCATTAAGGAGAAGGCAGAGGCCGGAGATGACCTGGCCAGGGGGGTGCAGGACACCTTTGGGGAGAAACCAGACAGTCTGCTGGTCCGCTTTATCCGCGCCAGGAAGTACGACGTGCCCAGAGCCTTTGACCTCATCAAGGGTCAGTCAAAATAAAGAGCTGAAAGGAGCTTCATTTGATTTACCAGCATACTACTGTAAAAATATTTCATGCATAAAAACTCGGATTCTAAACCCTCAGGTCATATGGTTTTTATTTTTTTTAATTTCCTGTTAGCCACTTCAATTTGAACATGCTGGCTGTTTTTCAACATGGCCGCCATTTTTGAGCAATTTAAATCAGTTGTTGCTGTAAAATGTTCCCTCTTTTTCTGACTTGGATGAGCTTTATGTCACATTGTATGTTTCATACTCGTCCTATTTCAGGATATGTCCGCTTCCGGAAGGATTACCCCGAGCTGTTTGAGAACCTGACCCCAGAGGCCGTGCGCAGCACCATCGAGGCCGGCTACCCCGGCATCCTCCACAGCAGAGACAAATACGGACGCGTGGTTCTGCTCTTCAACATCGAGAACTGGGACTATGAGGAGATCACCTTTGACGAGGTGGAACCCTGAAAGGACTAGGCAGAAGTGTAACTCAGGGATTTTGAAGGTTTCGCCAGCTCAGATTTCATGCCTTTTAAGACCACTATGAATTAAATTTAAGACCTGTGCCACAACATAAATGTACACTGCAAAACGGCACGTTTTATATAGTAGTGCCAAGACGAATTACAACGAATGATTGCGTCTATCTCTTACCCTTGATGGATGCAAGAAAGCTAGCTAGCTGGGAAGGCCTGCATATCAGCAGCTAGTTAGCGATAGCTTCAAACATACTCAAACGTTTGCCAATCAGAAAAGTCCAGCAGAAAATAAAGAATAATCCTGCCGCAAAAACAAAAGAAAATAAAATTTAAGGCCTGTGATTAATGTGTTTGTTTTTCCAGAAAGAATTTAAGACATTTTAAGGCCTTCACTTCAGATGCATTCATTTAAGAATTTTTAAGGATGTGTGGATACCATGGCGACTGGGAGCAGATTTGGTGAGGCTTTCATGGCAACCTCTCGTACGTTCAGATTCTGCGTGCCTACTGCGTGATCCTGGAGAAGCTGCTGGAGAACGAGGAGACTCAGATCAACGGCTTCTGCATCATTGAAAACTTCAAGGGCTTCACGATGCAGCAGGCGTCAGGGATCAAACCTACCGAGCTCAAGAAGATGGTGGACATGTTGCAGGTAAGGGCTGTAACCCAGCTGTCCTTTCGCCGAACTCTTTAAGGATCGGGTCGCCTCACCGTGTTGCTCTTGGCGTCCCACCAGGACTCCTTCCCGGCCCGTTTCAAGGCCGTGCACTTCATCCACCAGCCCTGGTACTTCACTACCACCTACAACGTGGTGAAGCCCCTCATGAAGAGCAAGCTGCTAGAGAGAGTAAGTCGCAACCTTCCAACAGCTCCCTGTGCCAGTCTTTAATGGTTTCACATTACAACCACGAAGATCAGTGTGTTTACTCTGATACCCTTTGTGTTTTTGCAACACTGCAAAAACACAAAATCTTACGAAGTGTTTTGGTTTATTTTCTAGTCCAAATATCTTAACAGACTGAAATAAGGCAAAACGAACGTTGAAGGAACTTTTCAACAAGATAAGAACTTGTTTTAAGTAACGATTCCTTAATATTGAGGAAAATATAAAATATAATCCACTGGCAGATTATTACACCATAGCAAGACATGTTTCCCATGTTAAAAGGAAACAATCTTCTAGTGGAACTAGTACATTTTAAATAATTCTGAAATCATTTACTTGAAGCTAGCTCTCGTGTCTTGCTGAAAAGTTACTGATGAGTAAATGTCGTCTTGTGTCAAATGTGCTACAATATTTACTTGTCCATTTACTATTAAATGGACAAAAAAAATACTTGGTAAGATTTTGTGTTTTTTGAATTGACCGATTACAGTTTTCTGGACGATAACAGATCTTTAACAAGTCTTTGAAATATCGGTATTGGCCAAAATTGGTCAATACCACCAATTTTAGTGGTATTGACCAATTTTTTTGTCTGGTGAAAAAAAATTATAATAGCCAAATATGTTGAGAAAGTCTCTAAATTGGCAACATTTGGGGTGAATATTGTTAACCGCACACCTGGTAGGATCTGATTTTTACACCTTTGCAGAGCTAGATAAAATCTGTCATGTAAATATCGGTTGATCTCCCAAAATTAAAGAAATGGAGGCCGATTTATCATCTGACCGATTTATCGGAGCACCACGAGTAGATACAGTTGAGAATATGGGGTGAGTCTTGGAAAGTGATTTTCTCAGATCCTCTCCATCCAATCTGGCTGTGCTCAAGCAAAATGAATGCACACAAGAGTCAGTCTTGAGTCAAGTACAGACTCATTTTTAATCAAATAAAAAAAAAATAAATACACTGAAGTTTGTTGATGAAACCTGAAAAAGAAAAAATCCCAGCAAAAAAAAAAATCTGCAAAGAGGCTCAAAGAATAGTTTCATATTGACCAGAGGCGCTTACATGCTAAAAACGGCCGCCATCTTTTTATCCACTATATGACGTCAATTTCACCACGTGAGTGGTTTCCTGCACAAACGTCCCTGACAGCCGCTCTGTTTGCTGTAGGTGTTCGTCCACGGAGACGAGCTGGAAAACTACTACAAGGAGTTTGACCCTGAAATTCTTCCCTCCGAGTTTGACGGAAAAGGTTCCAAGTACGACGGCAAGGCCACGGCGAGCAAGCTGTTTGACTAGTCGTCATAGAAACCTGTCGCCCAGCAGTCTGACAGCTGTAATGCAGTGAAAAAAAAAAAAAAAACATGTAACAGAATAATCCAGCTGTGTGGATGTAGGAAGAATAGTTATGAATGAAACATAGGAGAGCGTGTGAAAGGCTGAAGAAGAGTCAGATTTCCAGGTGTTCTGACAAAACCCAGTCCTGCCGGAAGGGGGCGGTATTGAGCTGAAACCTTAGCTTTCTACAGTCTCTAACTTGTGAATTTTGAGCAGAAGTTACAAATGGTTTTGTAATTTAACAAATCTTTTACCCAAAACAGATAGCAGTTTAAATTCACCCGGAAACCTGATTGGAAAATGAATATTTCTTTCTGCATTAAAAGAGAAAATTTCCAATTCCCACTGATTTCCCAACACAACATCTTAGAAGCTGAAAAAGAAAGTCCCATCAGGGATGATATTTCAAACACCATCGTTACGCCTGGATCGCCGTGGCAACTGTCTTAAACAGATTTCAGGAGTTTTAATGTTTTACACACCAGGTGAGACTCAAAGTATGACATGTCTGTCATTGCTTTCTTTAGATTCACTTTCAGAATAAAAGCAAGTTTTACCCGACGCACCACCTTGTACACCATCAACAATGTCAATAAATGTACAATAAACTGTATATAAATATAACTTTTGGTCATTTTATTAAGAACTGTTGAGAACAAATCATGAATGACAAGATCTATAAAGCAGAGGGTTGATTAAACCTTTTTGTTACAGACCCGTAGAGATTCGTGTTTAACAAAGAGACAAAAACGATTATTGATCAACAATAGAGGCATAAAAAAACTGAATCATCTTCTTTCAGTAACACCCACCTCTTCATTTGAACAGCATATAAAAGCTACAATTTCACAGAATAAAACTTTTCTTAAAGAAACAAAAGTTTTTTTTTTTAAGAGGGGTTCTGTGAGAAGATCATAAGCAGTTAATATCTTACCTGTGGTTTAAAACTTTCCAAGCATCTTTGGCATAAATACAGATGAGTAGGTTCTGGAGGCTAAAACATCTTCAGACAAAAAGGTCTGAAGATGTTTTTGTCTGAAAATGTCTTCAGACAAAAGCACTTCATAAAGTGCTTTCGAAAAGCACTTTATGAACCTTAAGTTTGTGTTCAGCTGCATTTGGCAGAAGCTAATGAAATGGAAAACGGAAAGAGGGGATGGTGCCTCACTGATTATCCTCCTCAGTGAAATATACTGGGATTTATATCCGACTGGAAGTGCTACATGTTTCGCTCGGTGTTGCAGTAGATGCGTCTACTTCAGGTAAGATAGTAACTACTCCTACCTCTTCAACAGAAGTTTACGTTAAAAAATTCAGGACTTTTATTTAACAGCTTAGTGAACAATTGAGTTAAAAAAAACAAAACATGAAAACCAAAATCTTGCCTCCATTTCCGACACAATGTTGCTGTGAGGAATTATAAAACGTTATGCTTTTGTTTCAAGTATTTTTAGCTAATGAGCGGAATGCTAAGCTAACCAGATTAAAACATAAATCTCCCAAACTATTTCAATCTTGCGTTTATCTCTAATCCGAAGCGCTCCCTAAGCCACAATGCTTGTACTTGCAGCTTTTAATGGAGCTGTCAGAGACAAGAGAACAAAAACTAAGTAGTGGGTTGATTGCATCGTTTTGTAGGATTAAAGTGAAAACCATAGTTGAATAAATTAAGGTGTTCTTGGAATGGTGCAAGCTGTGCAATGCAAAAAACATGTTGGTTTAAAGTGCTCGTATAGTACAGTACAGCCAGGATGTCCTAATGATTTTTCACAATTTAGGTTTAAAAGTTTAGTTTTTTTTAAAAGTGTTCTTAGTAGCTGATATGTTTAGTCATTTTAGGGAAATTAGGACATCTGAAAACAGTGTAAACAATAAAACCAGTCCTGGTGGTTCTGATCGGAAACCCACAAGTTTTCCAACAGGAACGAACGTTGGTCTCCATCTCTAAAAGGACTTTTCTACGTAAAGCTTGACTGAATTTTATGCAGCTTTAAATACAAATACACTAGCCTTCGTTAGTCGGTCTGATCAAGTGTTTTCATCGGCGTTAGTAACGAATAATTAGCTGATGCTCTGCAGAGTCCGTAAACTGACCCAGCAGATCCGAAGGCCTCGGGACGACCGTGCTGCTGGTCAAGTCTTTGACCTCGGTGGTTGTCGGCGTTGCCCACCGAGGTTCAGTTTGAGTTTCCGCTCCCCTGGCAGGCCTGCTGCTTCTTCTCCCAGTGGCAGATGGCGTCGGTGTACTCCACGATGACCTTGTCCATCCAGGTGAGGGGCTGTGGGAAAAGAACGTCCCCCTCAAAGAAGCCCATGTGGCCCCCGTGCTCAGTCAGAGCGAACATCACGTTGGGCATTTTCTCTAACGTACAAAACGCAGAAAGAGAGAGAGGAAGGTCAAATCTCCCATACAGTTCTGGTAAGATACTTACTTCCACTTATGATGGTCATGAATATCGGATTCATTTTGTGTTTTACAAATAATTATAGAACTTGGAATTTTAGATTTTTTTTTTTTTTAAATTATGTATTTTCTTGGCACAGGGTGTCATTTTATAGCATCATCAAGTAACTATGGTAACTTCAGTTGTTTAAAAATATTATATATGTATATCAAACATTACTTAATGAAATTTGATACATAGTTTTAATGCCTTGAAATTTGGGCGTTCTCTCTCTTTAAATAAAAAAACTCCTGCTCTTTTGGAAGCTCCGCCTCCAGGAAGTCAAGACAACATGGCTCCTCTATTAACCCTTTAACGACACGTTGTCTCTCATGAAAGATGAACTTGTACCAAACTCGTAGCCAAATTTTGACAATTTTATCTACAACATCTAAAAACTGAATATTACTGCTTCGACTGATTTGTTGTTAATTACGAGCATAAAGTTATAATATTAAAAGAATACAGTCATTATATTACCAGGACAAAGTCCTATTCTACTCATATTCTGATTATATTCTTGTAATTAAACAACTTTAATGCTGAATTGTACAACTCACAGAAGGGTTGATTGAAATAATGAAAAAAAAAAAGTTTTCTAAAGTATATTTTCTGTCATTAGAAATGTCTTTTTTTTTTTTTTAGAAAATAAATGTTCAAATTGTTAGAAAACTTTGAACACCCCGGGCTCATTTTGGATCACTGGTACCTTCCACTTCCATCTGGCCGTTCACAGTTCAACTAAGGTCTAACATAACATAAAAAACAATAATAAAAGTTTAACACAGTAATTTGATCCCCTGCTAATGGAAACTAGGTATTAAGGCATCTCCAGTCTTACTTTAAGAAATGCATAAAACCAATCCTAGAGTAACCCAACCCTGCAAAACTGTCCTACTGTCTTATTAAATTAGCAAGAGGCTTTTGGACACACCTAGCAAACACAAAGTATCCTGTTGGAGTCTTATTTCATGTCAGCTGGCCAAGCCCGTTTTGCTTCTTATCATGTAACCCCTGTGATAAATAAATAGGGCATAATATGATGAAAACAAAACTTACATCAAACTGACTGCTGATTCTAAAAGAAAAAGACGAAATATTATTAAAGTTGCACAATTCAAAACTATAGTTTTTAAATCTATTTTTGAATCGGGTTATCTGAAGCTTACAGTAGAGCAATATACTATTTTCCTTAAAAGTTCGCTTCTAACAGGAAGTGACAATTTCCTCTAAAAGATAATAAAACAATGATTGACAGAGTATTAATCTTGAAATGCAAAAGACAAAAAAAATAAATAAATAAGAAAAGGAGCATTTTGTTAGCCAGAAAAATATATAATTTTTTCCCCCAGGTTTCCACTGGTATTTTGTCGCTGAGGTTAGAAGACCTTCCCTTCAAACTAATCTTTAGCTCCAACCACAGATTCATCTCAGGCTGGGCCACGTCACAAGTTAAGAGTACTTCCAGTCAGAACAAACATGGTGGTAAATAAAATAAAGCTTTCAATCTAAATCTCTTGGGGTATGATTAATTGTGGCCTAAACCGTATATGCCATGTTATTTTTACAGCAAGTGGAAGTAATGCTGAAGGAGGCAAGGCTTAAGTAAGAAGAACCCAAATACCTGATAAATATAGCAATTCTGATAAGAGAGCAATGAAAAATGTTTGGTTTGTTGCGAGGTATGCCAATATTCATTTAATGAGGGTTCGGGTCGCAGAGGCAGCAGTCCGACTTCATAACGATCTAATGAAGTTGAGAAAAAGAATCAGATCATCTGCAAAAGGTGACAATCTGAGGCCACAGAGACGGACCCTCTCAACACCTAAAAACTCTGTCCAAGAACATAAAATTGATCACAAAGGGCAAAGAGTCCAACCCTCACTACAGGCAATATAGACCAAGTTCTCATGGGCTGTACAGGAACCAAACGGCCCACATCAAAGGGTCTGGTACTGCATGATCCAGTACTGTAGTCCCTTTGGCCTGTCCTCTATATTTTCTGTGACAATGAAAGCCTTTGACAAAGACAATGAATTTGACTTCACAGCACCATAGAGAAGTGTTTCCCGGTCCCTCCCCGCCCCGTAAGTGTTTTTCTGCTTCTGCACACCTGATTCCAATTGATGGGTGATTAACAAGTTTTTTGCTGAAGTTCATTCCTCTGAATTAGGTGCTTTAAAGCAGGGAAACAACTAAAACATGCAATGTGCCTCGAGGAATAGGGTTGCCGTTGAAAATGACACGCTTCAAGTAAATAACTTGAAGAGTTTTTAACTGGTTATTTACCAGTAAATAACCAGTTCAAAACTGCACAAGCAGGATGAGTGTTTACTAAACATGACTTTCTGAATGATAGTGCACTGTATTTTTCACGACTGCCATGCTTACAGTTCTCAGTAAATGCTCTTCCTGGCCTTTGTTGTCTCACTTTGGTTTTCTGGATAAGCGTTTCCAAGCATGTCATGAAAGCTGCCTCCGTCTTGTCTGTCCAACAATAAATAATTAAGGTTCCCAACCTTTCAGAGTGGATGGAGGGTATGGTTAAAAGTACCGCTGAAGTAAGCGGCGACCGAATCCAGTTTCCATACAGAAGTAAACCACAGGCTCTTTGCCCTTCTGTTACTCTAAAACACCTCGTGTTGATTTCCTGTCCGACACAGGAAATCACATTTGATCTCCACTTTTCTGCAGAAAATTCTGCAAAAACCAAACAACATTTTGCCATCCAATTTTATGGATCTTGAGTTACTTTGCAAAGAAAAGTGGCAACAAGTTCAGGATCTTCAATAACTCTAAAGAATCTAAATGAATGAGTTACAGCAACATTTAAATTCCCTTTGAGATTAATAAAGTATTTTTGAATTTGAATTGGACTGAATTAGACGTTCAAAACTGGTACAAACGTGCCCAAAAGACTTTGGATGTAAGACATTATCGACTCAGGGTATTAATACTTTTGGATCACACTGCATAGTGCTGCAGTTTTGTCCAGAAATCATCATGTATGAAACAGTGAAGTCATTGTTTCATACATGATGTTGGAGCATCGTAGATCCAGAACTCTAAGAAAACTCCAGATAAAAAGGATCTATACCGAAGAGCTCACGTCTCCGTGTAAAACAGATGAAGTTTAGAATTTCACTCCTCGCTGTCAAACTTATGATTTTGCCGCACGTGGCAGCCACTGCATGTCAATCCCCGATTCAAGGCAAGGCAGTTCGCACCGGCCGGGGAGACGCGCACAGACCCACACAGTGCTCTATATATAATCCAGCAGCCAAGGTGGATCACATGTCTCTGAAAAATTCAACAAGACTCCCTCGGCAGAGCGGCGTTAAGGAGAACGATGAGGCAAAACTTTATCAACACTTAAGACAATATGATGTGTTCAACGGCAAAGTAAGGACATTTGTTCACTCTATTGTGGACAAGTTACTGTCTTTTGTAAGCGGATGGAGAGTTGAGTGAAAAAAGACCAAGTCTTGGCAAAAAAATCTGAAATTTTATCAATTGGAGGAAATTCAGCCTGTATCTTTTACTTGGGAGTTAAAAAAAACATTAAATGCTAAGTAACCGGTGCCGTGACCTTTCCTGTTTTATCCATGGACTTTCACTCCAAGCCAGTGTTTGTTTGTTTGTTTTTAAACAGTTATGAGGTATGGTGGCAAAGCCCCTAGCTGCTGCTGCTGCTGCACAAGTTACTCAACAGGTTGTTGCTCGGTAACCAAAGACTGAGTGAGTGAGTTGATGCCACCAACCTTCGTTAGCTCATCGTGAGAGGCTGAGTGGCTACAGCTTTTCCTCTGTCTACACGCCCCAGAATGCAATGCGGTTCTGGATCGGAGTTCAGTGAAATTACTGAACTTTCTCTCTGACAAATTTTCCATTGATATTGATGACGTTTCTGTAGTCATACATTGTTATTCATTTATTGCCCAGCCCTAGACTGTGGAATACCAATTAAGAGGAAGATCAAAGTCTATGCTTTTTTTTGTCCTATGCACCTTTGTGTGCACAGGAACCACATGAGGGTTTGTTTTGAATTGACCACTAACCTGCAAGCCTGTATGGTATAGCCAGAAGTGACCGATGAACTAGTGGATCGTCAGAGGAGTTGACCAGGAGGAGCGGCACAGATACCTGAAGGCAAGTTTTATGCTCGGTTTACTCCTGCTAGCTTAGTTTCAGTGGCATTCATTCAAACATTTATCCTGCAGAAATCAAATCAGACATGCGTCTCAAACAACTCTACAATAGTTAATCAACAGGAACAAACGTTCAATAAAAGCACTGACGGCAGACAGTAGAGATTTTACTACAGATATTTCAGACTCACGTTGTGGATGTAGTGCACACAGCTCTCCTTCTCGTAATACTCCCTTAAGGAATTGTAGCCGTGGAATTTTCTGAAGTGTGATAACAGCAGAGACAAAGCGTTTGGAACAGATCTGCATCCGTGTCGACTTTCTAACCCCAACAACGTTTCACCTCATGATGTTGTCATCTATCTGCATCAGAGACGTGGCTGTGCACAGTTTGTTGAGGTCTGCGTCTCCTATGTTGCTGGAGGTCATGCTCAACAAGCTCCCCCTGGGAACCCAGATCAGCGTGGAGATAACTTACTTGGAGCATTAAGCCAACTAAATAACACCAGCGACCACATGAACACGTCTCAATCTTCTCATGATGATAATAGCTTCCGATTAGGTGATAATCTGAAACTAGTCATTTGTCCATGAAAGTATGTCTGACCTGTGTGACAGGATGAGCTTCTTCATGTTGCCCGCCAGCACAAAGTTATAAAGCCTCCGACACTGGTCCCACTGGAGGAATGTTTCCTGTGCCCTGAAGACACAGAAGACACACGATACGACAACCGCGTGAGGGGAATTCCTTCTTACAGTATCTTGCCCTCAAACTTTCTCATGCATTGTCACGTTACAACCGCAGACTACAGAGTTCATTACAGTTAACTAAAACTAATGAAATACCAAAAACTGAAATTGAGAAAACATTTCAACTGAAGTAAATACAAACCATAAACTGGAATTATATTGCATGTTTATAAAACTAACTAAAACATACTGGAATTGTCGATATGACATCCTTCGTTTTTGTGTTTAGGAATCTATTTATTAGCCTTTTGAACTGATGTGAAATCAAGTTGTTTTTTTTTTCCCCCGCCCCAAACCAGCAGTTTACGTCAGCTGTGGGCAAATTACGCCACTCCATACTCCTCTTGGCGGCACTTGCACTAGTCCGTAAAATGGCGACCGCAAAATTTAAGATAAAACACCAGAGGCAGGTCTTTCCAAATTCCCCCGACGTGCGAGTGTGAGTGTGCATGGTTGTTTGACTAGCGATCTGTCCAGGGTAACCCCACCTCTCGCCCGGAACGTTAGCTGGAGATAGACACTAGGGACAAAGGTGTAAGAAAATGAATGAATGAATGAATGAATGAATGAATGAATGAATGAATGAATGAATGAATGAATGGATGGATGGATGGATAGATGGATGGACAGACACCAGAGGCACTTGGTTGTTCAACAATAATTGAAAAACTTTTTTGAAAATGGCATCTTCAGTTGAGTATTCATTACCTTTAAAAACTAAGTAAAACTAATTGGTTTAGGCAAAAAGTCACGACAAAAATAAAAATAAACTATAACATAAAGCCTAAAACTATAATAAACCGGCAAACATATTATTGGGATGCGAGTCCTGTTGACCGACCTGAGGGCGCTGTATCCCTGGCAGACGCTGACGCAGCACAGCACCTTCTCCTGGTTGGATCGATTTTCTCCCAGGAACTTACACGCTATGTTCCCACCCAGACTGAAGCCCACCACCACCAGCTGCGTTTGGGGGAAAGCGCGCTTGATGTAGGCCACCATGGCCCCGAACTCCCAAGTGCACCCTGAATATATATATTACAAAAACAAACAAAACAAAACATGCTTTTCTGAATGTATGGCATGTTAAGAAATGAGGTTTTACATTACGAGTAAACCCATTGGGAACGAATGTGTTTCTCTAGTGCAATCGCCTCGCAGTGCAGCATGTTGTTAGCCCTACTTACCGTAGGTAAACATGCGCGGCGAGGTGAGCTCCATGTCAGGAAGAGCTCCCAGATGGTTAAGAACGGCGCAGCGGTAACCCTGCCGCTGGGAGTAATCCACAAAGGTTCGAATGTAGTTCTTCTCGCTATGGTTACCGATCCCAGGGCAGATTACCATGGTAACATCGTCTGACATGCAAACAAAGAAAGCGAGTGAAAACATCTAACTGGAGTCATGAGTGTCAAAGTGAACAGCGTTGCGTGTGAGTTGATGAATCCTCCCCTCATGGGAGTTCAGCAGAGTTGATCCCACTCATGCATTCTTTCAGCCAGACGTACAAACCAGGCAGGCAAGAGTCGGAACTCAAAAGAGAAAACACTGATTGCTGGAAAACTCTTTCAGAAACTTGCAGAAATGACTCGTCTGCTTTAAAATGCTGGACAAGAAAACAAGAAGTTAACGGTCCAGTTTCTGCCTCAAAGCCGCTTTAAGTTACATAATGTTTTGAATGACTTTTGAAAATATCTTTATTGTTGGTTTTTAACTACTTATGTCAGCTTCTCTTTCTTTCAGTAACCAAAACAGATTTGTTTGCAATGGCAAGGTGTCAACATTTAGTCCTCCATACTTATAAACATCTCTGATAAAACACTTCAGAGATGTCAGTGGGGGATTTTTGATTTGTGTTGTATGGGCAGTTGCCCAGGGAGGCATCAGACAGGGAAGGGGAACTCAAAAATTAGAAAACAAAATATATCTTATCTGTCAGTTGTCCCCTGAACAACTATGCTACTGATTGTATGCGTCAGTACAATCAGATGCATACAATCAGTTTTTTGACCAAGGTTTACCACTTCTATTTTTTTTTTCTATAGACCTAATACGCCATCAGGCGCGGTTCTTCAGAATCGCCCAGTTTTTTCTGTTTGCCTAATGACAAACTGTGTCCAGTGAGAAACATCCTCCTTTAGAAACGCATACTTCATCTGCAGACTCGTTGATCACTGAAGTCATTTTGCTACCGACCTCCTGTGCTGTGCTTTCCCAGAGCTTCAAAGAGGTCAAAGGTGGCTGTGGCTCCATCTTGCATCGGGAGGAATTTGCGAAGCCCGCAGGGTGTTGGCGTGTTGACACGCCCCATCTTGCAGTACAGAGCCGTCTGAAGGTGACCGCTCTTTCCCCATAGCAATGGAGGAATGTACCTGACGGGAGTCACAAGCTCTACATTATAAAAAATCATCTGGATTCAGGAGTTTTAGCGACTAAATCTGAAAAATCTCTCTAAAACTCACTGTTTGGACAGCATTGGGCAGGACCTGAGAAGGTAGCGGCAGAGCAGCGTGTCCTGGCTGATGACCTGCGGGGCCGCGGTCGGGCTCGTCAGGTTGAGGCAGCGCACGACGACGTAGAGGACGGCAGCCACCGCGGCCAGCTTCATGCCGTCAAACATGGCCGGCAGCTCAGAGCCAAGGGTCTGCATGTCGCCGTCCTCCAGGATCATCATTGTGAGAATTTTAGACCTGCAGGTTATGAGCGTAAAATTGAAAAAACACGCAGAATTATGTAGATTTCTTGATGTTTGATGTATTTTAACGCAATAGACCAACTAAATGTAAAGTTTACTTTTGTCTTACACCTGAGACCTTCACAGAAAACCCACATTTATGCACAGATTACACTCCACTTTCTAAAACTGGACTCAATACAAGGTTTTTATCTGTGAAAGATTTTGAAAATTTATATTCTTTTCCTTGAAACTCACCTTTAACCCTGTTCTGATGTCACATGAAATAGTAATGAAATATACTGGAGACTCTAATTACACTCAAAGAATAAGGATGGTACTACAAGAGCAAGTTAGAATATTCCTAGAAGAAATAGACATAGATATTTTATATATCTATGTCAGAAGTCTAAAGAAAAATTCAAAGATTTTTGTTTCTTTCCTCAACTCTTTCCTTTAAAACACTTCAAAAGGCTTCTGACAAAATTTTAGGTTTTAAGCACAAATTGTTGAGTTTGATTTTTGGACACTTTTTATGTCAATTGCCTGTGTTCAATTCTAATATAAAGAGAGCAAAAGTATCAATAACATGTTTTATTTTATTGTCTGAAAATGACAAAGGCAAGGGAACTGTGCTTTGGAGAAAACAAACAAATACGTTTTTGAGAAATGCTGATACATTTTTTGGTAAAAAAAAAAAAAAGTTAAAACCAAAAACATTGGTTTTTGCTACTCTTTTAGTAGCTACTTTACTAAAAGAGTAGCTGGTGTTACTCTTTTGAAAAGAGTAACACCAGCTAATCTGTGAAAAATAGTGTTCACAAACTTTGTAGAATATTTAAATAGTTGCTTTTAAACCAACTCTTTAAAAGCATCTGTTTTATACTTATCCAACTCCATACAGGATATTAACAATGACATTTCTCATTGACACAAAGTGCTGCCTTTGAGATTGAGCTGATGCAGCTCAATCTTCCCTGTACCAGATTGAGCTGCAGTCCAGTTGTACCATATTTTTTTGTCGGGCTGTTTTTGATCCAAAAAGGAATTTCGAGTGTCTCTTATGAGTAATCAAAAGCAACAGAAGCCTACGCTAACAGGCCAGAGTTTCAAACCTCGAAAAAGAGATGATCACCATTTTGTAGTGATGAAAAAAGAATAAAAGTCTGCACACCACTGGTGAAATTTATGAGATGTAAAAAATAAACAAGACTTTCCTTGTAATATATTTAAATGTGTTACATATCTCACAGTTCCACAACAAAATGTGCAAACTGTACAACATTTTTTTTTTTTTTAAATAACAAAATGAAGCCGGTTAGGGAGCAACAGTGACGACTTTCAGGAATTTCTGATTGATACTGACTGGTTTCTACAGGTTGCAGTGACATTCTGTGTTCGGCAACACAAAAGCATTTTTCTTCACAAGAAAACATTCAGACATGGCTAAAACCACATGGTGATGGCAGCATAATGCTTAACTAGAACTTAGGAACATCTCTAATGAATTTCCAGGCAGTTTTGGCCTTAAATTTCCAGAAGTATTCTAGAGATTTGAAGATGAATGAGTTCAATTTTTTTTAAATCACTAATGTGAGTTGATTTAGGAAGTCAAAAATAAAGAAAAGAATGGATTCAATGGAGAAAACTCAAAGTTTTGGAAAAGTCTGGGATGCCAACAGACTTTTTACCAAAGAAAGCTCAATGCTGAATTTGAATGAAAATATACTTTAACAAACCATACACATATATATATATTTTTTATTCATTTGTTGTTGTTGTTGTTGTTTTTTTTTTAGATTTTGCATTGGAATAAATATTCCTATTTTCAGCTGGAAAATGTAGTGAAATTATTTGTTTTGGTCTCATTTCTTTACATCACAAAAACATGACACTGTTTAGATACCAGTGCATATATAAGGAGTTCAAAAAAGGTTGTTTATTTTATATATATAAAAAAACAACTTATAAATCTTTAAAACAAGATTGGAGAAACTGTTCAAAAACAAAGTTTTTACACTAATCTGTGTTTCTCCATACTTATTTGCACCTTGCCAAACTTAGAATCAACTTTTTAATCACTTTTCTATACTTTCCAGTATCTTAACTGAACATCTTACTGTCCAAATAATGAATCCTTCCTAATAAATAAAAAAAACCATGGAAGAAACTCAGACTGTTACATATATTTTATATACAGAGCTTATAAAACAGGAGTGTAATGACAGCACAAACTGCCTCCAAATCTAACCTAGTCAATACATTGATTCTACCTTTTAAAGCATTACTATTATTTTTAATATACCTCCTAATATTTATAGCATAAATATGATTTACTATTAAAATTTGTGGAGGGGGAAAAAAAAAAGGGGGGGGGGTATATTTAATTTATAAAGAGAAATGACTGGTGACTCCCAGAGGAGTCCCGACTCTTATTTTGGTAACCACTGGCTTTAGCTCCATATAAATAAATAAGCTTCGCCTAATTAGCTTCACAATGGTTATTATCCCTCCGGTAATTATGGACGATTTAACCAGGGAACAGCTCATGCGTTTGTCCTTTTATAGCTTCTGTACAGCTCTAAAGAAATTTCTCACAATGTAATTACAAATTGTGTGGATTTAGCATTTCTTTAGATGTCCGAAAATAACCAACGACGAAGTTCATGAAACTCATTAAACTGCTGTTAAGCAAAACTTTTGACTCACCTTTCTGTCTGAGCTGGGATAATACAGAGCAGTGGCTTTTACGTGACAACTGGTAGGGAAAACACAAAATAAAGAGAACTTTAGATTATGATACACTAAAAAAAAACCCAAAACGTTTACTGACAGAGAAAACAGAAATTCTCCCAGAACAACTTACATCCAGAAAGCCTCAACAGGTTTCTCTCTCTCCGTCTGTCTTTGGCTCCAGGTAAAACTCCGGAGAGAAACTGTGTTTCTAAGAATCCCAAAAGCGACGCTGGCGTCAAGATACAAAACCTAGTGGTTCTCTGAAGTTCAGAAAACGGACACTTCCGGGCTTACCATCGCGTTTCAGAGTCTGTCAGAGTTGTAGCTTGAGTCACGGACTCGCGGCTAGCTGCACCGTCTCCACTTCTCACACGGCGGAGAAACTGACCAGCCGAGTCGCGAGCTCAAGATGCGTTCAGGCTCCCTTCATAAAGCTCCGACATTAAGTTTTTGGTCCGCTCACAATACCGGAGACGCGGTTTCTACAACACATTCAGTAGGATTTAAACACGTTGCTCCATTCGCTCTCAAGTCACGTAGGTGTTATGTGTTTATTCGTCCCTTCCGTATGGGGTAAATGTCCGATTTCCTTGGAGCGAGTGAGCTATCTCCCTGATAAACCAGCACGTCCAACAACCCCAAAAGGCACCACAGCAGACAGTGATACTTCCTACTGAACCGTACCTCAATTTACAGTAACTTCCCTTCCCCGATTCATTGGTCAGACACACGCCTCATGACTGCTCAACACTAATGTCACAAATATGTGCACTGATGACAGGAAATACTTACATAATCCTTCTGAATAACACTCGACTTCCAGCGTGGGCGCAGAGCAGACAGAAGTTCACAAACTAAACAAAACGTACAGTAGATTCCATTAAAAGTACAAATAAAAGCTGCAAGTGGGTTAATTCTGAGCGATCGAATCCATGTAAAATTGCAAAGACTTTGAATGTGCAATCCGCAGTAAAAAAAAAACAAAAAAAAACAAAGACGAAACTTTATGAAAGTCAGAGAGTAGCAGCAAAACCGTCACATAGTTATTTAATATAAATCTCTGCAGACTAACTTAGACCAAATGGGTTAGGCTCAGTTCAAAGTATCCTATTTCACATTGTTTGAACCATTCCACATTTTTACCATATAAATAATGATAATAATATAACATAAGCAGAGCATTTTGTTAAATTCAAAGAAAGAAACGTTGCACACATTTAGCTGGGGATGAAAGATGCCCAAGACACAACTGTGACGCTTAACTTGTTCTTTTTTTTTCTTTTTTCTTTTTTATTATTATTTTTTTAAGTAGATAATATTTTTACAATAAATATAAATAAAAACAGTTATCTCAGGTTCTGAATGCCAAAATGTTGAAATGTGTTGTGGGAACCCAAAATGATTATTTATATGACAATTATTTATGTATTGTAAATAAATTACATGTGTATGTATATTACTGCTTCAAAATATGGATAACGTATAACGCAGCGCTGTTGAAACGACTGAACAATAAAACTTGAGGATTTGGGGCCAAAATTAAAAATTAAAGCATTCCAAGCCAGAATGTTACTCCCCCCCTTAATTAAAAAAACCCAAGACAATATTGTGAATTATATCTCTTTATCTGCACAACAGTAAAAAAACATGTAATATTTTACATTTCGCTTATCGTTTACAGTCGTATAACTTTTTGGCATCTCTGATTGGCTGAGTGGCTGCACAGGGCCCCACCCCCCTCCCCGCCAGGGGGCCCCCCAGAGCATGAAAACAAATTTTTTTTAATGACATTCAATACAACAAACTAAATGCAATTTTCATACTCAATTTTCATATTGTTTTATAGTTATAGATAGATAATGGTTAATCTCGTCCTGTTGCTGTCACTGTCGAGGAAATCTAACATATCAAACTTGTGACCTTGTTTACTGTAAATATTGTGTTTATCGGTTAATGTTACTTTCAAATAGTTTAAATAATACATGAAATATTTTTTCATTCAGATTTTCACTCTTGCAAGGTTAAAATCAATAGCTATAATAACACTAGTAGGATGGAAACAATTAATGCTAATACTGGTAGGTGACAACAGTCATCAACAGGAAAAGATTAACCATTATTTGTGTAACTGCTATGAAAAAACAAGAGAAATTGTTTTTCCTGTTTGTGCAATAGCATTTAGTTTTTATTATTCAATGTTATTTTGGATAGATAGATACACATATCTATAATGCCCGCTTGGTGCTCATGTGGGCCCCCTGGTGGGGCGGAGGCCCTAAACTTAACTCACAATGCCCTGGACCTGGCCAGACATGCTGACGTCGCATTCTGACTCTCTACTTTGTAACCATAGAAGTTTTGCTACTTCAGAGTTGTTGTTGTTGTTTTTTTTCAAACAAACATTTAATACACTCACAAAAATGCTGAGATTAAATTACGCAGATCTGAACCCTGTTTGTCCATTTGGTAAACAGAGTAATTTGGCAATTGAAGATAAAAAAAGTTTGACTGGATTTTATTTTCAAGGACTAAATTAAAGCGGCCTGAATTCTATAGTACCCCACAGTTTTCACATTGTTTATTATTGTTGAATCATTTGAAAATCAAGAATTCTCTTCCCTCTATTTCGCAATTCATACTAAAATGTGTTTGTCTAAGGGATACAATCCCAATAAAACATACCCGCTTTTGTAGTTTTATTGTGAGAAAATGGAAAAATATTAAAGGGGTGTGGATAATATTGCCAGACGCTGCTTTTCCAGTTTAAATAAATTCCCTTTTGACCACAAGAGGGCGGTGTTGGTTTATGGGTTTTTCATGCGCACTCTACTTGGCTTAAGTACGGAGACGCTTGTCACGGCCCAAATGAATTTACAGGAGTTGTAAAAATGGAAATGTCAAAAATGAAGGACTAGCTTCGCTCATTTATTTTTATTACGTTCTCTTGATCTTTGATGCCTTTGGCAAAAATAAAAAAGTAAAACTAAAAAAATGATGATTGAAGGGAAAAACAGCTTATAGTGGACCACTTATGTTTTTTGTTTTGTTTTGGGGGTTTTTAGGTCAGGAGAAGAGAAACATTGCAGCTGCCCAGTTGAAAGTCCCTCCGTGAGCATTTAATTTTTCTTAAGAGTAAAATATGGCTACAATTACTGAATTCAAGCAAATCTAACCACACTGCACCTCCGGGATTCATTTCCACCATCATTACATGATGGGAAGCCCATTCTGCAGCCTAAACTTTGCAAAGGTTAGCTGTGGGAGGGTGCTTTTTTTTTTTCTGAAAGCAACATCAGACAACTCAGCTGTTGTGGACATCACTTCAGTTAACCAGTAATAAATGTCAGCCAGGTTTGTCATTTTATTTTGTCTTCCTTTATGTATTTAGCCAGTGTTGATTATGAAATATTTCTAAGGATGCTCCACAGTGTGAGGCATTGTTAAATCTTACAAATGCGAACACGGAGGAATGATGTAAAAGTTGTGTTTCATTGTGTTTCCCACAACATTGTCCCAAATGAAGTCAGCCATTAATCATTTAAAATAATTGTTCATTGTAAACATTGAAGGGAGCAGAAATAAAGCCAGGCTGGAAATCTGGTGACAGTTGACCATCACCGACTTCCTCTACTGTGTTTGAACAAGTCGTCACGTGTGAGATAAGCTACATTTAAATCGCCTTGGCTTGTTACTAGGCTACAGAAAAAGGTTAGATTTACACTGCCGCTGAAAATGTGTTGACTTTTTTTTTTTTTTTGAGGCAGCTGCTGTTTAAAAGTCCAGTAATCTACAGGGAAAGGTCAGTTCCAGGACGAGAGGAAGACGCTTCCCAACCCAGTTTTTAGTCATCTCGTTCTCTGAAGTTGCAAAACAATTGGACTGGAGTTTTATGTGTTGTTGTCTTCAAAATTTGGCGTGAAAAAGACTTGAAGCACATTGAAAAGATTCTTCAGGTCACAATAAATCTCTCTGACCTCACTTTGTTGCCTCAGTGCAAGAAACACCCACATATAAGCCAAATTGTTCAGTAAGTACAATGAAACATTGGATTTAATTTGCACTTCAAAGGGATTTCATCTTTATGCCTCATTGTTTTAACATTTAACATACCGACTGCTGTGTATTCACAGCCCTTGAATTTGTCCACTGAATGCAGTCGTTGGCGTATTTCCTTGGAATTTTACACATAGTAGAACATCATTCAAAAGTGGTAGAAAAATAATAGCTGTAAATGTTTTATTTAGAAATGAAAATCTGAAATGTGTGGTGTTCAGTCATTCTGTAATCAAACACTTGAATTGAACCACTTCTCAATTACAGTAGCTGCATTTCTGTTACAAATGCGCACAAAACTGTCAGTATTCCGCTAACGTTTAAAAATCTCAATTTTGCAATCGCGGTGTTTCCGTTAAATAAGAAACACAATTAAAATCAACTGTGAATAAGTTTGTTCACGCAATAAGTCTTTAGAAAAACTTGCCGCGCCATCATCCTTCTTCCACTTCCTCTCATCTTCTTCTTTGTGGTTTAAGCCAGTGGCAACATCCGGTTGTTGATGATGTGACTCATGTGGTGTGGAAAAAAAGTGTTTTCACTGGAGTTTTGAAAAATAAACCAAACAAAAAAAAAAAAAAAAAAAAAAATCAACTCAATGCGGCAAGATTTTTTTTTTTTTTATTGAAAAGCAAGTTTTTTGTTGTTGTTTTTTTTTTAATTGCCTCATTTCCATGAAGCAAATTTATTTTCAACATGCCAAATATCGCAATGATATGGTTGATGGAACCATATTATTGCTGGTGTTTTACTTGTTTCTTTTGGGATTCGACATCTAAATTTCATTGTTTTTATTTATTTTTTATTTGTTCATTCTTTGATACACGATGGTTCAAGTTTAGTGGGAAGCATCGTCCAATTTCAAGCCCCTCCACAGAATAACAATGGGATTAAAGTCAGGACTTTGACAAGGCAGCTAAGTACAAAACACAAGAGCTGCAATTCAGACAAGCTCAATGAAATTACAGTAGAGATTTTAAAAATATCCACTGTTCTCCAATGACCTCCACAGTTACCAGATCTCAATCCAATTGAGCACTTTTGACATGTGTTGCACATCCTGGATGTGCAACCAACTGTGAGTGAATATTAACATGACGACCCTGACTGAATGAAACCCAGATGACAGGTAAAAGACAGAGTCCAGTCCAGCCAATGTGTACCTAATAAAGTGGCCGTTGAGTCTATACTGAGATTAAATTACACACAAATGGATTCTATTTAAATGTGTAAAAATGAAACAGTTATAAAGCAAATGACCTTCTCACTCCACCTCAGTAATGGAGTACGTCGTGTTGGCCAGTCACATAAAATCCCAGTAAATAGTCTGATATGGCAGCAGTTACACTAAATGCTCCATAGCTTCAAGGTTAACTCGGTTTTTATTGATTTCTGTTTTTCCAGACCCGGAGAAGTGGGTGGAGCTAAAATTAAATAACAGGCCGCTATTGGCTAGGAGCTGACGCGCACGTGCTCCTTCTCTCCGCCTGTTGACTGGGAGTTCATAGTGCTCGAGCCACCGCAGCAACAGCGTCCAAACCAAACCGCCGCGGAGCTCCGACTGAGCCGTTTGTCCCGCAGACTGACAAACTGCAGCTTCTTATTTCTTTTTTATTTTTCGACCGACGGAAACAGCGGCCATGGGGGAGCAGGCGCGTTACTTTTTCTGGGCTCAACTTCTCGCGGCTTGCCTGGTGTTTGGGGTGAAAGGTAAGCGGCTCGCGCTGTAACAGTTTTCGTGTTTGTTTACAGTTCAGACGAGCTCATTAACACCCAGGACGGCTGCGGTTCTGCTCGAGTGATGGAGCAGTTCTCTAAAGTTGTTCCAGGTGTCTGTCTTCTCGAATTAAGTTAATGAACTCACTATAAAATCCCGGGAGACCGTGTTTTACTTACTTCTTTGATAGTGGAGACTCACTTTCAGGTCGCCAAATCATTAATTCAGTGGGGAAAAAATGAACTGGTTATGAGCTGTAAATGCACAATTCATGTGAGATATTCAACACATACACGCAATTTGTCCACCACATTTTATGAAGGCTATAACTTACCATCGCGTATTTTGAGAATAGTTTTAATAACAATTAAATAATTCAGTAATTAAAACACTTTAGCAACATGGATTACAGGATAATAAAAGACTTTTGGTATTTTTGTGCATTGACCCTTTTTTTTTAAGTCGCAGTAGACACGCAGGCTGTCTATTATTCGTCTCCAGTTTTAACCTCCTGCCTTTGGCATCTTGGTTTTGTTTGTATTTCCATGCATTGAAGACATTTAGGCCAATGAACAAAAGGTAAAACGTCTCGACTTCCCCCTCCCCTCCATTTGTGCTTACCAACATACCAATGAACAGGAAGTGCTTTCTTTGGATGATGGATTTTCCAAATGTCATGCTGTCAAAGCGGGGAATACACAACTTGGTTGTGCGTTTCTCACCAGATGTCAGCCTGTGGGTTTTCCTCCTGCAGAGAGCCAAGCTCCTAAAGTCTCCTGGTTTGACATGAAGCGTGCTGCAAACCCCCCACCCCCTATCACCAAATCCCACATTTGACCAAGTTTTGTTGTGAAGTGAGCCTTTTATGGCTTGTTTTCTTAATCTCAACACTTTTTTTTTTTTGTTAAAGTGAATTGTTGATTAGCTCTAAGTTGGCATTTCAGACGAGACCCCATTTAATTTCCTCAACTGATGACTCAGTGCTTTTGGTGTCTGAGTTACCTGTTTGTTTCTTTTTCCTTTGAAACGATGGCATGAAAACCAGAAGACTCCAGAGGCACGGGATGTCTCTGAACATGTTTTATTTTTTGTTTTTCTTTCTCTGCGGTTCATGGGTGACAGTTATTGAAAAATAGGTGTGGTGATAAAAGATTAGTCATATTTCCTGTATTCTGTTGTTGGATCTTCCACTCCTAACAAAGTTGACAATTTTAGCCTGGAGGATGACAGATGGGAGCGACGCGTCGCTGTCTTGTCCTGTAAAATGCATACAGGGCAATTATACAAAAGGAAGAGCTGATTGCACGGTTTAATGTGATTGGTTGTGTTCAGCAGGTTGTAGGTTGCTTGTCTGTTGCTTTAGCTGCTGAGTGGAGAGAAGTGGAAAGCTGTGTTCTGTGTCAGGGCTGAGACAGTTCTTTTTTCTTTTTTTTTCCCCTCACAACTGAAGCACTTTTGTTGGCTAAGTGAACCAGGGCTAAAAATAGCCTAACATTGGACCGATGGGAAAGCTTCAGCATGCGTTTGTGTATAATCTTTGCTTGTATGCAGTTATATATGAACCATTCTGTATTAAATTTGGTTCAAATTCACTTGAAGATTAATAAAGATACGTTTTAATTGGCAATATATCACCCAAGTAATGCTGACCTTAGTGTGTCACGCAGTGGAAACCACACAGGAGTTTAATTTCCTGCTAATATAATAATGTCTGTGCTTCACCGTTACTCCGAACATCGTGCATTGACTAGTACGTGGGTTTAATTTAGGGTTTATGAAGCATAACTCCTGAAGTTGTTTTTTGCGGCACAAGTTGTTCCTTAAGCTGCTGCTAGCTACACTGCTAGCTGCACTATATTGCGCTGTGTTGATGATCAAGATGAATAAGATGTGGGTGTAAAAGTGAAGACTTCAATCCACGTCTTATTCAGGCGTCTTATTCAGGCAAAATGCCGCTACATATGCGGCGTTGTGGGGAAATTGCAGGTGGCGATTTTTTTTTTTTTTACAGAAGAGTTTTGGATTCAAGTTGTTGGACTAACACAACTTCTTATGAACTTTGTGATGCTGTGCTGGTGGAGGTAGCTGCACATTGTCCAAACAAAACCTCCCCCCAAAACAATTAATTATCATCCTATTTCCTGTTGTCATCTTCGTCGTTTTTGCCAATAGTAACATTCGGTTGTTGATCACGTGACTTGTGACGTGAAAAAAAAAGTGTTTTGATAGGGCTTAAAAAAACCACCTCATCCCACGGCAAAAACTTTATCAAAAAAATGTGTTTTGTCTTTTTCCACAAGGCCTCAGTGTTTCCATTAAGAAGATTTATTTTTATAGTTTCATTAATATCCAACTTGTGAGACCAAATCTAAAAAAAAAAAGATAAAATAAAATTTTATTAAATGATTGTTAAATAAGTAAGTTTTACTGTATGGATACTATTGGATAAAGTTTATTTGGTTTATAGTGACTCTGATCTCCTGCTCCTCTCTTCTGGATCCTGCAGTGGCTCATTGGAAAACTTCAAACTGACCTGGACTGGATTAAGCAGAGGGACTTGGGTCTCACTACAGGATTTTAATCCAAGACTGTGTTATGTGTTTACTAATGGTAACCAGATAGTGTGGGAAAAAAACTGTGGAAAAAAATTTTCACAATTGACTTAATCAACTCAAGTTTTGGCCATAACATCACAATTAAATGTCTTCCAGATCTTGTGCAGCCCTTAGTACGTCTTGTGGTTCTGTGAATCAAATATGAATATTCCAACAACAGTTCTGACTCAGCCCATCTGCTCTGATGGGATTTCCCTCCAGGCCTCTTGCCTTTTTCAGCACTGATCACTTTTTTTCCCCCCGTTGTCTCTCGATACAAAATTTTCTTGTGTTCTCTTTCGCCCTTCATCTCATTCCAATATTGAACAGCTTCCTCGATCAATATTTTATCACAGTCTGGAATATCTTCTAATTTTGGATACTTTATTAGTATGTGTCACCCCACTTTCCAATCTGCTGTGTTCAATATTTTACATGCAGCCATGTGATTTTTTAAATTTTTTTTTACAGAGCCAGGCAGCACTTGAATCAGATCACAAATTGTTCATTCAAACCAGTTCAGTTTAGATGTAACAAGAAAGAGGAAATCAGCATTGGCTTTTATGGTTTGAAAAAAAGAAGAAAAAACAAGGTCGTTTTTAAAAATGTTTTCTTTCCCAGATCTTATTCAGCTCTTCAGAGGAAAGTGTGTTGTGGGGTTGCTGGTGCGTGACTCCGCTGTGTGTATTTATAGACCTTTAGAGCAGGAGCAGATGGCTGTGCTCTGGAGTTGCAATCACAGATTACAGAAAGCTCACCTGCAGCTGGAGTCCTGCTGATCTCAGAATATGTACAAAGTAAAAAAAAAAGCTTTACTCTTCATTTTAGTTAATCCTCAGTAAATCCATTTCCTGTTACACTTCAGGTTTGACTCCCTTCCCCTGAAGCTCCCTGCTGTTTTCTAGCTGGTTGTCAGACTAAACGAGCGCCACAGGCTGCCTGAACGCACGTCAACACGTCTTTAACGGCTTCCACAAGGGCTGAGAGTTAGGGTTACGAATGCAGGCGACACGACACTCGCTTCCTGGCTTTCTGGAACACCGAGTCCTGCGCTGTCCTGTTGGTTTGTGTGGCCCAGCATGACGGTGCAGAGAGCAGAGCGCGTTGCTGCGTAATGTGAAGAGTAGCTTACTACTGCATATTATTCCCGCTGTCGTAGTAATGGAGCTTCCGTTCTTTACATATTTTCCTTTCCATTACTTTTGTTCTGTCTCCAGCTGACATCTCTGATGTCACCGGAGAAGCATCATGTGTTTCAGATACTCAAATTCAAAAATACTTTATTAATCCCATAGGAAAATTAAATAAAATACTCTATCACATGATGGGAATCAGAAGGCAGGTACTAGCTTTGATAGGCTCTTCAATAAAGGAACCTAACAAAAAAGTGTACAGTTGTAGTTTGGTATGATTTTTTTTTTTTTTTTTAATTGAACCACTGATTATTTTTATTCTTATTTTATTTTAAAGGGGCATGATTTAGCTTTACGTCGTGTTATATTGTTCCATCATTTTAAACGTACCCGGAATACTGCCTTGATTCTTTTATGCATGTTTAAGAAATCCTTGAAACTCCCATGGTAACCATTCAGCTGTGCAAAACGCCTGGTTGGACCTAGCTCCGCCTTCGAGGCACAGCTCCTCCTCAGAGCTGCAGTTTCTAAGCTTCCACCTCACAGAGCAGCTTTCCCCCTTTACTACTCCACTCAGCTCTTTCAGACTAAATAGCAAACACCTGGTGGAACTGCCTGAGCTCACAACAATTACTTGATTCTTCTATAAAGTTTTAATTTCAAATAAATCAGCCTATTTGCTTATTTTTCTGTAGAACCTAGCTAAAATGTATTTTAAAAAAGTGATATTTTCAAATTTCTTGTCAACTTTGAACATTTTTTAGCTCAAAAACACGACGGGCTGCTGGTTGAATGAGTGCCATAGCATCCAACCACCAGGCTTAGCAAGTTTTCTGCGGGAAACCTTGAAGCACAAATAACAGTCCTTTGGTTTCAGTACAATTAAATAACCGTAAACAATACTTTAAAAAAATATATATATTTTTTTTATCAGTGGACACACCAAAAAACAAAATGAGTCAAACTTGGTAAAAGTTCAGACTTTTGACAACTCCCAATTTAAAGGTCTATTCAGTGTAAACATACTGAGCGGGATGTGGTCATCGGGCCGCTGTGTTGAGTCACTCGTAATAACATCCTCTGCAATCTCGCACAGAAAACATGCTCCGTGCCGGGCATCATTCAGAAAACATTTATCTTGATTACTGCAGCCAAGAATAACTCCCCCCGTAAAATAAACTGCTAGCTTAATAGCCTGGCTGCTTTCCTAAAGCCTAGATCAGAATGTTTTAAAATCATCATTCTCTAATTCTCCTTTTGCCACTTAGAGTCTGGTTTTGGTGAGTCGCATAACATCCCTACCCTGTGTTTGGTTTGTGTCTATGAGGACTGTGTTGTCACTGTGTTGTCACTCTTTGTTCTGGTATTTTCTTGGGTTGAGGCTAACTGGAAAAGGCTCAGACCATGACTCATAATATGGACAGAGAATAACACAATGCCCTCTGGAAATGGCTTTTCCTGCCAACTATAACTCTGCATACCTTCCTAATGGTGGTCAGGACCGAGCCGGCACAACACTGGGTACCTTCTTAACTAGTTGAACAACTGTGTGTTTTTTTTCTTTAGTATTAGGTCATGCCCATATTTAGCTGAAAATGAATTACATGATGCTGTCTTTAAATTGTTTTATTGTGGTTTAAATAAAAAAGACGTGGCATTTAGGTTGCCTACACACAACAGGTAATTGCAACTAGGCCTGTTCCAGTAAGTAATAAATCAATCGGATGATAAATTAACATTTGCATAATTTTTCTTTTTTTTTTCTTTTCTTTCTTTTTCTACCAAAAACTCGATGTCAGTGGTCTTCAGTCTGGTAAATTAGTCTCAACTATATCTTTTTATTGAACATCAATTTTGTTTTGAGATATCATAATTCAATTTATTTGTTGTTTCTGGGGGAGTTTTTATGGATATCTTCAAGTTCCAGTCTTCAATGTTCATTAAAATTTGAACGTTATTGATGTTGTCTTGCATTGTTATGCCATTACCATTATATTTCTTGAAAATTGTCTCAAAACGACGTTCTTGTTTATCCCAATAACTTCTGGGACAATTTATTGTCCAGCAAAATTTATTGCGACAGGTCAAATTGTGACCCACATCCAACTCTTTCATAGCAGTACAGACGGCCCCGTTCCAAAATAAATCAATCTGATTTGTGCAACTTCCCTATGAGGAAATAAATTGGATATGTATCCGATTGCTTTCAAAGCTCCTGGATTCTAGAAGGTCATGTCGCATGTTATATGACTTTTGTGCCGTTGACACGAGACCTACGTCGTAATTCTTTACCCGAAGAAACGAGACGCAATAAATCCAGATGTGAACATTTGCTGAAACAACTACAGTTATTACGAAAACAAATTATAGAAGGTTGGTTTTGACAATGCATCCACACGGGCTTCCCTATAGAAATTGCAGTCGACTCTCCACAAAAAGCCCCTTGCTATTTGTAGTGCTTACATTTTCTTGTGACAATGCCATTTCACATTGGTAAACAACTTTAAAATCGATCCATAGATGGCAGCGTCTGTTATTATTTCCACGAACATTACAATCTATGACGCCAACCTTCTTCTTTTGCACATACAAGTTGTTTTGGGGTGACAAACCGTTCACACACAAGTCTGATTGCGGTGACATTTAATGAGTAATATGAACTACACAAAAAAAGCTTGTATTTTGGTGAAAAATTGGAATTTAGCATTGTGTGAATGTGTGTGAACGTAGCCTAATGAGGCTAATTTATCCACAAATGGGACGTTTCTCTATTTTTTACATTGACAAAAATATAGTGTATCTCCATTTATATGCATTTAGTATATATTTTTAGCAAACAAAACTTAAACCTTTTGTGCATTTCATTTGTGGTAAATGAAGAAATCCCCTGAAATGTAAACTAGCCTCCACCTTAAACTGAATCACCTTTATTGTGAGACAAGCTTCTTGTTTCCCGTGAAAAGAGAACAAGCCATAAACAACCCAGGCAACTGTGTAGCACGACGGCTTATATTTTAAACTGAGAATTATACTTCATCATTTGTGTGGCTTTATGCAGGCTTTTCTCTATTCCTCATTTTATTCGTGTGCAGCATTTACAGACGGTCTCATCATTTGGGAAATTTCAAAGATTCTTTTGGTGGTTTTGTTCTTGGCAGACAACGTTTTACTGTTTCATCACTAATTTAGTTTCCTGGCTGGGAGCTGACTTTACCCCCTCAGTTTGTGCAGACCACAAACATTTACAGAGACTGTTAAATAAGCCGAGCAATCTGTCTAGTTCTTTTTTTTTGTTTGTTTTTTATCCAACAACCTGGATTGGATTGTTCCAGAAATCCGTTTTAGTTTCCTGAAGGGAGCTGGCATAGGAAGGGAGGTTTCATTCCTCCCCAAAGATAAATAAGCAGCGACTTCTCAGATAAAGATGAGTTGTTGGGCCAATTGTGGGAGAATCCCATGAGATGGGAACATAGTCGACAGTCCTTGACATTGGATACATCTATCAAATCTCACCATATCCAAAGGAAGTGCTCTTGGATAAACCATCTTGGATGCTTCCAGAGAGGATCTCTCCTCTCTCTTACTCCGTCAGCAGTGTAGAGCTGTACACCAGGCATCCAAAATTCTTGCTAAAATATTACTTAGGTCATGTGTATTGCTTTATATGGGTAAAAACAGAAAAGTGCAACAAAACACATATTTATTTGTAAGATTTATTTTTTTAATTGACCTTTCTTTGAAAATGTTATCATTCATCTGTTTCAATAGATTTTGACTTACTGCCACTCTTGCTGTTTAAAAGGAAGTGTAATTTAAATGAATTGGTATATATTTTTTGTTCGGATAATATCTCTACTGGTCCTGACATTAAAAAACGTTCTAGATCAGATCAGGTATCTGTGACAATGCGCCCGAACCAAAAAGTCAGATCTGTGCAGCCTACTTCTATGCTTTTGTGCTCTGAGGGACATCAATTGCACTTTCTGAACCGTTTGAAAGAAGGGTTGTTGCAGTTTTTTTTTTTACATGTTTGACCAACATAGGCAACCTGTTTTAGTCAGTTTACATTGGCTGTTGCACTCCTAGTTGCACTGACTGAACAAATTAAAGCTGTTTTTACATGTTTGACCAAACTTGTGAAACTGTTGGTGTATTTAAGTGCTGTACTCATGCAGAGTTACCAAATAAACTTGTAATTCAGTCTGTTTGCAAAAACAAATATTCAATTCAGTACTGTTTTTCAGTATCGGAAGTGAAAGTATTGGATTGTTGGTTCCCTATTGATAACCAGAATCAATTGGAATGTGTGTATGATTGAAGTGAAATGACTTGCCTTGAGACGAAAGGTGTTATGAATTGGTGCTGTACTGTATAAGTGAAACTTAATTGGCTTCTATTGAAAGTGAAAGCAAAGAGCTTCCTTCTAATACGAACAGCTGTGTGAAAATGTTTTGCAAAGTTGCATTTCAATAAACCACACAGTTTCTGTCCTGTCTATTATATATGAATAATATTGCTGTTTTGTCATAACCCCTAGCACCATGTTTGGAGAAACTGGCAGACGCCCGATAGCTTGAAACGTTTTTGAATTTCAGTCGTAGTAAACACCAGGCCAAGCTTGACAGAGTTATGCAACAGAACTGAGATCCCAACTGGGTCATCAAATCTACAATACATAACTACAAGACACATAAATCTGAGGTTAGCACTGGTCCAGTCAAAGGCCAGATAAAGAGCTGAAATTCTGTCATTTACACATTGAGAGCATAAAGTAGTACCTACAAGCCTTCATGAAAATTAGTGTTAAAGGGGTAAAAGTAAAATCTCCTTCTTTTTCTTTAGCTTTACATTATGTTATAATGTTTCCTCTTCAAAAAACATACATAAAGTGTTGCTTTGATTCGTTCATGCATCTTGGGGAATTCCTTAAATCTCCATGGCAACCATTCTGCTGTGCAGAACGCCCAAGTGGACCTAGCCCCGCCTTCGAAGACGAAGCTCCTCCTTGGGAGGCTCCAATTTTCTGAGCCTCTGCCTCACAGAGCAGCCCTCCCCGTGACGCCTTCACTCAGCTCCTTTAGACTAGCCAGGAGCAATTTGCAAACACCTGGTGGTACTGAGCAACTTCTGAGCTCATTAAGGAGCAACTTTCCAGAGCAATTTTGGTAAAAACATTGCTAATGAGTTAATAGAGGAGCAGTGTTGTGAGGACTTAATGAAGGTGGAGTTTCTGAAAGAGCAGGAGTTTTTAAAGAGACAGAGGGCCAATTTCAAGGCGTTAAATTATGAAGTCAAATTTCTTTTACGTCATGTTAGGTATATGCAGCATTTTTATAACTAAAGGTAACACTTACTTGATTGTACTATAAAATGCACAATTTTAAATGTGCATGGAAAACAGATTTAAAAAGAGAGAGCCGTAGTGCTTGCTGTGCTGTAAATTCTTAGTTATTTTTCTCATTGTTTGGTAAGTTTGTCAAGACCAGAAATCTGAAATTGATTCAGTTCTTAATGTTTTCGACTGGAACCTTGGAGCCTCTTCTTTTCTTTTTTCTCTCCACTCAGCGTTATGTGAGCTGACTTTTCTCGTCAGAGAGAACTGCCAGATTGTCAGCTTCACGTCATGCAGCAGCTGCCTGCTGGTGGAAATATCCAGTGTTTGTTGTTTACAGGGTGGTGATGGCTTACTCAGCTGTTCACACTGTTCCACTCAACCTGTACCAGGCCGGTTGTCATTGAGCCCAACAATGCAGCAGCATGGAATAAAACAGAATAGAAAGAGGGTGGAGTTTTATGTCATTGTTTGCCATAAAAATGTGATCTCAAAACTTAAAATTAAATGTATATATATTTTGCCTAAACTATAAAAATGCACTCTAACTACAAGTCTGAAAGCTCCAATAAATGTAATTTTCTAGTCCAGAACTCAAGGCCTGGAATGATCGCATTAGGAGTGGGCATTTACTGTAAAAAAAATAAATGATAAAAAAAAATAAATGTTTTGTGATAAGAATTTGCTTTATTTATGCTAAATAACAAATCAAAACTGGCAGCATTATTGGAAATGTTATTCTTACTATCTCCACTTGTTTATTACACGAGATCACCAATAAATATCAGTAAATGTGGAAATATGATTAAATGCTGCTACCATTTGAGGTTTTGGTGACGTAAATGACTTTTTTGTTTTTCTTTTTCTTTCTTTTTTTTTGTTTTTCTTTTAGTAAATGACGTCCTGAAAAAAAAAAGGGATTTTTTTTTTTCCAAGAGCAGTATTTATGGTGCTATGAATGCTGCGCCTTGCAGTCATGGCCATTCATTTACCTTAAAAAAGAAGTCATAATTTTTAAAATCATTTTTATTGCAATAGCACCGCAAAATATCACAATAAAATTCTAAAGCCATATACCCCGATATAGTATACAGATATATAAAGTGTTATTACAGTTGTAAGATAAGTTTTTCTTGGTGTCGCTCTCGCTCTGCTTGCAGGTGACCTCTGTGAAGTGAACGTTTGTAACCACGGGGGAACCTGTGTGACCGGGACAGGGACTCCATTCATTTGCATCTGCCCCGACGGTTTTTCAGGTGAAACCTGCAATGAGACTGAGACAGGTACGTCGATTCCCCTCATTCACCCACCAGATGTTTGAGAGAATGCATAAAATAATGACTTTATTATGTCATTTGGAGCTCCTCTTGGTGTTAGGAGCTGCTAACACCATTCAGAGCTCCTAACACTTTTAAAGAGAGGTCACATGATAACTTGCTTTGCTTTCACGTTCTTTTTGCTTTGTTCTCGCCCTAAAGGGCCTTGTAGCCCCAACCCCTGTCAGAACGACGGCTTCTGCGAGGCGACTGGCCAGAGCCGCCGCGGTGACGTCTTCACCGAGTACGTCTGCAAATGTCAGCCCGGCTATGAAGGAGTCCACTGCCAGACCAGTAAGACTGTGCTCTATTTGAAATAGCTTTAGCATTAACGTAATGTTTATTCTGAAGTTTTTGGGTAATAAAAAGTAGCCGTTTTGGTTAGCAATACAGTTTTGTGTTCCTGTGGCCTGATTTAAAAATAAATAACTGACTTTCAGCAGTGTGCTACTGTACGTTTGTTAAATTGGTTGTGAAAGTTTTGGATAACGGTGTAGAATTACAGTGGACCCCTGCTTATTCACAGTGCAGGATTTGAATATTTTTAAACTCTAAATTAAAATCGTCCAATTCACAGATTTTTTGTTTTGTACAGCTCGTCTAAAGTATTCGACAGAAAAAGAAGCTTGGGAAGCTGAAATACATAAGCATAATTTTACTTGACAAGTTATTGCTTGCTGTTCGAAAGCAGGCAGTCATTTTTTGTGCTATTGTTGAAGGGGTGTTGCAGCATTTTTAGTGTGTGGAAGATGAACAGGAAGGGTGTGTAGTCAGTACTATTCCTCTGTTATTGCTCATAATGACACACACAAACAGCTGCTGAATACAGAAAATGCTGACTAGAAATAATTTTTCCGCCACTGCTATGGCGCCCCGTTTAGTGTAGCACCCACATTTTGGGACACTGGGATGACTAGATGTTAGTTTCAGCTGTTTAGGGATAGTTGTATTCTCTAATCCCCATGAATATCAGGCATCCTCTGTACTGTAATTTTTTAATGATTGTTTATTAATTCTTTTTTAATGCAAACTGCACCAGTTTGACAAATTTCAACTTTACTATAAGCAAATGCAGTTTTATTTTAGCTGAAAAGAAAGTTTAAAAATGTGAATGTGATCTCCACAATTATGACAGGTCCTGGTTTATTTGTTACTTTGTTGTTTAATTGTGCATTTCATTTTGTAATTAAAGTTGGATGTTTTCAATTCATAATAAACAAAAATATAATGTAGAGATTCCTGCTCTGAAAATCAGCTTCTGCACCAACTCCACTGCAAACATCCAACAAAGCCAAATCCATACCTATTAAAACTTGCAGTAAATTTTGAATTACTTGTATTTATTATTTTGCATAGCAGTAAACCAGTGACACACACAGTTTTATAGAGCTTGTATTTGTGAAAATGGAGTTTAGAAGCAAACAATACATAAGTGACTTGTCTTGCTAATAACAAAATACTAATTTCTGTTCTCCTGAACTGCAACTGGAACATTGCCTTGGATTTGCTGTCTTTCCCACATATGACCTCTAGAAAGATGGCGTCTGTCCTCTTGTTTGCGTACTAGACCACTTTGGTTCACTCAGGGTCATCCCAACAGCACACGGGAATGGTGGAAACATTTGCTGCACACGCAGACAGATGGCTGCTGTTCACTTGAAAAACGGCAACCAAATGTGCACTAAGAATAAAATTAGTTCATCACTGTGTCAGACAAGCTCAAGTTTGTTCTGTTTGATCATGAATTTCTTTCCCTCCCAGGTGCCCCGCGAGCAAATTTAAACTCTACAAAAGGTAACTGTGGAAACGCAGCTTCAGAAGCAATCGCCATGTTTGTGTGTGTGTCTGCCTTGCTGTCTCTCTTTCCCTCTTCAGATCGAGATGTTCTTTTGTTTTCTTGGCTGCATGGAGAGGTGGTGGAATACCAAGAACACACACATAAACACAGATGGGACAATCACTTTATCTCTCACAACAAGGAATTGTTTGCGAGCCAAGGCGAGGAGTTCAAATATGACAGTTATTTCTGCTTTAGATGCCCCACACGGGTCTTATCTTACCATTGTCGCCTCATACTGGCGCCTGAGCCAGTTAAGTCCCTTCCTGTTATCATCTATTTTAAACCAGAATCCCTAGAGCACGACTTGGATTACTCTCATTTAACTTTTTAAATGCAACCCAACTATCTGTTTGCCCTTTTGCTCAACCACAAAAGCCACAAATCACAGCTCTTTAAAATCTGTTCATCCACAAGTCAAATTTACTGCTGGATTAACGGGCCTCTGCAGAGAAGTCGTTTCCACTAATTGGTTGAAACCTTCCCCTCTAATAATACGAAGACTTAATGCGACAGTGCTGAGTCAGGGGGAACTCTCATGCGGACTACGAGGTCGGGGAGGGCTCAGCGTCTGTTGACACAAATGGCAGCGGAAGTGCTATTTGTTGGTGGTTGGGGGTCACGGTTTGGCATTAGACTCGGGATATAATGGGTGGAAAAATCACTGAGGGAAAAAACTTTAAACAAATATATATATAACCAGAGGTGCAAGAAGATGTCATACAAGATCTTGCAATCGTAACACATCACAATATTTCTTGTTGAGGTAAAGGCCATCACCTGTTGAGGCTTTGCCTGAAAAAGCTGTAATGTGAACTACACTCACATCATTTGTTTGGCTCAATTTGGGGTTTCTAGTTGGAACTATAAATGCAACGGAGAGACAAGACACGAAAAATGTCAAAGTACTCCAAGTTGTTTAGATGTAAGAAGAGGCAGAAAGCATTGCTATGACAACCACTGGATGGCTGTCCAATGGTATGTTAAGCTACATAACAATCACAACCCACTATCAGCAGCAACTAGGAAATAAAGTACGGCAGGCCGTGCATATGAAGCAACTGTCCTTAAGTCTGAAGAGATGAAAACGAATCAGAAATGAAACATCGGCTTGTTGAATTTGTGACAACAATCTATAAATATGCAGCATAAAAGCCTTTTGAAGCATAAATTTGATCTTTGAAATTTTCTCTGAAGTAATATTAAAATCTCGACTCGTTCTCGTGAAATAAGTGTTGTGTCTCGTGAGTTTTAGGTATTGCTACCCCCCCCCCCACCCATTTATAAGAGAAAATAATTTTATTATTCGTGCATCAGCTAAAATAACTATTATTGTAGTTATAATAATATGCAGAATGTTTAAATATTTTTGCTGTAAGAAGAACACAAAGTGCTGTCTGCAATTTTGTGGTTTTCAACTTCTTATTGTATTGAGTCGTATCCCTGTTCCACAGTGTGAAAGATGTTTCGCTCTTTAGTCGACCAATTACAGAAAGAACAGTTTGTTTCCGTAGGCTCTGTTCCTTCAGTGTGAACATTTAAGAAGACAAAATCTGAGGGAAAAAAAAATGTTGTCAAGAATTCAAAATGGACTGAGGTAGAGAGCGAGAAGTGACCGTGTTTGGTCTGTTAGGATTTGGTGTCAACTGTGAAAAATATGTTCAAAAGCATTTTAGATCAAATGTTTCTTTTCTTTTTTTCATCCCTTTTTAGAAATGTATCAAGGGAAAGCAAATCTGAGAGAAAAAGCTTCATCACGTGCGGGCTGCACATCCCACAAGAATAAACCACGCACTGCTCATGATCTCATGTACAGACTGTTTTATCATACACACACACACACACACACGGTTCATCCCTCACGCAAACACAGCCAACAGAAAGTGGCGGTCCACAATGAATGTCGGGAACGTCAGCTCCGCTGCTGTTGCCGGGCGAAAAAAGCGAACATGGAGGCGGAACGGTGAATTAAGTCTGCCCTCTTTACAGTGTCACACTTGCTACTCGGGTCTGACTGCGGCGTTTCTGACCGCCCTGTAAAACCAGGCTGAGTGGCTCCATGGGTGGCAGAGGGAAGGAAGTGCGTTCAAGAGCGTGTTGGAAGAGAGGGAGAGAAAGAGAGAGCGATGCCACTAGCGGCTCACTTCAAGCCAAAGCAGATGGATGGAAACGGTGAGGGACGGATCCTTCTTCCTGTTTATGATCTTCTGAAGCCAAAAGTTTCAGAGCGGCTTCAGGCGCATATTTTTACTTTTTGGAAGTCGTCAGATAGTGTGTATGAGTGTACTAATCTCTCAGCAGATTTGGGGAGAGTTTTCACTCCTCCCAGGATGTGGTTGTGTGTTTGGGCAGACTGGGCTCCATGGTCCCTGATGAATACATACAGGGTGTTGGCATGCGTTCTCGCCCCGTCATGGTCCGGATGGAGAGGGGATGAGCGTTTCCTGGTTTATTTTGTCTGAGTTAAATACCCTCTTAACATGGAGAACGCAAAACTACATCAGCTGGACTTTAATATGTTGTTGCCCTTTAAATAGTCAGCAACTAGAACTGCACAATATTTCTTATTTTTACCTCAAAAAGGTTTCACTTTACACCATTTCAAAAAAAAAAAAAATGCATCCACATTTTTACAAATCACAAAATTATAACAAGTTTTGTCCCAAACTTTATTGCGATAAACAATAATGTTGTTTTGTGACTGTTTTCAAGTAATATAATGGTAATGGCACAATAATGCAAGAACTCATTCTCAAAGATCAATGAACGTTTTAAATTCTAATTCATGTTTAACACTGCAACTGGAAGACACTATAAATATTTGAAATAAACATAACAGAACGCTTCAGCTTCTTGTCATCAGCCTCACAAGAGCAGCCCTCCCCCACTCAGCTCCTTCAGACTAGCCAGCAGCAATTGGCAAACACCTGCTGGGACTGCAAATCTGCTGAGCCGTAGCAGCCACGTCTTCTGTTAAAAATATTGTTAAAGGCTTAATAGAGGAGCCATGTTGTGATGATTTCATGAACTCAGCAAGAGCAGGAGTCTTTAAAGAAACAAAGGAACAATTTCAAGACATGAAATTACAAAGTCAAATTTTTTTGTCATATTTGTACAGTGTTTTTTATAGCAACTGACAGTAACATAGTTTCATAATTGTGCTTAAAAATGGCACCATGTGCCTGGAAAATGCATCATACGGCCCTTGTTAGATGTTTGCTACACTGTTTTTTGTTTTGTTTTTTTTGTTAGTCTTGCTCTTCATAAGCACTATGCAGGATCAGGTTTCAAGCAAGGCCCTGAAATTACCACTGGTTTTTCACTTCATACAGAGAGAAAAAAAAAGTAGGTTAGTGGATTAAACTTCGGAGCTTATGAAATGAAGTTGTATCTCAATCCCATTGGAGCAGAGAAGGACGCAGCTACACCTCAGGCTCATGGGATATCTTTTTTTTATTTATTTATTTTTTCCATTTTATTAAATCGCCTGCCATTCATAGTGGGGCAACAAACATTTTGACAACTTTTTCACAATGTTTGCCTTTCAATCAAAATCATGGTGCAATGTTAGGCTTTAAACATTTTTCAGTCACCACTTAGCATTTTTGCAGGCAGCTAATCAAGCTCTACAAGTGGAGTCATGCCGTCTGGCATCCTGATATTTGACTTCAACAATCCAGTTCTTTTATTTTGTGCATTGTTGGAAATGGATTTGATCAATAAAGTGTTGCTGTAAACACTTGAATATTCCCTCTGTGTTTTAGTTAAAGGAAGCTGGACTCTCCGTATCTGAATAACCAGTGTGCCTAATTATCCAGAGCGTGCGGCTGCACAGTTCAAAATTACTATATCCCTCCTATGATGGGTGAAAATAACTGTTTGGACACAGAGCTATTTATAGAGGCAGTGTGTGGGCGGTAAGATGAAACTGTGTGTGTTTTTTTGCTGGTTAGAAACATTACATCTGTCTCCCTGGTTGGCTTGCGCGTTTTACGCGGCAATGACGGTAACCAATAGGGATTGACGCTGGGAGATGTGTGTTGAAATGTCCTCTAAAGTCCCTCAGTTTTAGTTGTACACGCAATTAAAACTGAGCTTTAAAGGAAAAAAATAGTGTTAAAAGTATTCAGAGCAGTTTGTCGAAGGTTGATTGGGTGAGAAGTTATTTTTTTACTTGTCCTAATATGAATATTATTTTGGGGGGGAGGAAGAACTATTGGTGCTTACGGGCGCCACCAGGGGTCAATGGGAGGAATTGCAGGGAAAAAATTAGCACATTGTGCACTGCACTAAAATTTTCCCTTAATACGTTCTGTTTTTAGTTTTCCTTATATAATCTTCTGCTTAACCACATGATCTCTTGGTGCAGCTGGACCTTTCAGACCGCATCAGTTTTACAAGATTACATGAAGTCACTAAAGAAGAAATAATCCTGCTTCACTAACCCTCTTTTCTCTACAGCTGTGGTCTTCCTGGTTTGGCTTCAGCTGCAGTGCCTTCCCAAATTATTCGTGCACAGTGAACGTCTTCACATTGAGCCATTTAACAGCCACAAACTTCAATAGTGTAATTCTATTTTTGTTTGTTCGTACATCCTTATAGTGACGCTTTTAAAAAAATTCTCCTCCCTTGTTCTTGTATTCCTAAATAAAACCCAGTATAGATTTCTTCAACAATGATAATGAGTCGTGCATTCTACAAATCTGATTTTTACTAAAGTGAGAAAAGTTGCAAACTAAACCATTTGGCTCGCATGCAAAACACTGTGTTGTTGTTAAGCCGACATCACCTCGAACCTACTGAAACAAGCATGATGGTGACCCTAAGCATACCCGAGTGGTTTAGATCAAAGCATATTCTTGTTTTAACTCGGTCTGGTTTTACTTCGAGGTTTTAACTAAAAGAGGGCTGAATAAAAATGCGCTCCAAATGTTTCAGATCTATATTGGCCAAAAATCATTTATGGGACTTCTGAATCGAGTTAATTGCGGGGTCTGTAATTTAATTGCATTCTCATCAAATTATAGATCAACAAAATGATCGATGTTTTAAAAATGTGGACTTTCTAAAGTCCACATTTCTTTGTGGACTTTAGTGTCCCCAATGGAGTTGGGGACACTAATGGCGTCCCCAACGCCATTAGTGTTGGGGATATCTGTGCTGCTGCTACATGTTTAGCATTAAGATGCTAGTTTAGCCTTTAATAGCATCACTAATAGCATAACTTCAGCACAGCAGCGGTCTTTTCCAGAATCCCATCAGATCATATTTAGAATTAAAAATTGACCCCAGAGGACCAAGAGAAGTGGCTTCATCGTCCATTGCTTTTTTTTTTTTGTTTGTTTTTTTTTTTGTTTCTTTTTTTGTGGATGCTGCTTATGCGTCAGATTTGCAGTCGTACCAGAAACCCGAATGCAAAGGTTCCAGGCGGAACTTTTGCATGTTTAAAAAAAAAAAAAAAGCTTTAGTTTTTTTCCTAAACTGGATTTTATTCAACCAGTGCATTAATGCCACATAAAATCCCAATGCAATTTATTGAAATGTATCAGTCAGACCTTGCTTGTTGAAGAAGCGAGAATACTTCTTGAGGGCACTGTACTCTTTGCTGAAAGCATGACATTAACTTCCTCTAACATTTCTAACTCTTAAGTTTTATACGAAATGCAGCGAGGCTGGCCGTCCTCCCCGACCGCAGTAAATGACGAAGTGATTCATCTCTCCGCAGACGTAAACGACTGTGCAGTCCAGCCGTGTGAGAACAGCGGTACCTGCCGGGACTTGGACGGAGACTTCAAATGCCACTGCCCCTCTCCATATGTGGGCAAACATTGCCAACTACGTGAGTGTAACCGACTCGCACCGACATAGTCTTACAAAATGACAGCAGAAATGCTCTGGCAAGTGATCGATGACTTAATGGAAGGAGTGTAATAAAGAAGTGAAAGACTAAACCGAAAATGGTTGAGTTGGGAAGATGGCCAAGCGTGGAGCTTCAGGATGATCGATATATAGAATAGAAATGGCTTTCTCTAAACGAGAGATCAATACTTTTTATTCAGCTCTGCTGATTCAGTGCTGTGAGTCCTGAATGAGTGTATGGTCCTTTACAGAGCTGCACGTTTATAGCCATGCATTAAACCATCCATGCATTAGTTTCCGTTCAGTGCAGCACCCAGAGAAAATGCTTTTTAAATGTGTGGCATAAATTCCGATTTAATAATTTGATTATTTTGTGGTTTAGGAGAAATTTGACTTCATTAGTGTTGAATGTTCGAGGGAGGGCAACATGGCTTTAAAAAGTTTTTTTTTTTTTCATGTTTCCGATTTTATTTTAATTGTCTTTTGTTTTTTTTCCCCTCAATTTTTCTAAAAAAAAAAAAAAAAAGATAAATGATAAATATTTTCAAATATGGCTTTTATTTAAATCATCCCTCCTGTGAGTTGCATGAAAAAGCATTTCTGTTTATGAGGATATGGTCATTATATTAGCAGAATAAAATCACCGTTTTAATAGGAAAAAGTCTTAAAATGAACAGAAAGTGGTTTTAATAAATGAAAAGATTTGATTAATTATTTCCGTGAAATAGACTTGGTTGTTTTAAAGTACCGCTGGTGGTAATAATTTGATGCGGATGCGTTAAAAGATGAAGTATTTCTACAAAACTTTTATCAAAATATAAGTTCACAAAATGTTCATCACGACTAATTAATTTTTTTGTTTTGCAGTTTTCATGAAGTTACTGCTTCCCTCTCCTAATATTGCAACTTTATCCTTGTAATACTATGACGTTATTCTGGTAACAACATCAACCAAAACCATTTGTAGCCTGGTCCTAACCATCAAAGTCCAGATGAACAGAATCTCTGGTCAAACAAGATGTGCAGCTCTGACATCACCAAATCGAAATTTTCCAAAAATTAGATGAAAGACCAAGAATTCGCTTCACCGCCCTATTTCGAGGCATAGCCTTCATACGTCTCTCTTCCTCAGGATGTATTTCTCTCCTCGGCATGGAGGGAGGGGGAATCGCCGAGTCCCAGATCACGGCCTCGTCGATCCGCTACACCATGCTGGGCCTGCAGCGCTGGGGCACGGAGCTGGCCCGCCTCCACAACAAGGGACTGGTCAACGCGTGGAGCGCTGCTCCTCATGACAGGAACCCCTGGATACAGGTCAGCACAGTCATTTATTACAGTGTAACACGAGCAGCTTGGATCCATACTGCTGAAAGATGAACTACAGTAGCAGAATCAATTCAAGGTTTCTATTTAGGACTTGCTAAACACAGGAAAGACGGTTTCTTCAATTCCATTTTGTCTTGCCTTTTTAAGCGCTAATTATCAACCTGTCTCGACCTGCTCTGAAAATCAAAATCCTGTCATCTGTTTGTAGATCAACATGCAGAGGACGATGCGTTTCACGGGCATCGTGATGCAGGGCGCCAGTCGCATCGGCACAGCAGAATTCATCAAGGCCTTCAAAGTGGCTTCCAGTCTGGACGGCAGGACGTACACCATGTACAGGACAGACGGACAGAGAAGGGACCAGGTGAGGACATGAACAAGGAGACGTAGCGCTGCTGACGTTAAGGAGGAAAACTGATAAGCATAAAGGAAAGATTTTAGGATACAGGCAGTCTGATTTATTCACAACTTTTTTGCAATTCTTTATAAATTAGAACTATAAACATAATTCTATTTTATTGCATTTTTATGTCCTGAGGATGTATTTCTCTGAGGGTTGAGCATATTAGTGGAGTGGAAAAAATATAAATGTTTTCATTTTATTGGCATATTTAAGATAATTTAATTTCCGCTTTGGATCAAACTAATTTTGAATTTGAATTGGAGGGTTTTTACTCATAAAGATCTAAAAAGTGTGGCATGAATTTGTAATCAGACCCTTTTTTGTCCGATACCCCAAAATAAAACTCACCTGAACACTGGGAGATGCCACGGCCGCCGTCTCATTTAAAAAAGTCTTAAATTCATGCATCTAAAACTACAGCCTTAAAATTTCTTAAAGTTGGCCTTGTAAACTTTACAAGGCAAACGTGTAAACGTTAATCACACGTCTTAAATTTAATCTCTTCTATTGTGTGTAGATTTTCTCGCGTAACAGTTCTGTCAAGCAAACGTTTGACATCATAATTGCCCTCTGAATCAAGGCGGTTGAGGCTACCTCTAAGTAGCTGCTAATATACCCTTTCTAGCTAGCTAGCTTTTTTACATCCATTGTAGGTTGGTGCCAATTTATTACCAGTTAGTTGGATAACGTTTGTCTTCACCATTGTACGATGCTAGATGCATTCTGTGCAAAAAGCTTAGTGCTACTAATCCATAAAATGTACAGGTTTCTTTGGTACATTTCCTTGGCAATACAGGCCTTAAACTGTCATAATGGTTTGAAAACGGTCTAAAAAGTTCCAAAAGGAAGTAGTTAACTTTCAGGCCTACTGAAAATTTAAAGTTGAAAATGATTGTTTGCAGATGCGCTTCGTCCAATCTGACCGAGCTTCAGCACTTTTCCGAATAAAGCGTGGCGGGTCAACTACAGGTTTTTCAACGCCTTCCTCGTTCCCAGGTTTTTGCGGGGAACGTGGACAACGACAGCACCAAGACCAACCTGTTCGACCCCCCGATCATCGCACAGTACATCCGCATCATCCCTATTGTGTGTCGCAAGGCCTGCACCCTGCGCATGGAGCTGGTGGGCTGTGAACTCAACGGTAAACACACACGCACACACACCATAGAAACGAACTTTATGTTCACTGAATCCAGTTGGCGAGAAGAGATCTTCATATCTGCTACCAATTAGCTCCCGTTTCCTCAGAAACTGAATGTACTTCAAAGGTTTTCTACCCTGCGGTGAACGAACTGGGCTCAGTGTGTCTAAAGATGAGCAACAAATGTGGAAAAAGTCTGAATATGCTCAACACAGATTATTGTGGCCTGTATATTTTGGTTCTTTCACGTCTTCTCTGAGCTGCAGCAAATGTCTTCTCACCACACGCTTCCTTTGAACTCACTGGGCTTTTGCACTGCTCCGCGTTTTTGTTTTCACAGTCGTCTTACTCGTCACATCATCGTCTCTTCCCTCTTACGCTTCCCCCAGCAATAACTCACATGGTTTCATTACAGTAGCATTATTTGAGGGATTTCTGTTTTTAATCTAAACAGAGTGATTTGAATGTCTTGCATTGTTAAAAATCATTTTGTTTCAAAGCAGTTTCTCGTTCCCTTGATGTCATTTCGATTTCCGCTTCAATTTGTTTGATACAAGGAAAGGTTGAATGGCTAAATAACTGTGGAACCGCCTGATTTCAGGGTTTGTACAGGTGCTTGGAAACGTTTTAAATTCATTTAGGTGTTTTCAAGGTTTGGAAAGTGCTTGATTTCTGTATAAAGTCTTTGATATTGAAGCTGCGCAATTTCATAATAAGGCTTGATTAACTTTGGAAAGTGTTATTTTACAGCTGAAACCAGATCCTCTCATAAACCTGATAAAGATGGACACATTTTTTTTCATCACTGTCTGAAGTTAAATCAGAATAACATTTTCTTGTTTTAGGTCAGTTATAATTACCAAAATTATTTCTATTTGCTGAATGCAAGAAAAGCTAGCAAGAACAATTTTTAGAGATTAGACACATCTTTAGAAATACATTTTGTTATATCCAAGTTACGCTTACCTAGTTCTTGCTGTAGAATACAAAATACCATCAAGACATTATTAACAGTAATAAATATATAATGGTGAACTCAAACTGTCTATGTTTAAGTTCATTTGTATTGTTTTTATTTCTGAAATGCAACGCTGGAAAAGCTTTGAAACGGAGCTTGAGAAATTCTTGAATTTGACTGTGAGAGAAATGGAAACACACCCTGTAAAACATTAAAAGTGTGATCTAGAAAGCGCTGAGTTTCCTTCTACTTAGAGGTGCATCAAGAAGTTGGTGACTGGAATCTCAAAAATCCGATTATTTTTATTTATTTATTTATTTTTCTTTTCAGTGAACACACCGCATCTTGAAACAAGTGAATTGAGCTGTTTATACGGGTTCAGCCAGAGCCTCTTGGTGGATTCAGATTTTTTTTTTTTCTTTATGAAACTAAATATTTAACCAGTAGATGGCAGCAGAGATAAATAACCACACTTTTTCCACTGGGAACTGTTTGGTCTTTAAGGTCCTAAGTGTTAAAATGGGGGAATTGCGAGGAGTTAAATCAGTAAAACTCAGTTTTACAGCAGCTTCTCTCACATAAAGATGGATGGAAAGAAATATTTTGAAACGCAAAAGATTTTGGTACAGGCAGATCAAACCTTTATAAATGTTACTAATTGTGCACTAAGCTCTGATTGGTTCATGTCTTGTGTGTGTTCACTTTGTTAATTCAAAGCCCCTGCTGCTTTCATCCTCCCTTGTTGTCACTTTGATGTCTGCTGCACCACCTCCCCGGCTGGCCTGAGCTGCTTCTCCCTCCTCCCTCTGCTCCCCTCTCTTCCTCTTCCTCCTCTCCTCTTCCTGGTCTCACCTCCGCAGTGTATTCAAACACTCCAGGTTGTTCGGAGCCCATGGGCATGAAGTCTCGCCTGGTGCTGGACCGCCAAATCACGGCTTCCAGCACCTTCCGCACCTGGGGCATGGACGCCTTCACCTGGCTGCCGCAGTACGCCCGGCTGGACAAGCAGGGCAAGACCAACGCCTGGATTCCCGCCACCAACAGCCGGTCTGAGTGGCTGCAGGTGGGAGGCGATGCGGCGGAGACGCATTTTGTTTTTTTTAAATCTGATATTCTGGTTTGTAAAGTAGTCTTTTTGTGTGTGTGTGTGGGTTTAGGTGGACCTGTTGTCTCCCAAGAGGATAACAGGAATCATCACTCAGGGAGCAAAAGACTTCGGCTCTGTCCAGTTTGTTTCATTGTTCAAAATAGCCCACAGTAATGACGGAAGGTCCTGGACTGTGCTGCAGGACGAAACCACGCGCAAAGACAAGGTCGGTCCAACAACATGGATTGAACCCCACTTACAAAAAAGAAGTGAAAAAGTAGATGTGCTGTTTGAAAATGAAGTGAACCTAAAATGCTTCAGCAAGAGTTTTTCATTATACGTTAGAAGCTTTCAAATAAAAAGTTATTTGAAAGTAAAACCAACTAATACAAATACATTGAACAGAATATATGAGGAATATGATCGGGAGGGATGTTAAAAAGATAAGATAAGAAATCAGGTCAAGTCAATATCAAAGGAAAAATTTGTACATCGTCTCATCTTTACTATTACTTCAAACCCTTATTATACTTAAGAGACAAACACTGACCTAAATATGAAAAGAGTTTATTTTGTACTTTGCTGGTTGCTAGACTGTTTATAATTGGATGAGGTTATCCAAGAAATAAAAATTTTAAAAAAAATCCTGCTACATTGCTTTTTACTATTACTTTTCTTAAACATCCACGTAAACATTTTAATACGATATCTGTGGCTTAGTATCAGCCGATATCGATCCGATACAGAAAATCTGCGCTGAATTGACTTAAAATGTTTCTTTTTCATTTAAACACAGACATAAATGTACCGAATTGAAAATGTATTTGATAACTCTGCACCGGTACAGCGCACTTAAATACACTGATAGCTTCACAAGTTTGGTCAAACATATAAAACCAACTTTCATTTGTTCAGTCAGTGCAATTAGGAGAAGCCCAATGTAAATGACTTGATAAAGAAACTGACAAAAACAATTGGTTGACTACTTTTGCTCTATGCAGTATTTGTTTACATGTATTTGATCAAACATGTGAAAATTAAACTGCGACAAACCTTCTTTCGAATGGTCCAGAAAGTACAATTAGAAATTCTAAATATAAAGTAAAAATAAATAATAAAGCAATAGATCACAAAACATAGAGTTTGACTGAATAGATCTGTCCCTATGTTGTCACCAACATCCAATGCAGAAATGTTTTCAACATCGGGCCGATGCAGATATTAATATCAGATCGGTGCGTCTGTAATTTTAGAGAGGAATAATCAACATTTCAGACTCTCGAAAATTTGAGACGTCGTCCAAAGGACCAGGAGTCTGAATCCAAATTATATGGATGAAGTTAAACACTTTATATCAGTCTGTCACAGAAAAGAAATCCTCCTGAGATTCAATTGTTTGGTCGTGACGTGGCGTTCTGCATATACCGGCTTTAAACGCAGCTCTCCCAGTTCTACTTTATAACTAAAACCACTTTAAAACTTTGCTGAAGAGACGTTGTGCTGCACTGCTTTTGTCTGCCCAGATCTTTACCGGCAACAGCGACAACAACGTTCACAAGAAGAACATCTTCGAGCCGCCGTTCTACAGTCGCTACATCCGCGTCCTGCCCTGGGAGTGGCACGAGCGCATCACCCTTCGGATGGAGCTGCTGGGCTGTGACGAGTAGCACGGTCTCTGCTCTACGTCCACATCACACCCCCCACCCTGCCCCAATCCTCTGTTCTTTCCTCCTGAGCCTGCACTGCCTTGCTCTCAGCTCTAGGGGGCAGCAAACGATAGCGTAGCACCCCACCAAAAGCCTGGCTGGTCAGAGGTGGGAGCCGTTACCCCCCTAACCACTGTGAGCAGAATCTCGATTCAGCTAAACTTGCCTATTCTTTTCGTTTGTCGTTTTGTTTTTCCTGTTTTTAATCAAATCGTTTCAAGAAGCAGAGCAAGGTCCGCTCTTATCCCCCCTTGTTTTATGAAATAAAAGTGTTAACTTCCTCCGCCTTGTGTCAGAAGTCAGGGCGACTCAGTCGGTGCTGCTTGAACTCTGATCCTGGATCAGCTCTACTTGGAACAGCAAACCTCAGAGACCCACAGCTGGTGATGTACATAACCCAACCTTCAGTCCAGCACTTACTGTCCCTACAAATCCGTACGTAGATTATCTCTTGACGACGCTTTGAGGTGTACATATATGATAGTTTTATCCTAAAAAAAAAAGAAGAAAAAAAAGAAGAGTATTTTAGCTAGAAACCTGAAAGTCTTATGAACATGTTTGCTGTGATTCTGTTAAGTAAATCAAATAGTGTTTAAAAGAGTTTTATATTGGTGAAAAATCTAAAGTAAGACCAGTTTATGTTCCTTTTCCTCCTTTGGTTTGACATCCAGAGAGTAATCTCTGTATTTATTGATTCCTCAGGAAGCATAAAAATAAAAAAAATCAATACAAATTTCTGCTAAACATATGTCTGAAAGTATTTCTAAAATCTGGCTGCTTGTCTCCTCCCACTGTAGTTTATTCAGATTCCTTTTTTTTTTCTCTCCTTCATTTCAAAAGCTATTTAGTCAGTTCTTCATCAAATTCAGAAACTAAAGACTGTGGGTGAGGGGAAAAAGACTGATGGACGTAATTTCAGGTTAAAGCCACTTTCCTCCATATCCACCCTAAATGCTACTTTTCTTCACTCTCTTCATTGTTTCCTGGTTGTTTCACTTTTTATGGCACTTTGTTCCTGTTTCTTTTTGTGCTATTGGCAACTAAGAAAATAATCTTGTGTATAGAGTGTTAAAATGTGGACCGTCAATTGGCCCTCGTTCAGGAAGACTGAGGGAGGCCTTTACGTTTTCTTATCATTCGGCTTCCCAGCGATGGACGTTGACGCTTGCTGCCTTGATTTACTGTTTTATTTTGGGTCCAGCGTTATTCCTTCTCGTTCAACTACAAAAGAAATCAAATTAGAGCCGATTGTTACGCTTTCGCCTGACCCGACGCGACCTGCCAAATCATCAGCATCCGCGGCCCCTCCGCCGCCGCCGCCGCCGCCGCCGCATCCAGACCCTTTCTCATCCCATGAATTATGAATTTTGGGCTTGTGCAATATTATACAGTGTTGGTTTGGATAACAATGAATATAAATTCAAGGCGTTTAAAAATGCATGAGGGGGACGGCCGCGCCACTGCGATGCTGATGTCAGACACTGTACAATATTTATTACAGCCACCCTGTTCGCGTCTGCATGCGTTTCTATCGACAACGGCGACATGATTTCATTTCCTCTCCGTTTAGGTCACTGTTTTTACTTTTCTATGAACGATCAGTAAAAAAGAAAAAGAAAAGGCATTGTTGTGTTTAAGAATTCAAAATGTATTTCTTGACTTTTGAGTGGATTTGATGTTCGTTTTCAATCCAATGTTCACAAAAAAAAAAAAAGACCTTTGTATATCCAAAGATAAAATAAAGAATTTAAAAATACAATATTAATCGTGTAAATTTCTTGCATGTTGCTGCTTCCATGTGCACGCATTGAATATTTGGATCATATGTCTAATAATAATGCACAATTGCCAAGGGCTGTTTTCCATTTAAAAGGTGAAAGATTAAAAGACCTGAAGCACCGAGGGTCGTTTTGCATCTCGGCGGCCCCCGGGGGCCTAATCCCTCTGTGTGCGCTCTGAAACCTTTTAAAGGCATCTTCATCTGCACAGAATGCTTGAATTCTTCTCTTCTCATTACGTCGTGTGTGAAGGACACCCTTTGGAAGTGTAACCCGGTCTGAACCGCACAGTCGATATGGAAATGGATTCAGACGAGACTGTGAAGGTTAATTTCAGTCTGTTAAGAAGAGAACAGGATAGAAATACCGCTTATTGTCCCACGGTGGAGAAATTCAGCAGCAAGTTAAGGTGAAATGGCACCAAGGATGCAGCCGTCTGAACACAAAATCAAAGCATTTGTGGAGAAATTGTCCCCAGCTCTAGCAGATCTCTGCTTGTAAAACTGATGCAGATTTGTTAGAAATGTCCTCGTAGTTGGAAACCGACTGCAAAGCAGCAGTTTTTTCCTCTCGTCTGAAACTCGACCTGATGGTTTTTATCTTTTCCTTCACTTTTAATCTGAGCTTTGAACCTTCATCTTTGTGCAACGGGTGGTTTTAATTCCTTTTTTTAAATGTTTTTTATTTTTGTGCTACATGCTCACTTTCTTCGATTCCTGATTGGTTTTTACAACCTTCGCATTTTTTTCTAAAGTGAACAAAGCAAAATCTACGAAAACGGTTCACAACTTTAAGATGGATCTTGCTGAAAGAAAATGTAGCAGAAATCTGTGAAATCAAGGCAACCCAGAGATGCAGGCAACACAATCCACGATATGGTTTAAAGATCCTGGTAGAATCACCAGATGTGAGGTAAACATGTCCTGCTTCAGTTTTCTGAACATGTTTCAAAGATTAAAACATGTTTAAGGTAGAAGTCGTTGGTAAATAGTCTTGAGTCACACCCCAAAAATTAGGGTAAAAACTAACTTCGGTGCTTTTAATTCTTGCTGGAATTCCTGAGTGAAAAGGCAACGGACATAATGTAGCAAATCAACAGCGTTGAGTAAATATGGACTGAGTAACTTAAAAACCTTTATTTCCCAATCGAGAGTAAATTTGGAACCAAAAATACTCCTAGAAAATAAGAGAGCTCCAAACCGAACAGAAAAAGACTCCTTCCTTCTCAGTGGAGTAACCATCATTAAGGTCTCTCATACACAAAGGAGCAGAAGAGTCCACCCTCCTTCTAAAAGGAATAAACACAAAACGCACTCCTTTCTGGTCCAAACCAGCCTCCCCACAAAGGAGCAACCTACCAGAACAGACGGGGGTTGTTTGGTCAGACGTAACGCAGAATATTGCCACGCCTCTGAAGTTCTAGTGAATATTAAATAGCTGAAGAGGAGATCGCTGCACCCACTTGCACAGCCTCGACACATTAGCAGGAGAGTGAGATGTATGGATGCAGCGACCTCCATGTTGGTTGGTTGCTTATTGGTAGTGCTGCTCCAGAACTCATTGTATTGCTGCTGTTGCTTCTTTTGATCACTGTTGGGTTGAAAGATTACGACTCGCCTTAGTCCAGCCGCCAGACACATTTGGAGCCGTTTTAATTTAAGCTACATTTAGCTGCTGTCCTGTTGGCCATTATGTGAACTGATTGGCAACTTACTGTTAAGAAGTTCTTCACAGCATGATGGGTTCACTGCCGTAGTTTGCAAGAATAGTTTTAAGCACATGAATGAACCAGGGCCATTTTGATTTCGTTTGATCACATGATTTAGTTTTTCTCAGTGTATTAATGTGAAATTCAGATGGTCAGCCATCTCCACTTGGCCTCTCTACCATAAAGTCCTGTTTGGTGTAATGCATTATTGATGGTTGACTTTCTTGTACGTGCCATGGCGTAGTGGGTAAAGCTGCAGATACTATAGTCCTCGTCAAATCATCCAAGGTTCTCTCCCTACCTGGTGCCTTTGTCTTTATTGTCTCTCTACCCCACTTTCTGTATACCTGCTGGCAGAAAATGGAAAAAGGCCACGCCCCCCCAAAAAACAATGGTTGACCTTCTGGACGGGTATCAAATCTAACCATTGGAACAGTGGAGAAACTGGATTTGATTGAGTTCAATGCCAAGTGGCTGTGAATGTTTACTCACTTGTGATGTGTTTATAGTCCTCGAGATGGTTTCCTACATGTTGGTTCAGACCACACCAGCCCTGTTTTGTCCGCATCATTCAAACTCTGCCCAGGAAGTCAGGTTGGTTTGGGGAGGTGTGAACAAGTAATCAAACTCTGACGCAGACCAAAGAAAGTGAACTCTGGTTGGCCTACAAACGCAAGTCTCTGGTCAGTTGAAGTGAACTCTAGTACCATTCAAGTGCACCGGAGTTCACCAGAGCAGAAAGTACACTACAGCCCGGGGCATTCTGGGTAAATACAACCAAAACAAACATGTCTAGCGCTGGTGGGAGAAATGTCTCGTGGTCGTTTGCAAAAGAGAAATCCTACAACCGCTAAAATCTGATGCTACATTTTTGATCGCATTTTCCGAAGGAGGAATTTGCCCTCAGCGTCTTCTTGTGAGGTTTTAGTGTTTTCTTCATTAGCTCTTGGTGCAGCACCGCCACCGGTGAATGGGGGAACAGGTTTTGACACAGCACAGTGTCAAAGCGAACCACGCCAATTAGGAAAATGGGCGAAACTGCAACAGAAAACGTAACAAACCTCGCAACTTTGATCCCCAATAGAACCGAGCCTACTGGCTTATCGGGTGTGAAAACATCCTAAAACGTGCAAAACGTTTTCATGTGTTCAAATTTGAGGGAACAATAAACTGAATCCACTGTTGAATAAGACAGAACATAGAAATACCTTCCAGATAAGAAAAGTCAATATTTTTAGACTGCAGTAATTGTTAATGGGACAAACTGCTTCCTTTTCATTTCCTGGATAGAGGCATCAGCAGGAAGGGGACAGGAAGCTGTAGGTGCTCTCGTCTGTTTGGAACAGGAAGGATCTGCTCCTGGATAAGAGCTGCTATTTTAGACCCGATGTAAACGTCTCCTCCAGGAATGTCACCTTAAAACCTGCGCTATTTCTGCTCAGATAAACGTTTGAAGGCTGGTTTACTTGGCTCGCGATGAGAGACTTTTTTTTTTTTTTTTTCTCACACAGTGGTGATCAAAACCAAACCCCTTAGTTTGGCATTTTTTTGTGTTTTCAGTTGGTTCCAAAGGAATATTTGAGAGTTGGGGAAAAGGGGGGAAATTGCAGTGCTTAGCGACTATTATAGTTCATTTCACCTTCCGTCTTTCTAATCAGGCTGGAAACTGTCTCTCCTGGTTCCTGATGGCCTTTGATTGAAGCCTTCCTCTCTAATCACCACAGTGACACCAAAACCGCACCATCACTCACACTCTCTCTCCCTTTTTGTGACTAACGGTCCTTTTCTGAGAGAAGTCTCTGCTAATGACAGCGTGCCATTGCTCATACCGACACAATCAGCTCCTTGTCTCCTCGATCAAACACACACACGCAGACTCATTCTCTCCCGTGTTGTCTCTCAGGGCTCCAGGTCGCGGCTTGTCTAACCTCTCGGGGGCGCTGAATACGGCTTGGCTGTCGCTGAAATTACACCCCTCCGAAGCCTCAGCCGCCCAGCAGTTCACATGGGCTGCTGGTATTTAGGGCCCCAGGCTAAGAGTCTTTTTATCTGGGGGTTTTTTGGGGAAGAGGGCTGGGTCCTGGCTCTTCAAACACACAGAGAGATAATGGCTTTAGGGACACACAGGGAGGGAAGGGGGCCGTCACAGCGGCTGAGCGTGGGGGGGCCTGCAGTCAATAACAAACAGGGAGGGGTCTGGAAATGTAAGGAGTTTTGTGTTGGCCATTGACTGCGCCGCCTTAAATGATGTGAGATTTGATTTGAAAATAAAATAATTATGCAAATTGAAAGCTCGAAGTGAACCTGAAGTCGGGAGCATTTGGTTCACACACTCCAAGCTGCTTTAGGATTGTACTTTCAGATTCACTTAAGACTCAGATAAGGAAAATAATTCTTTTTGCAACGTTTAAAGGGGCGGTACCATGCAAAATTGACATTTTTGAGCTCTACATCATGTTATAATGTTGTTTGTTAAACAAAAGCATACCTGGGGTGTTACGTTGATTCTTTCACTCATGTTTGAGAAAGCCTTGAATCTCCCATGGCAACCATTCAGCTGTGCAAAACGCTTGGTGGAACGTAGGCCCGCCTTCGAGGACGAAGCTCCTCCTCGGAGCTGCAGTTTTCAATCTTCTCAGCTTCTGCCTCACAGAGCATCCCTCTCCCATAACTCCTCCACTCAGCTCCTTTAGACTAGCCAGCAGCAATTAGCAAACATCTAGTGGAATTGCTGAGCTCATTATAGGAGCTACTTTTCAGTGCGACGTGGGCAAAAAATGTTTTTAAGGGGTTTATAGAGGAGTTCTGTTGTGATAACTTCCTGAAGACAGAGGCCAATTTGAAGACAGTTATTTTAAGCCATATTTTATATGTAGCATTTTTTTTTTTTTTTTTTTACATCTGATGTTAACATAATTACTTGGTTGTGCTATAAAATGGTGCTCCGTGCCTGGAAAACGCATAATACTGCCCCCTATAGGGCATTGTTGAAAGAGAGCCAAATTCCTGTTTGCTGTTTAGCCATGTAATTGAATGCCATGCCTGGTCCACAGTGAACATCAATCTGAACGTATCATCCCTAAAATTAAACACGGCAGTGGGAGTATCATACTCTGTGGATGTGCCTAGATAAAGTCCAGACTGAAGTTCAATGTGAAAGTCTTATATGATTTCTCTTTCACTTCACAATCATGCCAAAGTTTTATGATGGACATGTGATGCATGTCAAGTTAAAGCTGTTGTACATCTGACAACATGGCAAATTGGTAGTGAACATAGTGACTGTTGGGTAAAGGCAAATAAAGGAAAGTGATCATGGTTCAGATTTGGTATTTCTGCCGTTACCTGGTTGCGCTCTTTAAACTGTGGTCGTAATGCAACAGAACTGGGCATGCTCAGGGATCCTAAAACTCAGGTTCGCCTTCCTCTGAGCTTCCAGAGAATGTCAAGAATGCTTGTTTGTGGAGAGGGAGAGTGTTTCTCTGCTGTGGGAGGCAATTCAGAGCATGTGTCCTTTCAACTACGAACATGTCAGCTCCTCGTTTTGGGTTGTAAATGAAATGATTTAGGAATTAATACATGGATCGTGATAAGAATTGGTGTTAAAAAAATGTTCCCAGAACATTTTTAGTTTTAATCTCCTGTAAAATCACAGAGCCAAGATGTTTTTCTTCAAAGTTGGTGGTTTCTGACCAAATAAACGGCACTTGTGAATGTCTAGCTGCAGCGCTTAGAGCTTAGTTTATTTTTTGTTTTCTTAAGAAAAATAGAATGTGGCTTGAAACTATTTCTCTCTGGTTATTTTTTTCTCTTTTGAGTAGGGTCAAAAAGAGAGCATCGTCTGAGGTGTTTGTCAGACTTTTTGTAGGGTGAGCCAAAGGTCAAGAAAGTGGTTAGCTGGGCAATCCAGACGACCATAAATTTGACAAAAATGTGGATATCAGTGTCCAACTGCACGATGAGGAAACGGGGCAGGAAACGTATGTGCTCAGGTATTTGTACAGATCTTATTGTACTTACCATTTGGACTTCTTGTATGTTTTGGAAAAAGACAAATAGGCTTTATGGATCTTCTCAATCTTTGCATTGTCTGTCATGTGAGGATATGGTAGACAGAGGGAGCAGTTCCAGGGGGATGTCTGGCCAGTCGTAGGGGCATCCAAGTGTTCCACTGCAGAAAGAGAAGTTTAGCGCCTCTGGTCAGTTCTGAGTTTGCCGTGGTGCCGGTTCGATGTGGGCTATGCTACGAAAACCTCCAAAGGAGTATCGTCTAGAAGGCATCCCAATCAAAGGGCTGAACCACCGCCGTTTGATGCGGAGGAGCAACAGCTCCTCTTCAAGGTTCTCCTGGATAATGGAGCTCCTCAGTTTATTAGGCTGTGTCCAACTTGAGTCATGATCCATACCTTATGACCATACTTAAGGCCGAGAATGTAGAGAAACTGGGAAATTAAGAGTCATGGTTATTGCTTCAAAAAAGATTCCAATATATTTATAAATCTCCTGCTCCTCCCCATCATCACTTGAGAACAAGGACCAAAGAAATTTTAACTTTTCATTTTGAGCTAAAGATTGACCCTTAGCCCCAAAGGAGCATTTTACATTCTTCCAGTTGAGCTGACTCTCATCCTGCCCACTTGACTCTCAACTTTGAACCACTCCAGTACACATTTAAGGTCATGCCTTGAAGACACCAGGAGAAACGCATCATGTTCAAACAAATGGCCCTAATATTCCATCTATCGCCATGCCTTGGGATCTTGCTAATGAACACCCCAAGCAGGATCTGTGTTGATAGCTCACCAACCAACACAGGGTCCATACTTGAGATGTTCACCTGAAAATGTAGACACAACTCTTGCTTTGGTTACTCAAGGTGTGGAAAGCCCAAACTCCTGTAGCAACCCCCACAAAATGCCTGAGGGGAGATGGTTGTAACCCTGCTCCAAATCCACAAAAGACATTCAGGAGGATTAAGGAGGTCCTGAAAGTGCTTATTTCACCTCTTGATAACATTGCCTGTCTTTGTCAGCAGACTAAACCGAACACACCCTTGTATGGTCTCGCTTTTCCTTTCCTGAGGCGTGGAATAGGTTTCCAGAATTCCCTTGCGTCCAACCCAAAAATCCACCTTACAAGACAAAAACCGCCATCAGGACATGAGGGAAACGAGGAGGAATGACTTCAGAATGGGAACCTCTGTCAGACATTCCCAGTTCATCACATTTCTGTTTCCCTGGTCTCTCAGGATCTGGACGTCCCAGATGCCATGCCAAGCCTGATATCATAATTGGAAAATTTTACTCTCACCCTTTGGATCAAAGTGGTTTTGTGCCAATTACGAAAGTCCTTATGCTCATATGATTTGGACATGGTTTGTTTTTTTAGGTTTCTTTTTTTATGAACAGTGCAGACTAAAAAAAAAAAAAAAAAAGGCATTAATTAATTCTTGTTGTAGCAGCCCCAGACCATCACACTTCTGCCACCATGTTTGAGTTGTTGGCATGATATTGTTTTTTGAAGAATCTATGTTATGTTATCATATTTATCTTGACACACACTTTTCAAAATGCACAATTTTTGTCATAAAGATTGAGTAATTTTGGAAACATGGTCCACTGCCATCCCGAAGCCATAAAAATAGATTTGTAACCCTTTCCAGGTAGAACTCAGCAACTTTTGTCATGAAGTCTTCAATTTCTGTAAGTAATTGAAGAAATTACTTCAGCGTATTTCATGTTGTCAGACAGGTCAGGCAGTAATCGGTCCAACAGGTCTAGAGTTCTTGGAAACTGAGCTGAACTTATGGTTAGACACAAATAATTGATGATTTAACGTAAAGGGCAACTGTGCTTTTACAGAAAGCGAGATTGATTCTAAAAATGTTGTTTTCTCAGGTGTTCTTGGTAATAGAAGCTAATTGTTCATCTGAAAGATTTAAGTGAGACAAAAAAAATTATAACAATAATCAAGAAATTTGTAAGGGAACACATGAGTTTTCACTGGACTGTTAATTGCTTTTTGTTTGCTAATTACATGTTCTTAGTGGGGGGGAAGAAGCACTTTTACAAACACCAACCAATGAATTTGATCTTATCTGCGAGCACTTCTCGGACTTTGGGATATAATAGCTTGAAATTTGACTTTTACCGCTGTTTATTGATTTTACTGGGCTCAGATTTATGCTGTAAAACTTTTTTTTTTTTTTTTGAACAAAAGCAGTTTGTGTTTAAAGGTAGGTAGTTGGTGAGCGTGCACGGGCGCGTGAAAGGTAAGGTCACGCTTTAAACGTCTCTCTCTCTCTCACATCACTTCAAAGGGGATGCCTGGGCCCGTGACGTCAGCGCGCGCTCGTGCGGATGGCAGGACAGTGCTGGCAGCGGAGACGCAGCAGAAGATGAAGAGGACATGAACTGAGCTGAAGTCGCTCGGGACGGACAGCTTATCTGCGAGTGACATTTCCCCCACCGACGGACTTCATTTTGTTTTTACTTTCTTCACCTGACAGCAGGCACGTTTTTGCACTTTAAGCCAGTCAAGTGTTTGATGTAGTTTACTGTTTGGGGCCTCAGGTAAATGCCGTGGCTACTTTATAACGCGACATAGTTGCTTTCAAATGGGGTAGTAATGACGTGTTTATGGCAGTTCTAGCTAGTACATTTGCGACGTATTTCTCGTCCAGGTTACCGGCGACAAGAAACGCGTCCGCTTTAAAAACACCTATTATACCTGCTGCGTCTTTAAAGCCTCGTATGTTGTCTAATTGAACTAACTGTATCATTTTTATTTATTTTCTATTTTTTATGTTGTCATTTGCAAAACGGTAAGAATCTAAAAAAAAAAAAAAAAAAAACAAAAAACTTTTTGGTTTTATTTGTCTTTATAAATACAAAATTTAAGTATAATTTTATACACCAATAAGGTTATGTGTTTGCTTGTTTTACTATACTCACATTACTCACTGCTGATAGAATGAGAGAAATTATAAGCAAATGCATATTTTATGTTTGTTTATCGTTTTCAGTTTAACAAACAGAACCAGCACTGAGGCTAATTTTATTTTACTTCTCATATTGCATCTGTTTCTGTTGCATTAAATCAATGGGTGTGCCATGAAATGATATAAAAATGAGTGGAGTGAAGAGGACTGTTATTTTCCTCGCCTCAGTGTGGACGGCGTCATGCTGCATCTTTCGCGCCCCCTACTGGCCGCCTGCCTGCACCTGCTGCTGCTGCTGCCCTGGGGCCAGGGCAGGACCTTCGGCTACAACAACGGGTTTCACTACCAGGACATCAGCAACGGGGATGGAAACGGAGAGAGTAGGTGCTTGTTGTGGGTCTTTGATTAAATGAAATGACAAGGCTTTTTGCATATTTTCGTTTGAGAGTCAGGTGAGCGACAGGCAACCTGTGATCAGATCACAAGACGGCAGGCTGGAAAGGACCTGGAGGTGGGAAGACAAAGTACTCTATAATTAATGGTGCTCAGGGCAGTCATCCAGTGTTATCAAAACAATTTTCCAGTGAGTGATGTTGGTCTCCTGTGTGTTAGTTATGTGTTTGGGATGTGGTTTTATCCTCCTTTCCCCTTAATTACCGCCTGAGTTTGTGTTTCTGCAACTTTTCTAGAGACACAAAGCAATTATGTCATGGATTTGCGAAGCACAAAAGAGTTGAGCACATCTGAAAAAATATCAGACCATTCTACCAATTTCCAAATCACTGGAAATATATTTTAATGCTCTGTCAATCTGTGTCAAAAGTATGTGCAGGAGAGGTCTTCTGTCTGTCTGCACAACAGGAAGTCAAAACCAAGGGAAACCGTTTTGTCCTCAATTTGTTTTGCAGACAAATGCAAAAGGAAAAATCATTCAGTTAACAGCTGCAAGTTAAAAATGAATCAACTTTTTCTTTACAAAATGAGAAAAGAAATCAAACACTATTGTTCAGTACATATTAGTTCTGCTAGATGCAGAACTAATATGTATTTATGCATATTACTCTCAGTGACACGCTGGTATATGCATTTATGCATATTAGTTCTCCTTTTTATAAGCTAACTAAACACCTCACCATTCTGTTCTTCTAACACACTTCTCAAAAGTAATCAACATTTGGATATTTTATTCTTTTTAAATGCTTTTCCAAATTAAATTAAGTGAAATGCAACAGAATTGTACTGTTTTTGACCAAAAATATATTACAAAAAACCCCATTTATTGTCAAAGAGGAAGCCGACTTATACAAACAAACAAAATAAAAGATTCAATAACAATATTGTGATTGCATAATTTCCAATAGTCTCTATTAAAACTCTCAACATGAGTGTAATGGAGCCTGAAGGCCTCATTCCTTTACACTTGAGAAATCCTTTCGTCTCATGTGGCAACCATTCAGCTGTGTAAAATGCTTGGGTGGACCTAGCTCCGCCTTCGAGACACAGTTTCAGAGAACTGCAGTTCTTCAGCTTCTGCCTCACAGCAGACATCCACCGGGACTCCCCCACTCAACTCCTTCAGACTAGCCAGCAGCAATTAGCAAACCCCTGGTGGAACCGCGCATCTGCTGAGCTAATTATAGGAGCTACTCTCATTGACACGCTGGTAAAAATGTTGCTAAATGGTTAATTGAGGAGTGATGATGTGATGACTTTTTATGAAGAGCAGAATTTTTTTTAAAGAGACAGAGGCCCAATTTCAAGGCTTTAAATTACAAAGTAAATTTTCTTTGATGTGATTAGAATTTTTTAAAACAACTTAAGTTAACTCAGTTACTTGATTATGCTATAAAGTGGTACTACTTGCATAGAAAACACATAATACTGCCTCTTTAATGCTAATGAATTAAAAAGCAGCTCCTGTAGTTTAAAGTTACTGAATTTTGAAAGCCGTCCATGTACATAAAAACGCTTCATAAACAGCTCTGAACACACCCTGGTGTTTTGAATTTTTATTTATTTCTCTATCTTAATAGTTTATTTCAGTGGGATTCGCCTCCATGTGGAATCGCCCCAGCATTTGGTGTCGGCCACCAGTGGGAGCAGCGTCACTCTTCCCTGTCACTACCGCTATGAACCCGAACTGACCGCGCCGCGCAGGACCCGGGTCAAATGGTCCTGGTTACCCGCCAACGCCGTCGCCACGAACGAAGCCTTCGCCTTGGAAACCGCAGTCATGGTCGCCATGGGCAACCGCCATCGCAGCTACGGCAGCTTCAAAGGCCGAGTGCGCCTGCGTCGCTCGGCTCCAGGGGACATGTCTCTGGTGATAAATGAGCTGCAGCTGAACGACACCGGGCGGTACCGCTGCGAAGTGATCGATGGCCTGGAGGATGAAAGCGTGACGGTGGAGCTGGAGCTGAGGGGTGAGATACACTTGAGTTTAATGTACTTTAAGCAGAGATTAACAGTAAATGAATGTATGTCAGTAATAGGCATATTAACAGACAGAATCACAGCTCATTTGGGGCCGAAGTATGTTTCATTGGAACTGAAAAATAATTTTTTGAAACTTAAAGAAAAAGGTTTGCAACTGTAAGACATGTTCAAAGCTCCTTTATTAGATCTTTTTGGTCAATTTCAGTGTTTGTTTTCAGCTTGAATATAAAAATAAACTATAAAAACACTGAATCTGAAGTAGTGTTGAACTTTTTTTTTTTTTTTTGTTAAAAAAAAATCTTGTTAATTCTTTTGAACAAACGGAATTATTGCTCCCAATTTAGCTCCGTACATTCAGAATTATTATGGGCTAATTCTCTAATTGTTTTCCTTGCCTCACTGTCAGTTGTTGCTAGGAGCAGCCAAATGATCTTCATGATGCCGTTTCTTCATTCATGTTGTCTAACAAACAAAACAAAGCTGCATTTATAATGTGACTAAATCACACATATGCATATTATATTTCTTAATCAGATCACTTCTAAAAGATAAATTCGTTGTAAGGTGTCCGGTTTGTGGGTGTATTACAACAAAATATTACAAATTTCAATTAGTGTTAATATTTTTTGAAGAAAGTGTAGATGTATTAGATGAGTAATGTTAGATGTTTAATCATAATCAGATCTTGTATGAAAAGTATGAAAATATGAATACTAAATATTAAGAGCAACTCTATCTGATAATCTTTCTGTTGGCTTATAATGAACCAGTACTGTATCTCTCCCCAGTTGGAAATCCCACTGGGAAACAGCAGCGACTCACACTGCCCCCACTTACAACTTGTAAGGCCGACTTTGCGTTTCAGTGTGGCCACTCCTCACATTAACAGTTGTAAGATGTGGCGGGAATGGTGGCAGTTTGTTTTTTACATTAGCTATAAGTGCAACTGCCCAGGGTGGCATTAGAAAGGGGGCGAAGTGCCCAGGAACTATAAACAAAATATATCATGGAGTAACTTTCCCCTGCTTGTTGCTGACTGCTGGGGAAAAAGAAAAAATCTGATAATTGCTTGCATTTTTATTGGTTGGGTAGCTGCGGGAGGAGGGGCTTGCTCAAGGCACCACTGCTGCAAGAACCACTGCAGGGTGGAAACATGTTTGTTTTGTAAAACACATAAGTCGAAATGTGTCTTAAATCAGTGACTCTAAACTGAACAAATTAAAAGTGGTGTTTGCTAATGGAACGGAAAGCTTAAAATGGTGTTTGAAACAACATTTGCAAACAGTGTTTATGTGCGACGCCATGTTGAAATTCTGACATCTTAACTAGAATGCCATTAGCTGGGGTCTGACGTGAAACAACTCCAAATTCCTACTTATTAGGTAACTGGAATGTAGCATAATCTTCTTTTAGGGGTTAAAATTTTATCACAATATTTTGCGGCACAATTGTGATAACGATAAAAATGATAAGAACTATTTACTTATGAATGGCACAGCAATGTAGGACACTAGTCACAAAAAGAGATGTGGTTTAAATCACTAAGATGTGCTCAATACTTACATTTAATCATTTTCACATTTATGGCAAAGTAGCAATCCCAACAACACTGATGGTTTTGGAGGTTTTAAACATCGTAATTTAGAATTTATCATGACGATATATGAAAATTCCCAGAATAAAAAATTTATCACGATAAGCGATACATGTTAATATATTCTCTTTGAGGTCTATCAACCTGAGGAATTCAAGCAGTCCGCAGACCGCATTAACAAATTCTAGTTTTGATGATAAAACCATTGTTTGTGAGATTCATTGAGACTGTTTTTAATTGCAAGGATTTGAGTTGTAAAGTGCTTTTCCTTCGTAGGTGTTGTGTTCCCCTATCACTCTCCAAAAGGACGCTACCATCTGAACTTCTTCGGCGCCCAACAAGCGTGCCTGGATCAAGACGCCACTCTGGCTACGTTTGAGCAGCTGCTCTCGGCCTGGCAGGACGGGCTGGACTGGTGCAACGCCGGCTGGCTGGCCGACGGCACCGTGCAGTACCCCATCACCGCCCCACGGCACGGCTGCGGAGGTGAAAGTTCAGCTCCCGGACTCCGCAGCTACGGACCAAAACACCGCCTCTTCCACCGATTTGACGCCTTCTGCTTCTCGGCCTCCATGAAGGGTCGGTATGAAAACCCGCCGGGTCTGCAATTAAAGATAACCCTCTTTGCTTATCACTCTTCTCTCTGCTCTAGGGATCGTTTACCGCTTAAACTACCCAAGACAGCTGAATTTCACAGAAGCAGGTCGTGCTTGTGCCAGAGACGGGGGCCGGGTCGCCAAGGTGGGCCAGCTGTACGCCGCCTGGAAGCTGAAGGGACTGGACCGCTGCGACGCGGGCTGGCTGGCCGACGGGAGCGTGCGTTATCCCATCACAAACGGCAGGGCTAACTGTGGCCCCTCACAGCCAGGGGTGCGGAGCTTTGGGTTCCCGGCTCCACACATGAAATTTGGCGTGTACTGCTACCGATAGATGACTTACCACAAACCCGGATCCAAATAGGCAAGAAGACAGTTCCTGTATCTCTTTATTTTTTTAAAACGGACAATGCGACCTTTAAAAGATTTTTATTTCAATGACTGGTGAAACATCTCTGGGACAATGCAGAAAATCATCCGACCCCCAAAAAACTAGAAATGTTTACATCGTCTATGTGGGAAAATTTCCACCTCAGCTTTTGGAGCAGCACTACAAATACTTGCTTTTATTGTTCACATTAACACCAGTCAGTGGCAGCTGCTTGATAGGATATTACTACAGTTTTACCTTTCGTCCACAGATTTCCACTCTGTCATTGTTCGGGAATATATGGGCGCTGTCTTTTAAAGAATTGCTTTAGCATATGTCTGTGGAAAAGCTGTTAATGAATGACAAAACCACTCTGTTCTTGTAATATAGAAAATTACCTTGTAAAAGAATCCGAGTTCTTGTCAAACGCATGCCCCCTTTTTTTGTATTGTCTATGCATTTGTGATATTTTCTATGAATAAAAACCCTTCTGTAAATATTTACTTGCAAATATATTTAAACGTGATTCTTCAAAACTCATTTATCCCCTTTGTATTAGCTCTAGGTGCTAATCACATTGATTGTTTGTGCTTGAAAAATGAAAACAAGACAAAACTGTGGCACAAATTTAAATTGATTGATGCTCCTAAAAAAAAAACCCCACAAAACTCACAGAACCAGAAACTAGGAATAGAACACAAAACAGGCCAAAACTCACCGTCAAAGTACGGAAGAAGAATGGGGCCAATTAAAAAAAATAAACAGTTCTGACCTTTTTCTCAGGATTCTGTGTCGGTGTATCAGAGCCATTTTAGGTGGAAGAAAGAGCACTAAATTTATTCCTACCCACTCATAAATCTTTTAGATTAATCTCAGAAATTTTCTAGAAAAGAAACTTGAAAATTTCTGACTTTTGGAAATGCTGTATACTCAAAAGTTTTCACTAGAAAGCTTCTGAGATTCTCAAAATTGTGATATTTTTTTTCTAGCAAATTCTTAAACTCAAATTTTGAAGTTTTTTTTCTACAAAAGTTCCAGGACTAATTTCAGAATCGAATTATTTTTTTCTCAAGCTAATTTCAACTTTGAGCTCAGAAATGTCCTCATTTTTACTAGAAAATGTTCTCCATCCCCCCACCCCCCTTCCTTCTGCAGCGGCCCTAACACACAGTATTCTGACTTTAACTTTCTAAGATTAAAAGTACAATTGCGAGGGAAAAACAAAAAAAAGTTCTCATCCAGAGGCCCTGATCCTTGTCTGTATGAAAGAAACTAAAATACAAAGAAGGAGCTCAGAGACGGGAGCGAGAGAAAACAGGAAGTAAAGAGGACACGGCCTTTCCAAAATAAAACAGGACGAGGAACGTTACACCTACCTGTACAGAACACACCTTTATATTTCAATCTGCAGCATTTCCCTCAGTGACTAGAACGATGAATAAATCGGTGTAAACACGCTGCTACGCGTGACGTCACAACTCAGCACGCCTCTCCCCAACGACGCAGCGCCGCGTCCACACAGAGCCGGTCTGTTCACAGGCGCCGCCGCCATGAAGGTAGTCACTGTAGCAGCCGATGAAGGAGCCATTTATTACCTGTTTTTTTTTTTTTTTTTTCATGATTAAGTCGCACAGGACGGCAAAAGAAAACAACAAACAAATTTTTTTTTAAAAGTCCGGTTTGTGCTTCAGTCTCCCTGAAATGTCGCAACTTCAAGGAAAACCGTTTCCAGGACAAGACGAGGATTATCTGAATCTGTGCAATGAGATCCGGTGAGGTTGAAGCTTCACCTTGACTGATGAGAAATAAAACCACTGAGACGAATATGGCCAATGTTTTATTGGGTGATCTGGTCTGGGATTCAGAATCTGGGCCAGATCCCAGCAGTAGTTAGGTATGTTTAGTTAGATTGTTAAGGTGTTTCTTAACCAGCACCAGGCAAAAACACTGATAACACATTTTTATTATTTTTTTTAATTTTCTTGAGGCACCCGGATAAAACTGCACCACATTTCTAAACAAACTCTTGACAACGCGGGTTAAACCCGTCTCTTTTATTTGATTCTCTCCGATGGATGACGCAAACGTTGACCTTAAATGCCTCAGCCTCACAAAAAAAAAAAAAAAAAAAAAAAAAAGAAAGCATCCTTAAAAATGAAGATAGGACGATATCGTAAAATACAGCATCACCCGCTCTCCAGCTACAGTCTGAGGCTTTAATGAAAACATGAAGTCCTCCTCGCACAGCCGGCTCTCACCACTCTGGAAAACTCGTCAATGATAAATAATATAAGTCAAAAAAAAAAAAAAAAAAAAAGAAGAAGAAGTTAAAACTGCCTGCACTGGGCAAGTTATGGACAGATCCTGCTGTTCAGAAAAAAAACCCAAAAAAAAAACATGACTGATATTTACAGTGAGCAACTCGTCCCCAGAGCAAACGCTGAGGTTCTCACGACCGGTTCGCACTTGAGGAACCATAAATAAGGAAATGTGTGAAACGTCTTCCTACATTTTCCAAAAGACCCGACAGATAATCACTGAATAGTTCACATTTTTGTCATCACAAACCTCGATGTATTTCAAGCCCACTATTAAGCAGTGGATAAAAAGCCACAAATCTGAAAAGTGTGGCGCGCTTTTGTCGGAACAGGCTGTCCGTTCGGTGAGAGGTGGCGGTGGCAGCGTTATGGTGAGGGGATGCGTTTATTAGCGACAGTGAGGCTTGGTGGGAAGACGGATGGAAAGCCTTTTATTTTGAAAAATAAGAATTAAAACGTGTATCATAATCCTTCCTCTTTTTTTTTTTTTTTTTTTTTTTTTGCTGTTATGCACCACTTTGTGTTATCACAAATTATACATTGGAGTCTGTTGTTAAATTGTAAAAATGCTGTTTCAAGGCACTGTTTTCCTGCCATATCTAAGAAAACAAAACAAAACAAAAAAAACAGCAACAGGATTTTTTTTTTTTGTTTTAAATACAGTTTTAAGGTTACAACCGAGTATTAGGGCTACGCTAACGAAACACAAAAAATGTTTATTATGATGAAGATGGAGTAGTAGCATTACAAGAATAAAGTCAAAAATGATAACAGCATAAAATCATAATATTTCATGAATAAAATCGGAATATTAACAGAAAACTTTGACCAGAATTTTTAACAGAACTCGTAATGTTCTGAATACTTTCATAGCGCGACTTTACTCTTGTAATTTGTTTTGTCATTTGTCTTCTGAGCGTGGCCCTAACACTCCGTCGTATAAGGTGCGCTGGATTCAAATGATTAGCACAGACATGGCGGGAGTCTCAAAAGTGCATTCGTGCCGATTATTTCAATCCAGGGTGGCTGCGTCTGAGTCGTGTTTTCTTCACGCGTTGGGACTGGCGGACGTCGAGGTCACGGCTGTGAGGAGGCCAAAGGTCGACGTCCACCGCGTTGCCCTAAATGGTAGGAACCTAACACCTAAAACAACGTCTAAGAGACGCAGATCTAGAAAAATATGGTAAAATATAAGAAAAGTGTGAACTGAAAACAACCTTCTACGCTCTTTGCATGTTACTCTTCAGCCTCTTGAAAATAGTTATTTTTTTTTGTTTGTTGTTTTTTTTTTAACCTACTTCGTGCCAACAGAAAGGAAAGCGATTTAGCTCCAGGATGCTGAATCATAAATTAGAGAAATGAGCTTTCAGAGGTTGCAGGGCGACATTCAAAGACATTTTTTTTTTTTTTTAAATCGTCGTCTAAATGTGCTTTTAGTTGAGTGTATATACAGGGGTGGGGCGTGCTATCTTTTTGGTCTGGCATTTGTATTAGTGTCCATGCTTCTTCAGAAGAAGGCTCTTTTGTGGCTCTCTGTTTGTTGTGTGTCCTTTCAGTCCCGCTCAGAGCTGTTCCCTCTGCTCCTGTTGGCTGCTGACACCTTTACTTCTTCTCCTCAGGGACCTTTTGTGTAGCCTGTTACTGTTGGCTCCGGCTGGGGGAAGAAAAGGGACGCATACTGATGACATCACAAAAACCCCCAAAACAACACACACACAAAAAATAAATAAATAAATAAACGAGGCACTAAAAAGACTCAAAAGTGATTCTGCAGTGAGTGGCGGATGTGGAGAGTGAAGTTCATGAGCTGCAGGATCAGAAGCGAATATTTCTGCATAGATTTATAATTTATATATAATTTGCCTGCTGTTGGTTTATTTCTGTCTGTACAGATGCTCAGCCCGACACACCAGCTTCAACATTACCAGAATAAAATCAAAATACATTGGGCTATTTTTCCATTATAATACAGTCAAACAAAACAAAAAGTATTCAAGTTGAGCGACTCTGAATCTTTAAGAACCATTTAAAGGTGTTCAAAGGAAATGTTGCCCTGAAACCTGGACAATTTAGTTTCAGCTAAAAATCGTCGATATTCCACCAATGTTGACAAAACACAATTTCGCAATTGCGGTGTTTCCATTAAATAAGAAACGCAATTACAATTACACACAAGTAAGTTTTGTTTCTTGGGTTTTTTTTTTTGCATCATAAGTCATTAAAAAAACATGCTGTGCTATGATCCTCTGACTACTTCCTGTCGTCGTGGCAACTTCCAGTTGTTGGTCACGTGACTTGTGTGATTGGAAAAAAGTGTTTCCACTGCAGATTGACCAAAAAAAAAAAAAAAAAAAGAAGCAACAGCTTACATAGCGGCAAAGCTCTGAAACTGCTGCTTTTCCATGAAGCAAATTTATTTCCCGAAATGTCAAACTGCAATTGTATGGTGAATGGAAACGCAACTATTGACTGTCAATAGGAAAAGTGTGCAGACAAAAATCTGCCTGGCTCCTCCAGCTCAAAACGCTTCTAGAAGCGTTTTGACTTTTGTTCCTTTTTCTAATACGGCTGTGATCTTCCGTCTTGTGAACCCTGAACTTTAGTGAACTGGACGAGAGAAACCTGAGCATTATTTTCATTGAAAAGTATACACAGTTCTTATTTCGATTTACTTTAAAAAGCCTGCGTCACGCCGCCATCATCCTTAAAGACTTAAAGTTCAAACACAATTGTCCTTTGAAGCTCACCTTCCATGCACTGGACTTGTGGCTTTTCCCACTCTCCGTTTGCCATACAGTGTATGACCGACAGGTGGCGATGTATGAAGCCCGGGTCGCACTGGTAGCGGATTATAGAGTCGACGGGATAGCGCCCTCTGCTGCCGCCCATCGGACCTCCGTGTTCCACCTCGGGGGGCGCTCCACACATGACTGACGTAAAATAGAAACAAGTTTGATATATTACCAATGCAACGCATATATTAACTGCTCTCCTGGTAAAGATTCGCAACAACAACAACAACAAAAAAAGCAAGAAATATAAAGTTTGATCCTTTAAATTTAATTTGAAGCTAGCAATTAGCAAACTCTGTTAGCTTACGGCTGGAAAAAAAAATTCTTTTTCCTCCATTTGAAAAAACAAACAAAAAAACAGTGGACTGTTGGATTCTGATTTTGCTGCACTATTAAAACAGTTTCTCATGTACACATGGACAAGTTTAGTATTTTCCCGACAAACACACGTCTGCCTTATTTGATTAAATTGCGAGCTTTCTTGTGTTTCCTACTTTAAATAGGAGTATAATATACATTCATATAATTAATACATTGCTTAAATGTTTCAGCTACTTTTACCTTAAATTAAAATTTTTGGAGTGCAAGTAAGTGCACCAACAGGGATTTGGTAGAAATCTTTCAAAATCAGATTTTTTTTTTTTCATGTGCTCAAATTAAAGATGTTTTATTTTATTTTATTTTTTTACACTATGGGAGTATATTACTGCAGTATAACCTAATATTTGTGGATTCATCCACATTTACCATTTAAAGGCCCATTTATACTTAAAGGGGCTTTTAAATGTAACAAAAAATGTTCCCTTAAATAGATGGGATGTTATTCAAAAATTCAAACATTGCAAAAAAAAAAAAAAAAAGAAAGAAAAAAGCAAAGGGAAGAAAATCCTTATCACTAAAGGTTTTGCCGTTGCCGAAAAGAAATGTATTAAATGCCTAATTAACCATTAATCTAATATGTTTTGATGCGGGTGGGTGACGTTGTGACCAGTCGGCGTACCGGCTGCCAGCTTGCAGGTGAAGGGAAGGTGGTAGTTGCAGGGCACGTCGTTCCACTCGCCGCCCTCGTGCCAGATCATCACCACGCAGTCTTCACCAGAACCAAAGTAGTTGTCCGGCTGGTTGGGCCTCCAGTTCTCGAAAGCCTGATCACAGCGTCAGATTAAGACCCTGCGGCTGCCGCAGTTTCGTCATCGTTTCCAAAAGCCTCAGTGAAACTCACCAGAGGACTGCCGTCTGTCCAGCGGAACACATTCTGCGCGTCTCTGTCGTTGAGTCCAATCCACTGATAGTTGTCGCCATTGGCTGTAAAGTAAACAAGTTGACCAAATTTAGGGCAAATAGACTTAGGGCTGTATTTGGACAAGGTAGGGCTGGAGCTGATACCGATTAGCGACTATTTTGACGATTAGTCGGATAAAAAAAAAAGGCACTTTCTACGTTTTCTTTTCCCATCTAAGCCTTTTTATACAATAGAAATACATTAAAGTTGCAAATAAACAAATATCTCAATTCATTTTTAAATTGGAAAACAAACATTTTATTGCCTGACAATAGCAGCGTTCCTTTAGTGTGGCAAATGATGCACCTGCAGCTAAAAAATACTGCAAAAACACGTGAAAAACTCAAATCACACATTTTTATCAGTGCTGCCAATCAATTTTAAAAAAATGCATCACATTAAACACGCTCTAGATTAATGATTAATCTAGATTAATTAATGTGGATCACAGTGCTCAACTTTGTAAGCTTTTTACGTTGTAAAAGTATACCTTGTCCTAAAAATGTTAAAAGAAAATCCTTTCTTGTCTAAAACCAAACATCTCAGTTTTCCAGAGATTTTTTTGTGTTTTTTTTTTTTACATTCAGGACAATTAAAAAAAAGTCTTTTTTTTTTTCAAATATAATTTAGAAATGCTAACTATAAATCGGTTGTGCTTAGTTGGAAGGACATTTCGTCATTGCAATAAGAAGTAGGTTACTGGCTACACTGGTTTTATGGAAGCGTCCATCGTTGTGCTTTTGAAAGCAAAATATGCCACAGAGCATCACAGTGACTCTCCTCGCTCATCTCACTAATGTGAGCTGTAATGCAGAGTCACTCACATTAGTGACTCTGCATTACAGCTTTGACATGAAGGCTAACCCGACTATCAGACGGCTACTTACAGTTGACAAACTGCTGCTCCTGCGGCGAGCCGATGCTGACCAGGTGGCCGCTGAACTCCTGACAGCGCTGCTCTGCCTCAGACCAAGTGAGTCTGTCGTCAAAGTGTCTGTAGCATCTGCCGTTAAAGTCCATCCAGTCCTCAGGACAGCCCTCCGTAGCTAAACATGTTTTGGAAAAGTAACGTTAACAGTTTACTCCAGCTGCTCAGTTTAGTGCGAGCATGTAGATTGCATTGGTCCTATGTTCGTACCTCCATCCACATCGGGACGCTCCACAACAGCCGGAGTAACTACTGACACTGACGGAGCCGTCGTCGGCCAGGCGTGGACTGCTCCCGGTGTGACTGAATGAACTGCAGACCCGCTCTCCTCGTCTGCATCCCTTGCTCCGGATTGGTCAAGAGTCGGTACAAACTCTACGTAAGCCGTCGTAGGAGCCGCTCCGCTCCCCGACGTTTGAGTTGAAGTGCCGCTGAATTCGGGGTGGACTCCTGACGCACTGCCTTCCCCGCTTATCTCCACCACACCCCGCCCCTCTTCAGTAAAGTCTGTGATTACTTCAATCATGTCATCCTTGATCAGGTAGATAACTTTGTCGTGCTTTGGAGATGGGTCTCCGGAGGCAGAGGCACTGCCTGAAGCGCCAGATGGAAAACCACTGGGAAAACCACTGGGGTACCCCGATTGAGACGGCTGATATCCAGACACTTCTTGCCCCCCAGATTGCTGTGGAGTCAGGTCAACCCCACTGCTGTCGACGAACAAAATGCCAGAAAACCCCCCCGAGCCAGAAGCAGACACATCTCCTGATCCAGAAACACTTGATCCCCCGCTGGTGTCGATCCCTCCCTGGCCAAGCTCCTGCGGCTTCGTGTCATTCTTGAGGGTTTTTGACAAATCCACCATCTTTTCATCCACCAAGGTGACCACTTTGTCATCACCACTGCCACTGATGTCCCCACTTCCACTTCTGTAGCCTGATCCACGTATAGGGATGCCAGATCCGGATCCAGATTCAGATCCAGATCCAAATTCAGCTCCGGATGCGCTCCCCATATCCCCAGATGTGATGAAAACCGTACTGCCCTCCTTCCCTTCCTCGGGGCTTCCAGAGGCGGACTGCTGGCCGGAAAGCACATCGGGTGTTCTGCTGAAGGTGACGCCTTGTCCTGACCCGGATGTGTCACCGCTGCTGGTGGAGGTAGAAGGTTCCCCGGAGGGCTCCCCGCTGGCAGAGGGGTCAGCTGAACCAGAACCCGACTCATCGACCGGGACAGGAGGGAGAACGGATTTCACTGTAAAACAGGATGGAAACACAGAAATGAGATTCGAAGACTTGATTCTTAGATTTCTATTCGTCATCGTTGATTCAATAAATCAATAACTGTATATATACCGCGACAATCCCGATTGATATCAACAGATAATACGTCACAGAGAATATCCGATAATTTCACTGAACTCTGAGCCAGAACCGCACGGCATTCTGGGAGATGTAGGGAGATGTAGGAAAGGCTTTAGGCATCTGCCTCTCAAGGCCAGCTGGGTGGCACCGACTAACTTCTTCGCTCTTTGGTTACCTAGCAACAACCTGTTAAGTAACTACGAGCAGCAGCAGTTTAAGGTTTGGCCACCATGCCTCAAAGCTGCTCAAAAATAACAATCAACAGCGTGGAGAAAGTGGGGAGAAAATAAGAACAACAACTCAAGAGGAAACTGTGAATAAAACAGGAAAGCTCCCGTCACCAGGTTGACAGTATTTCAGACATTTAAAACAAAAAACTAATCAATAATTATCAATAGCGACGGACGCAAAACGTTTTTTATCTCGATACGTTTTTCGGCCGTCACGCGTTGCGCTGCTCTGTCTTTGTCTTTACTTGGAACTTGATTTCAGGAATATTCAAGCTTTTACCATAACGAGACTTCTGTGGTGTCTGAGCCACGTTACCTGTTGGAGCAACTTGTACAGGAGTAACAACAGTTTCTGTGATAACCTCAACGTTGGTCATATTCACAGCAGTTTCATTGTAGCCAACTGCAGGTTCATCTAGAAGACAAAAAGACAACGTGAAGAGATGATATAAACATTTCCAACGCAAATATCCATGTTCAAAAAGCTCGGTTTCACTTTATTAACATGCACCAAAAAGCCTTGCCTTCCTTAGCAGGAGCAACGGTAACCGGTGTGACGGTAGTAGCCTTGCTGACATATTTAGGCTTTGGCGTCTGGGAGACAGTGCTGGGAGTTTCTCTTTGTTTGTCAGCAGGAGTTTGAGCTGAACATAAAAAAAGAGAAAACAGACTTTATTCTTAAGATGAATTACAATTTTGAATCACACCCTTCTTCATCAGGCTTCTATTTTGATCACATTTTCACCTTCTAAATAAATAAATTAATTAATTAATAAAAATTTTAAAAAAAGGAGTTAAAACCACACCCAGCCAATCCCAACCTCTAAAGCAGTAGGCATCGTAGCGTGAATGCTCATCTGGAAATCCCGTCTGGTTGGGGAAGGCGTAGATGGTGCGCACCCCGACCTCTCCGCCCCCACAGTGAGATTTGGGGGTTGTGATGGGGAAGCGGACGCTGCGGTCCATCAGCCAGCCTGGCCGGCATTTGTCGAGTCCCTGTCTCCAGGCGGCGTGCAGCTGCCCCGGCGTGGCCAGGCTGCTGTTGAGCTTCTGGCAGTGCTGCACGGCCTCGTCGTAGGAGAAGCTGTCGTAGTCGGTGGTGAAGAAGACCTCACCTGGCAGACGGAGGGACGAATGTCAGGGTTTAGGAACGACTGGGTCAATCAGTTTATGGACAGTTCATTCCTGCTAATTTAAATTCTACCATCAGTGGTGTAGACAGTTGGCTAGTGTGACATTTATTTTCAGCCAGCCTTGTTGGGCAACTTACAAAGATGTGTAGCATCCATAACATTGGCTTTTAAATCCAGAAAATGCTACAGTTGGACACACAATCAATGAAAGAAGAAAAGCAACAAAACAAAAACTAAAGATTTCAGAAGGGCACTGTTTTCCAGAGGAAAAAGGGCTGAAGCGCCACCTGGTGTCCATCTGTGCAAGTCCATGACCAGCATATTGGATTTCTAACTTTTTATAACAAGTACTACCTCAGTAAATTCAAACTGTTATAGATACCACCCACCAGACTGAGAGACAAATTACACTAGAACAGGATTAAGAGTGTTTCTGTGTCAAGTCTTAAAGCTATTTTTCTTTGGCGCAGACTGTGCATAACACCTTATCTTAGAAGAAAACATTTTCAAGTTTTAGCTTTCAGTAAATAACACCCCGATGCCCCTGAAGTTTGGACTCTAAATGGGAAAGTCTGAGTTCTCACCAGCCTCAATTTCAAAACCTTACTGTATATGGCTGCTTGCGTAAAAAAAACAACAACAAAAAAAAACACAGTAATATGTAGTGTGAAAAACTGTACATTTGCAATTCTGACAAATATTTCATACTGTCCTTTAGTGAACATTTTTCTATAGAGCTACAAAGGTGCAAAATCCAGGGAAATATACATTTAGATTTCAATGCTAACATAACAGAGTAACTAAACCATGTGCAGTTCTGAAGAAATAGAGAACATTATATATGCTGCACTTTTCTTTTGAGCGGTTTCAAAGCATTTAGCTTATTATCTCTACTTTAGCTCAAACTCTTTCATATTTACTTCACAAATAACCGATACCAAGGTTTTGGCAGCGTACCACTACTTGCACAGTCTTAGAAGTATGGTATTAGGGCATTAATTTAAACCAATATTTGATTTTTTACCTCTTAAGCCGTCCACGTAACAGAAGACATCGTAGCGCTCACTGGCTGGTCTCAGGCCGTACGACCTCACTCCTGGGAGGTCTGGCAGGTTGCCAGCACAGTTGCTTCTGGGTGACACAATCGGATACCTGGGCAAGACGAGCAGAATAAATATGAATGTTTTCATTGATTAAGTTGAAGTTAGTATAACAATGTCGAAGTCGTATGAAAGGGAAATCGACTTTGTCAAGCTGATGGTCCCGGTTGTGTTGCTCACCGCACTGATTGGTCGCGCAGCCAGCCGGCGTCACATTGGTCCAGGCCTTTCTCAAAGGCCGCGTGAAGCTGCTGGGGGCTGGCGATGACTGCTCCGACGGTCCGGCAGGCCAGCTCAGCCTCCAGAAAGGTCAGAGTGTAACGACCAGTGATGGGTCGGTAGTGGAACACCACACCTAGGACAGAAGGAGGAATGAAGAAAATGGCGTCTGAGAGGACTGTTTTATCCATACAAATTGATTTGTTACAAACCTCAGTAATCTAGCCTTAGGATATAATATAGTTTTTAAAAAATCATTGGAATAACCGGTAGCCAGTCGATTGAAAGATATAAAAATACATTTGAAAAATCTTAGAATCAATTCTAAAGGCAGTAGCTTTGCAGAAGGCAGCTAGTGCAAAGAAGCCAGAAGCAGAGAAATGTGGTTCTGCTTGTGTGCGCCAGCTAAAAGTTGAGCTGCAGCCTTTTGGACCAACTGCAGTTGGCCAATCTGTGTCACTCCGTTGCCAACATAAAGACAACTGCAATAGCCCAGGTTTGATGTAATGGACGGATTTGGAGCTGAAAGCATGGAGGTTTTTTTTTTTTTTTTTTCAAGGTCACCAAAAGACAGAAACTCTTTTGCTGCCATTTTTGACTGCAAAAATCCTACTCTCAGGACAAAATTGATGTGTTCGTTAAAGCTTAAGTTGTTATCTAGAGTTACTCCCAGAAGTTCTGGCGGAGGATGTGATGTCATTTCTAATTTCTAAAAGGCCAAAATCTTGAAATGTAATTTATTTATGTGTTGGTAAATAGTAAAATTGATCCAAACTGTTCTCTGGTGCAATCAAAGTCAGTCGACCCTAGAATTCCAGTTGGTAGAAAAATAATTCAAGGTTGAGGCCATTGCTTTGTCTTTGACCATCCCAAGCCAGCGCTGCCAAAAATGGAAAGGACCCCCTCTCTTTTAACGGGAAAAAAATCTCCCAACAGAACCAGGCTCAGTAGGACCGACCATTTACCGCAACCAATTAGCGACCGAGACAGAGGAAAGACAGAGAAGCACTGGTTTTATGGTATTAGGGAAAAAGTTGTTTTTTTTTTAATTACTTGCAGCAATACTCTAGGTGGTTTCAGCTGGGAGAAATGTGGTTAGACTGAGAATGTCTACAGTTGGTAATGTCATTCTTCGTGTATTACTCCACATTATCAAAGGTTTAACAGCTTTGATCTAACCTCATTACTTCTTGTCATCAAGTAAATTGTCCAAAGCAGAGAAAGCTGCCATATTCCCAGTACTTGTATTACAAATTTAAGTATGACAGCAGTTGAGGAAGGAAGCCAGGTGTCGTATTCTCAGAATCATGTATTATGCTTTTGGTTATATGCCCTACATACATTGTAGAACATTAGAAGCACAGAAGTCATTAAACTACAGCTGCTGATCTATATAGAGGATGTCCCTGTTCTCTCTTGGGACATTTCTCTCTCTCTTTTTGCGGTACTACAGCCTTTATTAGAGTCGACCCAGTGAAGCTTTTCTATAAAATTTCCTTCGATCAGCCTGTGCCCTGTTTTTGCACAGTTATGTTTCCTTCTTCTAGTAAATATCTTGGAAAAACAGAGATGTTCCAAACATTGTTTTTATTCATTTATAGAAAGTTTACCTGTGGGACCCATGGTCACACTTTCTCTGGACAGATGTGGCAATGGGGCGAGAGTTACTACTCCTCCAGCCTTGAATTCTTTATCCCCTTGTGAAGGCGTTGGGGTTGGGAGGGGCACAGCGCTAGTTGCAAACTGGATGACAGGGAAGGGTGTGGTCCTACCAGGAACTTCACCTTCATCATCCTCTGAGGAGTCAGGATAGTGAGATATTTACACTTTTGGAACACAACAAGACACACAACTCATTGGCAAAGACATCAAACACTTGAGAAATGAGAGATTATTTATATTTAAGCCTCTTGATTTCTTTGAAAATCCAGAGTTGTTCTCAAAGAATCACCAACCTTGGAAGCAGACTGCATCGTAACGAGTGTCTGGGTGGGGGTATCCGGTTTGGTTGGGGAACAAGTAGACAGTTCTTACTCCAACAAGCCCCCCTCCACATTGAGGCCTGGGGATGTTGATGGGGTAGCGTACACTCCTGTCTGCCAGCCAACCAGCATTACAGACATCCATGCCGTTCTTCCAGGCAAGGTATAGCTCTCCAGTGGTGGCCAGCCTCGCTCCCAGTTTGGCACACTGGTCTTGAGCTTCATAGAAGCCAAATTTGTCAACAGACATGGAGTAGAAGACCTTGCCTGGTTGGAGAGAGAGTTGAGAAATAAGATGAAAACATGCCTTTGTTTTTAGATTGGAAAGGTCAAAGATTGCACTTGTTTGTTAAGAATACCTGACATCTTCTCAGCAAAGCAGTACACGTCATAAGTTTCATTGACGTCTCTAACACCATAGGTCCTCACTCCAGGAAAGTTCTCCTTATCTCCAAAGCAAGGTTCCCGAGGCTCATGAATAGGGTACCTGGAGAGAACAGAAAATTTGGTCACCCTGATGGTTTTAGGTAATGTTCTAAACGTTTTTTTTTTTTTAACCAATCATTAATCCACCGAATAGAGACAAATAAGCCTTTATGGGCATTCTGAAAGCAGATTGTTATACAAGTCTCTCAAACTCTGGTAATAGTTATTGTACCTCACAGTTTGGTCTGAAAGCCACCCAGCATCACACTGGTGGTATCCGTCATCGTAAGCAGCTTGGAGTTGTGCTGGAGTTGCAATGGTGGCACTGTTCTGCACACAGGCCTCTTTGGCTTTTTCAAATGTTAGGGTGTAGCGGGTGGAGATGGCACGATAGTGGAATACAACACCTGTCAAAAAATAGAGAGTCAATGTCATAATTTCTGGTAAACCTTCCCATGACACGTGGTTTCTCTCTAATTGTTTCACTCTTCTTTATCAACCACCAACTAAACACGGGTGCTGTTTAAAGAAGCAATGTGTCGAAGTATATGGGAGTGATCAATGAAACTTTATGCTCGACTGAACAAAGTCGTATAAATCTGAAGCATACCTTGAACCTGGACATCTACAATGTCAGAGTTGTCCTCAATACCATGGGTCACTTCGCAGCGATAGGTACCAGAGTCTTTGGACCTTAGTTCAGTTATCTCAATGGTAGCATCAGTAGGAACCCGCGGGTAGCCGACCAACGTCACCCTGTCCAGATACTCTGTCTCCACATGAACCTTCCCCTCTGACGCTACCAGGATTGGAATAACTTTCTCCTTGGTGATATAGGTCCACTTGATTCTGTGAGCTAGCGGGGCGACAGTGGGCGCTCCTGGGTCATTCACCGTGCTTCCTCGGAAGTAGCATGGCACAGCTACCTTTCCTCCCAGCAGTGGACGGAGAGGCAGCTCAACAGGGATGCTGACTTGCAATGAGCCAACTATGTCTGCGGTAAAAATAAATAGAAGATGCATTTTGTGCAGTGATCAGGAGTGCAGTCAGATGTACTATAAAATGTTTGTGTTAGGGAAAAATAGGGAGAAAAATGTCAATGATGCTATTAGCCATGTGGAGTTATATTCCTTTAAGTAGAAAGAGGCATTTAAAAAAAAATCTTAGCAATTCAATGCAGCCGTGTTTAGACATGCGTAAAAAGTTAACAGTTACAAAAACCGTCTAGAGCGTTACGGTAGAGTCTTAGAATATGTAAAACCTTTCCAAATATTTTTGATAGACTAATACAAACCGCTGCTTTATGACCACTATTAAAGAGTAGCAGAAAGTTGACCACCAGAATTGGCAGGTGGTGAAGGAAATGTGATCTGTAAAAAATATTTTCACTAAGAAATTAAAATCTTCCAAAACAAGAAAATATTTGGTACAACACAAAGTATTCATTTATTAATAATGATTTTTTAATTTATTTTCACTTGATAGTAATGCTCTCAAATCATTAGCAACGTTTAGAATAAAAATATACACTAGGGCACACCCAACGTTATACAGCCACTTTTGGAAAAGGACTGTGAGGCCCTTTGTGGCTCATAGGACGACGATCAATGATTTACTGATACGTTTTCTACAAGAATCAGGAAACATTGTTCATTTCATCAAAATTTTGTATGCTTATTTTATTATTGAACATATAGATATGAAGGTGAACATTTTACAATGCAATTACTTTTTCACATTTAGTTTATAAAGAGATTATTGTTTGTGTCCTGCGAGTTTATTCAACTGATTTTGTCTGACAAAATCATACATGGCAAAACACCATGTATGATTGAAAATGTTGTCTTTAGAAACATCCCAACTGATTGTACCTTAATCGAATTTGAATTTCGGTTTGTATATTGGTGAAAAGGCTGATCTCACAAAGACATAAACACTACATCCCTTCAACTATCCAGCACAATAACATGCATTATCCATAGGCAGAACGTTGTGTTTCCTTACCATTAGGGTCTTTCAGTATCGTTGTTGCCAAGATTATGGGCAAAGACGCACACAGCAGGAGGAGGTTTGTCATTTTCACCTGACAAATACGAAAATACACAACAATGATAATCTGCATGTTTATCAAAATGGACAAAAAAATACTCAACATGTATAAGGTTTCCATATACTACCTGTTATTTTCTCCTCTTAGGTATCGTGGTAAAAATTAAAATTAAATTAATGCACAAACTTTAAGGATGGGTTTTCACCTCTGTCTTTCCAGCTCCTGTGCTCATATATTAAATTCCTTTTGATCCAGAATACCGTACGGTGTGTTTGGATATTGCTTCAGGCTAATTAGGCAAAATGGAAATAAAATGTCAAGTGGTGTTTGGTATGGAATGAATGTCCCGTGTTGTGTTTCTGGACATAGGAAAATATATACACTGTGTGGACACATAGCCTTTATTTCCTCAGGCTGGCACAAAATCAGACTAAACTTTTCCTGCTTTGGGTCAGTTGTAATAACCACAACTACTCTGAATTGCTGAAAGTCAAAATGACAAGAGAGGTGTTTTATTACTTTCTTCTGAGTCAGACGTTTTCATACATTTTCTCAAACATTTGGTAGAATTGCTTTTTGAACAGAATGACTTTCGGGATCATCCTCCCAGAACCTTCTCACAATAGTTTTTGGGCGGTTTCTCCTGACAGAACTGGTCTGTTCGAGTCATGTTTGTGACTCACCTTGCTCTCACACACCCTTTAACTTTGCTTGTTAATTTCTACCGGAGATCAGAGCTTTGTGGTCCCCAGAGCCACTTTGTAACCATATTGGCCATGCATTTCAGTTCAAGGTGAGTTTGAGAGACCCATTTTCACCCGAGCTTCTATTTCATGGCTGATGTCCTGACATATTGCTTTAGTATTTCCACATGAAGTCCTTTCATAATGTTGGACAAACGATGCTGTAATTCGAAGCTCACCTGATGTTTGCAGGCTTGCAATTATCCCACTTTTTCCTCCAAATATGATGTAACAGTTAACATAGCCGAACATGTACGTTTCTGTTTTTATCAAACCACAGGGAATGTCTTTAGAAGTTCAGGCCTAGTCCTTGAGTACTTTTGCCAGCTGTAATCTGTGTTTTGGAGTAACAAATTTGTCCTCTCTGAACGGCTTTTCGGCCCATATTGGTAAAGGACTTTTTCACTATGGATAATGAGGCTTCCTACCAACCAGCCCTTTCACGAGATTTTGTTCCAAGGTGGATTCCCGCATTTCACACTAAAACATGGTCATCTCTGTGACACAGAACATGTCTCCTTACTAAAGAGTACAACGGTGCGGCCATTGTTTCCTGGAGACGACGAGCTATGTTTGGAGGATTGAGGATGATTCGTAGGACTGTTCTGAAACTCTTGGGTCGAAAGTGATTTTTGTTTCACACTTTTTTTTTAAGGTCAAAAAATAAAAGAACAAACACAACACAGAGCGGTGTAGTTATGGTATAAGCTAAATTGTGAACAGCTTGAAGAACTTTTTTTTTTAATCAAATGCATTTCATTTGTTAAAAATTGTAAAAACAATGAAAAAATGTTTTGTTTTTTTAGATTGATTTGTATTTTCTTTTGTTTCCTGACTAAATAGCAAAATAAGATAGCAATGTTATGAAGAATTAGCGTGTTAGCGTTATGCTCATATCATCACTGTAATGGTGGGAAGTTGCTGGTGTCTTGCTTTTTCCTACCTTTCCACTGAAAACTCAGTAGTCTGTTTAAAACTGACACAAGAACTTTCCAGCTCCATCTGAGCAGTAATGCACACTGAATTTATCATTCTCATCGTCGGTTTTTATTGGAGGTGTTACAAAAATCCGGCCGCCAGCTGACGCCTCAGTGAGTCTCTGTATCACAGCCTCACGTCTGCCAACGCCTGCTAAGCACACAGATTATTTCTCACAACTTTCCATAGCTGTGACGCGCAGCACACTCAGACATATTAAAACCGCTGAAGGTCTCAACTGAACCATCATTGTGCCGCATTCATAGAGATGGAGACGGCCTGCAGAAGGCTCCCCGGTTCATTAGCAGGCTCAGAGGCTAGCAGGCTCAGAGGCTAGCAGGCTCAGAGGCTAGCAGGCTCAGAGGCTAGCAGGCTCAGAGGCTAGCAGGCTCAGAGGCTAGCAGGCTCAGAGGCTAGCAGGCTCAGAGGCTAGCAGGCTCAGAGGCTAGCAGGCTCAGAGGCTAGCAGGCTAGCATTCAGATAGCGAAGACAGTCATAGTGACCTATCAGAGCTCACAATACATTAATGCCGTTATATATATTCAAATGCCTGACATTTAGCATGAGTAATAAAGCCATATATGCTTTGATATAAAACATTCCACCGTAGCTCAGGCTTTGTTTCTCCAATTGAATTCAGTTCAAAAATAATTTTAATTTCCCCTCGTATTTATAAATTAAGATTCTCTGCAGTTTTCCCACCGATTTTATTTCACAATTGTCTTGTTAAAGAAGCAAAGAATCCACACAGTATGATGGAGCCACCACCACTACGGGGATGGTGTGTCAAATTTTAAGAGAGCTTAAACAATATGTATGCCTATTAACAGACTTTAAAATCAGCAGAGTTTAATTTTGAAAGAATTTGAAATTCTTTCCATCACCAGTAAAAGCTACTGTGATGTCAATACTTTTAATACTTAATAATTTGAATAAAATGCAACATACGATATATCATAATTTACATTTCCATTGACCACATAATTGGTCAATGGAAATTATTTGGAAAATAAATTTACTTAACACAGTAAGTAAATTTACTTACATCAATTTTGAAAGAAATCTTCTGTTTTTGTTGTTTTTTTTTTTGTTGTTGTTCTTTTTGGTAAAAAGTTTAAACTCTATCATGAAGGAGATTTTCTTTTTGGTGGCATCAAAATTGGAATTGGTTTAATGCAAGACTGCAATGGAAACACTTTTTTCCCGCATCCCAGAAGTCACAGGATCAGCAGCCGGATGTTGCTACTGGCGCAAACCACGAAGAAGAAGACGACAGGAAGTGGTAAGTGGATGATAACAGCCAGCATAATTTTATTGATGATTTCTCGGTGAACAGACCTATTCACGTGCGATTTTAATTGCGTTTCTTATATAATGGAATCACGCAAATTCCGAAACGGTGTTTTTTTTTTCTTTTTTTTTTTCGAACGTCGACAAAGTTGTGTCAACATGCGCTTCCCACATTTTGTCGCCAACTCAACAAAAAACTTTCGCCTCTTTAACTTGAGATTTACAACTCGCACTTGAACGCATCACGTTAACTGAGAGCACTGTGTGACGCGGTCCAGCATCTGGGAGTCAGTCTCCCCCACGCAGGTCAGGTACAGCCAATCAGCTGCCACCCCACACTGCAGCCCATTTTGCCGCGCGTGGTGGCTGCTGCTCCCCAGGTTTGCCACGATGGTATGTTCTGTTCCCCCACCGGCCCGGAGGGCAGCATAAGGCTCCGGTCTGTTCCAGGAGGGAACGGCCCGTGGGGCTTGAAAGGGGCGGGGCCTCGGGATGGCGCGACCCTTCCAAGGTAAACACGAGGCGGGCATCCAGAGACCCACCCCACCCATCCCTGTCCACCCACTCTGCTCTCGCCCAGCAGCAGAACAGAGCTGACATTGATATGCGCGCGCACAAGGAAACACAGGGCGGCACTCATAGCTCGTCGAGGGGATGTGAAGGAACTCACGTCTGAGGCCTCTGGTTTTAGGAAAAACGCCTGGAAGTGTGCGAGCACACGCAGGGGCCACCGACACGTACTGTACAAGCTGTGTTTGGGAGCTCACACACACACACACACACAACCCCCCCGCCCCCACACACACACAGACTGTTGTACAGTTAGATGGGCGTAAAGCAAACGCCTCGCGCTCACACCAACCCACCGATAGGTGTGTTATAGTGCATGACGGTGTCAGAGATCAAGCACGTATTCCGGCGGCTCCCCGAACGGGTCACACGTTTTACCCAGGAGAGTCACTTCACACACTGAAGAGTGCAATCTGAAGGACACCAAACAATGAAGGCATTTCGGCTTCGACCAAACCTCTGTCAACTCAAGAGTTAAAAACCTGGAAATTACAATTCACAGCGCGTGCGCGTCTAGTTTAACGTAACCATGGCGACGGGATGTCGCTCTCTGCCAGTTTTTTCCAGCATTGCCGAAAAATAAATAAGAAATCTGTGAGCTCTAGGTTAAATTGCTATGGATGATGACTAAAGACTCAATCTGGGGAAATGAGGACAGGGGAAAAGGCTACAAAATATCTTTAAGATACTTGGAGGGCAGTATAAGGCTCCGGTCTTTAAGATACACCTAAATACTAATAATTTAGGTGTTTTTAGTTAGATTTTAATGGCAAAATCTCAGAAATATATTGGCATCCTTCTCTGAACTCAATGGGAAAATATTCTAATAACATTTAATAAGTATTTTTGCATGTTTCCACAAATAATTTTGATGATTTTACATTATGAGCTCCAAGTTTTCCAGCTTTGGACGCTTCCTTTAGTTCCCTTACTGGATTCTCCATCAGATTCAAGTCAGAACATTAACATTACATCCGATCAGAAGCAACGTTGGTAAAACTCAAAGATTATTTTAAACCGACATTGACCAGGGCTATATGAAGAACTTTAAAAATGCTGAGAACGAGGTGATGCTTGAAATAGAAACCCCTTACGAAAACAGTGGCAAATTTAAACTAATGACTAAACACTGATTATAGATTAAAAGCCGCCTCTTCACAGAAACTCTGGAGGCACTGAAAAAAAAAAAATTCTGTAAAAAAACGGCAAACTCTTCCAAACCAACTCACCATTTGCATTCGATATTAAAAATCAAACTTAAAAGAGTGAAAACAATTCCTAAATAATCTCCCAAAGAGTCACGGAAGAATCTTCCAGGACCTCATCTGCATATTCCAGTGTGTTGGACTGGGAAACGTACCGTATATTCTGCCGTTGCTCCCAGTGCCGGTGACTCCAGGGGCCTCTCACTCCTGCCTGTGTAGGAGGACAGAAAGAAGCTCTATGCAGCTACCACACATTTAGATGCTGGGAGGAGAGGGAGGGAGAGACCGAGGAGGCGAGGAGGAGGGGAGCAGGGGGGGGTAGTCCGTAGCCAGTTTAGTGAGGTCATCCAAGCTGCCCCAAATTTCAGGGCGGGAGACAAAAAAAAAAAAAAAAAAAAAAAAAAGCTGCCGAAGAAGAATTTTTAAACGTATGCAATGCAGGAGTGGGTTCAGGCTGTGATGTTGTCAGGTTGATGAGGTTCTAATAAACACAATTCCGTACAATTTGACTTTAGATTCCGTAGCATCTGAATTGTGAATTCATTTTGTGGAGGTTTTAATTGAGATCTGAATTCTGGAATTTTTCTTCATCACCCTGAGACGAAACGGAAACAGCTTTTACAGAGTTGCATGTCTTAGAAAAAAACCCTAAAGGGGCAGGGTTGTGTGTTTTCCAGGCACATGGTGACATTTTATAGCACAAGCAAGTAACTATGTTGACTTTGCAATTTAACACCTTGAAATTGAGTCTCTATGTCTTTAAAAACTCCTGCTCCTTCTGAAACGCCACCTCCTGGAAGTCAACATCACTCAATTAATCCTTTAACAGACTTTTTTCCACCAGGTGTTTGCTAATTGCTGCTGGCTAGTCTGAAGGAGCTGAGTGCTTCTGTGCGAGGCGGAGGCTCGGAGACTTGGAAGCTGCAGCTCCGAGGAGGACCTTCGTCCTTGAAGGCGGGGCTAGGCCCCACGCTGGCGTTCCGCACAGGGGAGTAAAGAATTTCTCAAAAGAGAAAGAATCAAGGTAACACTCCAGGTATGTTGTTGATGAGGGAATAACTTTATAACACAATGTTATAACTTTATGACATTGTGTTATAAAGTTATTCCCATTATAAGCTTTATGTACAGCTCAAAAAAGTTGATTTTCCATAATCCTGCTCCTTTAACATGTCTTCAGGAGAACACGTATTTTCCAACGCTCAAACGTTTTGCAGCGTACTTCAAGTGCACCGACTGGAAACGTTCTAAATTAACACCGTCTAAATACGGCCGGGAAAATGAAAGAAACTGCGAACATGGGGGGCGTGATTGTGTTCTGCTGATCAAAAAGTGAAAAGAGTCACCGGGTTTATTTGGTTTAGCATCCTCGTAGCGCTCCGCAGCTGCACAGTGCGCGCTGTGTCTGCCCGCTGCTGTCTGTGTGCATTCAGTGCAAACTCAAACAGCCTAATGTTGGCCTGAGGTTGTGGAAAGGTGTGTCTCCCACTCGTCTCCCACCCAGGCTCTATTCAAAGATGTAAATGCCGGCAGTGTGCGCCGGCACACGGACACACGCCCAGTCGTCGTGCGCTTTCAAAGGAGAAAAGATTTAAACAGCTGATTTGCTGCCATTTTCGGCTCGTTTGGAGGGCCGGGTGTTTTTCCTCCGCTGCTCGCAGATGAAACAGGAACATGAGGTTTACTCGCCATCGTTCATGTCAGTCTGCTGTCGCGTTCAGGTATTATTTCGGGAAGGTAGACATCCCAGAAAATCAGATTACGGTTAAACGTAACTTTATTATTGAACAGAATTTTTTGCTTTGAATTTTGATTTATTAAAAATAAAAACCCAATAAACCCTACTTTTCCAAGCAATGAACAACCACAGCGTCCATTTGTGTGGCAGTAGGGTTCTTAATATAAAGTTTCTACTTCACTTGATGAGCTACAGTCAAGTTTTTTTTTCCTCTGATTTTGATGACGACAAAGTGAAACATCAATACAATCAGAAGAGGTTTTATTAGGTGACACTGGCTGCGTTTTCATCACAAATGTAAAAAAAACGTTGACGCTAATGTAAAAAAAGAAAAAAAAATATTACAATTACTGTGCATTGTTCCCATTAAATAAGTGTGATGGTATTCACGTGGAATTAAAGTTTGTTCACGCAATGAGGTCGTTAAAAAAAACGTGACTGCACAGTTTTTTGCTCCAGCTGTTTTGAAAATGCTGTACTTATCAAACAAAACCTAAAAGAAATGTAACTTCATGTCACAGACTTATCGCACACCTAGAAATTGGCCTCTGTCTCTTTAAGAACCTCCAATCGTTTCCGACACGCCATCACAACAACGCTTCTCCGTGATACAACCGTTGTTTCTAGATGCTTGTGTCACATCATTCATCAATCGATCAGTCACTCACATAAAGAATTTTGACTTTAACGAATGGCACAAATCAACCAATTTGCTCTGTGATATTGAAACTCTAACGACGAATTCAGGTAAACTGTAAATAATTTAGTCCTGTGGACGGAGTAAAGAAACAATTTTTTTGTTGTTGTTTTCCCTCATGGCTCAAATACCTTTTCTGGTATATTAAAGCGTCAGCTGTTTGAAACTGGACTGGGTTGATGAAAATTGCATTGTAAAGGCTTCTTGTGTTGGAAGCGGTGTATGTTGAAACACACAGGGGTTCTGTAGACGCAGAGAGGAGCTGTGTTTTCATAGCCTGGCTCATAAAATGACTTTATGTTTTTTAAATCTAGTGTTGCGTCGACTCAATGCTGTATTTACAGAGTCGTAAAAAAGTAAGTTCCGTCTTAGAGGTTCCTTTTGTTTTTGTTTGTTTGCTTCACCTAAATGTGTGTGTGTGAAGGCTCAAGTGGAGCCTTCCCAATTCATTTGTGAAAGTAAATAGTTTGTGCCATCGTGGTGAAGAGGACATGTTAAAAATGAATAAACTATAAAACTAAATTAGAAAATAACAGTTTTTTTCCCCCTCTTGGTAGCCTGTTTAAGGTCTCGCCTCATATCAACCTGGTCTTGTCATAATCAGGCCTGGGTGAGACTAAAGTATGGATATCAGCTTTTTATAAAATGCGCTTTCAAGATTTAACAAGGTGGTGTTTCTGTTTTCCCATGGGGTCAGATTGAGCGAAGTTGTCCTTAAAGGGGAAGTGTTGTGTATTTTCTAGGCACATAGCCTCATTTCACAGCACAACAAAGTAACTATGTTACCTTCACTTGTTATTAAAATGACTGAGATGAAATCTGACTTTGTAATAATACGTCTTGAAACCTCTTGTTTTTTTCTGAAGCTCTTCGCTCAACAACATGGCTCCTCTATTAACCCTTTAACAAGTTTTTACCAGCGTTTCATTGAGAAGTGGCTCCTATAATTTGTCCAGCAGATGAAAAGTTCCACCAGGTGTCTGCTAATTGCTGCTGGCTAGTCTGAAGGAGCTGAGTTCGGGAGTTGCGGTGGAGGGCGAGTCTGTGAGGCAGAAGCTTCGACTTTGCGGCTCAGAGGAGGAGCTTCATCCTCGAAAACGGGAGCTAGGTTCTTCCAGGTGTTTAGCATAGCTGAATGGTTGCCATGGAGACTAAAGGATTTCTCATGCAAGAAGGAATCAAAGCAACACCTCAGTTATGTCTTTGATGAGGGAGTAACATTATAACATGATGTAGAACTTTAAAAAGTCAATTTTACATAATTCAGGCCCATTAAAATACAGAAATCTTCCTTTTTGTTATTATTCAAGATATCGCTGATATGAAAATTTGTTTGAGGAACTGACGCATTCAAATGAACGTGGAAATGAATAAATCCCAGATGTAATTAAACTAAGAACTGGTTTATTTAAGATTTCTGTTGACTTCTGTTGACTTTAGGTGTTATTATAAACACCTAAAAACATAAGGACTGAGTTAACTTTAGTTGTCGAGTCATGCTTTTACTAAAAGTGTTCAGTTTTAGTAAACCCCGGCTGGTCAGTGCTTGCTCCGGCCCATTTGCCATCTCCAGTTAGCACAGACCTTATCTGTTGTAGGGACGTGCCGAAGTGTCCAGGTAGCCTGTGAAAGGGCCCTCTGAGCGGACGGGGCCGGCCGGCACAGAGTTGCCTGTGTTCCTCGGCTCAAATGATCCAAATATGAGAAGCCGCACGCTGGAAACAAGCTGGAAAACTGCTGACATGGGTTTTGAAAAAGGATCATCTGTAAGCAGACTGAGGCTTTTTCTCGGGGGGTGACAAATTTCAAGCATACGCAAAGTGCTGAGGCATCAATTTTTCCTTATTTTTTTGTCTTTTCTAAATATTTGAGGCCGTGGATTTTCTGTTTTCCTACAGGGGCGTACGCACACGTCTCTGAACCCTCTTCCTCACACACACCCTGGACTTCCAACTCACACACACGCCACGCACACGCACACACACACACACACACTTGCGTACACATTGTGTGCAGAAGTGTGTGGTTGCAACAGAAACTCTGCAGTTGCTGGACATGTGAGAAATTTTACTCCCGATTTTGTTCTGAGGTCACATGTTAAAACTATTCAAAGACCTTTAACTTTATTGCACGGTTACAAACACAACATGACCAACACAAAGAAAGAGGAGAGTGATCCCGATTGTCAACTTTTTTTTTTTTTTACCAATACAAGTTTTCTACATGTTTGCATTCAGCTCTCTAGAGTCAAGAATAAAATTGGCAGTGATTGGAAGCAATTCTACCATATGATGCTGCCACCGCCGTGCTTCGCTATGGGGGCGGTGGTGTGTTCAGGGTTATCGGCACTGTTAGTTTTCTTCCATTTTTTCAGCCAAAAAGTCAAAGTTCAATCTAATATGGCTAGATCATCTTCTTCAACATGTTTGCTGTGTTGTATGGCTAAACTGAAAACATGGGTTTTTACTGGGTTTTTTTTTTGTCAGTATTTCATAACAATTTGTGGCATCATTTTATAGTTAAAACCAGAATTTTACATACTTCAAATAAAAAGGCACAAACATGTCCCCCCCCCCCCCCGACTGACTGTATGAAGTTAAATCAGTTAATTTTTTTGTTTTGTTTGAGGCCAGTTAGAATCACCAAAATAATTTCTATTTGCTGAAAACCACAACATTGAGAGAGCACGGTTGCACACAACCAGTTAGAATATACGTCTCGATTAATGGGGGTTTCATTTAAAGCAACCGCCTCTGATGTCCACTACGAGCAAGGATAAGTGTGTGTGTGTGTGGGGGAGAGAAAGCGAGAGCGTGTTGACACAGCCTCTTGCAGCCTATCACGTAGCAGAGCAACATATTTCACAACCTCTGCCCAACTGTGAATGGCTGCTTTATAGCTGTCAAGTCTCGCAAACTAAATTTGCACACTCGTACTAATTTACGAGCCGCACGGCCCGTGAAGGCCGACGACAGATATGGACGAGGTGTCAGAGCGAGCCCTGTTCTCGGCGTTCTCTGAGCCGCTCCGACTCCCGGCTTTTGATCTAAAAATAAACGTCGAGCGCAAATAAATGTTAATGTCAACAGATCTCATGGGCCTGCAAGAAGATGGCTCACACCGAAAGACAAAATGTACTTAAACACTTGGCTTATGTACAGCAGAGATGCAGAGAAAGATTCTGCGAGCTTACGTGGTGCCTGTAATTACATATGAGTTGCTTGAAATACAGGAAAACGATAGATATTCGATACATCGCTTTCAGTGTTAACTCTTGCCTTATTTGATGGAACCATCAAATCCTCGCTTTACTAGAAAGCTGTGAAGAGTTTTATGACCTTAAACCCAAGCATTGTTGACCAAAGCAGGAGAGCTGTGATCAATTTGATTGATTCTGTAAAACAAATGAAAGATTTCGCAGTGGATTAGCCAACGTCTGAATCCAAATCCTACTGATATTCTTGGGTTATGACCTTAAGCAGGCTGTTCGTAGATGAAATCTTTCCCCGAGTTTTCACCCATTATTTTGGATCCTGAAGTACACTCGGAGTTTATGACGGTAAATCGAAGTTAAAAAATTAAAATGCAAGCAAATATTTGGAGGAAGAAATCCCAGAAATCCTGGACAAAGCCTCTGTGGAGTTTTCATTGGAAAGACTTCAGTGTTTTACATGATGTCATGCGACGTTTGTTAGAATTTTTACAAGGTTCTGATGCTGAACATTTTAGCTGACTAACATTTACCCATATGTTTCAACTCCCTTGAGGAGTGAAATGTAAAAAGGAGCTTTATTGGATGCTGGGAGAGAGAGGGAAAAGGTGGTTGCTGGTTTTTAGTGAACACTGCCTCCTTATGCTGCAGCACACACACACTTCTCTGGTCCCTGTTGCATTATGGGACAGAGACGCTCCACATTTACCTGACAGGCTTTCCAGCATCAAAAAGCGACTGCGTCCAGCTGTACGGCAGCCAGTTCTGACTTAATAGAGATCTGAGTGATCCTGCGCTTTCTGCCAGCTGGCTTGTTTTAGCGGCTTGCAGTACTCGAGTGTATTACATTGGGATTTAATACGACGGACCAACAGAGAAAATTGGACAATTGCTCAGCAGAATAAGCGAAATGCATGGCTGCGAAATCTCGAGACCAGAGCAAAAGTTTCCTTTCCAACAGGACAGTACGTCCTGTAGCTAAAAGGGAATTCAATCGAAGCACGTTGCGGCCAGGTCAAGGTCCGGAGACAAATTCAATTGGGAAACTGGAACAAAACAAGAAAATAGATGTTGAAAGCATTTGAGATTTGACACAGGGATGTTGAATGCAAATGTTGACTATGTTTTTTGGATTTTTAAAATTTTATTTCTTGAAAACGTTTTTTTTTTTTTTCCCTTTGGTGTAAGGATAATAGAACATCACAAAGTAATACCTGTATTATTTTGTATTCGTCTATTATGCAAAATCCTAACACCATTTCTCAGTTTTTAAACTAAATACTTCATATGTTTCTACTGAGATTTAAGTTTCTTTAAATGTACATTGGTGAAGTCATGCCACACAGTCTATGAAAGGTGTGATATGGACAGTGCGGATAGAAAAAGGGGGAGTAAATTTGCGCCAAAAAAATCAGTAACTTTGAGAATAATCCTGGAAACTTTCTGGAAAGAACCAGGAAATTTCTGAGCTATAAAAGTTGTAAATTTGCTAGAAAAATCTCAGAAATTTTTAGATTGACCCCAGAAATCTTCTAGAAAAAAAACAAGAAAATTTCTGAGTTCCAAACGTTGAACAAAATTTTGAGAATAATCTCAGAATTTTTCTTGGAAAAAAACACACAGACGTTTCTGAGCTCTGAAAGTCAAAAATTTGCAAAAAAAAACAAAAAAAACAAAACTGAAACGTTGAGATTAATCTCATAAAAAATTTCTTGAAAAAACCTGGACAGTTCTGAGACTAATCTGAATATTTCTGAGTTTTTTTTTCCCAGCAAATTTTCTACTTTTGAAAATCAGACATTTCTGTTTTTTGTTTGTTTTTTTTTCCCACGGAAGTTTACTTTGCTTTGCTTCTATCTACAATATCTAATACGCCGTATTAGTTCAACATGCTTAATTAATTCAAACTCATTGAGTTTAATTAATATTTCACTATTTTCACCATAGCAGATGCAGTATTTTTGACGCGCGGTGCTGTAATGCAGTGAAGTGACCGCTAGATGGCGGTCACGGCGCTGATTTAATAAAACGTCATTCCGGCTTGGGGGGGAAGGAAGGGGAAAGAAGAGGCTCATAGCGGCAATAGCCGAGCAACGACGGCGGTGACCGGACATGAACTTTAGCGAGCAGCCTACAACTTTACTCAGAGTTTAGAGAGAGACGACGGAAGCAGCAGCAGCAGCAGCGCCGCCGCTTCACTTCACTTCGCCTCCACTCAGTTAAAAACAAGGAAGTGAGGAGCGGGCAGGACTCCCAGTTGTTTTCCTCCGGTGAGTCTCTGTTACTTAAAGGCTTTGTGTGCTCTCCTCATGGTAAAAGGGAAACTGCGCTTTATTTACTGTGCAGGAGAGCAGAGACAAAGGCAGACCACCCTGTTGGTGTCTCTTAACCACAGCGTATCCACCTGGAGTTAAGGGAAAGTGTGCAGCAGGCCCCGTTCGGATTTATTAAGTTTAGTTTTATTGAACCCATTCATTGCCTTTTGAAGCTTGCGACTTGAAACAAGCAGCTGGACACCTGCAATATTGGGCTCCGAATTAAATGGAGAATTGATTTCAAAGACAGTGAACAGATGGACGCGTCCATGCTGAGTTGGTTGCTTTCTATCAACACGTTTTAATACGTCTGGAAGTGTTTTTTTTTTTTTATTTTTAAAAAGATTATTTTATGATGTGGAAGTAATTTTCCAGCGTCTGTGTTGCCCTTAATTTAAAAATTATTGCCAGTGGAGGCATTGAGGAGGTTTGTGTGAAAGTTGTTTCTCGGTATATAAAACCTTGTATCCAGAGGCGGTTCTTGCATGACTGGGTTCCTGGGCCTCTCTTTCTGGCAGTTGAGTCTCAGATTTTCAAGACAGTGTCTACGTAACACTTTTTAGTGTTTTGCAAGAGGTACAAAGCTTTCATAAATCAAAAAATATATATATATATATATTTTATTTATTGATTGATTTATTTTCAGTGTATGAAAATCCAGTTGAGGTCTTTTCAGTCTCATAGGGAAAAATAAATAAAATGCCAATTTAATTTAGCGCCACATAATAAACTGAGAATGACATCGCACATGTATTAGCACTCGTGAACAGTTTGTGTTACGTTTTATTTTGTCTTAAGATTCCCCTTGAAATGAAAGTCACATCACACACATCGGCAACTATTTGTATTGTTGAATTTCAAGTGGAACATTATTTTAAAAAAACATGATTGCTTTAAGATGCAACTTTGAGGTCGATTTCCCAAACTGAAACTTTTCTTTTTTTTTTTCCTTTTTTTAACGCTTTAACCCTTCGGTATAGATTTCAGTACTTATATTAGAGGCAGAGGCGGCAGAGTAGAGCAGTCACTGTAAAACATTTCTGAACGACCAAAAAAAAAAAAAAAAGTTAGAAAATTTAAACTTTGGTCTGTCGCTAGCATCTTGTATTTCCAAGCTGCGGTATGCGAACAGCAGTTTTGTGTGCATATCCTGCAGAACGTTTTTACAAAAGTCTAGCAACACTTTCAGCTTCAGCTGGTTCAGCATAAGTTTGAGCAGTTTTGCTGTAAACGCATTCAGACTTCTTGTTATCTCCTGAAAGTCCTGCTCTCTCTCCCTTTCTTGCAGTGACCAAATAGTACTAAAACACTGTTTCTCTATTTTTTGCCGTAATGTATTGTCAGTTGTTGGCATGCCATTGTCGTAAAACTGTCACATTTGTACCTTCTGTGTATTTCATCTCATTTTTTTTTTCTTTTTAGATTAGTTTGTCCTCTACTCTGCGTTACATAATCTTCATATTAAATGCTTGGACTACATAAACACTGGAAGACTTTTAGTTATCAGCTTAAAAGGTTTTATAAACACTCCTGAGATTTTATCTTGTATATTTTGATAACTGTGTGAAAAAAAAAAAAAAATTACTCTGTTTTTGGCCACCTAATTTCTTAACACCTCAATACACGTATAGGAGAAGGCGTCTGTTTTGCTGATGTTTGCTATCGTGTTATCTTTTCTGTGCTGATATTTTCATGGAGTTTGCCCACTTGATTTTATTTTCCACTGCATCTAATTATTAACTGCTTTTCTAAAAAATGAGTTAACAGCTTTTGACGAGAATAAGAAACATTTGCTGTTTTTCTTTGAGATCAACAACCTTTTTTTTTTTGTTTCTCCTAATAATTTTACAATTACGCTGGTGCTTCTCTGCTGAAGTCGTGACCTCAGTTACTTTCAGACGTACACAACTGTTTACGGTCCCCGGCTGTTGATGGGGAGCTAATGGCCGGTTCCTCCCTGTCGTAACCGCCACATTAGCGATCTACGGCAGACAGTCTCAAAGGTTAAAAGCTGTTTGGGTGTCGTGTTGTGACGGAGACCCACGGAAGAGTCCACGGACCAACAGGTGGCAGCTGATGTCGCTCATCACCTCCTGCTAATTTATTCATGAGTGATTAAAAAGGGTTTTGTTTTTCACAGGGACCAATCTGCCTGGCAGAGAAAAGCCGTAATAAAAGTGATTTCTCTCTGGTGGCTTTTTTTTTTTTTTTGTCACCTCATTAGGAAGAACTAAGTTGTTTTATGACTTGTGTCAAGCGAACCGGTGTCAGGATGTTGGCGTCTCCGTTAATTTGCGAACACGGCTTGTGTTGGTGCACATAAGCAGTTATTTTGTTGTGTGAATGTGAACTAAGATACGTTAATACCTTTAAATGCACACACACGACATTTACGATATTCCCACTGTTTAATATTTAAGCTTCAAAGCCATGAAGTGTGTTCTGTTTGCTTTCATGAAGCGATATATCGCCGAGGGCGCGGGGTGACGCTCTTCTCAGCTGTGTTCACACTGAACATCTGAAGAAAATGCAGAACAGACAATCCAAACTTTCTCCAGCGGTACTGTTTACACATGTAGTTAACTGCTGGAAATGCTCCGCTAGATATCTCCTCGTGTCGTGGGAAGCGATTCAAAGAAAGCTTGGGGAAGGTGAGCGGCAGGACGGACAGTCATGCATGAAAGATGCAGGAATTACCTTGCAGTCCTGACAGAACCCGTTTGCCCGAAAGGCTCTGGCTGCTCACACAGCAGACAAACGGTTCACTTGTGTGTTTTAATGTCAGAAAAAAAAAAAAAAAACACGAGTTATGACGCCATTTAATTTCCCTTTGAGATGAATGAATTATTGAATTGATCCAAATTGTTAGCATCTGCTGCCATGGCTGTCCAACTGGTGAAACTCTACATTGGCATGAAACGTATAAGTTCTTAATATTTGGAATATACCAGTCAACAATCACTACACTCCAAACATACCTTTCCAATCTCAATATCACACATGTGGTATTATAACAATTAATATACTGTTGTATTGACTTCTGTTTCTAATTGAGAATTAAACTACTTCTAATTCTAGACTACTTCTTTCTCAGTAGTTGATGACTTGGAGGTCTGAAGGAACAGACATGTGGTTTTATATGTATAACCAACAGAAAACACATTTTTTGTCTGGTTTGTTAAGACTCAGGTCCTGGGGTGTTAGTGACTTTAGTGTGGTACTTACTGTTTCAGAAGGAGGAATTTCTAGCAGCCAAAAAAAAATACTTTGCTCTCTGCATTTACTTCTGTGGGTCAACTATTAGTGCTCAGTTTTTTTTCTCTTGGATGTTTGCAAAGCTTCTGTAGGAACCCAAATGTGAGGTAGTAGCTTCGCCTTCTCCGTACCGTACCATTGACCTACAGCTGAAGGCAGGCCAGAAATGGTGCAGTACTGGTCCTGCGACAAGGAAAACTGAAAATATTTAGCATACTGAACGGCAATATAGGATCAGACTTTTGTCTTCTCTCATGAATTCCCCTCAAAACGTCTCTGGGTGGGTTACTTCAGGAGCTCTGCTGGGTCTGTTGTGCTAATTCCTAGGAATGTGTGATTGTGGTTCCCTTCCAAATATTTTGGTCCTACAAATTAGGTTTCGAGATGGCGTATATCATCCAGCACTGTTTTGTCAATCTGTCATACACTGAAGTAATAATATCACTCCTTCCATATTACATTTAGTCCTCCTGAAACAGAACTAGCCGATGCACTTCAGTGTGTGTAAAGTACACCTAAGTGTTTTGGTAGGAGCGGTGATGAGGCACGAGCAAATGAAAGCTGAGACACTTCCTGCCTTGTTCGCTATTCTAATGATGAGAATAGCCTGGTGCAGGTGGTGTAAAAAGTTTTTCATCGGACGGTTCTGCCCGCTTTCCCAGCGTGCGCCATTGGATCTGCTTGGTTTTAGTCAAGTCCGACTCAGCATCCGCATCAAGCTTAGGGTTATGTCATTTACGAGTTTATCTCTGTCAGTGTTCAGTGACCCCAGTCCTGCAAGAAGGATCTGTGCCTTAGTGCGAGCTGTCATCGCCTGAGAGGTTAGCGGTGACGAGTTGTGTTTTGGAGGCGGGTGGTGGGGGCGCATCACAATCCAAGATTGGGCTCCACCTCCGAGTTTCTGTCCCGGCAGAGGACACAGTTATTTCTGGGTATCAAGGTTAGGCCAGAGTGGCATGCGGGACCCAGACGAGGTATGTCCGGTTAGAAAGTTCAGAACACGGGAGGGGATTGAGTCGACTCTTCAGCTGCCAGAATCTTTAACCAGTCCTGTGCAGTAATCTCCATGTACTGTATGCGAGTGGAAAGAATTTTTTTTTTTTGCTGTGTGCTGTGGGAGCAGTCGTCACCAGAGTGGAGGGTAGGTGTTGAAAAGTGATTCTTATTTAACTTTGTCACATTGGCTTCAGCTCAGTCACAAGGGAACAGGTAAGCAATTAAAATTTCATTGATCTGAATAGGATAGTACCACAGGTAAGAGGTTCCCACGCTCAGTCTTAATGTCCCGGGAATCTTTCCTGATTGTTTACAGTTACATACTCCTCGCAATTAATCTTTCAAAGGGCAACTTGAACTGAACCTTGGATTAAAATGTCTTGGACACGAGTGTGTGTGTGTGTGTGTGTGTGTGTGTGTGTGTAATATAACTTGGCAGCTAAGCATTTCAGTTTCTTTTTTTAGTTGTTCTATTGGATCAGGTCCCATCAGTGTGTGTGACTGTATGGGTCTTGTTCTTGCACTTAGGACTTTGTAATCGTTTCCCATTTTCTTTCCTATTAGAGATAATAGTTGTAGCTTGCTAAATATTATTGTAGTATTTTGTTTCGAACCAAAATTCTGCGCATGTTATCAAACACTCAGATAATGAGAAGACATTTTTACAAAACATCAAACTAAAATGGGTTCAGATTGGGATGTGTTCAATGGTTCCTAATCGTAGAAGCATAAGTTAAAATGATTTTTTCTTTTGTGACATGAATCAGATGAATAGAACAAAAAGTCCAATTTTAATATGGAGACAGAGGCACAATGAAGACGGTCGTTACAAAGACTGAATGTTTGTCTGAAGTTGTTGAAAAGAAAACTGGTTAGAAAGCCAACAGCAATAATTGATGACCTGCAGGAATTTCCAGGTATTACTTTTTTGTCTTCGATTTCTTGTATTCCCAGAATGTGCTAAGCTAAGGACTCTGTTTGGAAGTCGGGATCCCCGGCTCCTTGGAGGAAGATGTGTTATGGTCTGATGTAACCAAACCACTCCCTGAAGTTTGTGGAGCAATGCTAGAACAACACCATAGCAACAGCGAAATAAAGCGGCAGTAGCATCGAGATATAAATCTGAAAGGAAATTTGTGTGGTGTCCGGTGCACAGTCATGGGACAGTTGACGCTGTTGGAATAATGCAGGCGAAATGTGACATTTAATTGATGGACTTCCTGGTGACTCCATTTAGGAGGGAAAAGTAGGTTAGGAGCATAAATTAACAAACATAACAGTCTTAAAAGTTGTGGCTTCTCAGATGGACACTGGAGTTATGTGTTGCAACATAATATACACACGCGACTTAACCAGAGGACATACTGACTCTGGCTGGAATCTTGTTGTTATGGCAACAACAAACAGCAGCACGAAGTCTTCAGAAACCGAATGTGTTGAATGTGGCTACGATGAAGACTGAGAAACCTGATTTGAATTTACTTTTGTCTCAAAACTCGGTTCATAAATAATACATGATTAGTTCCTGTATTAATAGCGGAGGTTTTAAGAGGGACAGTGAATAACTAGAAAATTCCTGAAGAAATTTAACCGGGGGCCTGACAAAGTGTGCCTGTCGGTTTGGACCCAGTGTTCTGATGCCGCATGTCTTCTCTCTTTCTCACAGCCTGTCTGTCAACTCACTGGCAAATAAAGGACATTAGAGACAGATGTCAAAAAACAGAAGGAGGAATGACCCAGGACAGAAAACTCTGGAGATGTACCTTTGGTGACGCCAGGATGAAGGGCAAAAGGAATAAATGATTGTAAAAGCATCCATACAGCCGACACGTTACGCACCATTACTGGGCCCCCTTCCGTTGTAGGTCCATAGGACAATGGTATGGATAGGTCACACAAATCAGTTGATTCATTAGTGGGCAGCTAGATGATTGAAACAAGTTCAAGAAATATTCATGAGTCCCCTTTCTCATCGCATTAGCATGACAAAGGGGTTTAACCCCTGTTTACGTTATTTTTAAAAAAAATACTTTTTTTTAAAAATCATTTTAGTAGTTTTTCAAGTACACATACATACATTGAACAGTTAGACCCCCTCTAACAAAAATTTCAGAGCAACTAGTTTGACAAAGAGCAGTTGAGTGATCAACGAAAACAAAAAAGGAAAAAAAAAAAAAAGGCAATTACATTAATTATACAGTTGGTGTCAGGCTCCGATGAATGTTCAATTTCTTCCAATATCTGTTGTATTTATAAGTGGCAAGTCTCGATGAGAAGGTCAGTCTCTCCATTACATGAATTTCCTCTATTAAGTCCTTCCAGTCCGAACATGATGATGGTTCCACATTAAGCCACCTGCGAGTTTCTTTGCAGCTGCTAATAATATTAACAGGAGATATCTATCTGACTTCTTCAATTCCTGGGGTAAATTATCCAGGAAAATCACAGTAAAATCACAGCGTAAATTTAAGTCCATTTTAGTATTGATTTCTTTTATCACTTCTGACCAATAGGGTGCGATCTTAAAACATTCCCAGAAAACATGAAAATGTCCTGCAGACACATTCCCACAGTTCCTCCAGCATTTTGCCTTTTCAGCATCGTTACAGTGTTTACTTTTAATGTTAGGTGGAACAAAAAAAAAACGCACCATGCATTTCCAGGAAAATTCCTTCCACAGGCCGGAACGTGACGTGTGAATCTCAGAATTACATATATTTAACCAAACATCATCAGTTATTGTTATTTTGGCTTCTTTTTCCCATTTAACCTCAAGATATGTTCTATTACATTTCCTCTCCTTTTGTAGACATGAGTATAGTTTGGATATTGTTTTTTTTTTTAGGAGGTCTTCTGTTGCTTGAATCTAATAGGATTTTAAGTATACTTGTTGTCCTCCTCCAAAAGTTGTATACTTTTATTGTAGTGATGTCTTAGGTGAAGATATCTAAAAAAAAAAAAAAAAAAAAAAGTCACATTTTTCCATGTTATAGTTATCTTGAAATTGTTTAAAACTTTTTAATTCATTATTGCTTATAATCTTTCAGTAACTTGTTATGCCTTTTTGTGACCACTGTGTAAATCTCTTATCCATTCTTGCAGGGAGAAAATCTCTATTGTAAGCAGGCCATCTTAAAATTTGAGCACTTCTTTTAATCTTTAATTGCTTTAATATTTTATGCCATATGTCCAGCGGTACTTTTAGCCATAAGGGAATTGGGTCAGAATCTACATGTTTTTTAATAAGGAAATGATCTCCGTGCCAGCATTGTAGAGGTATGTCACTGTAAGACAGGTCTATCTCTTTCCATTTAGCTTCACATGTTGGGTCACACCAACCAACTAACACTCTCATCTGCGCTGCTCTATAATAGTCCTCTACATGTGGTAAAGCCCAGCCACCCCTTTCTCTTGACCGTTGTAAACCCCCATTTAGGTTTAATCCCCGGCTGCCTAGTGGAAACACCGTCGTAAATACGTCAAATCATAACGTAGCGTAACTTCACCATGACATACCGCTCCCAAGGAGAGAAGAGTTTGTATGCCATAAGTTCTTGAAGGTAATTTGGCTGTTAAGACAATTGGGTTTCATTCTAGTCAGAATTTTGATTAATTGGAGTAAACATTTTCTAGACACCAGTAGTTTTCTGACCTTATTTTTGGAGAAACTGGGTTTCTTTTGTTCTGCTGGTCTTACGCCATTGGTATTCATTTTTCCAAATAAAACATGTATCAACACAGTGGTTCCTAAGCTATTTACTTAGCTGAACTGTGTTGACCAAGTTTCTTAACAGGTTTTTCTTTCTTTTTGTCTTTTTCTCTTACAGCACAAGATTATATGGTGAGCAAATGTTGACAAGGAGTTTCTAAGCTGAAATTCCCTTCCATCTACCTCAACAGCTCTCGCTTTACACTCCATCTACCTCGGCCTGTGTTGCGTTGAGTCCACCATCATCAGCGGCCTCAGAAGAGGCTGGAGAATCCCTTTTTGTTTCGTCAGCAGATCTCTCCGGTATCAGTCGACCAGCCGCCGTCAACGCCAGCATCGTCAACTGAACCCCTTGGTGAGGGAGGGTTCTCCTGAACGAGTCATGTTTCACCCGAGTTTGTGATGTCCGAGCCCTGCAACGGACCCGGACCAGTTGAAGAACGGGGACGGATTCGTCGAGACGTGCCCCGCTTTGTGATTGGCTGTGAAGAGGATGAGCAAGACATGGGCCAAATGGAGGCTGGCATGAAGAACGAGATGCTTCGTCAGGACGACATGGAGGTGTATGACAATGAATCGGTAAGTGAAAGAAATGAATGACATCATGTTGCTACCTGGGGTTTTGAAACAGAGCCAGTCATATCCTGGCAAAAGGAATCAATCAAGTTTATTCCTGTAGCACATTTCAGCAGCAAGGTGCTTTACGTAATAATAACACAAAATTACTAAGTTATAAAAATAAAAAAAAAACTATACAGTCAACAACTGAACAAACATTACATTTTGATGAGTGCCATGATCAAAATCATACATGTCAAATAAAGCAATGAAGTCTTTAGAAATCAATAGAAGAAGAGTAACATTCAAACAGGGGAATAGATAAAGAATTGGGACAAAATCTAAAACCTGGGTTGGGAACAGAGCAGTAGATGGGAATTTTACACAGTTACTCTTAAACGGCAAGTTTTCTTTCAGCATAATGACTTTATGACCCAGAGTAGCTGAATCAACAACAAACGGCACTAATAAAAAGGTTGGCTCAGTTACGGTTAGAATGGTGACATTTTCAGGCTTACTGGAAGAACAACGGCTGACAACCTATTCTCCATCTTCCATGAACTGTGAAACAGAGGAGTTTGTTCATCTTGGGGAAAGTCGCAAAATGGATAATGATTTCCTCGATGGTTTGGCTTCAGAAAAATGTCACATCTTGTGACACACTCCACTTAGGGGTTTGCCGTAGCGGCTCCACACACCACCAGACTTATCACCATAATTAACAGGCTGTTGTGCTCAATATGAAGCAGTGACAGCTGCCATCTTGTCGAGTCTCTCTTGTATCAACTGGCTCCTCTCCGTTCCTCCACTGCATTTCCATTCGCCGCAGCTGCAGCAGCAACATTCAGATTGGACACATTTATTAGCAACACTGTGAAATAAAAGGAGAGATTGTGCTACAGTCAGTATTAGGTCTGTTCATGCAATGAAAAAAATTATAAATAAAATGAACACACCACAAGACTGTATTTGTGTCGGCCTTTTACTGACATCACTGAAAAAAAAAGAAACATTTTGTTTGTCAGCTTTTAAAAAAAACTAAAATAAAAAAAATATAAATCATGTTAAAGGTCTCATGTGTAACAGTAACTGACATCTGGCGGCCATGTTGGATTTAGCAGCCGTTTGAAATTATCATCTGCCTTTATCATAGAAAAAGAAATCTGAAATATCAAATTTGTCTAAAACTATTCGAAATGGCCTTTTCTGTTTCCTTTCATTATGAGGTCAATTAATAAGCCTTAGCAAACTCTGAGATTAAATAAAAGTAACATAATCCACTAAAAAAGTTTCTCACTTTTCTTTAATTAATTGCCTTCTAAAAGATAGTTGCATGCATGGTTTTGGCGGCCGTTTGTTCTGGGTTAATGAACATAAAATAGATTTTACAGTTTAAAGGTATTATTTTTAAATGCCTATTTATTACTGTTATACACAGTGTCTTAAACAAAGTTGCTATCCGCTTGAAAAATGTTCGACAGCCATGTATAAGTAACACTTCCTGTTTGCATCGCCTCCCCTTGTTCCTCCCACCAGCCGTCAGAGCGACAGATCGTTGTGGGCATATGTGCCATGATGAAGAAGTCCACATCGAAGCCCATGACTCAGATCTTGGAGAGACTCTGTAAATTTGACTACATCGATGTCGTCATCTTCCCGGAGGAGGTGATCTTGGAGGAACCTGTGGAGAAATGGCCGCTCTGCGACTGCCTCATCTCCTTCCACTCCAAAGGTAAAACTTTGCATTTCCATTACAGTCAGCTGAGTGAAAACGTTGGTGTTTCAATAACTATGTGCGGTTTTTGTGCTTCCTCTGACTTTATTTCAAACATCTCCCTGACACTAATCCAGCTTTCAGTTTCATCCTATTTTTATTTCCATACTTTTTATGGCGATCTCTGCGTTTTGATAAATGAGTTTATCTTAAGAGTGTCAAGTCTGCATAATTCCCAGGCGACAGGAACAGTCTATAACTCATGTTGCAGTCAGTTTGTCACATGCAATGTTTTTCCACTCTATTTTTAAAAACATTAGCTGACGGAGATAAGGGAACACGATCGTCTGTAGATGCAGTTTTTCCAGGAAAGAGAGAGGACGATGTTTATCCAAAACATCTTGAGGACTCGGATGCAAAAAAAAAAAAAAAAAAAAGCAGTTTGAGTCAAGCTGCTCTCGAGAAAAAAGAAAAAGAAATGCTGTTTTTTTTTCTTTTTTTTTTTTTTCTTCAGCAAATCCTTGTTACGTCAATTCAAGCTGATCTAAAGTGTGACGTATTCTTTTGGTTTCCAGGTTTTCCTCTTGACAAAGCCGTGGAATACGCTAAGCTCAGGAATCCAATGCTCATCAATGACCTCAACATGCAGTATTTCATTCAAGACAGGTGAGAGAGGCTCAAAAACAAGAAAAAATAAACTTTCAATACACCTGTGATGGGACTTTGATTATAGCAACGACAGGAATATAGCAGTTTTTTTTTTTTTCAAAAACAAAGGGGAAAAACAAGACAAATTTCATAAATTATATCACAAAAATCTGTCAAATCAGTGGCGTTAAAATTCAAATTATCTGCAAAACTTGCCTAAACCCTTGACTTAATGCCTCTTTTTGAATGTTTTAATGTCTAAAGTTTTGATGTCAGTAAAGCTTAACAAGAAGTTATTTCCTCCTAAATTTGGAGATTACTTTTTTTTTTCTTCTAATTTGCAGTTTTTGGTAAAATAAAAAGGGAGTTTTTTTTATGTTCTTTTCTTGTCCAGTTCTGGCTTGTAGTTTGGAAATCGTTTCCCAGTCTTAGTAATGAGCTGTTCTTGAGAAAATGACATAATTGCTGTTTTTACAGGCTTTCTCTTTATTCTCTTTAACTTCCTGCTTTTTGTAACACAAAGGATCACTATGAATGTTGCACAAATTCACTGTATTGTGGTTGTCTGTGATATTATTACCGATATTAGGAGGGAAGTGTATCGGATCCTTCAGGAAGAGGGCATCGACCTGCCTCGCTACGGCGTGTTAAACAGAGACCCTGACAATCCTGAAGGTGAGAACATCGTCGTCTTTTAAAAATACTAATAATTCCTTTTAGTGAAATGATGCAGATTGTTTATGCAGATGAGCACGTTTTTTTTAAGTTTAGAAATAAATGAGTTTGTGCCTGAAAATCTACAGCAAGATCTTCTTTAAAGAGGCAGTATTATGTAAACTTAGCTTTTTTAAGTTTAACTTCATGTTATAATGTTATTCCCTCATCAAAACCATACTTGGAGTTTTGCCTTGACTCTTTCATCCTTGTTTGAGAAATCTTTTAATCTCCATGGCAACCATTCAGGTATGCAAAACGCCTGGGTAGACCTATCTCCTCCTTTGAGCTGCAGTTTTCAAGTTTCCACTTCACAGAACAGCTCTCTCCTTCAACTCCCACACTCAGGTCCTTCAGACTAGCCAGCAGCAATTTGTAAGCACCTGGTGGAACTTGAGCTCATCAACGAGCTTCTTCTCAGTGAAATAGAGGAGCCATGTTGTGACGACTTCCTGTAGGCGGAGTTTCAGAAAGAACAGGAGTTTCTTAAAGAGACAGAGGCCCAATTTTAAGGCGCTAAATTACAAAGTCAAATTTCTTTAAAGTCATTGACAGCATTTTTATAACAACTGAAAGTGACATAGTTGCTTGATTGTTCTGTAAAATGACACTATACACAATGCCGCCCCCTTTAATTAAAGTTGATATTTTTAGATTTGCTTGGTTACTAAGAGTTCATCATGTAATAGTCAGTTTGTAACTAAATATAGAGAAATCAGTTCACACATTTTATCATGTTATTATTTGCTGTTTTGACTGTTTCTTCATGCGTTCACTGGTAAAGATTTCCTGTTGAACCGCCTTTAAGCACGACAGCTCGCTTTGTGCAGAGTGCAACCTGGTGGAGGGGGAGGACCATGTGGAGGTGAACGGGGAGGTGTTCCCTAAGCCCTTTGTGGAGAAGCCTGTGTGTGCAGAGGACCACAATGTCTACATCTACTACCCAACGTCTGCTGGGGGAGGCAGCCAGAGGCTCTTCAGAAAGGTAGCTGCTGTCAGCCTTATCCATTAATCTGATTCTCTGTTTTAAGATTAAAATTTTGGAAAATGGGGGCGGGGGAGGTTGTCTCTCACCAATGCACTTCTGGGGTTTTTCAGAGCGATATTACAGCTGCTATTTATTTCAACTTTGATTTCAGGTCAACCGACAGAAGAGATTGTAGAAATAAAAGCCATTTTAAAAAATATTTGTCATTTGTAAAGGTTTTTCTTTGGGACAAAAAAATTAAGAGGAAAAATAATTCAATTAAAGTCGGAAATGAAATTTGGTATAAAAAATTTAGGTTTTATTTTTAAGTCAGCAATAATGAGTCTTAATATGCATCCCACCAGACCAAGTTGGAATCGATGCTCCACAAAAGGCCGTTGATGTTAGTTGTGCTTTCTTTTAATTAGCTTCCTTGGTTAGGAAGCGATCAACCAATGTATTATTGGGTGATCTATAAAACACCATTTGAGGTTTTCTATTTTTGTATGGCCTGTGTTTATCGCTATATTTTTATTTTAGATTGGAAGTCGCAGCAGTGTCTACTCCCCAGAAAGCAACGTGCGAAAAACTGGATCGTACATCTACGAGGAGTTCATGCCGACTGATGGCACCGATGTGAAGGTACTGTGTGGACGCTAGCCTGCCTGTAGATATTGATGTGAAGGGCAGAGTGGGTTTGTATGGAGCTAAATTACGTCCATAAATCTTACTAAAGAAAATATTTTGAATCTGAAAATAAATTATTCTAAACTGAAAGAAAGTTTTCAACTGAAAAAATTATCAAATTTTTTTTTTTTACTGAAAATAAAAAATAACTTTAAAACTACAAAAAAAAAAAAAAAAAAAAAAGATTCAAAACCAATCTAACTTTTTTCCAAATTCAAAATTTATTTTAAAATTACAGATCTTTTTTTTGGGGGGTGCGGGGGGCTTCAGACGACATGACTTAAAGCTCCACACATTAGCGGGACAAAACATTCCCCTGCTGCATTCGGGAAATGTGGGAACTTAGAAATATCTTTATAACATCACCAATATCCTATGCTATAATAACATACAATGCTTCACAACACAAGTGAGGCAGCTCAAAAAATGTTTTGGTGCTCATTTAGCTCCATACTCAATAAGCTTGTAAGTACATATGTTTTAAATTGTGAGGTGGGAGAGTTTTAGATATTTTAAGTCATTTTAAGTCATTTTCTACCTGCATGCTTCACCCGATGGTGTCAGGTTTACACGGTGGGCCCAGATTACGCCCACGCTGAGGCCAGGAAGTCTCCGGCCCTGGACGGTAAGGTGGAGCGAGACAGCGAGGGCAAGGAGATCCGCTACCCCGTCATGCTGACCGCCATGGAGAAACTGGTGGCTCGCAAGGTCTGCCTCGCCTTCAAGGTACCTGGAAATTATTCAGCACTTCCTTTTTTCTTTTTTTTCTTTAATTTAACTCAGAACTTTCTGTAAACTTATTTCTAAGCAGCAACAAATCTGAATTTGTAGGTGAAACCCTGTAATGTTCCAGGAAGCTATTGATTTTACTGATTTGGTAAACTTTGTTGAACACTTTGAAGCAAATTTGCTTTGTATACATTGTATACCGAAAAGAATATGCTTTAATTTTTACAAAGAGATTTCAAACACATCTCACATTTACACAAAAGCCGTACCAGATGTTCTGTATAAAGTTGTTGTTTCACTGTGCCTTTTTGTTCAACATGCCACTCAGTCATAATATAGACATGTTTACGAAATAAAAAGTTAATGTATAGATGTGTTTTTTTTTTTCAAAGCAAACAGTGTGTGGATTCGATCTGCTGCGAGCCAACGGCCATTCGTACGTCTGTGACGTGAACGGCTTCAGCTTTGTGAAAAACTCCATGAAGTACTACGACGACTGTGCCAAAGTCCTGGGGTAGGCGGCGCTGCGCTCAATAATGACTCTTTGTAAGATGAGATCAAATAAAATAATCCTTTATTAGCCGCACAAGTGGGATATTTAAGTTATTATGGCAGAAAGTGAACAGAACTAAAGAGTAACAGGAATGAAAAACAGCATAAAATAATAAAAACAGTACAGTGTGGATAAAAACACCCAGTGACGTGCGGTGAGGTTCATAGCTGATGACTCACTGATTTAATCATAATCAGATTTACAAATGTAGACCCTGCATGTTATTGTTTACACAGCGCTGGAGCTAGTCCACTGACTGCAAACACCATGCAAGCTAAACTAGAAAATTAAATACAAAAGTATCAATATAGATGCAAAATACACATATGTATATATGAACATATATTTACATACAAAAATATACATTTACAAAACACATGCACATACGTTCAAAAACAACAACAAAAATATAATATATATATATACACACACCTATAGATATGTGTATGTAATTGTAATTGCACACTATATAGTGTAAATAATAATCTTTTGAATTCTTTACTCTTGTTTTTATTTATTTATGGTTATTACAGTTGCATTTAAGTTTGTCGCAGTAAGAAATTAAGTAATTAACTTCAACCTTTAGAGCATTTTACATAACTTCAACAGTCTGATAGAAACTACATTAAATGTTCTCATGGAATCTAATCTATTTGCCCCATTTTTACAAAAAGAAAATCTATTATCTATTTTTATGATTGTTGTTGTAATTTTGGTCAGCTGTTGTGTTTTGAATGAGCTGCATGAATAAATCCGACGCTGACCTCTTCACCAGGAACATGGTGATGAGAGAGTTAGCCCCCCAGCTGCACATCCCCTGGTCCATCCCCATGGAGGCTGAAGATATTCCCATCGTCCCGACAACCTCAGGAACCATGTATGTAACACGGGGAAGACGTTCCAGCTGCCTTTGACAGTCATTTATACAATTTAATCTGTACAAAACATAGTAAATCTATCTAGTAAACTGTCAACTTTAAATTACAGAGGCATTTTATTTTATTTATTACAGGTGAATACAGATGCCTGCCACAATGTCCAGTTTTTACTTTGTTTTAGACCATTTTGTTCTTTGTTGCATAAAATCTGACTAAATTAGTTGCAAAATGACAAAGTATGAAAAACTTCAAGAGGTGTGAACACTTTAGAAAGGCGTGGCAGTTTGCTTATGGGTTTGTAGAGCTGGATGTATTTATATATGTTATATATATATATATAACAAAATTATTTTTACATTAATTCTTGTCCTCCTTCATCTTGTTTCTTTTAAAAAGGATGGAGCTGCGCTGTGTCATCGCCATCATTCGTCATGGAGATCGGACCCCAAAGCAGAAGATGAAAATGGAAGTCCGTCATCCTCTGTAAGTCGCTTTCTTTCCATCTGAAGGTCTCTGTGCTTTCTCCTATCCAATAGTTGGCCTCAATAATTAGTTTGTTGATAAATATCTCTGTGAGACTTTGCTCTGTTATTACGGTAATCACACAAGTTACTGCATGAGTTTACTTGGATATTGTCTTGTTTTCTCAAGTTTTTGTGGAATCTTTCAATTCCTGCCTCGAACTTGCATTTTAAGTGTTTTATTAAATTGAAATCTGTGCACAATGCAGATTCATGCAGGGCATGTTCCTGTGTTCATAAATACAACATATGTATTTGTGTTTTGTATAAACAGCTTCTTTGAGTTGTTTAAGAAGTATGGAGGATACAAGACGGGCAAGTTAAAGTTAAAAAAGCCAAAACAGCTGCAGGTGAGTTATTCTCTTTTTGTTTTTTTTGACACTTTGCATATCAATAATTTTTAAATGTAAATGTTTTTTGACAGTGTACGTTCCCTTCTTCTCATATGCTGCTACTTTTCCAGTCACAACTTTACATACACTCATCACAAAATTATTGAGATCATTTAATGATTAATATTTTTCCAGGATGGATGAATTAAACTTAAACATAATTTATTTTGTAAATCGTCCCCCCCCCCACACACACACACAGGTCAGGGGGTCAGAATTACAAATGTGTAGTGAAAATTCTCACTGAAATTGGCCGTCCAAAAGTTTCTATAATAATTCTGATTGGTTTGACTCTTTTCATGGCAAAAATAATAGAGGTCATTTAAACTGTCTCTATTAATGACCCAAACTATTGAAACATTAAGAAGCTCCCTCTAGGTACAGGGGTAGGCAACTCCAGGCCTCGAGAGCCGGTTTCCTGCAACTTTTAGGTGTCTCCCTGGTCCAACACAGCTGATTCAAATAGCTGAATCACCTCCTAAATGCTGTCAAGTTCTCCAGAGTTCTGCTAATGACTCCATTATTTGACTCAGGTGTGTTGAAGTAGAAACACATCTAAAAGTTGCAGGAGACCGGCTCTCGAGGCCTGGAGTTGCCTACCCCTGCACTAGGACATCTGAATTTTATCCCAGTTTAATCAGTTTCTGTGAAATTGATAGCTTGTGATTGGTAGCAAAATTTTGCTCTCAGTCTCAATTTACATTTTTTTTTTTAATATTACGTTTGTTTAAAGTCCCGTTGAGAGTTTCTGCATGTATTTTGGGCCTGTAAAAATCCAACGTAAATGCAAAGATTTGCATGGGGTTGTTTTTAAAAACTATTGAAGTCGCATGTTTAATCGTTCCACTCTGCAGAAAGAACGATTGAAATAAATGAACGAAACCCCAAAATGGTATTTTAGTTGGGTAAGAGTTTGCTTTTGTGTGTTTTCAAGAAATGTATTCAGTAAAAATGATTAATTTATGTTCGGTGATAGTTACTGCTTGCCTGATTTTAGACTGAAGATTTGAAAATTTTCCTAAAGTAACCAGGTTTTCAAATTTAAACATTCTTCCTGTCTTTGAACAGGAAAAATGTTTCTTCACTAACAGTATATACAAAAAATATAATGGGGGTGGCCAGACCAGGCTAGTAAAACTTGGGGGTGGCACCATTTAAAAAATATATTTTTTTAATATATATTATTTATTTATTGAGTTTTAATTCCCTTTTAATTGAATATGATTTTCATTTTTCAAAGAGGGGCCATGGCCCCCCTGCACTCTTTCTCATTGGCGCCATTTATGTTGCTGAACCGTCTCATGAGCTCCTGCGATATAATCGTAGTCGGGTCCAGCGCAGCGGGAATGTTTTGCTCATGGGCAGGGAAATCGGATGATCCGTTGTCAGTCACGGATAAAGGCCGCTGTGATTCCAGGAAGTGTTGGACATCGCCCGCCTGCTGCTGGTCGAACTCGGTCAGCACAACGACTGCGAGATCGAGGAGAAGAAATCCAAACTGGAGCAGCTCAAGACGGTGTTGGAAATGTGAGTGTGACATTTTCACTTGTGACACGAGCCCTCAGCTAAACACACACACACTGACCGTCCGTCATCGCTCTGTGGTTTTTCCGGGGACAGCTTTCATTAGCAGGCTCCTCAACCTCCGCAGATCGCCTTTCAACACCTCAGCAGGGCCCATTCATCTTTTTCATGCTTGCCACCAAACACTTGTTGACCATAAAATCAAGATCCTCTCATCTTGACTTTAACTGTCTGTTTTTTTTTCTTCTTCTTGTTCTTCTCCTCCCCCCTTCCTCTATCTCTCCGGTCTTCCCATCCGTCCGTCTCTTGCTGCACAAGGGAATCCAGCTTGAATGTGAATCAGTACGCACACTCTCCCTCCTTCACTTTAAAGGATGCGGTTTTAGTCAACATAGTGTACAAACTATTAGGAGAATTTCAAAAGCTTCTTCACCAGAACAAAAGCTGGAATTTTTCAGATTCCACTCATAAAAATACATTTTTAAGTTTATACAGTTGTGAGTAGAATACAGTGTTAAGGTAAAATATGTCAAACATTCCTAATGTTTTGTACACTTTCTCTAAACTTAATTTAGTTCAGGCTTTAATAATTGACTCATACACAGTCAAATGATGATTTCACTGTGTTCCTGCGTGTGTAGATCAGTGTGTTTTACCCCTTAATGTGCATGCTGTCCTCACCACACATCAGCCGGACTCTTAAGTCTCCTAATGTCTTCTTACTCCTGCCTTCGTTCTGGTGTTCTGGTGTTGGTGCTCCATTGCTGGTCTTCTTCTGGGCTCAACAAGTTCTATTAAATTTGGAGTTGACTGCTCAACTGTAGGCCGGTAGCATAAAGTGAATATGTTCATAATAACTTCTAAGATATATAAAAACCAGGGGTGAAACAATTAATCAGATTAAATGTGATTAATCGATTAAAATAATCAACTAATTTAGTAGTTGATTAGTTGTTAACTGGAGGGTAGGTCATTTGCTGAAAGCACAACACACTCAGAATTAAGCCAAAACTGTACAAAAAATTGACATATTTTGCATTTAAGGCAAAAAATAATCACCTAATCTGAGCTACGCTGTGTTAAGTTGAGAAGAAAGGGTTGAGCCTGTCACATGTTCACAATCGAAATATTTTTATTGCATAAACGGCATTCCTTTAATGAATGCTGTTTATCCATTTTTTGAAATAAAATGTTTTTCTTATTTAAAAATGGAATGGCGTTATTTGTATCTTTTAATATAAAAATAAAAAGCCGAGCATCTAATAATATCGACCTGCATCTAAAATCTTCGATATAAACACTCCCCCCCCAGCATTTAGTCCGCCCCATAATCACTTGATCAAGCCTTTTCTAACAGTTCAGAATAAGTAATAAAAGTATGTTCGATTTGTGCTGATATCGTATCTGGTAAATATCAGAATTGGCCAATATGTACAGATGCGATATCTGTATTGTATCGGGAATGAAAAAGTTGCATTTGGGACACCCCATTTAAAAACATCTGCATTTTGCCACCAAGACATATCTGGTTTTTTTTCTCTTTTTTTGAGCTCCTCAAGCACAAATCAAATTAGATTTCTTTTAAACAGAGGCCCCTTACTTACACTGTGGTGCACATCTAAGTCGGCTTATCTATATCATCCTTGTAATCTACACCCTTTTTTTTTCCTCTGCCTCAGCTTTGAGAATGAAATTGCTTTCTACCGACCTGCCTGACCTGTCGGCAAATACCAAGCAGTCACTAGTCAGCAGAATGTACCAGATCCTTAATAAGAGCTCAGCCTAATGTTTCTCACCAAGGCCATGTATGGAGTTCAGCTGGAACTACTTGGCTACAAATGTTTAACTGTGAAGGACCCAATGAGTAACCGAGCTCTCATCAGACCAGCTGCTAATACTGGCATTAGCCTCGTGTATTACACGTGTCAGACCTGAAGGCTTTTTATCGTTTTCAGCTTGTGTTGTAAGAAACCTGGAATGGAGCCCAGATGTGTGTTTTAGTGTTGCACATTTAAACAAAGCTCGTAAAACCGAGATGCATTCTGACCTTTCTCCAACTTTTTTTTATTTTTTATTTATTTTTTTATTATTATTATTATTGTCTGTTTTTAACGTTTGTTTCAGGTACGGCCATTTCTCTGGAATCAACAGGAAGGTCCAGCTGACCTACCTTCGAAACGGCCAGCCTAAAGCCTCCAGCGAAGAAGAAGGTAGAAATAAACAAACACAAGTATTTAGACCCCTTTAAAGTTTTCACTCGTCCTAAAGCATCACAGACATTTCTTAAAATTAAAAAAATCTGTGTTATTTCTCATGAATGTACACTCAGCATCCCATCTAGACAGAAAAAAATAGAAATAATGAATATTTTGCAAATGTATTTAAAAAAAGAAAAACTGAAATATCACAAGGTCATAAGTAAATGTTTTGTACAGAAGATGATCAGAGGCATTGGAGAAAAAAAAAAAAAAAAGAAAATATGAAATTTGTTTCCCAGAATTTTGACTTTAATCTAAAAAAAAATTCTGAGGTTAAAGTGAGAAGTCGTGTTTTCTTTTAGTGGCCCTGAAGTAGTTTTGTCCATATCAGAAGTATTACAAAATTAAAGTTATTAGTCAAACTTATTTTGTAAATATGTCAAAAACACATTTAATATAGATGAATCAAAATTGTATGATCTGTGGTTTTTTTTATTTTTATTGTTTTGCCTTTTTGTTGTGTTTATCACTACGCTCAAACCCAGACTGCTACGTAAACATGTGTTTGATGACATCACACAAGGTATCAGATTTTTTTTGTCTTCGTCAATTTGGTTTTTTTTTTTCCCCTCCATATTAGGAACTTCTTTCTTCAAATGTGTTTATTTCTTTTCCGCACGGCTGCAGCTAATTCTTTGAGCAAAATGTGCTCAAGAAATAAACGGATTTCATAAAAACATTAGCAGGCATAAAGCACGTGTGTTTGTGAGGAGGAGCAAAGCAGACAGAAAGAAACGGGTCCTATTATTCCAGAAGCTCATAGAGCAACGATCTTCAGTCAGAGGCCTTTTCAGATTCGTTGCGAGACTCGACTGCTACCGTAGATCTCGCTTTAAGCTTGGCGTTTAGGTCGGCATCCATCATGGCTGGAGAGCCAGTAGAGTCAAACTGGAAGCTGTGATTAAAAACCAGCACCTGCAGACAGTGTATTATCATTATTACTGTGCAGATGAAGTTGTAACCTGATCAAAAGGAGAGCTATTTAGTCATAATAATTTCTCAGCAGTCTCATGTGGGAGACATCTTGATACTCCAGAGCCAGATATAACAATATCGTCTGTCGTTCTGTCTGTATCTGTCCCGGCTTGTTGAAATGTGACGTACTCAGGAACGTTGAGTTTGACACAACTTTAATTATAAGATACAAACAGAAATGCTTTGCTGAACAAAGTATTTCAAACAATCAGTGTTGAAGGTGAAGGATTTTTTGTTTTTCTGTGTTTTTTGCTGCTGCTCCTTCCAGACTGTAAGAAGGACGGCCCGTCCCTGCTGCTGGTGCTGAAGTGGGGTGGGGAGCTGACGCCCGCTGGCCGGGTTCAGGCCGAGGAGCTGGGCAGGGCCTTCCGCTGCATGTACCCTGGAGGTCAAGGTAGCAAACACACACACACACACACACTTCACACACTGTGTGCGCTCAGAAAGGGTCAAAGGTTGCCATAAAATGCTTCTTCAGCTTGTGTCCACTGATCACGTTTCTCGAAATAACACAAGTAGTTATTAAGCTGTTAAGTTATTTTATTTATTTATGATGTCAGATCACTTGCAGATTGTTTTTGTGTGGAACTAAGCGCACAATGCAATGTTCCATAGGGACACTTTAAAACGTGACACCAAAACAAAGCAGATTAGCTCGTGTTTCTGCACGATCTGTTGCTTGCTGTTAAGGTTGGGCGTTTATCGTATCGGATTGCTTATCATTTATCGTGATAAATTTCTTATCATGTTAAGAACTTTTGATTTATTGTTGTCAGAATAATTCTCAATTAATGTCTAAAACCTCCCAAAACAGCCCACACTGTCAGGATTGTTAGTTTTACTATTTTGTCCACTGATTTTTTTATTTATTTTTTTCCAATGCAAGTTTCAACAAATATCAATTTAAAAATATGGGTGCAGTTTAGTGATACAAATCACAGTTATTTGTGCGACTGTTGATCTGAGTTGCTCTGTCATGCTGCCACAGTCTTGCAGTTACCTAAAAATAAGGAGGAGTATTAAGTTTTTATTGTCACTTTTATTGTTATCATAATATGATGATAAAATTTCGGTCCAAATCATCCGGCCCTACGTTGACCCACTGAAATAAATACTTCTGGATCTTTCTTGATACGTACATCAACACTCGTAACAAATTTATATGAATTAAAATACTTATTATAAGAGGACCTATTTTCATAGACAATGTTATGGTTCTCTTTGTGAATAATGTCATAATTTAGTTCAAAGATTATATTTGCAACTGACAGCTTGATCACCAGGGGTTTTTAGCCTGGTTAAATAAAGAAAAATAGAGAAAAAAAGTTATGTAGAAAATTGACTATAACGCGCCCTCTGGTGGACTCATCAGGAACCAAACGAATACCTTCGTTTTATAGCGATCACATATTGTATGAGATTAACTAACGATATTATCAAACTGTACTAGACTAATTTCCATGTGTTTATTGGAAACACAACTGTTTTACGCCATCCTTCCTCATGCTTGATTTGTTTTAATTTTAAACATCTTTTCAGAAAATATCAGTCTACCAAATTGCGATTAAACGGTTTCTCTTTATGTTGTTCTCTTGAAGTCATTTATAATGACCAAAAGTAAAAGCAGAAATAAAAATATCCTCCCTGACGTATTTGTTTTAGCGCATAAATACGTGCGGCTCGTGCTTCCAGGACAGGTTGTGGAGTCGTATATTTAATTTTCTTTTGGGGTCAAAGTATTTTTGAATTGAATTGAATTGAGTCTGCATGGCCCTCATACTTTGCCTTAATCTTACGTTTTTGTTTTGTCGAGGTAAAGATCAGATTTGTTTGATGTTGACAAGTTTATTCACCTAAGTTTATTTTTTAAAATTATTTCTCCACATGTTTCTTAGCAACCATAGAAAAACATTGCATTTAACAGCATTAAATCTACCTCACTTGTAAAGCATTCCAGAGTATAACCACAGAAATCTATATTAACGTTCCCCCGACCTGTTTTTGTAGATGTACATGTTTACTCACTGATGCAAACATACTTGTGACGAACTGGTTTTTCAAACTGGTTGTAGCAGCACCTGTGTGTCGCGGTAAGGAAAAAGAAATGTTGGGTTTTGAAGGGTTTTCCTTTGCATGGCGGTTTTTCTCTTGATCCCTCTTAGAAGTCTTTAGCCAACCTTCCCTTCCTAATGCTTTATTATCAGTGCATGTAGAATTACGAGTTTTGCTCAAACAACCTGAAACAAAACTAAAAGTAGATGCACAGACTGCTTGTGTTGCTTCCTGTTTTTTTTTTTTTTTTTTTCTTCCTCTGAAAAGGTCACACACTTCATCCCAGCCACTGTTGTCATTCCTCTTTCATTCACCACAACTTGTTGTCAATTAACTCTACTCTTCTCTTCTTACCTGTCGTTGCTATGTGTACACTACTAGCCCGTAATCGCCGGTCCCCTGGCTGCGAGTCCCCTGTTGACTTTGGTAAGATGAGGGGTTTCCTGGCTGTCACCGCTCCGCCACTCACTCCCATTAAAGCTGCAGTATGTAACTTTTATTTTAAAAAATAGAAAAAAAAAAGGTTTTTTAAAGCTGTCACCATGTTGTAGCAGTATGATAGGAGACGGATAATCTGTGAAAAGACTAACCTTCGTCACGTCCTACTTCAGCTACGATTGCTGTCTGAAGAAATCCACCACTACTGGTAAAAAAAAAACAAAAAAAATAAAAACAACCAATCAGAGTCAGGAGGAGGGTCTTAGTGCTGTCAATCATCCTGCACTGCTCATGGCAGAAAAACAACTCACCGTTAAACTATTCGTGGCTATGCTAACTAGCCTTAGCATTCACCATGTGCTCTGCTGAAACGGAGAAGCTGTAGATGGCAGAGAGAAATGGGGCCGTTGTTGGCAGCATGTTCACAGAGGGTGATTGACAGCGCTAAGACCCTCTCACTGGCTCTGACTGGTTGTTTCTATTTAGTGCTGGGAGAAGGCAGAGGAGCTTTTTCACACAGATCCTCTGTTTCGTGCTGTACTGTCACAACATGGAGACGGTTTCAACACACGTAAGAAAAAAGAAAAGTCGTATACTGCAGCTTTAAGCGCATCGGTCCATCCGCCTCTAACATGGTCTGATTCCTTCTCACCTCATTGTGATTTTTGGTTAATCTCACTTGGCAACTTGACAATTCCTTTTTGTTTTTTCTACTGAGATTGCTGTGGATTGTTTGTATCATTGTTAACATGCTATTGAAACCACCCAACACACCTTCATTTTTTTTTTGTTTTTGTTATTTATTGAGGCCTAGTTTATATTCTGCACTGTAGCTAAGGAGAGGACAAGTCGCCAACATGCTTTAAATTCAAATACAGCATGAAAACATAATATTTCCAGGGAATATCTTTATGCTACTGGGCTGTGCAGAACTGGAAAATGCATGAAACATTTTATCTGCAGCATTCGTTTGCACCGTGCAGAGATGCAGTGCCTCACAAAAGCACTCATACCCCTTGAGGTTTTCCATATTCTTGCTGTTACAGCACCTAATCTGACTGCATTTTACGGGGACATGTATGTAAAGAGAAAAGAAAATGATGCATATGTTTTCCAGGTAATCAGTAGTCTGACCAGCTTTTGTAAAATCTCACAGTTGAAACTGCTGGCTTTTAATCACTTCTTTACCGCCTCTTTGCCTTCTGAAACCTTCCATGTTACTTTAAACAACAGACTATGGAAGAGGATTAGGGCCACTAAAAAAAATAGTTTTGACTTTGAGCTCTTTGATTTGTTTGACCTTGATCTATTTGACTGATTTAATTATTTTGACTTTGATCTATGAATTTTCACTTTGACGTCACTGACCTGGATCTCGGATTTCTTTGATCTGTTTTTTTTTTTTTTTTTTACTTTGATCTTGAGATTCTGACCTTGATATCTTTGACTTTGTCTGATTGTGATCTCGGAGCTTTGACTGAGTTCCTTGTGATCTGCCTGTTGTGATGTTGAGATATTTGTGAGAAATTGTGTATGTAAAATGGTTACTTCTTTAATTCTCCTGTCCCCAGTCAGTGAAATGGAAATTATGTTGGCTTTCTTTCAGCAGTGGCTTTCTTCTTACTGTTCTTCCATAAAGACCAGATTTATAAAGCGCCATCTTGTCACACCCAGCGGTGCGTTTTAGGAAATGGATTTTAATTTTTAATTTTATTATCTGAGTAAATGTATCATTTTCCTTCCTCTTCAGAAATACACTTCTTGCGTTAGTCTACCACATGGATCGCCACAAATCCTTCAACATTTGTAGCTGTAAAGTGACAGAATGTGGAAAAAGTTTTGAGATAACTGCATTTTTGTCAAGGCACTCTTAATAAAATGATTTATTTTAAGCATGAAAAGTTGTGTTTGCTGAAAAATGTGAAACGTCTGATCCGGCAAACGGGTGAGTGCGTCCGATCGGAAGGTTTACTCAGCTTTTATTCACTTTCAATTCATTTTACACGGAGCTCAAACTTGACGACTCAAGTCGGCATTTACATGAGACGAGATGAGGCGGTTTAAGATCGCTGCATTTGGACTGAAAGGGACACTTTGCCTGCTCAGGTTCTGTATGTTTCAGATTATCGGGGGAATCTTCTGTATTTTACGGTGAAATCAACACATCATCGTTTTCTCTTTGTCTGCCGACGTCTCCGCTGATTGGGCCTTCCCTTTAAAAAAATTTAATTCAATTTGAAAAAATGAACAATTTCACTATAAGGTTTTCTGCTTTAAACCAGTCGGGGTAACGAGCGTGGTCTGCTGCTTTGTGCACAATATTCCAGGTGACTTTGCGGGGTTTCCTGGCTGCGGCTTGCTGCGACTGCACAGCACTTACCGCCACGACCTGAAGATCTATGCCTCTGACGAAGGCAGGGTTCAGATGACTGCTGCAGCGTTTGCCAAGGTAACTCTGTGGGCTTGACCAACAGATGGAGCTTTGTTTGTAAAGCTTAGTTAGGACCATACAGAGGTGTTGGAAGGGTTGCATAGCCATGAATGTGATGTTGGGCTTTAAATGACACACAGAGAAACGTTTTCACCATAGTTTCTGATTTAAAACCAAGAAATAAGAACACAACTCGTGATTGATTTTAATGTCTTCAATCTGTGTTACACAAGAGTATCCAAATATAAATATGCAGAAATTATCCATCTGACATGATTTCTGCTGATTGCGATTCCACAATTAGTGCGTCAATTAACGATTGTTTTAGTTTTAGTCCGATGATTAATCGATTTGTCGGATAAAAAAAATCCACATTCTGAAGATTTTTCACTTCGGCCTATTTTTTTTTTTTTTTATCAAATATACAACAAACAACAAAACTAAGCAAATAATTCAATTAATTTTTACAAAAAGACAAACATTTTATTGCCTGAAATGCAATAGCAGCATTCTTCTAGTGAATTCTTGATCATCTGCAGCTAAAAATACTTGTAACATCGAAATGTGAAAAGCTCAGGCCTTTATGCTCGACTTAACTCATCCAATCCCACCGGCAATAATTGTTGCCAGACATTTTTTCTAACTTCTGGGAGCTCTAAAATAATAGTTTTGTCCTTTGGCAGCTAATTGAAGTTTTAAAATAAAATAATAGTGTGTCTACTCTAAGCAATATCAATTTCATGTATCTAGTGTGAAAGATCACATGACCAGACTTCTTTACTTCCTGCCTGTAACGCTGGAGGTAAATGTGTGTCACAAACCTGTCTCTGTCCTTCCTTTCTGTCTTTTAAGCACAGTCCATATTTTTCCAGTAGTTTCCATCTCGCATGCCGACTTCGATTCCATCTCTTGTTTTTTTGTGTCCAGGGCCTGCTTGCTCTGGAGGGCGAGCTGACGCCCATCCTGGTTCAGATGGTGAAGAGCGCCAACATGAACGGACTCCTGGACAGCGACAGTGACTCTCTGACTGACTGCCAGCAGAAGGTGAAGGCCAGACTTCATGAGATCATGCAGAAGGACCAAGAGTTCATTCAAGACGACTTTCAGAAGGTAACTCAAAGCATATCAACAGATTTTCTTTTCAAAACGTTGCCTTATTTCTGCTAACAGATGACTCCTTCTGTGCTTCCTTTGTGGTCCAGTTGGCCCCGACCGGCAGTCCATCCCTGGTGAACTCAATGAAGGTCATAGAGAATCCAGTCAAAACCTGCGACAAGGTTTACGCGCTCATTCAGAGCCTCACCTCGCAGATTCGAAAGAGACTGGAGGACCCCAAATCCGCAGGTAGGCCGACTCTACTTACTCGAAACTTTCTGTCATGGCCAAAGTTTAAATCACATGCAGACCTCAATCGCGTCAGATCACAGAACGCGTCAAGGCCATTGAGGCTGCTGCCAACTGCCTGCTAATATAACCTTGCTAACTAGCTAGCTAGCAATATGCATCTATCATGGGTAAGTGTAAATCTATCACCAGTTCCGTTCCTGTTTTCCACTGGCTCATTTCTGCAAGGAAGGGTAGTTTCTCTGGTCTTAATTTGAATTCAAGCTGGAATTAAAAACGTCTTAAATTTGACTTGCTGACTTGCTGAAACCTGCAGAAACCCTCTCCATATCTTACCTCAACATTTCCAGTTCCAGCATGTTTTGTGGCTGGCAGGATTTGCCAGCCCAGTAGCTATTTTACCTGTGAAAGTTTCAACCTAATTGATGGATGCTTTAAAGGCTTTCTCTAGGGTCTTGGAAAGCAGAGAAAAAAATTAAAAATAAATAAAAATTGAAGTTTTTAGTATTACAAACTCCTAAATTAGTTCTTATTTGTCATTATGGGTTAGAAAATGTATTTAACGACACCTTAAATCTGTATATATGTTGAGTCTTTAGGCCTGTCGCGATAAACAATAAATCAATTAATCGAACGATAAATTTGACTTCATTTCAATTATCGGCTTTATCGTTTCTTCCGGCCTTTTTCTCTTTCTGTTGATGACACTGAATGAAAAAAGGCTCAAGTCCGATGCTTCCACTGATCCTCCCTTCCTCTCTTCCTTAGTGCAAGTCCCAGCGCACACTACACGATCTTAGAGCTGTCGGTCCATTTTCAAAACCTGAGAGACACATTAGCCCACAGAAATCCTAGGTATAACGGTTCGATCGGGTTCTATTGTGCCGTGTGGTTGTGACGGTGCGGTGAGAGGCTGGAGAAGGAGTTAGCAATGGCGGTTAGCCACTCTAACCCCAAACAGCAGGACGCGCTGTTGAAGTATTCCACACTTTCACTTTATTTCGCTTCGTCCATTTAAAGCCAGATCTCCATGGTACGAAGATTATAGCCTCATACATGAGAAAAGTAATGATAGTTTACCGCTCTGCACTTCATCGTCACCGATGATCTCCTCTACAACAAGAGTTCTCACTCTGCACAATAGTACAACAAAGGAAAAAGGGAATAGGCGCCCCCTGGTGGTGACACCTACTCATCTCTAGGAACCAAGCAGTATAATGACTGCAAAATAATGGCTACAAACTAATTAAGTTAACTAATAGTAAAAACAGGCATTAATCAATGCTTTACTACAATCTACCTGCAATACATGTGGCTAGTGTCATTCCTGACTGAATGAAAATCATTATAACCTATTTATATCACGTTAACAAAGAACAGCTGAAAAGTTACTGGGCTTACCGGGCGATATAGTATACAGACTTCTTAATCTGCACTCTTTTGATTGAATGCAGTATTTATTTCCACTTTGGCTTTATGTTGTTTAGTTTTTATTCAAGTACATTTTTTGTTGATAGAGTCTGAGAATCCATTTTATTTTAGTTTTTGGTTGTTTTGTTTATCAGTTCCAGTGTTAAGTGTTCTTTTGAAAATAAAGTGCATCTATCTTTGGCATGCATTATTACATAATTTCCATTAAATCAGTGTAAAAAGGTCTTCAAACAATATTATCGTTTATCACAATAATTTTTGAGACGATTAATCGCTCAGCAAAATTTGGTATCGTGACAGACCTAGTCAGGCTACAATAGAATGTTCAGTTCCAATGGTATCAATGACATCAGCAGTTATGACATCACTGTGATACCACAAAGGAATCTCTCTCTTAAATGTAGCACACAGACAGCGTTTTCTCAGACCTGTTCCACAGTTTTATTGCGACAGATCACTCTTCAGAGCACGTTCGAAATCAACTGAAACTAGCGGAATATCGATTCCAGATATTACACGCCTTTCAGAGAAGCAAGAACTTACCAGAATACAGACATGAAGCAACAACAGATTACTTGTGAATATGAAGCTTTTCCAGCTGAGGTTTCATGGATCGAGATGATGGAGCTCAACATCCAAGTCGACTACGACTCTGTCCTTTGTTTTGAAGACAACAGCGACAGCCCCATTGAGCCGGAAGAAATCGCATGCATTATTACATATTTTCTATTAAATCAGTGTGAAAAGGTCTTGAAACAATATTATCGTTTATCGCAATAATTTTTGAGACAATTGTTAAGCAAAATTTGTTATCGTGACAGGTCTGAGTCTTCCTCCATTGTTTTTATTTATTTGTTTAATTTAGGTTAAATTCATTCAGCACGTTTGTAGATTTGATTCAGGAATTCATTTTATTCGTTAACTTGTATGTCACGTTAACAGTATGTCGCATTAAAACCAGTAATGTGACATCTTGATTGTTGTTTCCTATGATAATCTTATTTATGTTATTTTGTCAGCTACATTGATCTTTCATTTAAATAAAGGACCTTTCAAATATTCTAAAAGTCTAATTATTTGTCACTGAAGCTTTCAGAAGTTTTTGGTTTGGGTTTTAGTTTCACTTTCTTGCTTTCTAAATAAGCTTCACATGTCTCGATTTGTTGTTGAAAATACAGTTCTGTCCCTCCATCCTATACCTGTACAGGTCAAGGGTCAGGAAAAAGAGTAGCTAACATCTCTTCAGACCCCACACATTCTGGACATAAACTCTTTAGACGTTTACCTCCAGGTTCTGAGTAACACTGATTTATGTATTTTTTTTCTGCTTCTTTAGTTTTAACAACATAAAACACATTCCATCATTTCTTTTCTATTTTTCGGTAACAGTAATGGTGGCCGTCCCGTGTTTCTCTCCAGATTTGCAGCTGTACCACAGCGAGACGCTGGAGCTGATGCTGCAGCGCTGGTCGAAGCTGGAGAGGGACTTCCGCATGAAGAACGGCCGCTACGACATCAGCAAGATCCCGGACATCTACGACTGCATCAAGTACGACTCGCAGCACAACGCCTCCGTCGGCCTGGAGGACACGTTGGAGCTCTTCAGACTGTCCCGCGCTCTGGCCGACATAGTCATCCCACAGGTTCGATCGCTTTCGTTCCCCTCCGCCTGGCACAGTCTGATTCTTGCTCCGTCCCTTTTTGATTTGACAAAATAATGTACATGGGTCAGAATGCAGAGTAAAAACCTTTTGGGTTCTTGTGGTTTCAGGAGTACGGCATCAATAAAGCGGAGAAGCTGGACATCGCTCAGGCGTACTGCGTCCCTCTGATGAAGAAGATCTACCTGGACCTGCAGAGGACCCACGAGGACGAGGCCGTCAACAAGCTGCACCCTCTGTGAGGACACACCCAAAAACCACAGCTGCTCACATGTCACATTCACTATGTAGTTACCGTGTTGCTGAACTTTGTCTTGTTTCTTTATCCTTTCGAAGACCAATATCTTAGTTTCTATTTTATCTTAGACTTGCTTGCTTTTTCGATCTTAGTGGAGGTGAGCGGAGAAAAATATTGAATATATTTTTTCCACAGATGCAGCCAAATAAATGTGATTTAAAAAATCAGAAGTTAAATATCCCATAAATTATTGTCCCCTCAAGTTCATAGTAAAATAAAATCACTTAAAGTTTTCTGTCTTGGCTAGAAAATGTTTTAAACTAATTAGAATAATAAACTGGAATAACTGGATACTCCAACTAATCCTAATGTGACTGAATTGAAATAACTTTTAAACATTTTAAAATATTTTTTAGAAATGCATATAAATTTGTAAAGTGCGTTGAGATTAATTTTTTTGTGAACCGCCGCTATGTGAACAAATGTAAGTAAGCTGGAGCTGAAATGATTAATCGGATTCATCCTGATGAACCGATTATTGAAATAATTGGCAAGTCAATTATTGACTTAATTCATTAATCGACAACTGGAGTATACAGACTCAAAAAAAAAGGCCTTTTACTGGGGAAAAAACAACATATTCTGAACAGTAATTAAGCCAAAACTGTACCAAATACCAAATTCCTCTGAAAACTGCCACACTACAGTAAAATAAGTGGAAAAAACATCAAAGTTAATGTAAGAAGTAGTAGTCAATGATGTACTTTGGATCACTTGCTCTGTGTGACCCAATCAGCTCTCATATCTGTTCCTGGGTGTTCAGGTATTCCCGCGGAGTGATGTCTCCTGGTCGCCACGTTCGCACACGACTCTACTTTACGAGCGAGAGCCACGTCCACTCACTGCTCAGCATGTTTCGCTACGGAGGACTTCTGGATGTGTGTATAGCCCTCACTTATCCTTCTTAAGTCATTTTGTCTAGTTTTTGCAAATATTGTTGGCGGTTCGCCAGAGATCATCTGGGCCTCATGAGTAATTATTGTAATTAATTATTTTTTTGGTATATTTCTTTATGCAGCACAAACTTCCAGAAAACTGCAAAGATGCCGAAAAACTTAGTTCCTTTAAATCGAGGCTTAAAAACCCATTAGGTTATTAGTAAATGGAACATTAACAACATATTTAATGTGTATTTGTTGTTTGAAGACATTTTGACAAAATTTCATGTTTATTTCTTGTTTTGTGATTGGTTGCGACGTTATAAAGACTTTGAGCTGCCTTATTGCTGAACTGTGCTTTACAATTAAATATACTAATGCATCCTGGGCTAAATGAGATTCATGCAAGTGTTGTACAAATATTTTTTTTTGTTTGTTTTTGTTTTAAAATGTCTGTGTACAGTGCCTTGCAAAAGTATTCAGACCTCTTTAACTTTTCCACCTCATCACATAAAAACCGCAGTTTTAATGTGCGTTATGTTTAAAACATTATGTGATAAACCAACACTAAGTAAAGCATAATTATGGAGAAGAATACAAATGTTTCTCAGAATCGCTTTACAAACAAAAGTCTGAAATGTTGTGCCATTTTAGCATTTATCAGGGAAAAACAACGACCATAACTCTGGAGGAGCTGCAGAGATTCACAATCAAATCTTTGTGAACTATTAGCTATGAACTCCTCCTCTATTAAAAAAAGGAAAAAGAAAGTCATGGCTTTCGTAGGCGACACCAGACATGAAACATTAAAGACAATCTGAAATGTCAAGGCACCTTGCTTCAAACAGAAAGGCCTGAGCGTTGCTAACTGGATGGAGCTAGCGCTGTAACACCTAGCATACGTCATCTGCCCTGAATGCTTAGCAGCGTTCATGTCCATGTCCTTAGTCCATGTGATAACGTTTTATTTAAATTTATAAAAATCCTAAAGTATTTTATTTTCATGTGAAATAAATGTTTCTCACATAAAGTCTAATGCTACAACTAATCATGGATTCCTTTCAGAAAAAAACACAAGAGCAAAACCAAGCAGGCTTTTTCTTTGAGCTATTATTTTCTGATTTTGAAATTGTGTTAAAGTTGCGAATTTACTGTTCCAAAAAAATAGATGACACAAAAAAAAATTTTTTGTGTCATGTTTTAAAACCACGCATCATTTTCTTCCACTACACAATCCTGCACACGAGGCTTGCTGTTGCTATGTGACGAAACGTGAAGTGTATAAAGGGCGTGTGAATGCTTCTGCAAGGCATTGTGCGTGTGTTTGTGTGTGTTGGTAAGGAGGTGAAGGACCAGCAGTGGAAGCAGGCAATGGACTACCTGAGCGCCGTGACTGAACTCAACTACATGACGCAGATCGTCATCATGCTGTACGAAGACAACAACAAGGTCGGTCTGCAGGCCGCTTCTCGTCCTCAACAGCAGATCTCCGGGTTGCTTAACGGGAAGGCCGTCTCTTTCATGTCCGCGAGAAGGACCCGTCCTCGGAGGAACGTTTCCACGTGGAGCTCCACTTCAGCCCGGGGGTCAAAGGGTGTGAAGATGAGGAGAACGTGCCGCTGGGTTTTGGTTTCCGCCCCGCCTCATCAGAGGTCTGTAAATATGTGTTGGAAGTTATCTATATATTATTTTTTTCTCCAGTGGTGTTGTACCTTTCTCAAAAATGTGAGAGATGGGAGATGATTGATGGTGCGTTGAACAACTTTGACTGGGCCTGTTTCTAAAAATAGAATGTAAAACCTTCTAAATATTTTCACACATTACATAGTGGCTCCAGAAATCTTGAAATACTACCTGAAATGAAAAAAAGTAAACGTATTACATATTTTTATGCTTAACCACATATTTTCAGGCAACAAAATGTAAAGGTTTTTCTTAAATCATGTCTGGTTTTGTAATTTCTGCCAGTATTTTTGATTTGCTGGTGATGAGTTGTTCTTTTCATCCAACAGATGCTCTGAATAAATGAAAAGCAGCTGTCTGTGACTGGCTTTAAGTTGTTTGCTCACTAAAAATGTGCTTTGTGTGTGAAATATTCCTCAGATGTTTCATGTTTTTTGGCCCTTCTCGTACATTGCAGGAGAGCCACAGTCAAGAGCATGCATAGAGCAAGCAGAGCAAGAGTTTATGAGCCAGATTATGTATTTTGAGATTTTAAATGCACACCACAAATTAAAAAATTCTATCAAATGATAGAATTTCCACGTTTTGCAAAAGTATTTGCGTTTTCCATTACAAATGTGCGCTAATCTTTGTTGATATTCCACTAATGTCGGAAAAACTATTTCACAGCTTCACCATTTCCACTAAATAAGAAACGTAATTAAAATCACGTGAATAAGTTTGTTCACATGGTAAATAAAAAAAACATGCCACGCCCTTATCCTCCTACCACTTCCTGTCGTCTTCTTTGTCTCTCCCACCAGTAGTAACTTCCATTTGTTGATCACGTAACCCATTCAAAAAAAGTTTTCCCATTGCAGTGTTGGGAAACTGACTAAATTTGATATGGGGAAAAAAAAAATATTTACAAAAAAAAAAAACAAGAGTCTGTCCAATAAGACAATTTATTTTCATAATTCCAATAGCATGGAAACGCAGCCTATGTGTGTCCAGGCCAGGTTCATGGATATTTTTATGAAATGATCCATAATGGGTCGCTGGGTGAAAACTTGACTTATTCACTTTTTGACCAATCAGAATGAGGACAAAAAACCCAATCAGGGAAGCCTGGAGGATCTTTCCCAGGATCAGACGGACGACGCTCTTCCGGTCACAGAGCTCATCAACCTGCAGAGACGCTCTCCGATGATCCGCAACCGCAAGACGGGCTCCATGGAGGTAGAGCAGAGTCGGCCTCTCGGCAGCACCCACAATGCATTGCTGAGTGTTGTTATTATTATTAATGTGTGGTCTTGTTTTTGACCAGGTCCTCTCTGAGACGTCGCCCAACCATTCCTCCAAAGGCTGCACATCCCACCGGCTCTTCCAGTCGTGTTCCCGCCAGTCTCCTGAGATCAAACCAGCCGGAGGTCTAGGTCAGCTTCTAACTCATAAGTGTTTGTATTCTTTCTTCGTGCGTGTGTGTGTGTGTGTGTGTTTGTCATCAGGTCACCCTGCCCTCGTATCACATCTATTTTAAGCTGTCACCACCAATGTTGCTCTTCATTTTTTTTTTTTTTGCCTTTTCCCCCTCCTTCACCTTCTCACCTTATCCCCTTTCAGTCCCTTCCTCATCTCTCACTTCTTTCCATCGCCTCACCCTCCTGTTTCTCATGGCTGCATAGCTTTCAGTTCAACTTAGCGGCAGCGCAAACAGGATCAGACTCCAAACTATTCAGGCAAGAGGTCAGCTGTGAGTTGAGTCGTTCGCAGCCAACATCAGGATCTCTTTGTCACAAGATGCTTACAGACGTTCCGACACTCCCTGTGGGAAATAAACGTTCAGCGCAAGGCTGCAGGTTTTAGCTGACCGCAGTTTTACCCAGGAAAGCTAATGTCACAGGATCAAACTAAATGCTCTCAGATTACTGGTCACTGACGCAAATTTAATTGAAACATCTACAACATCTTGCTTTGCAAAAGTATTTATACCCCTTAAAGGGGCAGTGTTATGTATTTTCCAGGCACAAAATGCCATTTTACAGCACAGTTGAGGGCAATGTTATTAGCATAAAAATTATACATTACTTAAAAGAAATTTGACTTTGCAAATTAAAGCCTTGAAATTGGGTCTCTGTCCCTTTAAGAAGCTCCTGCTCTTTCTGAAACTCCGCCTTCAGGAAGTCGTCGCAACAAACTTTCTCCGTTAAGAGGTTGACAAACCATTCGTGGTTGCCATGGAGATTAAAGGATTTCTCAAACATGCATGAAAGAGTGAAGGCAACACTCCAGGCATGATTTTGCTATGGGAATAACTTTAAAAAAAGTCGATTTTACACAATACCGTCACTTTAAGCGTATTGGCACAGTGTCGGTTCACTTGATTTCCCAACTTTGTGTCGGTCTATCAGGTAAAATCAAAATAAGACACTTCTGCAGCACACTGCAGTTTTAAACTGATGTGGTATATGACACAGAAGAGGCAAATTTCACCCGATCGATACGAGCTGAATCACTTTCCCCCATTAGGATACAGAGAAACGGCCAGACTTCTGCGTTGCAGACCGGCGAATAAGTCTTCTCGTTTAAACAGCAGCAATTAGCTTTTTCAGGAATCTTTTTAATCTAGAAATTTAAGTTGTGAATGTTAATTGTTTTTCCCGCCTTTCAGTGTTTTATTTTTTTCATTAAATGACAAACGGGATCATCTGCAGCACATCCCAGTACACAGTGCCAAGTTTTTTGTCACGTGAGACTTTAATGAATTATTGTCAGACGTTTACAGTTGAACAGAAAAACTTAATAAATTAGTTTGAAGGATCAATAATGAGAAAGGTGGAATAACCTGGCCTCTTAAATTTGTGGAAACTAAAACTTTGCTTGTTTTGATTCTGCTTCAGCATTCAGTCCAGTAGGAGTTGTGGTTTCAGCAAAATAATGTAAATCTGGAAAGGTTTGACAACAGAACTGTTAAGATTCACTGTGAACCTAAAAGGACTAAATGTTAATTAATCACAAGCTGCTTCAGCAAAGTATTAACTCTTCAGAAAAACACGTCAGTCAAGATGAAACAAACCCAGATATAAACACATTCCTCTACATTTTACCAAATAGTTGCCCATTCTATTCCTCCTACAAATATAAACTGGTATTGACAATAGTATATATTTTTTCAGTCTTTTTCTCGGCCTATCACAACTTCAAAGAACACTTGAAGGGCTTTTCCCCACCAGAGCTCAGCGTTTCCAGGGGAATTTAACGTCTAATAAGCCTCACCAAATGGCGACAGTCTCAGGCACGAGTCTGCTGCCTAATCGGAGCCGCGTGGAGAAAACCATGAAAGCAGGAATGTGACAGCAGAGGGACAGAAAGGCTTTTCTGTCAAGTGTTCTTCATTAGCACGCTAACATCTTCCCTACTTACTACTCGATGTCACCTGGACGACTCCGGTTGTCTTTTAATTAAATTCAACTTAGCTCTTCTGAATAAACAGAAGTTTCTATTAAGCCTTGTTGTCACTGTGGATATTTACTGATTGTTTACAACTTTTTTTTTTCTTTCTTTTTTTTTTTTAAGTTGAGGTTAAAGGTCCGACATACCAATATGTTATCAAGAGACGAACGATCAGCGGTCTGAAAGCTGCTGAAAGCGTCACAGTATCTCTTTGTGATTGCTCTGCTGCACCAAGGTGACTGAGGACAGAACCACCTGCTTGGTTTCCTCCATTGTGTCCGAACAAAATGTTAGCACATTAACATGCCGCGGAAACAATCCTGCTGCCATCTGGGGCAAATGCATGATGGCAAATGTTCACATCGCTTCAGCTCTAAATTTATCAGGAGTTGCATTGATTATTTTGATTACATAAAGTGACTTTCAGAAGTATTCACACCCCATCGAGGGCTGGTTTGGTTTTTGAAGATTTACGTTTTTGGAAAATTAGGATTTTCTTTTTTCACCAATTAACTCCTTGGGTTTTCACAGTTCAGACTGATGTCAACGTCCACAGGGCGGCCATCTTGTTTGGCAAGTGTGTTTTACAGCTGCAGTTCATTTGGTACTTTGAATTCAGATCAATAATGGAACTGTCCGCATATAAATTTTTCTTTTTTTAATTACAAGAATTAAGTCGTATTGCAGGAATACAGTCATGGCAATACTAGAATAAATCCAAATGAAAAGAAAGTCAAAATAGTACGAGAATAAAGGCTTAATATTAGGCCTTTATTAGAGAGGAGATAGTAATTTTACGAGAGAAAACAAAATATATGAAATTAATTATCCTAACTTTTTTTTTTCTTGTGAAAACAACTTTTTATTCAAAAATGTAAATTTAAGACATTCATCTAGTAAAACTGCATCTTTATTCTACTAATATTATGACTATATTCTTGTAACAACAAAAATTCTCAGGCTGACCCGACACTTTATTGAAATAAAAGCCACGTTTTGGATTTTTTTTTCTGTAATGTTTTTAAATGGCTTTTTAAAAAAAGAAAACATTTTTACTTTTTTTTTTTCATCTGGTGTGAAAGAAAATTGCAGACTTTAATTTTAAGCCATATTGTGCCAACCCAGAGCAAAGTAGATTGCATTTTGATTGTATGCAGCTCATACTAGTGCATACTTATGAATTAGAAAGAAAATTCTATTTTATACTTATTCATCTGATCATAACATGAAAGTCCAGCAACTGTTGTCCTGTCAATCGATTCTTCTACCAGATTTTTATTTCTGGGAATCAGGAAAAAGGGGGACAGATGTTTCTGTTTGTCGATTGTAGTGTGTTACATAGCAGCAGATGAGGTTCTCACAATTTCTCACAGTATACAATACCAATAAAAACAGCGTGTGGAGAAGGTAATGGGGTATGAATACTTTTGACAGGCACTGTGTGTGAAAGTTTTATTATGATTTTTGAGAGCGGTGTGTGTTTTCTACAGCTGGCATCTCCTCCATCACAGTTATTTATTGGGTTTTCTGTTTCAGATAAAATATTATTGAGTCTGGATGAAGATTAACAAATGAGAAGAAATTGTTGTTGTTTTTTTAATAGTTCTTCGCAGCATAACACCGTTACATTAGCTATTGTTGGTAACTCGTCTTTTTCACTGCCACACCTGGCATGTTAAATCAAAGCGGTGCTGAATTCGGTGCCGAATCTGTCAGGAAAAAAAACCCAACAGAAGGTTTGACTCTTGGATTAGTTCTGTTTTAAAACACTTCCAGGATTGAGTTGACCAAAAAAAAAAAAAATGTCACTGATCACATATTCTCATGTGTTATGTGGTTCATTTAGTGCTTTGTAAAAGTATTGACTGTCAAACCTTATCACATTTAAATGCAGTTTTGGGGGGGATTTCATGTTGTCCTGAAGTAGTTGGCACTGAGGAATAAAACAAGAGTCAAAGCATGACCTGGTCTTTCTGCATGCACTTTGCATGTTCTTCCCATACATGCATGTGTGTGCTCCGGGTATTCCTGCTTCATTAGCGGTTACGCTGAGCTGCCCATAGGAATGAGTGTTTGAGCCTGTTTGTTCTCCGTTTTCCTGTGACTGACTGGCGACCCATCCACGGCCCCTCACTGTCCCGCACGGATAAGCGCTGTAGAGATTCAGTGGATGGAAAATGGTGCGTTGTTTACAAAACTTTGCAGTGATAAAAATCTAAGAAAAAATGTACCGCATGTTTGTACTGAGCTTTCCAAAGTCAATCCATCCAAGAAAATCATCCCAGCAGCTTTCTGCTGTCACTGCAGAATGTGAGTGAAAAGAGTCGTTGATATTACAAATGAAAACCGAAAATTAAACGCAGGTGACCTCAGATTTTACACTGACTGGCTATTCAGATGATTTTAACGGAGTTGACGCCTTGGAATGTGACCAAAACACTGCACCTCAACCATAAAGGCACCATCCCAATGGTCTAACATGGTAGTGGCAGTATGATGATGTGGGAAAGATGGGTAAAGCTAAACACAGTGCAATCAAAGCTAATCCAAGGTATTGAACAAGAGCTCAATACAAACACATGGACACCACACTTTAAAGACTTTTAGTTTTAAACAAAAAAGAAAAACTTCATAACTTTGTGTTTCTGTGATAAAATCACTTTAAGGTTTGTGTTTGTAACTTTAGGAGCTGTGAATAGTTTTGCAGAGAACCGTCTGAAGTTGCCCCCCACGCCCCCACCCCACCTTCTTCAAATCAGACTAAAATGGTCTCAAACATTTGTGCTACGTTTGTGCAGAAAACATATTTGTTTGTGCCGCTATCATATTAAAGATATGAAGAAATATCTTTAATTTCCAGAGGTTATGAAAGGTCAACCAGCACCACACACATATACACACACACATCCACCCACACACATGCACAAACACCTTCTTCAAATCAGGCAAAATTAGTGTCAGTCAACTCAACTCCGTTTATGCAGCGAAAATTGTTGCTTGTACATTTGTATCTTAGCTTTTGAAGATACAAATGAAACTTTAAAGGTAAATTTGATTTTGTAAAAGTGTGTGCGGATGGGCCTAGGTCACCTTTTGACCTTTAAACTTTTATTAAAGGTCAGAAGGTCTGCTGATTTTGAAGAAGGTGGGGGGCAACTTCACTCAGGTAACCGTCTTCATTGCAGGGCTGGACAATGAGCAATATCAGTAGATAATACTTCTGATTTAATATTCAGGGTTCAGTATTACCACCTTCTCAAAATAATGGTCAGTCAGAAGATGCTTTAGGCAAAACGGCCACTTTTGGCATAAAAAATGGATTCGTCGGTTATTTTAGGAAGGTGACGATAGAGCATCTCTGATTCAGAGAACCGCATGGCATCCTGGGAGATATAGGCGGAGGAAAGGCTTTAGCCACTCATCCGCTAAGCCAGGTTTGTGGCATAAACTACCTCACTCACTCTGGTTACCTAGCAACAACCTACTGAGTAAGTTTCAGCGTCATAACAACTTAAAAGTAATAAAGTGTGGATAAAACAGGAAAGGTCACGCCACCAGTTTGGCACCGTGTCAGATATTTAAAACAAAAACTACCGACATGAGCTGATCTTCAGCTATATTGTCCAGCCCTAATTTAATGTAAACGCATTTAATAAAAACAAGAAACCTAATGCTTTGTTTGGAACAATACCTGCATGGTGTGTAAATAAAACGACTCATCGGTCATACTTCCACTCCCACCCTCCACCCACCCATCCGTCCCCCCCAACCCCCCGACTCATCCCCACACAGGCTCGCTCTGCTCTGGCCTCTTCAGTGCCTCAGCCCTCGGGGTGTCCTCTAGCGCCCCCAACTTGCGGGACTACGTCCGCACCCACCACCACCACCACCGAAAACCGCCTCTGTCCCCTGGCAGTCTGCCGTGCAAGATTGGCATGTTTGGTATGTTCACAGCGGTGTCTGCTCTCCTCCATGGGGTCAGGTGTCCACATCTTTGCCCTTCTTTAAAAACACCTTTTTTTTATTATTATTTCTACTTTTTTTTTTTTTTTTGCTTCTGCTGGTCTCGTCCTGGAACTATTTGCAGCTCTTTCCTGTTCTGTTATGTCCCTCCTTTTCCACAAAATCCAATTTCAAAACATCCTGCCTCTCCTCTAAAAGTTCTGGCGACACTGATCTGATCGCAGAGTGACTGGCTGTGTGGTAAATGTTTTGCACGCAGGCGCATGTTGGGAGTGTTCAACGCTTTTGGCACTAACCGTCACCATCACGCCTCCGTCTGCTTGGGGATTAAAAAGGTTTGATTTTTTTTTTTTGCATGCCTTGGCGCTGTCTCCTCATTTGTGGAATTTAATAATCTGTCCTAAAGTAGCTTTGGTGGCTGAAAGCCCAAATCCTGGCTGTTGCTTTTCTTTTTTTTTTTTTCTTTTCTCCTACTCACATTTTGTGGTAATCCTCACTACAAGAGCCAGTAATTCTACTGTAAATAACCCAATCTGATTTAAAAACCTTTCCTCACGCTGCTACTGGTAAAAAGCAGCAACTTTCTTAACCGAGATTTCTTAATGATCGCCTACATTTACGCCGCACAGCATAATCACACCATAAATGGTAAGTTATTTAAGTTGGGATTAAATTGTGCACAGCAGGAATTTTTCCAGGGATTGTGATGCAACAAAAAAGCAGCTTATTATCACCACTAGGTGTCGCTCTGATAGCAAAACTTCACAGCACCAACAGTAAGAATGACTAAGAAAAAGGGTGAGTATATGAACCAATAAACATTTCATTCAATCAATCATACTTATCCCCAGGCAGTTGTTGTGCAGCACAGTTGGAGAAAAAAAAACAAACAAACCCACGTGATCAAACTCATTTGAAAATGTTCATTTTGTCTTTATTTAAATGGTTGAAGTCGGCTAAAACAGAAAGTCTACAATCTATTGATAATTACCCATTTAAAAAAAACATTTTTAAATCTTGAAGACTTCCCTTTCCTGGAATTAAAAAAGGGCACTTAGCTTTGATTCTCAAGTTCTAGGAAGTTACAGGTAATCTTGGTTTTACTCTTGACAGACCTTCGAACCTGCTTAAATTTAAATGTAAAGAGAAACTTGTAAATAGCTAAAATACATATATGTACATTGGTCCTGGAGCAGGATCTTGGGGAACTCCATGTTTATAAAAGAGTCTGACCTGAAAACCAATGTGCTGAACCTTTGACCCCACCGTGTTCCAGATGGAAGGTCAGCGCGTTCTGGTGCCGAATGCAGAAGAACAGTAGGTTCTGAACCAGTAGGAAGAGCCGTACAAGGCCGGCACTGTGGCTTAATTCAGACCGTCTGTAAAATGAGAAGCGACATTTCTGCAGTCGTCTTTAAAACCTTTATTATTATTACCATTATTTTTTAGACTTTATGGTTGCATAGAAGTTACATAGATTCCTTTTCAACAATGAAGAAAGCAGACCAGTCCCTCAGTTACTCTCTTAATTTGTCTAAAACTATATAACATATATCAACATGTTATATTTCAATATTTTGGGTTTATTTACTTGCAGATTTTGCACTGTTGGAATAAAATGCCACACTGTAACCATTGCAATGTAATTACAGATAGACAAAAAATAAGTTATTTTCCTCTGAAAACAAAAGAATGTTTCAACATGGACTGAAAAACTTGATGTGGTTCAGAGTGTATTGAGAGATTTCTTAACATGTTCTTACTTCTTGGTATTTTGTTTATACCCAGCAGGTTGAGACACCTGCAACAAATTGACTTTTGTCTTTGCTCTGAGTGGATGATGTCAGCATCTCTTAGTGTATTTTATTGACGTTCTATCTATTGACAGATTATTACAAGTCATGCATCTTTTCCGTTTAGCTAAGAGGTCAATAAGATCAAATTTTCAACCGCTTTTTTTTTTTTTTTTTTTTTTTCTTCTCACCCTTCATTTTCCTCAGAGTTGTTGGCAGAACGTGTGTGAATCAGAAAGCCAACTCTGCCCTATTTCTGTGTTTCCTCCCCTCTTTTTTTAAAAAAAAATGTTCATTTCTTTGAAGACCATGCAGGCCGACAGACTGACACAGATACCAGGACCTCCAGTAATCCCAGTTACCTCTCTTATCTCCTCAGAACTGCTCTCTATGCCGGCAGTAAAGAGGTTTTCTGTGTCTTTTGCCAGGCATCCGACCAATGGTATGTCCGCTTTTCTTCAAGTATACTTCGACAATCCTCTAGTTCATCTTGCATGACCCTTTTGCGGGGTGGGGGGAATCCACCTTTGGGGATGTGGAGATTTGACTGCGTCAATGACATCAAATGAACGTTTCCATTTATTTTCCATCAGAGTTTCTGTATCACCGCACAGCCTCGGTGTTTGATGAGCCTTGTGTTGTTTTCAGCCTGCACTGCTAACACCACCTGCTCTGCAAGGTTAATTTACCTCCCTGATTCTGCTGTTTCCTCACAAATTGTTCCTTTTCTGGAATATATCTTCTTCCTCGGATATATTTCCATGTGTAGATGATCTGTGTGCACCTCATAACTTGTACTCACTCAAAACCTTTTGTTCCTTTTTGAGTCATTTGTACTTTTCAAAGGCTGTCGTCTTCTGTTTCTCCATGTATGGATGTGAGTTATGGTATAAAACTGAGGACATAAAGGAGATGTTGTGGAGAATCCCCGTCACATCTTTAGAGGATTTCAGCTGTTTCAGTGCAGTTCTGTAAAGGGGGTGTGTATCGGGATCAAAGGTGTGTATTCTGCTGTATTCGGACAGGGGAATCTTATTTTTAATGTGACATCACTTTCTTATTTTGCATTTTATTTTTTATTTTCGTTACATATTTAAGAGTCAACAGACTATCTAGAAACTGAATTAATTTTTTTTATTGTCCCCAATTGTCCACATAGTTAATCAGAAAGTAGGTCATGCCGTCAGTTTCATTTTCAGTATAAAATGTCCTGTGTTTTGAGGTGAATGAAGCTTCTGCACAGTGTAACATAAAACTGAGAAGTTATTACAGTCACTGTTGTGATATTTTATAAGTCAATTCTTTACACATAGTTGATAGGCTAACTCACGAACAAATTAATCCCCAGCGATATAGCAGCAAGAGAAGCGGCTTCGTTGTCCATTGCTGTTGCTGCACATGTCGCTTGTGTCGTTCCAGAAACTCGCAAAGGCTCAAGACTTCTGTACGTAAAATAAAAAGTGTGATCAATTATGTTAAAATATATCTAATTAATAAATTTCCCAACTAAACTAAATATGAGTTAGGCTATTGGATGTCTGCTGGGTTTCTACACATTTGGAATGTTGACAATTGCTTTATGCCTCTTTAGTGGTAAATTTTTTTTGGTTTTGTGGCCTTTACTTGAAAGTATATAGTTTGACAGGAAACAGGGTAGTCCGAGAGGGGGAAGACATGCGGCGAATGCCACCAGGCTGGGAATTGAACCTGCGACCACCGCCACGAGGACTAAGGCCTCAATACGTAGGTCGTGCTTTGCCCCTGTGCTACCACAGCTCCCTTTAGTGTTCAATTTTAACTGATATTTACTATATTCAATATAGTCGTGGTACATCATGGTGTCTGCACCCGGTCCTGGTGTGCAGAGTGGGACTCGTGTTCCTTGTTTTGTGCCGTTTGCTGAAAGATTTTCTGTCATTTGTTGTTTGAAGAAAACTTAGCCTTGCATTTTCGGTCGACCTTGATTCTTAGACCAGAAGGAGTAATTAATTATCAGATGCTTATATATTATTATTCTTTATCTTAATTGTAATCTGTTGGGACTAAGAGAAACAAAAATAAAATCACCAAATGTCAAAAACTCGAGGAAATATGACCAGTTTGTTCAAATGTCATCCGAAGTAACTGGTAGTGTAAAGAGTTTTTTTTTTTTTTTTAATTCATTCTTATTGGCAAGTTCTGCAGTTTGATTTTACTCCTAGTATTGTTGCACGAAGCATTTGGTCCAGGTAGACTGCTGTTTGAACCGGTGTCCATCGATCAGGACAGTCTTAGAATCTCAACATTGTTAAAAACACTCGAATGTGCTGCTTGCTTCAGTAGCAGTGACCTGGTATAGAATCTGCAATTCATTCAAAGAACAGATGAGTGAAAATGAACAACTTGGAACTCGATCAACAGAACTCGTACATGAACACTTTTCTTGATTGTATATTTTTATGCGTCTTACACAAACAAAGAAGTCGAATGTTTACCTGTTCTTAGCACCTTCCTCATATTTTCCTGATAATTCAGTAAATGGGTTTTATCAGACAGATAGTTTCCAAACACATGATCTTTTCTTTCAGGTCAGGATCATTACAGTTTATAGAAAAACACAAATAATAGTAATAATGCACGTCTTTATTTAAGTATGAGCTGTGAAATGTATTATTTTGATGGAGACAGATGAGTTTCAATTCACCTGTTCGAATATATTTCCGAAATGCAGGAAACCTAAAATAAAATAACCTGATACATATTTGATGGTGGTTACAGCGGCAGGTCTTCTTTGGGGTGTGTTTCTTCTAGAGTGGGAAAGTGTAAAAGTCACGTCTCTCTTCTGTTGGCTCTCATCTGGACGTTGACGGGGCCAGTCTAACATAAGAATACGGTTTAATCTGAACCATTGTAGCATGGGTTCTGTGTTCACATTTGTTGCAGCCCTTCTGAAGCTAAACTGTTTTTTTTTGTTTTGTTTTTTTATTTTATTACAAGATTGCCCCATGTTTAGCTTTGTGTGTAGACCCAAAAGTTCAAACTTTATTTCTTTTGTTGAACGTGTTTGGTGTGTTTCCAGTACACCTAGTGGCAAACTTTAAACGGGGCTTCTTGTTTGTGTGGGGTTTTTTTTTCCCCCAATTGACAACATCTTGCCACTCTTCCTGAAAAGCCAGAGTCGGGACGTTAATGACTAATAGTTGTCCTGTTGGACAGATTCTCTGACCCTGAGCTTTGGATGTCTGCAGCTCCTCCAGAGTTACCACAGGCCTCTGCTTCTCTGATTATCGCCCTGCTTATCAGTCTACAGATGTGGCCTCTTCTCAGTAGGTTTGCAGTTTTGTCCTAAACCTGCAATTGGATCTGCAGGATTTTATTTAAGAGTATCAGAGTAAATGGGGTTGGGAATAAATTATTGCTATGGAAGGTTTTTAGTTCCATGTGTGGAAGTGGCACAGATCGGATTTTTGGGGTGTGAAGCGATTGGAATTGGGCCGTTCTGATTGCCTATGTGGGTCCCATTCGCCTGCCTTGAACTGGCCGATTCAAGTCCAGACTTCAACTCGATTGTAATGTTGTGATGTAATGGTAAACAATAGTTCTTTGAGGAAGAGCAGATCAAAATCCCTGTAGAGCAGGGGTGGGCGGTCCCAGTCCTTCAGGGTCGGTGCCTCCCTGGTCCAACACACTTCAATAAAGTAGCTGGATCACCTGCAGTCAGATTCTCCAGGCTCCTGTCAGTGACCTCATTATTTGACATTGAAAAGTTGCATGACACCGGCCCCTGAGGCCTGTAATTGACCACCCCTGGTCTAGAGGAATGTTGAAGACTCTGTCATTATTGTTTCCTAGGTGTCCGATAGGCCAAGAGGTCAGCTCCTTGTTGAGAAGCTTCCTTCTCTTAACAAATGAAATCATCATTGCTAAAAATGGCTTTTTGTTTTTGCTGTTATTTTGGTTTGAAATTAGTTGCTTAATCTGAAAAATGGAAGCGTGACAACAAAACAAAACCAGAATCAGGACGTTTCTGACAGTCGACACACTGAGGACCTTTGAGAAAAGAGAAGTGGTGTCTCTGGTCTTCCTGTCTAAAGATGCCGTGGTTTAAGCTCCTTAGCTCCTGTCTCTCCTCCTGTTCCTCCTGCTGCTCCGCTGTGCTGTCATCTTCCTCCTCTCTCTGTCCTCTGCCTCTCCTCCCTCAGAGCCCTCAGATGAACTCGCTGAGCTGGCGCTGCAAGGGTTTGACCCTGTCGCCCTGGACAGGTCCTTCTCCTATCACCTGCACCACTGCCCCTACCACCTGCGCCTCCTCAGGACCCAGCTGATGTGTGGCCTGGAGCTCTCCGACTGTCTCCACGGTCAGCCCCTGTAGCCTGCGCGCTCCCCCCGAACCCCCTCCACACCCATCTCGTGCCTTCGGACCGGTACAGGCGAAAGATGGCTGCCGTCTACGCCCTCCGAGCTTTGCATCAGCTGTAGCCTCCTGCGTTGGCTGCCATGGCTTGGTTTCCTGCCTGTTGTTGTCTGTCTGGTTTTTCTAGCAGTAGGTCTGTTTCATCTCCACACTGTTAGAAACGCTTGCATGCTGACCGAGGAAGGCAGCATCGTCTTCCTCTCTATATTTAACTGACAAACTTTAGAATAATTTATAGAGTAGAAAATCAAATTAAAAAGTAGGGCTGAAACAGTTAATTGCGATTAATCGGTGATTGAAATAAGCGTCAACTAATTTAGTAATCGATTAATCGTTAACGGGAAAAAAAGCCATTTGAAAGAACAAAACACATCAGACCTGTGTAGGTAAAAACTGTAACATATTTGCATCTAAGATGAAAACATGCTTCTTTGTCAGTATGTTCTCTGCAGAACTTGTCAGGTGACGTAGTTTCCTGTAAGATATCTTAAGCGTCTTTTGCTATCCAGTTATTAATCGGTTAATCTAAAGAATAACCAACAGACCAGCCCTACGCATTTTAAAAAAGAATGACATTTTTTGCATCTTTTGATGTATTTCTAATATTTTATGAGAAAAGCTTAAGTGGTTAAATGAAATATCTGCAGAATGCGCCACATTTGTTATACAATTAATTGATTAATCGGCAGAAAAATATATATTTTTAAAATGGTCGTTGTGATAAATATGATTAAAAATGAATGGAAATGAAAGTGTCGATTCACATTAGCCATATGAGAGACTCACAATGTGAAAACCTTGTGTAAAAACACCAGGGGTATCAGAATCGATAAAAGGAATCGATACGAGGAAGACCAATGCTCATCGCTTTCTGATTCTCAGATGAGAATCAGGCCCTCGCTTGGTTCAGTTTCAGGCTTGTTGGAGTTGGAGGCTTGTTCAGCATTGAGGTGTTTTCAGAGAGCAACGTCTGGTATCAATGGCACCAATTAGGCCTTTTAAAGAGCGAGAGCGCGACTCTGTGTCAGTACACCGCCGCTCTCCCAGGAGGCTTCACGGCCAGGTGGCCCATGTTGGAGTGGATCATCAGCTTGTCATTTTCTGCTCTTTATCTGGTGCTTCTGTGTGAATCTTTTATGCAGCTGGTCTTGTTGTATTGTGTCAGCGGAAGGAAATTATTGACCTCCTTTACAGATACTAGAGTAGAACAGAAATGGTTTTTATTTCCCCTCAGTGTGCCAGCAGCAGGCAGGCCAAAGCATTCAGATTCACAAAAAGGTAAAAATCTAAAAACAAAGTATGGATAACAACCTGTGCATAATAATAGTAGTAACAGCATAATTGGATTCAAAGAAATGTGCAACTGAGTAGGTTGATTTAAAAATGTGCATGTTAAGGCTGGGCGATACGGAGTCAAAGTTTTAGCGCAATATTTTACGATACTTTTGTGATACTGATAAAAGTGACGAGACCTACTTTTTATATGTTTTTAAGGTAATTTTATGACTCACTGTCACAACAATTAAAGATAGTAAATAATAAATAATAACATAAATAATGCTCTTAAAAAACAGCCCTATTTGTAATATGCTTCCTTAGGACTAGATAAAGCTACATAAAGAATTGGGATTTGTGTCACTAAACTGCACACAGTGACTATATTTACAAATTCATTGGTATTTAATGATGCATTTATTAAACAGTGGAGAAAATAGTGAAACTATCAATCCTGACACTAAGAACAGTTTTGGGAAGATTTAAAACTGATTCAATTTATCGTTTGTCGTGATAAATCAAAATTTATCACGACAAACGATACGATAAATACCCACACTAGTGCATGTATGTTTCTACATAAAAAAAAAAAACTATTCACAGAAAATACTGGAATGTAAATACTTATTGAGCTTGTTGAAGAAGGATTTGCTATAATGCTTTTACTCTGAACTGTAGCAGATATTAGTGATAAAGAAAAGAGAAACCACTGGCCAACATGGCTCAAAAATAACATTTGATTGTTTTATTATTATTATTATTACCAGAGTCTATTTTAATTTATTCTTTACCTTCATTTTTTTTCTTTAACAAATTACAAATGACTTTTATTTGAGTACTTTCTTCTGAGAGTCGAAATAGAAGCTCGTCAAACAAGACAGCGGTTCTCAGGTGGATTGGTGGGACAAAACAAAACAAAAAAAAATCAATATTTTTCCAAAAATGAAATCTTCAAAAGCAGAAAATCCAATTAATCACTAAAATGGATTAATCGCCCAGCTCGAGTACCGGCTCTGACGTTGCTGCAGTGAACAGCTACCAGCAGGAAGTGAAGCAGAATCCTTTTGTTTTGGTCGGGGGTCGGACAATCTGGATCAGCTGACCCAAATGGAGGTCAGAACCAAAATGACCGAAACATATTTTTATAATTTATTTTTATCGGCATGATTCATGGAAATGCTCAAAAATTAAGAGTGAATTTGAAGAACCTGGGTGCTTTTGTTTTTGGAAATGAAATGGAGGCTAGGTCAGATTGACCTAGAGCCTTTGAGAAGTGATGCTTCTTTTGTTTGCATTTCGCTGAAAGGTTTCTAGTTGAGGCGTGATTCCCCCAGAGAATCGGTTCATTTAACCAGATTTACTGATCCTGAACCAGAGTTTCAGAGACAGAAGCGCTCCGTCGTAGTGCCTGGATGCTGTCTGGTCACATTCCATTCTTTTTTTTCTCTTCCTGTTTTCTTGGTTTGGTATTTTGTACCTGTGATGTTGGTTCTACTGATTTTTAAAGGTGGGTATAAAGACAAAGTTCCTCCTGTTTGGGACAGATTTACTGACAGTCATGAACACGGTTAATTTTTCTATTTCGTTTCAGTGTAGTCCTAACCAACGTTTGGTTTGTTTTTATTTTGCGATAAGCTTGCGTTCACCTGATAAGGTTTTTTGATTTTTTTTTTTTTTTGAAAAACAGTTAAACTTTCCTCTGAATGATCACTACTTCCTCCCTTCTCGATTCCTTTAAATCCAACTTTTTAAGTACATTTTAAACTCTGGCGTTTCCCATTTCTCTTCCTTCAAATTCAAAGGTTCATAATTGACTACAACCTTAAAGTAAAAAAAAAAGAAAATCATATAGTCACCTTCATAAAATAGTACTTGTTTTTTTTTTTTATTTGCCAAAATTTATTTTTGCAATAAAAATCACCACCTCTTAATTGCTAAAAGACGATTATTTAAAACATTATTTTAGGAAGGTGACAGTGTTTCCTTTGCCATATTTCCACTCAGGACTGATAAACTCTTGTGATCCTCTGAGCTGTTTGCTCCAAAACTTTCAAAGCACCTGCAAACTCGGCGTCATATACTGCAGTCATTGTGTTGCCATGGTTACGGAGTGCGCAACACGGTCCCCTTGACGTTCGCCGATTAACCAGTGAGGAAACTCACGGGTGTTTGTTGTAACGTGGCTCTGATTAACTGAGGCTCCTTGACAACCCTGTTGCTGTGTTGCCACATCTAACCGACCCTAAAAGGCCGTCTCGTCTCTTCTTGTCTCGTCTTACCTCGTCTCTTCTCGCTGTAGCTCGGTTGTTTTGTTTCGGCTTGGCATGGAGTGACATAGCAGCCGCCTGAGGAAGAACCAATAAGCTCCGAGTTGGTCGTTTTCCCCTCTCCTCTCCCTGCACCCAGTGAACTGGTACAGTGAAGCGTCTCTCTTTCTCTCTCTCTCCTGTTTAAACCGCAGGGTTCGAAGGCTGCTCTATGGTGCCCTCTATCTACCCGCTGGAGACACTGCACAACTCTCTCTCCCTGAAGCAGGTGGAGGAGTTCCTCAGCAAGGTGTGCGAGAGCAGCGGGGAGGCCCAGGCCAAAACCATGAAAGGTGGGTCTTATGGAAGCTCAACACTCACTGACGTTGACGTTTGGAGAAAATTCAGCTCTTACACTACTGTATAATATGTCTGACATTAGGAAAGGCGTCAAAAACATAAACATTTTATAATTATGTGATTGAGCTGCTGCTGTTGTCTAGACTTGTAGGTGTTGATTATGATTGTTCACACCAGGTAACTTTTTCTTTTTCTTATCGAAATGATTTAATAAAGTTTAGTTTGTTTGATACGATGAGGAACATAAAAAACAAATGCTTTTTTTTTTTTTTTTGGTTTTGAGCCAATGTAAACCTTGTTACAAAAAGCAGGCGGCGTGCTTGATAACGATAATTAAAACTTCTCAATGTTTGATATTATCTAGCAAAATGTTTCCCATCAGGCTACACGGCTGCTGCATTAATATAACAATCAGCTGCTGTAAGCTGCAGTTGGTGATTTGTTGTTTGCTGCTGATCATTTTGTGGCTAAAAAACATTATTTTTACATCAACTTCTAAGTTATGTGAAGCTTCTGTTTCAATCATTTAAAGGCTCAGAATCAACCTGGTACCGGTCCACATTCCACACCAAGAAAAACTCAGTTGGTGTAAACAAATTTTTAGCTAGTGGAGTTACGCTTAAGAGAAATTAATTTAATCACAGAATGTCATAAATATGTGTGTATGGCTGCACAGTTTTCTGTCACCGATCTTTACCTGACCTGCCAATTTTGATTTTTTTTTTTTTTTTTTTTTTGTCTGAAATATCACTAAATGTAGCAAGAAAGTCACTGAGTTGGCAACAGTGTGGTGAATATTGTTAACTAAACGTTCAGACCCGGTGGGTCGGTCTGTCAGTCAAACCACTGCAGAGCAGAAGAGAACAGAGATGATTTGTAAACCTGAGCTGACGAAAATAAGATCAGCTTCACATGTAAGTATCAGCAGATTACAAGCCCTAGAAATCGACTGGCTGATAAACGTATCCTATACGATACATGAATAGGGTATAATGCAAACAGCACCAGAGATCAGAGATGCAGTAAGTTTATAGCAGGTGTGTGAATGATCTAATGAGCAGACTGCTGATTGCAGCCAGAGGGCCCCAAAAACCACATTTCACTGATCCGGCCATGTTAATTATCTACGTTGTTGTTCAAATGCAACATGTATTAACATTGGGGTTGCTTTTTCAGAGGCTTGAACTATAAACACTTTCAACTTCGGCCTCCTTGGTTCCTTTTCTGTCCCTCTACTTCAGACTGTCTGGTTTTACTTCACTCCAGAAAGCAGCGCACTCTTCACAGACAGACAGGAGCTGTTGGCTTTTCAAAATAAAGTAAATTTACAAAGCTTCATGATATTTAAATTCATTTCAAACTTTGATTTATACTCGATATAAAGTGTGCAAACACAGGCTACATAGTAAATGTGCCGAAGTATTCTTGCTTTTGTTTTATCCCCAGTAAACAGCTTGACTTGTCATGGAGTCTCATTCATTCTGATCCAGATCTGTTTGCCGTGATGCAGTCAGATTTGAGCTTCTCTCCAGGGAAAAGCAGAACTTGAGCCTGTTGTTTCTGTTTCTTCTGCAGCACTTTCTGGTTTGTTTGACTCTCAGAGTCAGACGTCTCTCTACAGCCCTCAGCAGCCTCTGTCCTCCTCCGGATCAGAGGCGTCTCTCCGTCCACCGGGTCAGCCTCCGTGGCGTAAGTCCAACAACGTGGCGGTTTTTAGAATGTCACACAAGAGGTCGACTCCCTGAGGATGGATATCTACCCGCTGGAGTTTTTAGAGAAGCTCCAATCGAAATTAAATGCATAACGAAAAGTAGGACATAATCATAAAGTGCAAGGAAATTTGATTTGTTGTTTTTTTTTTTGTTTGGTTAAAAAACATAAAGTGTTGCCAGCTCAATTAAGATGTCTCCTAAATGTTAAAGGCTGCACCATAAAGACCAGTGGTGCAAAAAAGTGGGTTAGCACGGCGCTAGGCATCAAAATAAAGGCAGAAAAATAATTGGCATTTCAGTGTCTTTTTCCAGAGTTACCAGCTGTTTGTGTGTACAAACAGCAAACATAAATATTTGAGACACAAACTCTCCACTTTGGAGCAAAATCAGTTGGAACGTTGTTGCTAACTAGCAGTTTCTAGAAACACCAGAACCGTTTCAACAGCCCAGTTCATCCCGCTTAACTGTGACTCCATTCATTTGTTTTTCTTCTCCTCCTATGATGCCTCCACCTGCTTCCTGTTGGTTTTGATGCCACACTGTTGATTTATGTAGTACTTGTTGGTAAACTTTTCTGCTTTACTCACTTCTTCTCCTATCAGTCTCTGTTTGTATCTTTCAGAAAAGTCTTTTTTTTTTTTTTTTTTTTTTTTTTTTTTTCTCCTTTTGTTCCCGGGCCAATAATAATGACGGTGTGTAACTTTTTTTTTTCTTTTTAACAAGATTTGACTTTAGAGCTAAATCATTTTAGAATCTGGTGAAGATCATTTCTAAAACTTGATGGTGTGTTTGTCGGTTGGTATAAAATCACCATATCAGATCAAATACCTGTTTTTTTTTTTTTTTTTAAATACATTTGCACATTTCTGTACATTTTGTGTCTTTCATCTTCCTGTTTTGTTTGTTTTCCCGAGCAGACGGCAGCATCCCGTCCAGCGCCGTGTCCAGCGCGGGCCCCTCGTCCCCGACCACAGACAGCTCCGGCCTCGGCCTCAACTTCAGCTTCAGCGAGTAGCTCCGCCTCTCCGAGCGACCAGGAAGCCGCGTCGCCGCTGAGGAGGCCGTGCGAAGGGCGTGTCAGAGTTTTCTTCCTCTTTACATTTTAAACCGTCCTTCGGTTTGGTGACACATTTCCACTGAGGACCGCTCTGAGCGCGCCACACCAGCTTTCACACACACACACACACACCTGTGCCTTTCATATGTTTTTCAGTGCCGTCGCATCAAGTGCCTGCTTACTTTTTTTTAATTTTTTTTATTCCAGATTTACCAAATACGTTGGGCTTAAAAGCTTTAAGCATCTTTCTAATCTGTGGCGTCATTAATATTTTACCCCAGAAACGACTGTGGAAGGAACCTCCTGCTGTGTGGATCAGTGAGGTTCATAGCTGGTGAGGCACCGACTTAATCGTAATCAGATTTACAAATATAATTAGACCTCTGTCCTTCCAATCATGGTTTCATTTTTATTTATTTGTTCTTTTTAACAAAGGTGGAAATTATGGGACTTCAGACTAAAAGCCAATCAGAGGTTATCGTGTGAACTCATTATGTCAGATCACAGTGATGAATCGTATTTTTTTGTCATTTGTGTGATTAGTAGTTTCTTCATATTGACCAAAAAAGTGTAGGTTTTGATTTTTAAGTTGTTGTTTTTTTGTTGTTGTTTTGTTTTGTTACGGGTTTCCTCTGTAATATTCACACCACTCTGATCAATCTGTGTTATTCACTCGTGTGTATCTGCTGTTCATTTTTTATTTTTATTTTTATTTTTTTAACTAAATCACGTCAGGTAGTCAGAAAACAATGCAGTGTTGGAACTGAAGAAACCACTAGATTAGGAATAATCTGACAGCAGAATTAGGAATGCTTTATGTTCTATCAGTGATTAAACTATAATGAGGTCTCATGTGGTCTTCGCTCACTTTCTCTGGCATCTCATTAGTCATTAAAGTAGCGTAGCGCTTAGCCGGCTAAAGAAAGATGGCTGCTTTTTCCTCACAATCAATTTTATTGTTTTGAAAATGAAGATATTTCCAGACTAGAAGAAGAACAACCCATCCCTTTTATTTTACACCATTTTTAACTCTGTTTAGCAGTTAGCAAAGCTAGCAGTAGCATCTCTCATAACCAGCTAATATTAGCTTTTTATGGCCTTACTCTTCAAAGAGCAGAACAGTTAAATGTGTTATATTTTGTACAATCACTAGAACTATAAACTAGTATGCCTACCAGAAGGGCCATGTCCAATAAACTGGGTAAATCCAGCTCATTCAGTGCCGCCTCATAGCAACAACTATGCTAGCAAGCAGCTAGGAGCAGTTCAGCCATTTTCTAATCAGCCGTCTACGTTTCCCCGCTGGTTAAACACATGCATGTCAATTGGAAACTGTAATTTTCTGTTTATTAAAGGAAAATGTGTCAGACCTGCACATTTAGGAGAGCGAACATGTAGCCTAAAGTTACAGCAGCTAATGTGCTTTGTTCCAAAACCATCCGATCCAAAACTGAATTAAAACTTCTGAGTTTTTTTGGTACCTTGAAAACAAAGAAAAGTATCTTTTTACTCCGACCAAAGTCTCGTAACTTTACGCTTTAATCTCTTTTTTTTTTTTTTGTGAGCTTTACTTCAGCCTGTTAAAGCTTCAACAAAATCACACGCAGTAGAAAAGCCTCTCTGTCTCAGCTGAAAATGAAATGTCACCCAAACCTTTGAAAAATCTGCTGTAGCGTCACATTGTGTTTTGTTTTTTTTAAATGACGTGTGTTAAGAGTTGCTTGTTTTTTTTGCCCAAACGTGGGTTTTGGCGGCTGAATTGTTCACTTGTGATTGTTTAATATCGGCCAAAGAGATTGTGCGTTTGATTTGCTTCAGAGAAGCAGAGTGGAGCTGTAAACGTCTGTAAGGCTGTTCGGGTCAGACTGGCGATGCTGGACAGATGAAAAGTGTTGATAATAAAATAAAAAATAATGTCAAATTGAACCTGCTGTTTGTGTCCAAAGAGCAGCCGACCAAATGTTAACGGCCCTGTTACATTCTGGACTTTTCACAATGTGATGGATGGGCCAGAGTCCAGACACAACAACCTTTTATTGCTCTTCCTCAAACAGTTACGGCTCCTTTTCGCCATCCTTTATTCCCAATTTCTGCAATTTTTCTGGTTTCAGTCTTACTTCAATCTTCCCCTCCTGTTTTTGCTTCACCTCAGATTATTTTCCTCCTTTTACCCTTTTCTCTCCATCATCTATCCCTCGTTTAGGTTCACCTTCCTCTCTGCCGTCAACCATTTCTGGCTTCAATATTTCTCCTACTTTCACTCCCACTTGTCTCCCTCTTTTTAATCCTTCTTTACTGACTATGTCCACTGGTTTCATTCCACCTGATAACCACAGTCTCCTCTCTCTGTCTAACACATCGACAAAAATGAAAGCTCATCCCCTCCAACTATAAACCCCTCAAAAACGTCTTCTAACCCCACCACACACGCAATATCTGAATCTCACGTCTGAAAACTGGGCTGTCACGATTGAAGACCAGCTGCGTAACCTTTAACGATTACGTTGCCTCCGTCTCTTGTTTGTGCCGCTTTGCATTGTTAAACACGAGAAAAGAACCGGGCCTCCCTCCACACGACATGCCACCCAGTCATCTGCGGTCATCTCACACCTCGGCTGCTCCAACGCTCTGCTATCCGGTCTCCAAATCTGTACTGTGAAAATATTTAGACAGTCCAGACGTGTTCAATCGGAGTACGATGTTTATGAAGCTCCGCTGGCAACCCAGAGCTGCCTGCGTCAGATTCAAACCTTCAAAGACTTGCGTTACGACTCGATCGCTCCAGTTATCAACAGCGAGCAGCGCCTGCACCATCCCGAAGTGGTGTACGGGTCAGACTCTTGACAATGTATCTACCAGAAGCGAGGCATTCCTGTCCGTCTACTTCAAGAAACTCTTGAAGACCCAGTTTGTCAGAACATCTCCTACTTTTGGCAACCACTGAACTTACCGCTTTCTCTCCCCTCTCTTGCTACACCGTCAAAATTCAGAAGTGCTTTTGCTTTGTCTCGCGCTGTTGGCAATCTGATGAAAATACTGATGGTGTTTTTACGATTCCTCAAGGTCGAAACTGATGGTGGAGGCGCAGAACTCTCCCAGATGTCTGGAGGAAAAGGATTCACAAATACTCTTAATACAAATGGAAATGAAATGTTTTTGTAATCTTATCATCCAAGTATCTCTGAAGAGTCTTTGTGGAAGGTGATGCTTTGGGTAGGAAGGATTTCCAGTAACAGTCCAGCAACAAATTTGAAGACGCCACTGACTGAAGATGCTGCATGAGAATCTCATGATTGTGGAAAAATGGCAACATTTTTCCCAGGCAGCAGAAGTCACGGTCTACCACGTAGAATATGGATATTTTACAACTTTATTCTTGTAAAAGTACAAGAATAACTTTGTACGAGAATAAAGTCACTTAAGAGAATAGATTTGAATTCTATTGTATTATTTAGACTTTATTCTCAAAATGGACTTCATTATTGTTGTGTTTTTTTTTTTTACATTTCTAAGCGTGACCCTAATACTCTTGTCACAATATTCCACAGTAACATTTCCTGGATGACAAAATGAGTTGTCAGCAAGCACTGCTAATCCACCTCATTTGCTTTTGCCCTTCCTTTTCAAATCTCTTGATTGGTCGTTATGAACCTGAATATATTATCCCTTTTAAGTAGCTCATTGCTACTTCTGATATTAACCACGTAACGTCGTCCCTGTTGGCAAATCCCTTTAGATGAAAGTGTCAAATGTAGAAACATTTTCTCATTTCCTCTTGTTTAATCTCTGTCTAATTGTGTCTTTGTTTCTTTTCTGGCTCATATTCAGCCTGTGTCGCTTTCTGCTGCTCCTCTCAACTTTTTCTTGTCTGCTGCTTTTGACTGCAGCCCTTAGCGTTTTTTTGGGTTTTTTTTTCTCCCAGCCTCCACACCAACAGAACAGAGTGGACCTCCTACATCTTTCTTACCTCACCCCATTTACCTCCTCCTCCTCCTCCTCTCCAAATCTCCTTTAACAACAGTGATGACTCATGCCCTGTTGCTCCCGTGTGTTGCCATGGGGACACCCCCACATCTAATTGCCTCCTCCTGAGGGACTGAACGGACAGACAGAGACGACCGACTCACCGGAAGTAAAAAATCATTTTAAAAAATCCCTGATGTCATTCTGTCTGGGAGACTTTTTTGTCTCCGACACAAACACGGCAGCGTGTTCATTCGACTCCCGACGTTTCTTTAATTTACTCCCTTAACGAGGTGACTGCTGTTTTCCAGCAGGTCGTCTTGAGAAGCCTAATCAAAGAGCGTCGCTTCCCACCTGGGCACTTTGTGAAAGCAGAATGGATTCGAAGAGGCTTATCAGAAGCTGATTTCATTTGAGAAACGCCGCCAGGACAGGTGCAGGGTGAACGAACTCCGAGGGAATAAAACGCACTAAAAAGCGTTGAGCTTTTATAAATACCTTATCCATGTCGTAGTGACTAAAAATACATATTTTAAAGCTTTGACAAACGATTCGCACACCTTGAATTTTTTTCGACATTACGTGGAAACTTAAATCCCCCATAATCACACTGAAGATGCCAATCGCCACAGTAGAGCACGGCGGTGGCAGCACCATGCCGCGAGAAAGTGAAGTGGTTCAAGGCAGTCCTGGAAGAAAACCTCTTGGAGACTGAAAACCATAATTAAGAGGAAATCATATTGTCAGAATGGCTGACAAAGTCCAGACCTGATGACGAAAGGATGAAAGAAGTGGCAAAAGTTTCAGATGGACGGTGTCCGGTCTCCATCCAGACGGACGGAGCTGAAACTGCATCATTACCGGTGTCTCCATTACAAACCTGCACAAAACTGATATTCTGCTAATGTTGGAAAAAAGACAACAAAAAAAAAATCACAATTGAGGTGTTTCCATTTATTGAGGACATTAGTTGAAATCACACCTGAATAAGTTATAAGTTAACAAAAATAAAAACTTGCTGCGCCATCCTCCTCCTACCACTTCCTGTCTTCTTCTTCGTCTTTTCCGCCACCAGTAACATCCGGTTGTTGATCACGTGACTCGTGCGACGCTTTAAAGAAAGTGTTCCCGCCGCAGTTTGCTGACTTCGCTAAATTCGTCCGAAAAACCACCTCAACTTTTCATCAGTAATTTTTTATTTTTTTTATTTTTTTAATTGCTGTGTTTTTATTGAGCAGATTTATTTTGAAAATGTCAAATTGCGCAACGTGATCAATGGGAACGCGGCTTAAACTTAAAGTTTGTGTTTGTAACTTGATAAAAAGATCAAGAGGTAGGAATTATTTTCAGATTCATGTACTTAAATAAATATTACCGTGTAAGATGTCACTGATTGGGTGGCCATCAAAAAATGTCACATGATCCTTTAACTGTCGGCATCAACTGAAGACATAAAACCCTAAATTGAGAAATTTCTCCACGATTATCTGAGCCAGTTCCTTCAGTCTGTGTTATTATAAATGTTCTTTTTTCCCCCCTCTTCGGTCACTAAACTATTACAGGATTACAGACGATGATAGAAAGGTAAAATTATTCTTCAGCCTGTTGAATTTCATTAAAAGCTCCCTCTCAGCTTTTATCTCCATCTTTTGTTTCATTGGAGCATAAAAACGTTTATTATTTTTTTCTTTTTTTTAATTTAAGAGGCAATTATGTCTTAAACTCTTGACTTTCATTCTGTCTGGTGAATTAAGTGAAGAGGAGGAAGCGTTAAATGGGAGCCGCTGCTCGTCATTCTGATCAGAGTTATTTCCCCGGGACAGTCTGACATTGAGTCATGCAGTCCTGGCACCAATCAGGGTTTCCTCACAGTCATTCATTTAAATGTACGGGAGAGGAAAAGAGAATGGAAAAGTTTTTCATTACAGGCTTCACACACAAAACAAGCTCTTAGACATTCAAATTGGAGGCTTTAATAAAATCGTGGCTTGACTGAGAGCTCTGTGGAATAACGCAAACATTTACATCCATCACTGCGTTTCCTGCTTCGTCTCATCCCTTAGATGATCTGATGAAAATACAGATGGTGTTGTTACTGCTCCACAACAGGGCTGGAACTGATGCTGCAGGCACAGAACCCCGACGTATGTCTAGTGAACTGGACTCGATTCAATTCACACATTTTTTTATCTTGCGTGGTGTCGTAACCGGATGATCGACGCATCTTCAGAGTTGTCGATGAGGCTGTGGGCAGGAAGGATCTCCGTTTGCAGTGAATCTGGAGAAACATCCCAACAGCTGTTATGAGACAGGATGGACAGTAAAGATGATATTCCGCACTGGATGATCCTATCGGCTGCTAATCCTCATCATTTGCTTTAGCCACTCGCCTTTAAATCTCTGTCTAGCTAACTGGTTAGAAACCCGGGCAATGAGATGTGTGGTCACTCCAGTTTTTGATTAACTATAGAATTTTTTTTACGATTAATTGAGGAATCGGATTTCTCTCTCTCTGCTCTATTTCTACTGTTCGCTCCAAAACCGTCATGGCGCGGTTTCGACAACAGAAAAGCTGTCGTGGCCCAACCATCGCGCTGCGCAATTCAACGCTTATTTGCCTGACAAAACGCCAAACAATTCAACGTCATCCTGCTGACACTTCACAACAACTCATAGGCAGAAGTGAGAGCTCTGCCCCTCCACAAATAATGATCGAGACGGAACACAGTGCTCCACATATTAAAAGGTAATTTAACAAGCTTCGAGGGAATCAGTTTTACTCGAGGAATTTGAATAATCGAGGCACTGAATCATTCGAGGAATCGTTGTAGCCCTACATATGATCCTTTCCCAATGTGACGGACGGAGGAGACGGTTTGAACCTCCTCTTCTCTCTGCTCTGCATCCACAGCCTCATTTCAGCTCCTCTCCGTTGCTTTGGGTTGCAGTTCAGTTAGTATTTGAGCTTTTGAGATGCTAATCAGCTGCTCCCAGTTGTAAAAACAACACCTTGTGGCCGTGGTTACGCATGGCACAGCCAGGAACGCAGCAGTGGATGGAACCAAAATAGAACAATGATGACCTCCTCTGGAATTTGTTTTTCCAGATTTTTTCCAATGGAGCGAACGGCGGGATCTGGTTCCAGAGCAAAGAGGGGAAGGCGTCAACGTCAGAGGAGCTTCAGAAGACGAGTTGGCTCTTTTTTTTTTTTTTACCTTGAAATTACTTTTAAAAATTCAGTCCTTGTTTATAAACAGAACAGATGGAGACACGGATTAGACTTCAATGTAGTTTAATTGATGATCACCAGGCTGTTTCCCTTTTACAATGGATCTGCAGTAGTTCTAGTTTTACCAGTCAGATTTAAAGAGACAGAGAGATATTTGATATTGCACATAGAAAGAAAAAAAAACAGAATCAAGATTAATACAATGCAAAAAACAAAAAACAAAATCAGAGAGAGAAAGAGAGAGAATCAAACAGAACTACCAATACAGCATCTTCTTAACATGTTATAGGGCAAACAATAAAAGCACAGCCCAAGATTATATTACTGTAGTTCATGTCAGTACCAGTTAAGACAGTAAGCATTTTTTTTCTCAAATATACCTCTTTAAAATAGCGTCTTTTTTTTTTAAATTATTATTATTATTATTATTATTGTTCATGTTAAACAGTTACATTCAGGATTATAACTAAAAAAAAATCACATGCAGAGAGATTAGATGGACGGATGATGCTGATTCTGAAATCTTCTAACACAGCTATGGACGTGACACAGAACCGGAAGATGCACTTTGTTCGTCCTTTCTGGGGCTCGACGGTATTTTTGTGTTGTGTCAGGAGTTTGTATGAAGCTTGTCACTGAAGTTGGTTTCATAAGACAGGGCAGTTTGGTGTTCTGTCAGGTCTGTTCGATCGGAGCGAGGTGTAAAGATCTGGGTTCGGTAGTTTAATGGAACATGTGGCTGTTCCGTTTCCGTCTGTATGGGTTTGGAGTCTGCATGTGTTTCAAGTCATATTCAGGAAAAAAGTTGCAGCTGTTATTTATCTGTAATTTATTTTGTGTAGTTCACATGTTTGTAGTGGGGGAAAAACAAAAAATAAGTTTAAAGGTTTTGTTGTTCCTGAACCAGAAAAACCCCAAACTATTCTCCACCTTTAATTTTTATCTAAAGGGGTGAAAAAAAAGTTTTTTTCCCCCCCCCCATATTTGTTTTTAATCCAGCAGCATTTATGTGGTCGTACCGACTCTACATTCAGAAAAAGAAAACAGATCTCCTGTACAGAGCATTTTTAGCTCCTGCGAGGGTGAACAGTTCATTATTGAGCATTTCACAGCATTCTCTCACAGCCTGGAGAACCCCAAGGCCGAGTATTTGGAATCTGCCAACTTAATACACAACATTTTCACAACAAATCATTGCAACAACTCAAACCATCCATATTACCTAATGCACGCATTGAAAAAAAAAGAAAGAAGAAAAAAGCAACTTTCTCTTCCTAACTATCTTCAAAATAAGCAGTGAAAACGACCTTTTCTCCGAGATATTCAGGTATTTTGACCCTTCACTATGCCCTCCAGTAAACCAGCTCCTTCCAAACTAAGAGTTTATTTGTGCGTTCCCAGCTCTTTTTTTTTTTTCCCAACCAGCATCAAAATTATAAATTCATCAACAGTGGGATAAAATAAGCTGTCTTTTTCCTAAAACATCACAAGTAGAGACAAAGATTACAATGAACAGACATGAGCTTATGCATCAGCCATCTTTGATTTAAGACTAAAGGACAGCAGATGGAGCACACAGGTTTGGAAGATGAGGTATACAGTGCTGTTATGAGCCAGTTTTACAGCAAAAGAAATTGGCACTGGTATCCTGCTAGCACGAGGTAGCAGCGACGTGTTGCCTTCTGTGGAGTCGTTTCAAAATTTGCAAGCCAAGAATAGTTTCTTGTTCCTAAAATGTAAAAGCTGTGACAGCAACCAGGTTGCTTAAATAATAGTTCTTGATGGCAGCAGAGGTTTTTGATCAGGGTGATGTGGCTGTCCACCCAGGGTAACATGGCCTGGGGATGCCCAAAGCACACAACAAAAAACTAAAAATAAAAGAGTTTTCTTGTGCTTATTTGCTTTGCCAGTCAATGGAGTAAAATATGTGACAGTTTTTTAAATTGAAAGGTTAATTCATTGTTTTTTAAAAGACTTGATACCATATTTGAACATAGTCATTCAAAACACTTTGATCAAATCTATTGAACATAATTTGCGGCTTATGAAACGTTTTTACTATATTTGTGGGGACAGTTATCCTTTCAATGCTTTTTTTGGATTCCCTTTGATTGAGGTAAAAATTCAACTTGTGACGCCCACGGCTATTATCACCAATGCTTTTACTCCCTGAAGGGTTACAAAGTGAAATTGTTTATATGGAGTTTGGGGGCTTGTCCGGGTTGACATTAGTGCCTGAAACACCACTGCTTCCTGTTCAAAGCTCAGGATCGAATCAATCTTTAACAAATAATAGACAAAGGAACAAAAATCTAAACAATGGAAGGCAAAATATTGGTTGAAATGCAATTCGTATTTCAGCAAAAAAAAAAAAAAAAATTTAAGTGCCTCTTTAACTCTCTAACCAACTTGCATATCCGTTAAAATTATGCTATTCTAAAACATCTGGTTGTGAACCAGCAGAGAAATCTGAAATGCTCTAACAGAAATGTAATCGCCTATAAAGCAGAAAAATCATTTAGTGTAATTAAAAATGTCCGGCCTACGCTCGCGCACACAGTCCTACACCTAACACACTCCTGCATTTCAACAGTGTCCGGTTACAGCCCCAGAAAAATCATTCATGCTCAGGCTTTATATAATTTCCTGGGAATTACAATTTCCTATAGAGATTTTGCTCCGTGTCGTTTCGGTTGGGGCGAGGGAACGTCTCGTTCTTGCATATTTTTTGACTCCACAAATGAATTATCTCCTGTGACGACAATGACAAACAAAACTCAACATTTAAACTCTCCTCTCTTGCTTCAGAAAAGTGCGTTTGTATTTGGTCTGACATTCTTCTCCACGACGACGTGGATCCGACCCGATGTTTCCGGGTTCAAAAGTAAATGATGGGTTGGAAAATTCAGCTCTTTTGTTTTTAGAAAAGTGCACGCAGCCAAATCCGTGTGACATTTTCCAACTGCGGCTTGCCCCACCTAAAGGCACGTAGAGTAAGAGCAGCCTCCCACAGCACCCTTCACACATTTGTTATTCTCGCAAAATAAACCCATCATACAAACATTGCCGTTTCCAGCGCCATATTGTTCCCAGGGATGGGGCCGCACAGAAGAGCTTTGCTACATTTGTCACAGGTCACCGCCTGTTTTCCCCCCCCATCACTTTGCTGTTGCATTGACAGAAATGGCTTAATGTGACTGAACATAAGGAGACGACGACAATGTTTCACCTTCTTCTCATTTCGTTTGAAATTTACTGCGCTTGATAAACAATAACTCTTAACGCGTACTGGAGAAATACGGCAACAAAGACGAGAGATTCAACGAAGCGTCGCGCGAATCACGTCGAAGCGTTCTTCTGCCTGGCGCCTACACGGGTTTCACTTGAGCATGGACGGCCGAAGACTGAAGTAACCCATCAACACCTGAGGGCTGACTAAAGAGAGGATTAACCCTACGCAGCTCGCTGGAACCATCAGAGCTTCAAATGCAAGCGTCATGCAGCGGCTAAGCTGTGAAAGCCAAGAAAGAAAAGGAAAAAAAAGTTTCAAAAAGAGCCGACAGAGGGTGGAACCTCCTACAACTTCAACCACAGAGGACGAGTAGGAGCAGTTTTAGTCACAAAACATCTATTTGTGTCGTTATTAAGATCATACAAATGCTACTGAGCTGAGCGCTGGATTGGAAAAGGATGTGTTGTGTTGTGAAGAGACGAGAGAGCTTTGAATGATGTGTCCATGGTGACGGTGGCTGTGCAGTCTGTTAGCGGGTCACTGTTTAAGCAGGTCATGTTGGAAAATTCTGGTTTCATTTAGATCTCAAAGGTGTTTTTTCGGGGGTGGGACAGATTTCCAATCGGTGCTTGTCAGTGGTTGGGCTTTTATAAATGCTCTTGAATGGGATTGAAGCTCAAAAACCATGTCAAGGTCAGCGAAGAAACTCACAAGCGTTATTTTGCGCGCTAACCCCAACTATCACAAATCACAGGCCTACCTAGGAGTTTTCAGTGACTGATTGTTACAGTCAGAAGCTTTTGAAGGAGCGTCGAGCGCTGCTTGCTCTCGCTCAAAATCCGGACGACGACAAAAGGGGGCGGCGGCGGGATGAGACGGGCGGTGGTGATGGAGGAGTGGGTCGGGGGAAGGATGAAGCTCAGAACTCGATCTTGCAGGCGGGGAACGACTCGTCCTGCATGACGACGGTGCTGCTGGAGGCCAGAACCATGATGTTTAGGTCCTGCTGTCTCTCGTGGGTCTGCTGGTACCAGTCCCGGGTCACCTCTGTGTCATGAGTCGGTATCACTGTCACCTGTCACAGCACAATTGGGTTGTTTTAATGAGAGCAACAGGAGGGAATGTTCAGCGCTTTGCAAAGTATCTGGACGTTTTAGTCAATATTGCAACCAATAATTTCAATAAATTTAAATTTCCTTGAGTCCAACAACTCAAAATGCAGCTGCAGATTTCAATATCTATGGATTAGGGATGCACTGATCCATATTTTTCACTTTCGATACCGATACACATATCTGGGGTTTCATATCTGCCCATAGCGATTTGATACAGAAAAACTCTGCTGAATTGAATTACATTTTTTTCTTTTTTAACACAGACATAAATGCACTCAATTACTAATTTAGTATCTAACTCTGCACCAGAGGATCACCTTGAAGTGTTGTAAACACCGCAGTTTCCATGTGTTCTTGTCAAACACGTGAAGGTTTCAGGTACCTGTAAATTGGAGCCCCACTGAGCTTTCCCCTCCAGCAGAGCATCCAGAACTCCACGGCTGGGCTCTCCGCTTCCCGGGTCATTCCCGCTCACCACGTAGTAAGCAGCCCGCACTCTCTTGAAGAACTCCTGGTCCACGTTCTTGGCACTGCAGTGGTTGGGCACGTAGGCCAGGTCTACATACACGGGCGGTCCCTGGGGAACAGCTGGACTAGTTTTCTGGGAGCTGTTTCCTGGATACGAGGGAAGACGCACAGTGGTGGAACGAAGGAGAGCAGCTCATTTATCAACTGAACTAATTACTTCAAATTTGCATATAAACCTCAGCAAAATACATCATATACGCTACATTACTACCAAGCCAATTAGACTTTCTGAGTCATGTCAGCCAAATAGACAACTTCCAACCTTTTGAGAAGTTTAAATTTAAACTTTTTACATTCAACCAATAAGGTTCTCTCTGACAGGAAATGAGACGGCAATCTCTCAAAAGATCATAAAACAACATAAAAGTAGTAGAAGTTTTTAAAGGGAAAAAAATATCATACATTAGCCTTTTAAAATGGCATGTCAGACATTATTTATTCACTTCTTAATGTCAATGAAAAAAATCATTATTGCTGACCAGCTTTACACATCTTTTGTGATGAGCTCCGGGGTTAGGAGACCTCCATGCCATCACCCTAATCTTTAACTCACTGCATGCATTCTCTGTTGGTTTCAAATCAGGACTGTGGCTGGGCCACTCTGAAGCATTAATGTCACTTCCAGTCAGAAGACAGATATCGGTAAAGTCTAAATCTGTTGGAGGTATGAATAAGTTTGAGGTTCATATGTGTTGAAAGAATTCTGTTGTTCTATTTTGTGCATGCTGTATACTTCCTAAATGTGTTTATAAACAATAAGAGTACTCTTTACTTTGAGTAACTATTTATTGGTTATAGTGATAACGTATTGTAAAATAACATTTCTTCTTGCTTTTGAGTGCTAAATGAAAATGTCTGAATCAAACATTGCTGTGTAAGAAAGTTAATCTGACTCGCAATGAAAATCAGACAGACATCGCTAAACAGATCGTAAAAAATGTAAAAGAATCCGTTTTGAAATATGAACTACTTTAGTTGTTTATACATATTTTAATATAAAATGGCATGTGAAAAGTTTATATTTTTTGCAGCTGCAGAAAAAAAAAATCACAGTATTATGAAGTTCTTATAGTAGAAGCTTGAAGATTCACTGAAGATCTAGTAAAATGGATGTTGACCTGTTTTACCAAAGACTTCTTCAAGAACCCTTTTATACTTCGCAGGGTTGGTGTAGCAGCAAGCTGTGCTTACTCATACTGTAAGACTGCTGGAATAAGTTTAATGAAAAACAAGTTGCTATATTTTTGCCTTTAATGGCGTGGCAATCGGCACTTCACAGTGTAGAGTGTTTTGGGGAAAGGTCTTGTGTCCTAATTCAGTGCTTTGAAATCACAAATTTGATTTATTTATCAAAAGACATGAACAGAAAACAGTATTCAAACTCTGCCTGGGAAATTGTGTGTCCACTATGTCTAACGTAATTTGAATTAGATTTAAGTTAGTCTGGGATCTGCATATTTTTCATGGTGATGCTATGTTCAATGAAATGTGGACTTTAACACACCTGAACTGCTCTTGATGCCGTTGACCAACCCTTTCCCAGGGTTCAGGAGCTCACTCCTCGAGCCTTGCGTCTCAGACATTTTGATCAGTCTAGAGCTTCTGTCTGTGTCTTTTCTCCTGAGGGAGGCGGAACGAGGTGAGCCGGAGTCCTTGGACTTCACCGGAGTAGAAGACCTCTTCCTGGCATCACCCTTACGAGCAGGAGAGGCTGACTTTGGTTTGCCCTTCCTGAGGCCTTTCTTCTTCAGAAGTTTCTCTGTGCCGCTGTGGTCGTTGAGAAGAGCCTCTGGGTCGACCATGCAGACATCTGGATGGGGCGGGTGGGGCAGGGGGTCTTTTATAGGGGCCGGGAGGGGATCGTGGGGTTTCTGAGACGAGCGTGGTGAAGATCCATGGTGGCTGCTCCCAACTCCAGAGGCAGATTTGTCCACTGGTAGATGCTCTGCATCTTCGTCAGAGTCCAGATTTCCCTCAGCAGTTATAGATGGACACTCCTCTGTTTCTGGAGGGACATCAGAGTCTGACTGTGAAGGTAATGACTCACTGACTGATGTTGGAGGTGTCTCTTCCCCGGCTAATGTGACAGCCAAACCAGAGGACATTGCTCCCATCACCTGGTGTGTACCCTGTCCGGCTTCACCATGGTGACTCTGAGCGTGATGGCGCCTGTGCTTGTGAGACCTCCTTTTCACTGAGTGTTGCTCGTGCTCGTCCTCGTCTCCTTCCTGGGAGCGGTCGCTGTGTCTGTCCTCTTCGCTCTCGTCGCTGGAGAGGTGGTGAAGACTGGGGTTGATGAAGGATGGAGAAAGCTCACCCTTGCGGTGTTTATACTCGCAGGACGAGTAGGCCTCAGGGTAGGCAGAAGAAGTTGCTCCAGTGTTCAGGTCAGAGGGGCGACCAGTCTTTATGTCTGCTTTGCTAGGTGTTTCTGCGTGGTAAGACGCTGCTGAGGTGGACATTGACGTAGTATGAGAAGTGGCCCCCCATTCCTTAGTTTCGTCATCTGCTACTTCGTCTCCATCATCGTAGTTTGGTTGAGGGGTACCTGGGTAGTCCTCAGGCCTCTGCAAAAGCTCCCAGTCTGATAAGCTGCTCTTTCTCCTTACTTCTAACCTCACTGATGGCTGCTCTAAGAAGCTTTTGTCCTCCCATGTTTCTCCCTCCACTTCTTTCCCAGTTTCTATTTTTTCGCTCACCTTAGGGTCAGCTGTTTCTTTCTTGTCTTTTATACTTCCATCTTTACAAGTCTTTTCATCCAGTTTCTTCTCTTCTGTCTTCTGTTTGGTGCCTATGTCCATAATTGTGTCTGTCTTTTCATCTTTTCCACTTATTTCTTTTTCCTCTATATGGACATCTTCCTTCATATGTTCAGTAGCTCCTTTTGTCGTCTTAGCCTTTAAATCTGTTGTGGCACATGAGGTTTGAGTGGCTCCAATGTCACTTGGTGGAGTTATTGAGGCTGCTTGTTGAGTTGTTTCTGTTGTCACGGCAGGTTTAGACTCAGTACTGGTAGAGGTGATGGTGACGGTCTTTTCCTCTGTGATCTCAACTGTACTTGTTGCTGAATACGTTTCAGTCTTTGAGAAGAAAGCCTCCTTTGGGTCAGACACTTGGATTTTTTGACATTCAATGCGGCATGGCAAGGTGCTGTCCTCCAGTTCAAGTGTTTCAGGCTCCTTGTTCTTGGACTCCTGGTCAGAGGAGTCAGCCCTTTGGAGAGGAGAAACATCAAAGTGAGTTTCTGATGTAGATGGACTGTCCGGGACAGCTACTGGTTTTATGTTTGGTTGAGAAGTTGCAGGGATGGAGGTTGACGTATCAGGACTCTGCTTTATATCAGCTTTTTGCTCTTGATCCTCAGGCTTCTTGGGAGGGGTAGATGAGTCCACAGATGATGGCTTGGACATTTCTCCTGCAGGCTTTGTCATCACCTCCAGGTATTCGTCCCTCTTGAAACCTCCGAAACACGAGCCTGTGGACGCCGCTTTAAATGGAAGTTCCTCCTTGGCCAAAGGTACCTCAGAAGTCGGTTGAGTTAAAGTGGCAGCTTTCTCCCCCAAGTCCCGGCTGAAAAGAGCAGACGTTGAGGCAGAAGATGAGTAACTGTATGATGTAGAGGAGTGTGTTGAAGAAGAGTTTGTTAGGGTTGTGTAGGAGATCTCTGATGAAGTAGTTTCATGTTCTGACATGATGTCTGTGCTCTGAAGATTTTGACTTTGGCTGAAATATCTAATGTCACTTGACTCAGACTGTCCAGAGGCATCTGGAAGGCCAGAGGTTTCTTTCTCTTCCACATTCAGCCCAACTTGACTGTCCTCAGAAACACCTCCAGATTTGCTCAACCCACTATCAGATAGCGGAGGACTGGATGTAGGTTTGGACATTTCCTCCGAATGATCAGATGTCAAAGAGCAGCTTATCAGTGTTCTCGTAGATGTTGCTTCTGTTGTTTCTTTTGTCACAGACTGAGACTCTGGTGGATGTAAAATGTTGGTGTCATCTTCCTTTAGTGCTTCAGATGAAACGTGATCTGTAGGCGGCGACCTTGTTGTCGGTTCAGATAAATAATCAACTTTGTGTTCTATTTTTGTTTCATCAAAATGTTTTTGAGCATCTTCTGGTGTGATGCCGCCTTCATCCGTTTTAGGTGTTCTGTCTAAATCTTGACTCTTTGTCTCAGGTTTTGAAGCTGTTGTGTCTCTAATTGTGCTCTCCTGTTTGTCGCCTCCATCAGTTTTGCCCATGTCTACGACTTGTGAAGCTGAGCCATCATCAGGAGTTGTTTTACAGGCTGACTGCTCTTTGAGGAAACCTGATTCAGACAACTGGGACATTTTATTTGAGTCCTCTGTCTCCTCCAACTTAGTGCTGTCATCAGAACCGCGTCGGCACATTTCTTTTTCTGACTGCTCCCTCGCTCCCTTTTCCATATCTATATCACTCGACATGTCCTCTTCTTCCTCCTCTTCGTCTTCCTCTTCGTCATCGTCAACACTGAAATCCTCTCCCTCTACCAGCAGCCTTTTGTCCACGAGGATCTCTTTTCCCTCTGGAAAATGTGAAGACTTACAAGGAACAGAGCTGCTAATTTTACTGAAATCAGATGCCAGGACATTATCATCTATATCAAGTCCCACACATGTGGCCATAGCGCCGCTCCTTGAATCAGCTGGAGGATCTTGGCTCACTGAAGATGACCCGCGTTGAGGTAAAATGTCTTTTTCTGCAGGTGAATGCCGACCAGATGGAGAGCCATCTTCCTCCTTCGGACGATCAGAACTTCCCTCTTTATATTTGAATGACTCGGCATACTTTTCTTTCTGTTCTTCTGTCTTCTCCTTTTCTTTGACTTCTCCAAATGTTCCACCGGTCGCCCCGAGGTCAGAGTGACCCCTTAGAGCTGAAGCTGTTTCTTCTCTTAATGAGGCGGCGGCAGGCTGAATGTCAGCAATGTCACTCTCTTGTGTTGGTTGTATCAGGGAAGTTGAAGCACCTCCCTCCATCATTTCTTCTTTCTCTTTCTCTGATTTTTCAGGCTTGTCTTCTTTGGGAGTAAATGAGTATGACTCGGCAGCTTGGGATGTTTTGTTGTCTTGCATGTTTGTGGAGAAATAGCTCTTGTCAACACAAGGTGAATCTGCTCTTTCTTCCCTCTGACTCTCTTCCTCTTGGCCTTTCTCTCTGTCTTCGTCTCTAGGGGAGGCACTGCGGCTGTGGTGGCTGCTCTTCTCGCTCTCTGTGAGGGACACCGGGCTGTAGTCGACTCTGCTGAAGGACAGCGGTTCTTCTTTGTACTGATCATCTAATAGAAACATGGCACCTCCGCTTTCCGTCTGGCTTGCTCTTCGGTTGTCATCAATGCACATATCAGAAGTGGTATCAAAGCCAAGAGAAATCTCAGTATCTTCTCTTCTCTCTGCATCTTGGCCTTTAGGGATGGGCTTTTCATCTGGATCATACTTAGATGCACCAAAAGTTTCTGTCTCATCTCCGAGGATTTCGCTCATAATCTCTGTTTTTAAGCTCATTTTTTCACTTGAATCTGTTTTTACACTGCTAGTGGTGTCTCTAGCATCTTCAGATTCTTTATCAATCATGAAATATGAACAGGGTTGCGACAGTCCTGGAGATACCAACTCCCTTTCTCCTTCCATCTCCCTTTCTGCTTCTTTTGCTTGTTTCTCATCTGGCCTGGTCTTTTCTGAGCCACATATACCTGAGCTCAGCTCGGACGGTATGTGTTTCTCTTGCTGGAGTGTTTCCTCCACACTGGACTGGCTTTCTGCGCTCGAAAGTGTGCTGCTTCTCGGTTGGCTGTCGGTACTAGATACTGTTGACAACATGGGCTTTGTCTCAGTGGCTTGTGATGCCGGTTCTGCTTTGACAGCTGCAGTACTGCAAACTGCTTCCTCCTCCTTTGATGTAGCAATATCAAAAGTCGACTCCGGCTTGGCAAGTGGAGCAGCTGTGGTTTCTGTTTTCACAACATCTTTGTCAACTTCAGGTGAAAGTCTGCTTTCTTCTTTTCCAGAGTCTTTGATGTCCTCATCCAGGGACGGTTCCTGCATCGTCAGAGTGGGTATGATCACCGCGGGAAGCTGAGATGCAGGAGGCTTAGTTTGGTCACTTGTTTGGGGAGTCTGCGTTGGAGTCACACACACAGAGGAAATATCATGGTCAGATTTTCTTGACTCTACTGACAAAGGTCGAGAACCTGCTCCTCCCATGCAGATGTCCTCCTCTTCTTCATCCTCTCTGTCTTCATCCGATGACTGAACCACAAATGCAGGTTTGTAATCTGACTTCGGGGTCAACATTGCCTCTCCTGATATTTTCTGTGAAGGTTGTTTTATGCCTTTGTCCTGGTCTTTCTCCTGCACTTCCTCTTTCTCCCATTTTTCCTCTTTAGTTTGATCCGCTTCAATGTAGTCAGGCTTTGCTTTCTCTGTGACATCATCTGCTTTTATGCAAACAGCGTTCTTTTCTGGAACCGTCTTTACATCTTCAGCTGGTTTTGTCTTTTCTTCTTTGATGTCGTCAGTCTCATACGTGTATTCCTTCTCTTGCTCTTTCGCCATCTTCTGTTCTTTGCTCAGTTCGGCAACATGCGCATCGTCTTTTTCTCTCTCCATCCTCTCTTCTAAACTAATAACCTTCAATTCTTTCTCTTGTTCTTGTGGCTCCCCCTGGATGTCTCGGAAAGACATACCAATGTCATCTTTCATCACAAATCCCTGTTGTGTTCCTTCTGACAAAGTTTCTGTCCCTGGATGTATTCCAGACAGTTTAGCAGAACCTTCTTCAAGTGCATTTTCATCCCCAACACTTGTTTCTTTTTTAACATCCATCTTGGGTTCTGACAGAATAGGATTCTTATCTTTCTCCTCCGTGATGCTCGTTGTTGGAATGTGCATCTCCTTCACAACCTGACTCTCCTGCTTCATTTCACCTTTTTCTTCTTTAAGAGCTTCAACCTTAGATGACTCCTTGTCTTTTGGGTCAGAGAGTGGTTCAGTGGTGTCCTTCATTTGTTCTGACATGAGTTTTTGGTCAGTAACGTCCTCCTGGGGTTGTTTCCCAGAAACGTCTCCTTTATCCTCCACCTTTCCATCCTTAGAAATTTCAGCAGCTTCCTTTTCTTTCTCCTTTTTATCAAAAACACATTCAATAACATCAACCTTTTCATCCTCTTTCTTAACCTCAGCTACTTCAACATCAGGTTCTTCTATCATTGCCGTCTTTGTCTCCTCTTTGTCAAGTTTTATATCTGATGCGTCATCCTTGGTTTCAACCTTCTTCTGCTCCTCTGTGCGAGGAAAAACACATGCCATTTCTTTACTTTCATGCTCTTTGCTGGGTTTCATGTCAGAAATTGTGTGCTTAGCTGTATCTTTCTCCTCCTTTGAGTGCAGGACATCTACACCATGATCGTCAGCTGTCGCTTGTTCTTCTTTGGACAGTTTGATGAGGATTGCCTCCTTTTTTTCTACTATTGTCTCTTTTGCTCCCTCTGCTGTTCTTTCAACTCCACAAACATCTTTACTGACTTCTTTGTCTTGTTCATCTCGTATCGTGGGAGTAGCCTCATTACCAACATCCTTTGGGGTTGCTTCATCTTTGATTGTTTTGACATCTGCTACATGCTCACTTATTATTGCATCCTCTTCTACAATTGGAGGTGCTTTGACAGCAGATGTGACATCTTCATGTGTTTTCTGCTGCTGCTCTTCACCTGTGATTGGTCTTTCAGGTGGAAGCGTTTCTTTTGCTTCTTTGCTTGTTGTTGTAGTGGAGGATTCATTATCCTTACCTATGATTTCAGGCACTTTGTCCATTTTGGTAACTTCGACTGCATCTTCAGTGTCTTTACTTTCTTTGTGCTCTCCTTTTTCTTCAGTTGTTGGCTTACCAGCAGGAGATTCCCTACTCAGTTCCTTTTCCTCAGACGAACTGGACTGAAGAGCCAAAGTATCTTCTATCTCCATGGCCTGCTCATTGTCTTCTTTTACTGTAGGTTTAAATAGGGATGCATCATCTTTGAGTGTAGTTGGATCCTTATTTTCTTCCTGGCAAGGCTTAGTGCATGGAATATTTTCCTTCTTTGAGATTTTCTCCTCCTCAGTTGCTGACCTGTCTGCAGAGACCTCTTGACTCACTGTTATGTCTTTCTCTACTTTGGTGTGTCTGAACGTCAAGATTGCATCTGCATCTGTAATTTCTTGCTCATCATCTTCTTTCCTGGTAAAAGGGGCATCACTAATTTCTTCATCTTTTTCCGTCGTTTCTCCTTGATCTGTAAGGGGCTTAGTGGGTGACACATCTTGTTTTCCCACTTCTTTTTCCTCCTTCTGCTCTTCCTTTAGTTTGATGTCTGAGTCTTTCTCCTTTTTCTTCTCTTCTTCGGAAGACTCAGAAAATAGCACTTCATCTGTCTTTCCCTCCCCCTGACTCTCTTCCTTAACATCACTAATATCTGATGGCTGAACCTTTTCAACATCTTTTTCATGGGTCTTAATATGAAAAGCATCTATCTCTTTCTTCTCGTCATCTTTTAAAATCTCTGCATCAGAAATATCATCCTTTTCCACCTCTATTTCCTTTAAGTCACCGCCAGTTTTGAGGTCCAGTTTATGGTGCTGTATTCCATCTTTCACTGTCTGTTCATCTTTGACTTGTTTTCCCTCAGAAGGCTCAGTTTCTTTCTGTACTTGCTCATTGGTTTTGGTCTTATCATCTTTTTCTGTCTCTTTGTGATCATATTTAATAGCTTCATCAATAGCTGCGGTATCCTTTGCTTCTTCTTTAGTAAGTGTAGTGTCATAAATATCCTCCTTTATGGATATTTTCTCTGCCTTCTCGTTCATGACGGACGTCACGGTTGAAACTGTTTCCTGAATGACAGATTTCTGATTTTCTTCTTCCCTGGGTTCTTTACGACCTGGGACCTCATCTGTATCTTTTTCATGCGCGACACTGGTGACTTTAATAGCACATTTATTGTCATCATCATCATAATTGTCATCATCATCTTTTTTATCGTGATCTAAGGAACTTCTCCTCTGCTCTGGGAATTTACTTGACCCAGGCACTTTAGGTTCCTTCTCTCCGGTACGGCTGAAAGGATCCTCTTTGTCAGATGATGGGAGGGAATCCTCTTTAGCCCCAACAGGTAGTTCAGTTTCTGTTAAAGACGATGCAACTGCAGACATTAATTCTGCATGTTTTCCTTCTTCTTTTGGCACCGACACAATATCTTTTTCTGCCTCTTTTATCGCTACAGCCTCTTTAATGTCCCTTTCAAATGATTTATCCTCAGATCTTTCAGACACTTCTTCAAACTGGCCTACTTTCTGTCTGTCTACTTCTTTCTGCTTTTCACTTTCCTGGTCATCCTTCATTTTGGTTTGGCCATCCTTTGTGGCGACTTCTTCAGAAAGTGCCTCCTCCTTAAGCAACTCAGAATCCAGGAAAGCCTTTGTCTTGGTTTCTACTGGAGACTGATGAATTGGAGAATGAGCAGCACTCGAGGGTCCGGACTGTGGAGGAGAAGCCATTTTCACAGTGATGTCATCCGGACTGAAGCAGCGCTCTTCGCTCTCTGAGGTTACTGAGTCAGATCCAAAGGGTCTTGTAGGCACGACAGAGGAAATGTCTTTAGGAGCTACTGCATCGATGTTTTCCTCCTCCACTGGTAGATGGTCTGGTTTGATGTCATGGGGAGTCTTTTCTGGAGAAACCTCCTCGTTGTCTGTTTTTTTGCTCTGCAGTATTTGAGATGCAGCATAACCCTCTTGAAGTTTTTCAAGAGAAATGTCAACGTTAGGGGTTTGGTCTTCTTCTTCTTCTTCGTCTTCTTCTTCCTCCTCCTCTTCTGTCTTGTCAGGAGCTTCAGTTACCGTCTTGTCCTCTGCAATAGGGAGCTGTAAATCATTAGGCGGAGACTTGGACAGTTTGTCCTCTTCTAAGGAAGGTGGTGACAGACTTCCTGCAGAGGGTGGCTGCTCTTTGCCTTGGCATGTGCTTACTGCCGTTGAAGAAGAAGCCGGGGTCTTGAGCATTTCCTCAGCAGGGGGCACGGCAACTGATGCCACTGATTGATCGTCGGCAATAGACGTAGGAAAAGAGGACATTTTGTCATATTCTGTGATGGACGTTGCAGAGGACACATGCTCCTCCTCTGCCAGGGGAGCAGTGATAATGTTGGTGAAAACAGAGACTTGCTCCTGCACACCTGGAATGAAACCTTTCTCTACCATGGCAGCTGCCTGCATCTCTCGCATTCCATGAATGTCTACAAAGGAACCCGTCTGATCTGGAACAGAGATGTCGTAGACGCCAACGTCATACTGGAGGTGAGGGATTCTCTCCTCCGCCTCCTCGTGGATCTCCTCATCAGAGATGGTCTGCTCTGTCTCAGAGTATCCAGGGATCATCTCGTCCTGGATGTAGAAGACGGGTTCAGCTGCAGCGGCTCCTTCCATGGCCACCGCAGAGGGAATCTCACCGGTTTTATTTTCGGCTTCCTCTTCAGGCTTGATTTTGATCTCTTCATCTGCTATAACATCTAAGTCCTCTACCTCTTCCAGTTCAGGTTTCTCCAGCCCCTCCTCTTCTTCCTCCTCCACCTCTGCTTCTTTTTCCTCCTCCTCTTTTCTGGATGGAGTTGTTTGGAACTCCTGTGCTGTCAAAGCTTTGTTGGACAAATATTCTGATTTTTCCATTTCTTCCGTCTCGTGTTTCCTGTCAAGTCCATCGTCCTTTGCCTCTGTCCACTTTGATTCATCTTCATCCACACCTATTCCCATGTCCTCCTCCTCTTCTTCTTCCAGGACTTTCTTTTCTGCAGCGAGGGACTCTTCCTCCACCTCTTCCTCATCCTGAGATGCAGCTCCCTCATCCTCAAATGTTTGCGCTTCTTCTAGTTCTTTCTCTTGAGCTGACTCTTTGTCTTTCCCTTCAGTTTTTGCTTCGGCATCTGGAGCTGACGCTGCCGTTTCAGGAGACTTTGGTTTCTGTGGGATTTCTGAAACTGCATCTGGCTCTTTGGCCTTCTCTTGGATTGGACTTTCTGCTATTGGCCCAGGGGAAACCTTATCACTCACAGGTAGCTCTGCTGATACAGCTTCTCCTTCATCCTTTTTCAGTTCTTCGAAATCCTTACTGAGGTCTTCAGGTGTGGATACAGCTGTTGTACCCCCAACAGCAGCTTTTTTCTCAGTGGGTTCGGGTTTAACAACCACAGGCTTCACTTCGTCTGCTTTGGGCTCAGCAGGTTCAGCCTTTGTGGCTTTGCTTTTTATTGTCTTGGTTTTACTTGACGCTTTCGCTTTATGTAAGGTCTTTCTGACTTCAGGTGTGAGAGGTTTCAGGTCAGGTTTGGTGATTTTTCTCAGCTCAGGTTTGGATGCATCCTTCTTCTTGTCCTCTTTGGACTTGGCATCTTTCTTGTCCTCTTTTTTGGCAGAATCATCTTTCTTTATTTTCTTTATCTCTTTCTTCTCCTTGTCTTTCTTCTCGTCCATCTTTGACGCCCTTTCCTTCGAATGCTTTTTCACAGTTTTCTCTTTCAGTTTTTTCTTTTCTGGCACTTCAGTTTTAGATTTTAGCGTTTTGGCTGGCTTCTTTTCCTCTTTTTTCTCTACAATATTTTCCTTTACAGAGTCACTTTTTGCTTCTGTTGCGTTGGACACATCGTCCTGTCCATCAGCTTCTTTCTTTGAGGTCTTTGCTGTGGTCTTAGGGGAGGATTTGAGACTTTCTTTGCTATCCGTTCTTTGCTTTAACTTTGTTTGCTTAATAACCGATGGAGGAGCTCCTGAAGCAATGTCCTTTTGCGTGGCTACAGGATACCTCAAGTAGTCGAGATGTTTTAGTTTTTCCAGCCCCTCTAAGATCTTGTTTTGTGGTGCATTCCCAGGGAACAGCACTCTGATTATCTTTTCTGTAGGGTTGGCAGGTAGCCACACAACTAAGGCTGTAACTGATGTCAGGTAGGGCACAGATATTTCTCCTTCCTTCCCACTGGGCAGCACAATGCCAGTTTTGGCCTTGCTATTGCCAGCCCACTTCTGCATTAAAAATTGCATCTCTTTGCTATCTTTTACTGGGTTAAGAATATACATATCTAACCTCCCAACTCCCATCTTATGAAAAAGTGTAATGGGCTCGATGGTGTTGCTGACCACTCGATACAGAGGCTCTGGCTTGATTCCTAGTTTACTAAGGTACTGCAGAGTAAGCGAGGCCTCTTCGATGCTGCGTTTCACTTTGAGATTAGACTCTGGTAAACGGAGCTTCTCTGGCACGTTGAAGAAGACTACACCGAGCTCTGGAGAAATCAGGTTTTTCATCCAGTCGCTGTAGTTTGTGGAGCCTTGTGACTGCTCCTCCTCCTGTTCTGCGATCTTCCTCTGAAGAAGCCCGTTGATACCCGGGAGGTTGTCGGCGCCGATGTGAGTGAGCAGAATCGAGTCGATGCGGTCCAGGTGACGGACCAGTTTCCAGAAGCAGGATTTCCTCTCGGAGCCTCCGTCCACTAGGATGTTGAAGCCGTTCACGGCAAAGAGCGCCGAGTCTCCCCGTCCTCCGGGAAAGATGTAGCAACATGGCTTCGACAGTTTCAGGAAGCCTCCGGAGGTGGGAGGCTCCAGCAGGTCGAAAGGCGAGGGGACGTCTACGGTTTCAGAGACGTACTCTGTGAACTCTGTGACACCCTCCATCTTGGGGAGAACAAGCTCTGGGTTCAGCTTGTACTCCAGGAACTCCCGCAGGGTCTGCTGCTGTCCCACGGAGCTCCAGCCCACCTCCCCACGGCAGGACACAGTAAGTGTTGCCTGCTGCTTGGGGGCTGCTGTTCCCAGCAATTCACTGACCTGCAGAAAAGACACCAGAGCATATCGTAGTCAGTGTTGGCATACATTAACATGGAAAATCACTGATACACTGCTGCGTCCTAAATGCACAAAGGAGCGTTACCGCAGGTCCTTCTTCCCAGCAGCTGTTGGACTCTTTAACCATCACTCCTCCCAACAAACCCAATAAGTATTTACACATGCTGGCATTTTCACAATCACCTGCTCTGTTTTTACCTATTTTATAAAATAACATAGCTGTTATTGCACAGCTGTTTTTCTGCACTGATAAACTGTATTCTAAATAGACTTTCTTTATAAATGTTAAAAACAAGTGCACATTATGTACATTTTTTTAAAAAGTGATCTGACGCACTTGCACATCTCTTGAATTGTGAGTCTGATATGTCTATTCTTAACTGGGAGTTCCGGTCTTCAAATCTGTACACGGATTCCTTATTTAAAGGATTTAAGTCTGGACTTGGAGTGAGTCTTTTTATTGCATGAACATACTTTAACTTAAACCATCCCATTGTTATGTCATCCCAAACAGCATGGTGTTGCCACCACCTCGCTGTGTAAGGATGATGTGTTCAGGGCAATCTGATGTAGTATTTATTTTGCTATAATACGACCATGTGAATACTTTTGCATATGACTAAATAGCTTTCAGTCTGTGTTCTGCATCCGGAGTGTTTCTTTTTTTTTTTCATTCTGGGATACCTGTCCCTGGTCATATTTCACAAATCAAATGTTGAATTTAAGGTTCATTCAGCTGATAGTTGGTGCTGAATGAATCTGTCCTTGTGTTGTTGTAGGATATAAAGTCTCACCATCCAGACAGAATAGTGATAAGTTTGGCTTCTGTTGAGTTCGCTTGCTCCTTTTCTCCATTCAGCCAGTGTCCCTCAGAAGGAGTCAATTAAATGTGGCAGTGTCACCATGGCAACGCAGAGGAGCAACAGGGGAAGGCTTCCTTCTGGGGTCGCTCTGTTTTTAGCTTCAGATGATTTGCCCCCATCAAGAAGAACTTCCCCATAGCATTATGCTGCCACTACTGTATTTCAATGTTGAGGGCATGTGAAATATGGGTCATCAATACAAAGTAGGGCTAATCTCTAGACTATACTGGATTAACTGATTATTGATTGAAAAACAAAAGATGTATTTTTATTTTTTTTAGAGAATTTGAACCAGGTGAAACTTAAACTGTGCCACTTGAGTAGGTTTGGGCATAATGTATTTACAAAGTTCTTTGTATATATGTATGTGTTTTTTATACAGTTTTTACTTAATTACTGCTCTGAATATGTTGCTTCAGTCGCTGGCTTTTAAAAAAAAAGCCTGAAAACGATTAATTGATCACTAAATTAGTTGAGGATTACTTCAATAATTGTTTTGGCACGATTAATCCGATGAATCGTTTCAGCCCTGTTAGCATGGACTTGCTATTACTTGAATTTCTAAAAGTTGTACAACTTTGAGTTGGCCTATTGCATAAAATCTCCCAGATACACACTGACGGTTGCAGCTGCAATCATAAAAATGGTGCAAACGCTGCGACAGAGACTCACTGCAGGATCAGCAAAGATCTGTGAAAAGGTCTGATGGGTGAAAACTCCGGTCTGGAGAAGAAGGCCACCGTGATCCGAGCTCTGGCCGCTCAAGACCAGCAGCTTGTGTCCTGCAGAATCTGTCACGAGAGACCCTATCTGAGGCGAAGAGAACAAAATGGAGAGAAAGCGACAGCGAGGAGAGTCAAAGAAGAAGCTGCACAATAACCGTGTCAGGATTAATGAGATCTAGCAGAAGTGTCAAGAAAATTGGGAGTGCTTGGCATTGTTCTAAAACTGTTTCGTCGTCAGGAAGAGTCCACCTCACCTCTGATACAACGGTGTCGTCCGACGGGTTCACAAGCACCACGATCTCTAGGACATCGCTTTTATGGTGCAGAGTCCGCTCTCCTGTAAGATGAGAACCAAAACATGGTGTTATTGTTTCCAGGTGATAGACCGGAAGCAGCACAGGCCTGATGGCGAACAATCTGACTGGCAGGTTGCTAGACCTTAGCCTGTGTGGTGTGTAGACTTCCTGTTGGGAGCACATCCAGCCATGAGTGTGAGGAAGATTTAATATAGCCTACTGGCATCGCCACCTTATGTGGGGCAATCCCTATAAAGAGGCAATCAACCCACTTGTGCCTCAGTGCTAGAAAAGAAGCAGGAAGGAGGTCACTGGTTGGTTACCCCAAACCAGAAAGGCATTTACACACTTTGCAACCAGTTAAACTGAGATGCAAATCTTTCAGTGTTTAGCGATTCAAATCTGCTCAAACCATCTTATGTGACTGACAAAAGGAAGAGACAGTGGAAACAAATAGAACAGTTATTTAAAACAGTTCCGTAATGTTCCACATACTCTATCAAATTCAATCAGTTTGAGCAAAAATAGGTTTGTGCACCAAATTCTGTAACTTAAATTACCAGCATTAAGCTAATCTAGCTGCCTGGCTTTTTCTTAAAGCCAGGCAGTCTTAGCATGATGCTCGGGAGAAGCACAGCAGATCTCACAGTAGGACAGCGGGTGAAGCGGAGGGAGTGTCCCATCAGACCGTCAGTTTCCGAAACAACACACACAAAAAAAAATCTTGTAAAAGTGCGTTTCAGTGAACTGTGCACAGGGTAAAAAGCTGTCAGGGTCCAATGGACCTGTCTCTTAAGACCGTAGGATGGTTAAATAAAAAAGTATGATGACATTTTTCAAAATGCATACAGTGGGCAAGACATCCTTCTATGGTGACCAAGTGGATGTTAATGTGAAATCCAGTAAGCGAGCAGCAAAAATGTACAATTTAAACGTATTTTAAAATGGAATTTTCAGCATTTTGGATCGATTTGGAATTCCCAGGACTAGCAATTGCGATTTTCTATAGAATCATTTTTTCTGTGCCTCTCTATCTACTGCTATTTTAAAAACTTCAACCCTTTAGGGCTAAAAGAGTTGAGATGAAGTAACTTTTTTAACTCTTCTTAGCTTTAGCACAATCTACATATTACGGAGATCTAATAATAAGAAGAGCTCATTGACGACATTCAGCACTTTCCTTGAGTTGCCAGCTCCAGAGTTTGTCTGAAATGACTATTCTCAGCACCGATGTTGAAAGTATGTTGTATGTTATTTCATCAGATCAGGCATTTCCATAGAGCTATAGCTAATGATGACAGCCTGAGAAAATAAAAAATCAGAGTCTTTTGAAAAAATGAGGACTATCAGCAGTTTGGGGCTCACTGAACCTTTTCAGACGTGATTTCATCCACGAAATAAATGATTTCGCTCTCAATCGGTTACCGTCTGGGACTTATGAGTGTCTCAACAAGTTGCAGATTAGCAGATGATTATCACTTTGCGTTTGTCTGTCACACAAAATCTCAATTAAATACACCTTAAAACCATCATGTCTGACAAAAAAAAAACCCTAACAAATGTAATCTTCTGGCCTCTGCATAGCGTGGTTAATGAGAGCTGATCTAATCACAGTGATGGTCAAAGAGTGAACAGAAGAAGCTGGACCTGCAGATGGGTCTGGTTTCACAGTGTGTGTGCTTTTAAAGCAGGACTTCTCAAACAGCCAGGATTCTTGGGCTCCCTGACAAAAAATGTAATTGGGCCTCCCCCCACGCAGCTGCTGTCACAATTTTTTGAGTCTATCTAATCTATCAAAAGTGACATAATTTTGAAAGAAATCTCCTCACCAGCAACAGTCATAGGCAAGATGCAAAATATACATGAAGCAATTCTCAAAAAAGCAGTGTAGTTGCATTTTATTTAAGCTGCAACTCATAGCTTTTATAAGAAAAATGTTTTCTCCATATTTATTAAAGCTGTCACCGTATTGTGACAGTTTGTTATGAGACAAATAATCTGTGAAAACAATCAGTCTCCTCCACCTGATCTATTACTGGCTAAAGTAATGCAACGTTCCGGCCAAAACAACCAATCAGAACCAGGAGGAGGGTCTTAGTGCTGTCAATCAACCTCATTCACTCACTGCGAAACAGAACAATAAATTTTTACTGCTAAAAGCAATCTTTGAAAATACAATATGATTAATTTTGTAACTGACATGGCCCCACTTTTTCTTTTTATTTCTATGAAGAAAAACAAAATAAATAAATTGTGGAGCGCCCCCTGTTGGTCAGGGGCCCTTAGAATTGTCACAGCTTTCGCCCTATGCGGCGCCCCAGCCTGAGGGAGAAGAGACCGCATTAGCTCCTGCTGATGGCTGCCTGCTGGGTGGTACGAGAGGATACGACGGCAACAATGGCGCTCTGTCTGAAACGCTGGTGTTTCCACCAGCCGGAGGGGACCGACTGTCGGCGTCACTGCCGGCTCTCAGATCAGGTTCATATTCACTTCCACCTAAAATGAAGGCGCCAACTCATTTTCCGTGCAGCTGAATAGCGACAGAGGAATTCAAAAAGGTTTGGTAATGTTAATTTCTTATTAACCGCTCTGACAAGAGCTGTGTTTTGAACTGAAATGATTACAAAAATAAATAAATAAAAAAATATATATATATTTTTAAGTTAAATAACAACGGTTCAATATTTTTAGGTCATTTTTAAAAACGTATTTTTCTTTAAGAAATAATTGTTTTAGATTGTAAGTGAGGTTTTTGAAACAATTCTACTGCTGAAAATGTTTTAATATAATTAATTGACCATCAGCAGGTGCAGACCATGTCTAATTGTGTATTTATTTATTATATAATCTAAAATCCTGAAATTTAACAGTTTAATTTAACTGTCGACACTTTATTAATATTGTTTTTTATATATCTTTATTTTTATTTTATTCAATGGGGTGTATTTAGTTACTGTGTTGCAACATGAAGTGCCTCACTGTGGGATTAATTAAGGACTTTTCAATTCTTTTTCATTAATTATTACTGAATTAGTTGACGATTAATCGCATCTGCTACGATTAATCGCTAACTGGAGGACGCGCTCTAAAAAAAAGGCTATTCGTAGCAGTAATTAAGTCAAAACTGTACAAACATTTTCCAATTTAAGATAAAAGAAAACGTCTTCATCTGTAGACATATTGTACCCAGATCTCCTCAGGTGACATTTTTAGCTTCAACCAGTTCAAATTCTGTAAAATAAAATTAATTCCTATTATGCTCCTTTTGCTATCCAGTTATTAACTGGTTTATCCAAAAAAAATAAAAATAAAATAAAATAATCTACATAATCAGTACTACACTATATTGATGTTAAATCGAGGAGAACATGCTGAGTGAAAAAAAAAAAAATTCCGCTTCTGGAAAGCTTGATCTGTCTCATTGTAATAACTTTGGTGGCGTGGATGACTTTGGGTACGATCTGTCGGCGGCTGTGAGCCGAGCTCTTCGCCGTATTCCTGGCGTCGCTCTCGGCTCCGCTCGCATCCCGGCCGAGCCCAGAGGAAGAAGGTCGTTCGTCAGCCGGAGCTGGGCGTTTGTGCTCATTTTGGCTCTTCCTCAGCTGACCCGTTTGATATAAATACCCACGTCTGAACTCCCAAAATGAGAACGCTTGGTTTAATAAAAAAAAAAAAAACGAAGCTGAAACGGAACGCTGGCTGAAGGAGGGCCCGGCCGCTGCGCTGCTCCAGATAACGCTGCTCCAAAACGAGAGCAGCGGGGAGCGTGGTTCAAGGAATTTTAAGACCTCAGGTTAAAGAAATTCATCCAGATGCTAAATCTAGAGTCACCAGAGTACTACCATGTAGGGCAGAGTTGAGATGTTCATCGAGGTTTGACTGACTGAGATATAAAAAAAACAAAAACGGATGATGTAGCAGATTCCAGATTAAAATGCAAAAGCTTGATAACAGGAAGGTTGTTTTAAAAAGTGAAACAACGGAGGTTAACGATGCATCTCATTTTGCTAAAGCGACACCAATGTCAACACAAGGTCAAAACCTGCGCGGCTGCTTTGATGTTGGCGTTGGAGTTGCACAATCAGGAATATCGGAAAGGTTATATGTTACAGCTAAAATAATGACTCGGTCAGTTTGCTGATAAATGTGTTTTGCAGAGGTCAGGAGCAGAAGGTGTATTCAAATGGTCTCAGCTGCCTGGCAGTAAATGCATTTTCAGGATGCGACGACTTTCCGTTGCAAGAGGAGAATGGAATGAAGACGTCTGCGATTAACAAAAAGATTTTGCCTGACAGAAAAGTTTAGTGAGAAAAAAAAAAACTGCTTAGAATATACAAGATTAATCATGCAACGACAAAATCTAAGACCTATTTTTAACGTTTAAGGCCAAAAAAAAAAAAGGAATTTAATACATTTTAAGGACTTGATTTTAGATACTTGAATTTAAGACCTTTTAAGGATGCTCTAAATATCACCTCTAGCAATATAATCATTTTTTTCAGGTATAAATTGGAAGGTAAGGAGTAAATAAAAAAAATAAAGTCTGCTATCTTTATCCAATCGACAGTCACGTTGTGAAACACGGACGCAGAGATCTTCGCCTACAACGAAATCACATATCCTAAAGGTCGCCTCTGGGTGTCCTCCTGCTTTAGCAGTTTATGTTCCTTAAGGTTAAATCGCATAAAAGTGAAGTTAAGTTAACCAATCTGTGGGTCAATGGAGGTGAACTGATGGCCTTTTACACCAACAGAGGTTGACTCGGGGCTGACACAAAAAACTTATTATCCTGTTCCTAAACTCATTTGCCTAATGTGAGCTCATTCCTCTGCTAGGGCGGCTAGTATTGTGCGCGCTTAGAGATAAAATTGGGTGAAGTGGCTCGGAAAATTAAAGGCGCTAATACAGACGTGAACGTCTCCATTTTCATTTCGGCGGCCCGTTCCTAGAGGACGGCGAGTCGAGTCTAAAGGTCCGGCTGGTTGTTTTCTTGTTGCTTTTTTTTTAAATCTAGAAGTGCCGAATGAGTCACGATCCAAGGCGGGCACGAGGAGCACTCACAGAAAAGTAATTAGTGTTACATCAATGTTTCTAGATGTTTCTCATGTGCATACATCACTTTCACACGTCTCACATCGCGGGTCTGCTGCAGCTGCTCAGCTGAAACCATAAACGCCACATCCGTCCGCCGTGATTGGCTCTCGTCTGATTATTGTCTATTTTATCTCCTGCGCAAGTAACAAACGCGGCCGGATTCTTGGGGCTGCGGCTGATTCACAACAGCAGCAGGAAGCCGACGCTCCTGACGCTAATCCTGGTCCTGTGATTTAAAACACTAAGCTGCTAAGCCAGCTAAAGCTCTGCTATGTCAGTAACAGCTAGCTGTCGGCCTCTCCAGGAAAATAAAAGATAATAGCATACTGAGATCCTGCTGAGTCGGTGGGCTCGTTGGTAGTGTCAACAAGTTAATGAGTTCAGTTGAGTAATGGTTGGTTGGGGGCGAAGTAGTCTTCCTGGAGATCAACATCTGGTTAATTAATTTCTTCAAAATTATGTAAAAATAACAAGATGCCACAAAAGTCAAACAAAAGTCTCCGGTTTACACGCATTTCTGATTTCAGCTTATTACTCTTCCCCCCCCAAAGTGAGTTAGGTATGGGGCGGGTTGCCATGGTCCACCTGACAGCACTAGCTTCTGGAAGCTAACCCCCTTTGCAAATAAACACTGTCTCTTTAAGAAGCTCCTGCTCTTTCTGAAACTCCGCCTTCAGGAAGTCATCAGAACGTAACTCCTCTATTTACCCTTTAGCAACGTTTTTTTTTTTTTTTTTACCAGAGTTTCACTGAGAAGTAGCTCCTATAACGAGATCAGCAGATGTTCAGTTCCACCATTGTTTGCTAATTGCTGCTGGCTAGTCTGAAGGAGCTGAGTGGGGTAGAGGCAGTTTATTCTGCAGCTGCGATCTGTTTTTATTCGTAGCTACTGTGTTTCGTCTGATGAGCACTCGGTAGACTTTCTGCTGGGTTCTGTTCAAACGTTAAGACTTTCATTTTTCCCTTTGCTTCTAGTTGCCATAGTGACATGTGCTTCACTGACGATACATCTCCAAAGATAACCCAACACCAGTATGGATATTACATATCACATATATGTGTTATCTGGAGGATTTGATGGCTGTCATGATAAATTGCTCTACTTGCATGTGGATGTATATAGTTACGTTTTAACAATATACTCGGCTGCCATAATGACAGTCTTTTGTGACTTACTACAAAAAGACGCGCACAAAAATCACAATTAATACAAGACACACCAGAAATCTATTCAACTTCTGACTAAATCCTTTAAAAAAAGACTGAAATTTTAAAACAGTGAGCAGATTAAGGTAACTGTTCCTTTACATCAAATCATGAGGCCGGGCTCTGCCAAAGCCCCACGTCGTTATCTCTATGTAAGCCACTGCCTCATAAATCAGGACAGGAGTCTCAGCCTAAACACCGCCAAGCACTTTACTAACTTTTACTATCGTTGGTGGAGAAATTTCCACCTGGCTGAACAAAAGAGTCATTATCGTTCCCAGAACAGAAAGAAAACGAGGGAGGCGAGGAAAAGACGGGAGAGCAAGAACCGCCGTCGAATGAGCGGCTTGCTACTTCAGGAAAGTTCATCTTTATAGGAGGACGGAGAAAAAAAAAAAAAAAATCAGAAGTTTTCCAGTTTCAGAGGGACTGAACCTAACCCACGGTTCTCTGAGCGCGGGCCCCTTCCGCCTTTTAAGAGCTAAATGTTTGTCCCTCGGTGTCTGTTGCTGCTGACGCCAAACATCCACACACAGCCACAGCTTCACGCTCACGTCTTTATATTCATCATGGACCAAAGCTCTGCAGAATGATGTCATTGTTTTGCAGTGATTTTTTACTTTAAAAAAAAAAAAAGTTCTTCAGAATAAAGGAGGTAACAGTTATGCTGTCCCTTCAAAATAAATCTTAAAAATGTGCTTACATGTAAAAGCCATAAAATGTTGTAGTATAGCTCATTCGTATGCAAATTTAAAGTAAAAGTTTTGCCTGTTGAACTAATGTGTAAATGCACTCTTCAAAATAAAAGCCCCAAAATGTCAAAGGAGGTACTGCACAATTAATAATACTAAACCAGTGACAAAAAATTATGTTGGCCCTTAAAAATAAAGCCCACAAATTCATGTAAATCCGTTTACATGTATTTACATGTTTTAACAGAACACACGTGTATATGTATATCTGTGTTCATATTTAAAAAAAACAAGCTAAAATAGTTATGAAAGATGGTTGCCAGCCTTTCAGATTAAAGTTTGAGTTAATCATCAAAATAAAAGCCTATTTCTTTTTTTTGTTTGTTTTGAAAAATTCATTATATTACTGCCATTTTATCTTTATGTGGACCTGCACCAGGTGTGATTACAATAGCTCCAATATAACTGTGATGCATGCTTTTCAAAACAAAAGTAGCTTTTTATGTTTTCTTCCATGTTCCTGATGGCCTAAACACGTAAAGTGATGTCAGGCACCACAACTCATGCCTTAGTTATTATACCCACCAAGTTAAAGAAACCATGACTTCATGAATTCCTCTGGTTTAATTTTAAGCTTCGAAGGAACAGTAAATAATAATTTGAGCCACAGCGAGAGAAAACACACAGACCGACGGGCTTGACTGACCACCCGCAAAAGAGAGGAGAAGCATGGAGATGCAGAAAGGGAGCTGGTGAAAAGAGGAGAGGTGGGTAGAATGGCAATATTGGCAAAGTGTCATGGTCTCTTAGAGTCTGGGTCGCCGCATGCCAAGAATGACATCACCACCAGTTTCCTCACAATGTCTGTACTCACACAGTCCGAAGGCCCAAAGAACCACGACGGAGGGAGAAATGACACAACTTAACTTCTACTGCCAAACAAACCAGAATGCATCAAATTGCTTTTTTTTTTTTTTTTAAACTCTTGGGGATTCTTGCCTGTCCAAAATGGACGTCTTGACGATACATCTTTAAAACGCGCAGCTTCGTTTCAAGATCACCACCATTTTGGTTCACCGGGGATAAAAGTGTCACTTTTTGCTTTTAACTCTCATCACTCCAAAAATAATAATGCGTGAAAATCAAAGTTACTATTAATTTTCTACCAAATCAAGGCTAAAACACAAACATTAAAAATATTCTACTTAAGAGGGTTAAAAATTTTTTACATATTGTTAGTTTTTCACCTTGTTGTTTTGTTGTTGTTTTTTGGACAAAAATGTAAAAACAAAGATTTATAAAATATGAAAAACTTAATATTTCTGGATAGGCCTGAAACTGATGAATAAATTTAATGTGAAAACATTGGAAAAAAATGTCAACATTGAATTTTTATAACAGTCTGAAAAGATGTACTATTTTGGAAGGTATTAAGTGTTTGGTCAGTTTTCAGAATCCCCAAAGGGTGAAACGTAAAAGAAAAAAAAAAAAAAATATTATCATAAAATTTACATTTCCAACATTTCTCTTAAAGGGACAGTATTGTGAGCTTCACATCCTGTTATGTTTTTATTCTCTCATCAAAAATACACCTAGAGTGTTGCTTCATGCATGTTTGACAAATCCTTTAATCTGAATGGCAACCATTCAGATGTGCAAAACACCTGCTTGGACCTAGTCCCGCCTTCGAGGACAAAGCTCCTCCTTATTGGAGAAATTTCTGCCTCGCAAAGCAGCCCTCCCGTGCTCGGCTCCTTCAGACTAGCCAGAGGCAATTAGCAAACACCTGGTGGACCTGAGCACCTGCTGGACTCATTAAAGGAGCTACTTCTCAGTGAAACGCTGGTAAGAACTTTGTTAAAGGTCAACAATAGGTGGAGGTGAAGGTGGAGTTTCACAAAGAAAATACGTTTCTTAAGGCGACAGAGCCCCAATTTCAAGGCGCTGAATTACAATGTCAAACTTCTTTTAACTATTTGATATATACAGCATTTTTACAAGAACTGGAGTTAATATCGTTATTTCATTGTACTATAAAACACGACTATTTGCCTGAAACATGTAATCCTGCCCCTTTTAATATTCTTTTCAGGGGAGCAAATTCTAAACAGCATTTTTTTCCCATATTTGGACCGTCTGCTGTCATATTGTTTTAACCATGATGCAAGACGCAAGCAGGCACGCCGGTTAAAAGGACAGTTCTCATTTTCATGAGGCAGAGTGTGTTTTAAACTGGCTGTCAAAAACACGTGGACCAACAGAAGGACCTCATTCATCAACGCGACAGACACAAGACGGGGTCTGCGGGTCGACCACATCCAGGCGAAGGAGAAAGACGGGCCTGAATAATACCTGTGTGACCCCCGCAACACACACACACACACACACACACACACACAAACACGCAAGGACAGCATATTCTATCCTTCAGTATTGAGAGACCTAAAAACGGTGGACGGATGCTTTAAGAGAGAGAGAATAAGTGGAAATGTGGAGAAGCTGCCCTTTAAAATCCTGCCGGCTTATAAACCGGCAGGATGTTATTTTCTCCTTCGGTTCTAGTCAGCTGCGGCTCCTGTGAAAGACGTATTAGCCTTCGGTGATTTATCTCCAGCTTTAGGTGGCGTTCGGGGTGCAACTTTATGTTCCTGGCTTGGTTTGCTTGGTAATAACTTACTCTAGAAGCAGGCAGAGGGGCTGATCAGCTCTGACACAAAGCAAAGCCGTAGCTCACCCTCTGACCAGCTGGACATGCTGCAGCGAAGCACACTGGAGCCAAAGGCCAAATGGCTCCAGATACACAAATGTGTCATAAATAATAAACAGAACAAAACTCAAGTAAGTTTCAAACAGACTTTTCAGTTGTTTTTACTGCATATAAGCAATTATAAGACGCACTTTTGGAGTCAGCGCTGTTATTCTCCTTTTAGACAGAATATGTGGGTCTCACACTGGAAGCTTGTCTCCAAGGGAAAGAGTAACCTGAGACGTACTGACAGCCATGGCTGTAGTTTGTC